>OX104121.1:20815079-22015079 GCA_944474755.1 Limnoperna fortunei | reverse complement strand
AGAAGAGATCAACATTGTTTTAAAATCTAGACCAACTTCTGAGGAGGAAAAAGTAGACTTTATCATAAGCCATCTTGACGGTTCAGCAAGGGAAGAAATAAAATACCGACCTGCTGATGAAAAGCGGACAATTTCATCTGTTCTAAAAATTCTGCATGATGTGTTTGGAGAGAGATCTACATTGTCAGAACTTCTATCAGACTTTTATCAATGCCGTCAGAAGGAGGGTCAAACATTGCAGGATTTTTCACACGAACTGATGAACAAAGCGGACAAAATAATAAAGAAGGAGGCAAAAGCAATGCCAGATAGGAATGCTATCATACGTAATCAGTTCGCAGAGAACGTAAGAGAGCCATGGCTCAGGAGAGATTTGAAGAAGAAAATTAGGGACCACCCATCATTAACATTTGGAGATGTTCGTGAAGAGGCAAACTTGTTGATCCAGGATTCTGAAGAAACTCCTAAATGCGAAGAATATGACGCATCACTATATGCTACACATGCAAAACCAAATGAAAATGCAGACATCAGCAAAGCACTAGTGGAACTGAGTTCTCAGCTACAAAACCTCCATACAGAAGTTCAGGCTCTTAAAAAGGAAAAACAAAGTCGTTCATATGGAAACAAGCCAAAATGTTATTACTGTGGTAAATTGGGCCATATTAAGAGAGACTGTTTAAAATTGAATAAGGAACAAAACAACAATCATCGTAATGGAGATTTAAACGAGGAAAGCCTACGGCAGGGAGCCGACCGATAGGCTGTGAGGGAAGCAAGGGCTCGACGTTTTTCAAAAAGTTTGTAGGAAAAAGTCCAGTTATTGACATTGAGATTGCTAACATTCCTATATCATGTATTCTTGACAGTAGATCGGGAGTAACAACAATATCACAATCATTTTACAATGACTATCTTAAATCTAAAGTGGAGCTGAATGGGATAACACATGGCTAAGACTCAGAGCAGCAAACGGTTTAGAAATTCCTTATGTTAGATATATCGAGACGGATGTCTACATACCTTGCTTTGATGAGATTATTAAGGTGAGAGGTATTCTCATTAAGAAGGATACTCCTGCTGGAGACAGGAAGGAAAGTCCTTGTATTATTGCATCGACTGGATTCACACCATTCTACCTGATGCTAGGTCGTCATCCTAGACTTCCGATTGATTCAATATTTGACTTTGATACAGTTCAACAACATACAGGCAAGTCACCTGAAGCCTTTGTGCAGGAGCATCTAGATAAAATGAGGACTGCATATAGAAAAGCAGGGGAGCGCTTAGCAGAAGAAGCGGAAGTAAGGAAGGAAAGACATGACTCAAAGGCCAGGTCACATGATCTAAAAGTAGGGTCTCTTGTTTATATTAGAAACCGTCCACAACGAAGAGCAAAAATACAAGATAAGTGGCAATCAAAGCGTTACATTATTGAAAAATGCATCAACGCCGATCGACATGTGTATCTTTTAAAACCTAGTGACAACACTGGCCCAGATCGGATAGAAAATGTTGTTAATCTAAAACCATGTCAGGAAGTTGACTCTGATAGTGACAGTGATGATGATCTTGTTGTTCTTAAATATACACATGATTCAGAAACAAAACCATTACGGAGAAGTTGTCGATTAACCGCTAGAAGACATCCGAATGTTCATCATGAACCACGATCCGTTCTCCGACATTGACTTAGCGTAGAAGTACCTTGCTGTTCTTTTTTGTTTAGAGACTGTTTACATGTTATTTTGTATTGAAGTATTGTATTTGTTTTATAAAATATTTTTTTTCAATATCTAGTCAAAGGTTCTTGTCATTTGTATGAGTATAAAGTGTTACGTAATACATTAGCCTTTTGATCTTTTTTTAGTTTTAGATTAATTTGTTTGATGATTTTTATTGTCGTTAAAATGTAGATTTTTAGTTTTCGTGAATTTTTTTAAAATATACAAACACATATTTCCATTTTATTAACATTTTAATTCTATTATTAGTATGTTAGTGGAATATTATGCATGATTTAGGCTTTAGTTAGTTTTTATGTTTTTTATATATAAATTGTAAGGTGTTTCTCGTTCCCATTATCACAAGGGTTAGGTAATTATTGTAATTTTACAATCTAATGCTCTTAATTTGTAACAAATTATTTTATTATTAAAATACCATTCACAGCATAAGAAAACAATATTTTGTACACAGAGATACACACACATAGGAGTATATATTTACATATACATTAGTTTAATAAGAACACCAATTTCACATTAATTTGTCATTCTTGGGGTGTTGAATTCTAATGAAACTTTATTAAGCTATTAAAATGATTGCTTGTATAAAGTAAACACCATTTGTTTGGTGATCAGTATTGTGTGTTATAATGTTAGATATAATTTGAGATTTGTTGTTGATATAACAACATTGGTACATAGAACTGTGATAAATGAATTTATTGTAATGCTAGTCATTTAATCATCACCTAAGTATTTTTTTTAGATTATTTTGAGTACATTATATCATGTTGTGTTTGTGAGTAACAATTTAGGTCAGCTATGTTTTCGCATCAGGTTTTATGTATTTTTCATTCTCCTTGTAGATCCGTATTTACCACCTTTTCTTTATACATCAATCTTCAATAAACTATGGGAAAGCCTAATGGTTATTTCTATTGCCAAAATTGATATAACAGTGCCTCGTCACATTATTTTGTCATGGAACTATAGATTTGTATTCCTTAGCGTTCCTTATTTTGACAGTGGAAACAACGTGTTTTACACTTAATTATTGATCGTCAGCAAGAGCAGGCTAATGTAACATAGTTTGTTGTATTATCATTTTTGGCTAAACCAATCACGTGATTGTCAGAATATTCTTCATAATTTTACATACAAAGGCGCTCCGAACGCCTTGTTTCTATTTTAAAAGAATATTAACGCTATGTTTCTATTTTTACATTATATTCAAGCTACGTCACTAAGTCACTAAAAATAGGCCCGTATATATGAGGAACGTTCCCAAATATAGATCGGATTTTTGTTCTGGTTTGATTAAGGTATCCGACTCATTATTGAAATTACCGTTTACTTTTATTGTTCGACCAAGAAATACAGCTTTATTGAATCTATGTGTTGCTAATTAATAATACAAAGTAAATATATTGTTTAACTTTGAGTCAACGTCCACAGTTTTGTACAAAAAAGTTACTTAAAAAGTATTTCCGATGTTTGCCGAACATTACCTATGTCTGCTTCATTGAAAAACAATAAACATCCGGGATACCAAATATGATCACGTTTTAACCTTAAAGCATGCGCAGGATCTGGAAAGACGTGGTTTGAAGAGCTCCGACAATAACTGTGACTTTGTGTGATATACTGTGATCATGGATATTGTTAAGTCATAAACACCAGCACTACTCCCCTAAAAAAACTCCTTTACACAAGTTTCAGTCCATTTCCTGGTTTATTTTGCATGATTTTTGGTTAAACTGTAATTCGGACACATGCCCGTTTTCCCGCAACATGGTAGCCATTTTTGTTTGTTCTGTTTTTCAGCAAACTATATGTGACCGAAGGTATATCCTTGCAATGATATCATGTGCTGCTCCCCCCAGGTAGTTTCCTTTTTTCATTTTTAACTTCCTTTTTATCGTTTTACCAGTGTTTATCTTAATTTCTGCTTTTATTTGTTAACCCCGGTTTTTACCTTTTAAACGGTTAATACCTTTTACGTCCCCCCTTATTTATTTTAACAAAGCTCTGCACAGTTTTGTTTTTATTTGATTTTCAACCCACACCCTCTTACCATCTGTAGCCTAATTCCTAGTGATATAACTATTAGCTTTCCGGCTAGCCCGTTCTGCTGCGCGATTGTATATTCCTGGCATACCATGTTTGGGTATATTGCTATTTTAGCTTTCACGTTCTAAGTCTTTAACTTTTAAACAGGCTTATTTAGGGAAGTCCCATTGCTTATTTTATAGTTGTCGGGTACTCCCTCAGTTAAAGGTCATTTACAGAGACGTTGTCAACTGTCATCAGAGGAGAAAATTGCTATCGTAAAATTATTTGAAGCTGGTATAAATCAACTATAAATTCTAAAATCTGCAGGAAGTCTCTCAAACATTTGTTTACAATTTTTTAAGCGTTTTATATGTACAACATGATTCCATGGAAAATGCCCATAGTAGTGGAAGGCCAGTTTCTTTGAGCAACTGGGATACCAACAAACTGGTAAAGTCTGGTAAAGCAAATAGAAAAGCAACTTTGACTGGAAAAAATAAATAATTTTAATGAAAAAAGATTAGAAAAAGTATGTGAAAAGAATTCGACGGAAATCATTTGAAAACAAAGATATATATGAGAAATGACGCGCTGAATGGCTGCTCCCTTAATGTAAGTGACATTTATTGTGTTTATGACATTGTTATGAAACGCATCAATTCGAATTTTGGTACGAAGACACTTTATTTATTCACTGAACGAATAGAGTCATCAGTTTGTGTCTTATGATTACATGGACACCAATAACATAAACATTACTTCAGTCGTTCTCACGATTATCCATGTTTACAACAAAGCTATTTTCGTCACTGACTAAAAATAGACCGAAGTACATAGAAACAACAAATCACTGTATAACAACGGCTAGTCGGCCAAAGCGTACACGTCGTGGGACGAAAGCTGGTAGAAACGTTCTGCGACCCATTCGAACTGTAGTAAATCCATTCAGAGAACAAATTACAAAATACACGCCAGGAATTAATGAAACCAATTTAATTTCCCTAGTTTCTGATCATGGACAAGCCACAAATATTCCAACGATTTTAAAACCACGTATTGAGCGAGTTTCCAAACGAACTGCAAATTTATCAAACTTATTAAACATAAAGAAACACAACCAGCGACACAGTGCTAACCATCTCTCTTTGACACTGTTAAATGCAAGATCGGTGAAGAATAAAACTATTTCTTTATTTGACTATCTAGTATCGAACAATATCGATGTGCTGGCTCTAACGGAAACATGGCTAGACTCGAACATCGACAAGTGCATTATATCTGAATTTGTTCCTAATGGATATAGTATAAAACACATATCTAGAACTGAACAAAAAGGCGGTGGTGTAGCGATAATCCACAAGTCCAACATAGATGTTGCACAAATTAAGCGATCAAAACAACCAACTCACTTTGAACTTCTCGAGTGTAGTATACATTCTAATCGATTATATGTCATTTACCGCCCGCCGTCATCTCGAGGCAATAAATTGAAGACTTCGACATTCTTTGAGGAATGGTTGGAATTTTTGGATGATATAACAAATAGTCCTAATGAAATTCTTATAGTCGGCGATTTCAACCTTCATTTAGATGATCAATCTGATACTGATGGCCGCAAATTTATTGAGACACTAAGTGACCGCGGATTAAAACAGCATGTAAAAGGTGCAACCCATATTCGTGGACACACTCTCGATCTAGTTATAACCAGAGATTACAGTCCAATCTTACTTGGTACACCGATAGTCGAGGACACTTATATAATTAACGACAAAGGTGGTGCATCGCTAGATCACTTTGCTGTTCATAGTCGACTTAACCTGAATAGACCAGGAAAACAACAAAAAACACTGACAATACGTAACATCAACAATATTGATATTGAAAGCTTCACATCAGACGTAACTGACAATCGTATGGTTAACAGCTATGACTTACAGCTCGATTCTTTGGTAAATTCTTACAATTCTGTTCTCAAGTCAGTACTAGATGATCATGCTCCATTACAAACAAAACTTATAACTATGCGACCAAACACTCAATGGTACAGTGAGGAACTTCGTACATCTAAAGTTGAACGTAGGAAAGCTGAAAGAACTATGCGTAAAACACAAGCAGATTTCAAAAGATTCCTGCCTTAAGACCAGCAAACTTCTTAGGCAAAGCAAAATAGACTATTACTCAAACAAAGTCTCGGACATCGGCAGTGATCATAAAAGACTGTTCCGGTTGACGAATGGACTTCTTGGCAACAGCAACGATACCGCGTTACCAAAACATAAAAGTGAGTTTGAACTCTCAAACCGTTTTGGAATGTTCTTCATAGAAAAAATTAAAAGTATCAGAAGCGGCTTAGCTTTAGCGAGCGAGGCTATCACTGACATCGATCCTCTTCGTGCAGACATACGATTTGATGGAGTTTCACTTACTAATTTCCGTCCTGTGTCCATCGACGAAGTAAAGAAAATCATTTTGAAGGCACCATGTAAATCTTGTGAACTAGATCCGATTCCAACGACGTTGTTGAAAACATGCGTGGACAGTATTTCTGAAACCATCACAACTATTGTTAACATGTCATTATCAACATCTGAAGTGCCAACATCATTTAAAGAAGCAATAGTTCGACCTTTATTGAAGAAACCAGGACTGGATAATGAAATATTGAAAAACTATCGCCCAGTGTCTAATCTAGCCTTCTTGTCCAAAATTCTAGAAAAAGTAGTTGAGAGTCAACTTGAAAATCACCTAGTGTCAAACAAACTTCACGATCCTGCTCAGTCTGCATATCGAACTGGGCATTCTACAGAAACTGCCTTAATGCGAGTACACCATGACATAACATGCGCGCTTGACAAAAACAGCTGTGCCGTTCTTTTAATGCTGGACCTATCAGCGGCATTTGACGTGATTGACCATAAAATTCTTCAAGAAAGGTTACAATTTTCATTTGGAATTTCTGGGAATGCGTTGAAATGGTTACTTTCTTACCTTGAAGGAAGGATTCAACGTATTGCCGTGGGCTCTGTCTTATCAAATGCGTTTCATCTTCGGTGCGGTGTGCCACAGGGTTCCGTGCTTGGACCTAAGCTATATTGCATCTTCTCAAAGCCAATTGCCGAAATTTGTAGACGACATAACATGTCCTATCAATGTTATACTGACGATACTCAGATGTATTTGATTTTCGAACCACTTGATGATTGGTCGGATATTTCGAAACGGTTGGAGAATTGTTTATCTGATATTAGTTCGTGGCTGACATCAAACATGTTAAAACTAAATGAAGATAAAACTGAACTAATGCTGTTTGCACCAAAACATCGTGTGAAAGACCTAAAAAACTGCAATTTAGTCATCAAGGGTAACATTTTTACCAGTCCCGAGTTTATTAGAAATCTCGGAGTTCTTTTTGACAAAACACTTTCGATGAATCAACAAGTCAGCTCAGTTGCAAGATCGTGCTATCACCAAATTCGTAACATAGGCCGAATACGTCCGTACATAACTGAAAATGCCTGTAAAACTTTAGTTAACTCTCTAGTGGTTTCTAGACTAGACTATGGCAACGCATTGCTGTATGGTCTTCCTGCGTGTGTTATACAGAGGTTGCAGAGAGTCCAAAACATGGCTGCTAGATTGGTTACCAGGTGTAGAAAAAATGACCACATCTCACCAGTATTAGAATTATTGCATTGGCTGCCGATACACTACAGAGTGCAATATAAACTCTTGCTTTATGTTTTCAAATCCTTAAGACAGGAATCGCCAGCTTATCTTTATGAACTCGTAACCTTGTACAGGCCATCACGCTCATTAAGATCAGAAAACAATTTGCTTTTGATAACACCACATGTAAGAACGAAGTGTTATGGCGAAAGAAGATTCGATAAAGCGGCGGCCACCCTATGGAATGACTTACCTCGAGACTTGAAAACTGCACAGTCTGTGAATATTTTCAAAAAGAAACTGAAAACACACTTATTTAGACAAGCGTTTTTATGAACTCCTGTGATATTATAAAGTGATGCCAAAAAGACGTTTTTGTGTTTTATAAAGATATTTTTAAATGCATATTATTTTTACTTTAAATTAGCTATATTACTTTTCCCTTTTCCTGTGAAGTTGTTTTTTCGTTTTTTATTTTCTTAAAGGTTAATTAATAGTACTATTTTTAATTGGATACCAAATTTATATATATATATATATATATATATATATATATATATATATATATATATATATATATATATATATATATATATATATATATATATATATATATATATATATATAATATTTTTATAATAATATATTTCTATTTTTCATTTTTACTTTTGCCAATTTCTTTTATCTCTTTTATATTTTCTATTTAACTTGATGGTTATAATTTTTAAATTGATCTTTCACATTTCATTTCTATCTTTTAAATTTTACATAACATTCCCTTCTTTTTAATATGTGTATACATATTTGTAGATAATTTTATATATATTTTAGTAATCTTGTGTGTAATTTACTATCGATTATGTCACTTATGTCTTTCTATATATTTTTACTTTTTCTATGGTTATGATGTACAGCGCTTTGAGAAATAATACATTTGATTTAGCGCTTTATAAAAATTTTAATAATAATAATAATAATAAAAATAATATATATAAAATAAGTAGAAATAATAAACTGGGCATCTTGCGGTTGTAGCTTTCATGCTATAAGTTGTTTTATATATATATATATATATATATATATATATAAAGATTCACTTAGGCTAGTTCCGTTGCTTTTCTATAGCTGTTGTATATTTATTTATAAAAATTAGAAAAAATAGGTAGTAGTAATAAATAGGGACCTCTTGGGTTTTAGTTATATTTATATACGTTATTATTATGGAAGGGCAAATAAAAAGGAGTACCGGTCAACGGGTTATCAACCACCCCTTCATTGCAAATAAGATAACGAGAAGTAGTGGAGGGAAAAGTACTACAACAGTTAAAGTAAATTACAAACTTGATAAGCAAAAAGCCATTAGACAGAAAGTGGAGGCTTCAAATAGATCTGAAGACGTAGTCATTAAAGTGTCATATAATAATGTTGTCAAATCTTTTTCTGCGGCCGCATATGAATTTTTATAGCTGCTACAATGTCGTATCTTGCTTTTTCTTGACAATGGAAGTGAAAAAGATGTTATACACTACATCGAGGGTAGCAATGGCATAAGTGACAATCTAAAAGCTTGCAATGTCTCTGGTATGTTAACGAGTCTTCCAAATAATGAGGGGATGGGACTCAACACAAAGAATAGATACGGTAAACCGTAAGGATGTTCAAAGTAAAAGTACTTCAACCATCTTCTCGTTTGAGGATATGCACTCATTATTAAAGAGGCTCAGATCAAAAAAAGGAAATAAGCCTAAAGGAAAAAGAGAAAAATTTAAACGAAGTTTCTAAGAAGCTAGCTACTGCCCAAGCTTATATAATCTCTTCAGAACAAAAGGTAGAAACCCTAGAAAACTCTCAGAGAATGTACGTCAAGCTAATCAGAACAGTGGTAATAACATGTTAGACCGTTACTCTGAGCACTGGTGTAAGTTAATTGAGCTTTGTCTTGAGAAATAAAAAAACTTTAACGGAAACTCGGTAGTAGATCGACAGATTGTGATAAATAATTATGGTATAGCTCCTTAACCGGTAGCGTGTTCATACTCTGATGATAAATTAGAAAATAGTGTTACTGAAAAGAGTCCTACTGAAAAATCTGCCAATACTGTCAAATTACCTGTTGATAGCATTAAGTGTAAGAATACTAGTGACATTTTATACTCATCCTCCCTAAACATCCAACCGGAAAATATAAGTGTCAGTGGTAAAGCAGAAACAGCTTATGATTGTCTTTCGAACAAAATTGCAATGAAAATATTGTAATACCCAATGATGAACCAAGGCTATCACATGGTCTCGTCCAACATAACTCGTCATCAACCTCTTTTTTAGACAAAAAAGGAGACGTCGAAGACCGAACAGGCAGAAATTAAAATCAATTTCAAATGCAAGCACTATACCGCCAGTAGTGTCTCCCTTTCCAGTGGTTCGTCCAAATTGCGTAATATTCAACCCGTGGCATGTGCAGAATCAAATAATGCCACTTGCACCGGTGCACTGGTTCATCCAGCCACCTCCACCGCTCATGAGACCTTTAAACTTGGAACATTCATTGCGGAGAACGTTGCGATGCTTTGCAAAATGTACTAATGACCCAACAACACAGCACATACGGAGACGAGGGTGGGGTTGGGGGGGGGGTGTTTGTATTTTATGGCATGAGAAACTAAGTCCATATGTCAAAATTCAACCAGATGGCAGCGAAAGAATTTGTGTTGTCACTCTAGATTCGAAACCTAAACCTATTTTTTTAATTGCTGTTTATTAACCAACCACTTGGGGTAAGGAGTATAACCTTAAATATAGTGAATGTCTGCAAGAGATATTTGAAATTACTTGTTAATACTCAGATTATGAAATTCTTTTGCTTGGAGATATGAATGCTTCTTTTCATAGATATCCAGAAACTCACCGAGACAGAATTTTAAAAAAGGCAAAAAATGACGGTGGATTTTATGTTTACAATAGTTACCCAAAACGTAGCACCTTTTTTCACCATAATGATAAAGATGAATCTCAGATTCACTTTTTTATATCAACTGCAAGTGATGTGGTGACTAATGTTCTATTCAACAAAATTGTAAATCTGTCCTCACATGTACCAACCTTTGCGAATATTAAATTCTCAGGAATTGTAGATGTTTAGAGATTTAAGCTGGTCATATACAAAATAAACTAAAATGGAACAAATGTAACTTAATGAAATACAAAGAACTGGTAGATAAACATATCAAATCATTGAACCTAGAGTTCGGAGTGCAATCGAGTCAGTTGCAGAACCCGGTACACCTCGTAAAAGGCCGCTAAAAGCTAGGAAGGCTCTTTATCCAGTGTTAGTTTCTTTAAGTAAAATTAATACGTTAGCGTTTTGGAACTTTAAGAAAGATGGTGGTAAAAAATGTAAATCCAATATACTATGGATTAAATGCAAGGAAGCAAAGACAAATCTGAAAGGAGCACAACGGAGGTTAGATGCGGAAAAAAGTATATACTGTTTAATGATATTAATGATTCGGCTGATCTTAATCAAAATTTCTTTCATAAACTCGTTAATTTACAGAGACAGGGTGCCCTACGAAAACTGTCTAAATTAATTGTGGATGATGTTTACATTGAGAAGGAGAGTGACATTATATCTGGGTGGGCGTCATATTTTGAAAAGCTTAGTAAATGAACTGAAAATCCTTTGTTTTCGGAAGAAAATTTGGTCATAGTCAAAGATAATATAATGTCTGCTGAAAAATTTCACAAAAATACCCCAGAATGAGATGGCAAAGTGGAGTTCGCTTCAGTCGATGTAATTACTAAATCAATAGGTAGATTAAAGTCAGGAAAAGCACCAGATGAATTAAATATTATGGCGGAACATTTGAAGAATGGAGTGAGGTTGTCTTTCAAGTTCTTAAACTCTTTTTTTGATAGAAATGTTCTTAAACAAGAAATACCAGAAGCATTTAAAAGAGGCGTCATAACTCCAATATATACGCAACAAAATAAACCACTTGAAGACCCCAACTCGTATCGATGAATTACAGTTTGTAGTATAATTGGAAAGGTGTTTGAAACTATTTTGCTGTAAGATTCAACCGTGTATAGATAAATATCCGAATAAACTTCAAAGAGGTTTCACCACAAATGTTTCACCTACTAATGCAGCCTTACTACTCTCGGAGGCTATCAATGAAGCTAAAGACCAGAATCGTAAGTTGTACTCTACATTTATCGATGCAACTAAGGCATTTGATGTCGTTTGGCATAAATCTTTACATTTGCAACTTCACCAATGTGAGATACAAGGAATAATCTGGCTCCTAGTATAAGACTGGTATAAGAAACTTACTTCTAAAGTGAAATGGAACGGTAGTCTGTCAACATACTTCTGTGAGGAGCAAGGGGTGCGTCAAGGAGGGATCATGTCCCCTGCCTTATATAATATGTTTATAAACCCATTATTAGACCTGTATAAAAAACAAAGCCTAGGATGGGTGCTGGAATGAATGGCTGTAACGGCCTCAACCCCGGGGTTACTATGAAACTTTGGAATGCCTATGTCCGTCCAAGACTATGTTTTGGCCTTGACTCCGTATCTCTCAGTAGAAAGAACCTGGACGACTTAAATTTGTTCTTCAAAAGTCAGATTAAGATGTTGCTAAATATGCCAAATAGAACAGCTGATGCTGCCGTTTATATGTTGGGTGCTAATCTGCCATTGGAAGCCTGCATCCATAGTCAGATTCTAGTTAAACTTGGTCAAATTATACGTCAAAATGGCATTGACAAAGCACTCTGTATCAGACAACTCTTGGTGAAAAATTACAGGTCTAACAGTTGGTTTATTTCTGGTAAAAGCTACTGCATCTTTATAATCATTATGATCTTTTGGATAATATTCCTAGTAAATTAGCTTGGAAAAAAACAGTAAAGTCAGCGATAGATAAATTATGGATTGAAGAGATTACAGCCATGATGGAAAATAAAAGCTCACTGGTATATTTAAGCTCTAAGTCAATGACATTTGGAAAATTGCATTATCTTGGCGACAATCAAAGTTCGACCAATTTAGTAATAGGAAGGCAAACATAAAAGTTAGAGCGCTTACTGGTGTATACCGACTGCAGTATCTCTGCAACAAATTCAATAAGTCTACTCCTGATGTTACATTCACTTACTTACTTATGAGGATTTTTAACGTACTTGACTACCGTACAACGGTCTCGCACGGACTTAAATGCTACATGTCCACTGTGTCGTCTGGATATAGAAAACCGAGAACATTTTCTCCTACACTGTAGTACAACTAGTGATGTAAGAAATAATTTCATGAACTTGTTATATGAAAAAATTGAAACTATTGTTACCGTGTTGTTGAATACAGTTTAAAATCACCATCAATTAGTGACACAAATTCTATTGGATAATACAATTCCGAGAGTACCTACCTATGTCCTTGCAATCCGAGTCTATGATGAACTCACTGGAGTCTATCTCTAGAGGAATGATATTTGCATTACATTGTAAACGAAGTGACATTTTAATAGTCTTAGCTAATAATCAGTAATAACGAATGACCAGTCATGGACCCTTTTAGTTTCTTTTTTTTTCAAAACTGGTTTTCATAGGGAACAAATTATAGTTCTTGCTTATGCTAATTGAGCAATATAGGGTAAACTGATTCCTAAGATATGCTAGGTATGGAATCATTATAACTTCTAGTGATATTCACTGTGTAGGGCTAAGTAAGTGTTGAGCAGCCAATCCCAATTGAGGGCTAGGAAAATGACGTGATATGTTTTCCATAAATGATTGTTTATTATTATTTTATTATATCATATTTCTTTTTTTTATAGGGAACTCACACCTTTTTGTTTTGGTAATAATGTAGGTTTAATTAAACATTTAATAACGCTAGGTTATGGATCTAATGGATCTAAGACAAGTCCAGTCATAACTAACTTCCTTTAATATATAAAGAGTGGTAGTGAACACGTAAGTGGTGTTTTTGTGTTTTTACTATAATCTCTATACGTGTGAAGCTACAACAAATGCTTCGTGCGTAACCAACTTCGTTAGCATTAACCTTAATTAGGTGTATATGTGTTGATGATAATTAGTTGTGGAAAACTCGCTAAGAGCACCATACAGATAGGTGGTGGGTTAGTGCTGGGCGTAGTATATTCCTGCCAGTGGTCGGTTTTTCTGCTTGGGACATTTATTCATGACCGACCGTACTGGATCACTTTTAGTGTTTTACCTTTTATATTGTTGTATATATATATTATATGATCACTTTTAGTGTTTTACCTTTTATATTGTTGTATATATATATTATAATTTGCGCATGCTCTCACAAAGTTGGTAACAGTATACATCAACTTGATTGATGGTTGCTCCAGATAGTGGAGGGATTCTACATTACAAGAAGAAGGTCAACGGCGGTCCGGATACCTTAAATATTCAATCCAAACACAATATGGATGGGTGTACAGATTACAATTTCAAATGTGATGTTCATATGTAATATAACAATTAAGTACTTAATTTGGTCAATACGCTTTATATGGACCCTGTATAAAAAATATTTTCCTTCGACTTTGTCATCGGTCAATATCATTCTACAGGGTCTATATATAGCGTATTTACCTTTTCAAATCTCCAAAATTAAATAATAATACCCTTCTAGTCGGGAAAATATGCTATTAATATATACATTAGGAAAAGTTTAGGGCATGCACATAAAATAAAATAGGGTATTGGGATGGACAATCAGGACTAAACTTTTGACTACCACCAGAAAAGTATTCAGAAATTGATAATATTGATAGGAATAGATAATTAAGCGGCAAATAGGAACTTTATTTGTTGCTTTATGTAGAGCACTCTTTCAGTAATGTGCAGAACGAGAAAAACAAAATAACTAAGGATCAAACTTTTAACTGCGACTGCAAGTGTATGCTGAGATTGATAGGAATGGACATTTAAGCTGAAAATGGAGCCTTTATCGTGAACGGAAATGGAATTGTTGAAACATTGTATTCATAATTTTCCACGTGTAGGCTTTTCGTTTTAAAGAGCGGCATGATTCTACTATTCGACACATGTGGAAATGGACTATTTATCGTGCAAGGAAATGGAATTGTTGAAACACGTTATTTACAATTTTCCACGTGTAGGCTTTCCGTTTTAAAGAGTGGCAGGATTCTACTATTCGACACATTTGGGGTCAATGGACTTATTCTATTCGACACATTTGTATGCGCCAAGTAGCTGTCTTTTCAGCCCTGGCAGTCATCTCCAGTAACCAGTGTTTCTTTATAACGGTTTGCTGAACCGCCTGGTGAACATTTTACTCTATAGCTGGACACTCAGAAATGTCGGATTACATTGACAGTATGAAGGTATAAAAGAGAAAAGTAGAGCGAACAATTAACGCTGTACGATAACATCGTTAATTAATTGAGTTTTTGTATAGCGTCCGGCGAGCAGTATTTGAGCTGTATTCAGGACAAGAACAAGATATTACAATAAATTTTCCAGAAAATAGGAATGAACAAACGGAAACCATTGTAAAAGCATGGAGTATTGGACCGGAACGGAACATCTGGCTCATGGTAGAGGCTACAATGAGCCTACATTTTTACGAAATCTGAAAAGGATCTTTATCTTACAAGGAGTTTGACACTCTTCAAACACTTCACCCATTATGTTCTACTGACAGACTTTCCGTATTATAACCTGGCGACAGCCAACAAAAGCCTCTGTTATACATTGGACGCATTAGGACGCTGTAAGCAGCTATTTGGTGCAGATCTTTGAACGTTTTGTTAGAAACCAGTCCATAAAATATGAAGCGAATTCCACACAAGTTTAAAATATTTTCGAAACATTGACACAAAAAAGACACACCCCGCGCCTAACTTCAATTAAACAATGAAGTTTTGAAGTTTCAGAATTGCTACATGTAACATGTACTGCATGTGTTGCCTTTATGTATATTTCAAAGAACACAGTGTTGAAACGGGTATTAACAATTGCACATTTTACGTTTATGTAAAATCAGACAAGACTGCGAACAAAATAAGCAGAGAAAATAACTTGGTGGAGAAATCATTTCGATAATTCAATTTCGAAACGCGAATGACTTATGATACGATATTTAAAATCTAAGATAATATCTTCAAAAATGTCTTGGATTATACAAATATCTTCTTATTATTTTTGTCATTCCTGAAAATGAAGAGGAATGTTATAACATAGGTAATTTTGAATTTAATGTCAAATTCGCTGTGATAAGCATGTATATTTGAAACATAGGTTACACTTTCATGTGTTTAGATATGCCAGATTGATTGAAAGGTTTCTTATAGTTCAGCAAACAGTATTTCAGCTTTTAAGTGGGGCCAATAGGTAGGCAGTGTGAAATGCCACCACGCAAGTTTAGAAAGTTTGTTAGGACAACACACCAACGATATGGTATCCTAGCAGCCACCTTAAGGGGCGGGAGCAAATCTGTGGGGCGAGCTCTGGTATGATGTTATTATTTACAAATGTAGTTAATTACTATATTTTATACATGTATATGATTAATATATTTAAGATGTTTTATATATTTTAGTAGATCCGACAGAAATCGATTATAATCTGCGTAAGAGTAGACACAATCAACACTAGGGATGCACTATTTCAATATGTTATTATAAAATATTATTGGTGAATACTGATACTTTGCAAGGGCTTAACAGACATGACAGCTCAGCGCGTCCCCATGTGGCGGAAGGGATGACTTCTCTTAAAGGGCTTGTCGGGCTATGACATGTAAAATCTGATCTCTGACCATAATGGGTACCGTGATTGGAGAATATCAAGCTCCATACAAGATAAAGACCTTTTGCAGATTTCGCAACAAAAGGCTAAATATTCCGTCACTCTCTAACACTACATCGGTATTCAACATGTTCTGCCCATTTACGAACGATTTATCGCCTGTTTATTTGAACTAGATTTCGACTGCCAACGATAAATAAGTATGTAGAGACCTCGTGTATGAACTAATTTCAGCAATTTTGATAACTTGAATCTTGATTCTTACAGCGATGATTTCAAAATCAATAGATTTTCGCAGGTGTTTATATATGGCAAAATATCCGTCTTTCCCTATACATATTCTGACAAAAAACAAGTCTTAAACCTTTAACACTGCTTTTAACAAAGTCACAGAAATCATAAATACAAGCTGGTAATACTAATAAATTTAAGAAATGTCAATGCCCCTATTGGAGCCATATTACTAGCAAATATCTACTGGCATATTATTGTCATAACAGGACGGCGGAAATTGTACTGTTGTAATGATTAATATTTACACTGTAATGAACCCACCATCTATATAACTTGTACATATTTTTGAGAGGAGACAACATTCGATCTGTATATTGCATCATGAAGAAAATATTCAGTTTTATGCTTAATTCATGTTGTTTCTGTGTATGGGTTCCTCATGGTAACAAAAAGTCCACAGAATTTCGGTGGACAATCAAATGGACAATATCGCAAACTATCGGATTGCTTTGATGTCCAAAAGGTACAATAGAGGAAATGGATTGGTCACAGGCGGTCCTGTCTGATCAGCAAAAGTATATCTTAATAGAACAGAAATTAAATGCAATTAGTGAACAAAATGCTACATCGGAATCGGAAGATCCATGAGAAAACAAATAACGGCTATTCGAAGGAAAATGCAATACAATTCACGTTTAACCGGTAATTAATTGGTATTCATGACGCTAACCAACTTAACAAAAATTTGTATACAAAACGCAAGATTGATATGCCTGTCAATACTGTATTTGCGAAATTTCCCAGCGGGTAGGTAGGGTGTGACAAGGTCGGTTGTTTTCAACGGTTGCTTATTCTTACGACACGATATAGCTGAAAATTGCCGACAGTGTCTATAAAGCCCTTTAACAATAACAAACAAAATAACCACGTATTTAAACAATTTTAATTGAATATATCAGTGTTGGTGCAAATTTATCGCATATATTTTACACTGGGTTCTATAAGAATAAATTATGGAAGATACTTTAAACGTTATACCACCAGTTTGATATATGTACATATAAAAGAATGATGGATGGTGCACGTGAGCCTCCTTTAAATAAAAATATATTCGTATATGTTCGCTAAATAAGGAATATAATAGGTCAATTAGCGAAAAAACAATGGACGTTACAATGAAAATGTAACCTATCTAACTTGCTATCTAGTATTTTGTATTCGTACATCCCACACTCGGTCAACACTGTAAATGGTCGCAATGCTCGATCCAAAGAGCTGAACCGCGCAGAAGGAACACACCGTGACGACACAACGGGGAAAAGATTTATATTTTTAAACCAGAATCGTTATTATCATGGCGATTATAGTTATATTTATAGGTTTTACTCGTACACTAAAATACGTGAACACACGCATAGCCTAAATTGGATCAAGTTCAATCATGTGATAGCATTTGTACGGTATCATGTGACTTAAAATTCTACACGCGTAGCCTCATAACAGACGTTGTCTTTATACGTTTGTTTTCAATTGATGATTAATTTTTATAAAATGACTTTTTAAATTCTGTAACTCATTTAGACAAATTATCACTGTTTTAATTAGTCAGTTATACGTGTTCATATGCTAGTACAAATTTAAAGTTAAATAAAATAGAGTAGTGGGACTTGCCGCTTCGTAATGGGCTGTCTAAAAAACGTGTCCAAAAGACCTTGTCTACTAGATGATGTTTGTCCAGTTTTTCTTCGTTTTCCCGATTGCGACATTACGGGTTAAGTAAATATTACGTATTCTGGAAGCTGATTATATAGCTGACGTCATGAAAACTAATTTGGGAATCAATTTCAAACAGGATGCAAAGTAATTACGAATTAATTACGTTTAAAACTGTCATTGAACGTAGAATGGACATTGGCATATTGTGCCTTACTTGTATGTTATTTAACAAAAATATTTCGGTTTTCAGGACAATTAGAAATAATGGTTTTGACGGACGGGGATCAGAGATGGTTACATCACCCGCCCTACCTATTAATCTCTCTCTCTCTCTCTCTCTTCCTTTTTTTCTTTTTAGGGGGGAGGGGCACGCCCTCCTCTAAATCCGCGCCTGATATTGATTGTATCTTCCGTGTAGTACTGCTTTATATCCTGGTGTCAACATGGCTGAGGAGGTTTATCTGATTGTTTATAATTTGCTACGTTTTAGGCATCGGTTGTAATAATCAGATGTGAAGTAACGCTTGCTGGCGTTTTTTTGTCAAAATACAATTCGCCTTCTTGTGACCTGATCTTCATTTAAAGAAGACTAACTTTTTGCCGCCATTGTCCTTGTTTAGCATCCCGATTAAAGTCTCGTAAATCCCCCATGATTATTTTTGGAGTAATTTGAAGTGTCGAACACTTTCTGCACATGACAGACAACGTCAGGGTATATCAAGAACCTGTCATGGTTGCCGTACATCAACTTAATGATGTAGAGAATGTTGTACAAGAGCGTGGTCCAACGATCCAATATGCTGCTTCCTCTATAGACTAGCGTGTTTATCTTGAGTATATTAGTTTTGATGACTACCAAACTCTCCGTAAAAGGTGTGTAAACACTAATCCAATTCTTTAAGATTTTAAACTACTAAATTTGTTATTTTTTTACCTTAAGTGGAACTTGACCGACATCATATATATCCAGAATCGTACGTGACAGGCCTATGTTCTCTCAAAATTTCATGACCTCTTTAAAACCTTCCAAGAGAAAACCAGCTTCCGGGGTAAACCCCACTCTAAAAATAGCTCTTTCTTTTCAGAAAATCTAGGTTTATAGGTCATGTAGTGCATGTGACATAAAACATACTAAACACCATTAGAACAGAGCAAGTTAGGACTCAAAATGTTTCTAATATATTCACCTTTCAGAAAAACTTTCATTCATTAAAATCCAGTTAGTTGTTTTTAATATACACTTAAGATAAACAAGACTATTTTGTTTTTAAGTACTATTTTCTTATATGTTCCAAATTTGATTGGTCCCCTTTAGTGTCTTGACACAGAGCATGTATTTGTTCATCAAATTGTACAAAAGTTTGCCTATTTGTAGCCTTAGTATATCTGACCAACACCCTAAAATTTTGGAGAATCACAGAAAAATATTCAATGACTGCGCACATACTTAATCAGCACAAACTGTGTTTGCAGATCAAGTAATGCATTATTTGCAATATATATTCAATTTCCTAAGTTCAGATGTAAATTTTAATATATATCACACATTAACACTATAGTTTAACATACTGAATAGTAATAAAAACAAACATTATATTTATATCTCACAAATAAAAAAATTTGAAGTTTCAGGTTTGGGGACCAGCCACCCCCCCCCCTTTTCAGAGGGCATATTAGATCTCTTATACACTTTAAATATCTGTAACATTCCTTCTAAACCATTTCATATTTCTTGTTTCTCAACAAGATAGAATTGAACCTTAACAAACAATAAGATTAAAAAAAGAACAATTTTAGCATGACTCTGTCCAATAGATAAACTGGCAAATTATGCATCTAGAAAATACAAAATAGGCACCATATTAACTATTTGTGGCAACATAGATGTCTTTGTGATCTAATATTTAGACTGTCTGACATACCTGCTACTGAGAAACACTGAAACAATATATTTTTTAAATCCAAACACACTGTTATAGGCAGAGAATACAGATTTTATTGCCAAAAAATCTAAAATGTTACATAATATAATATTTAGGCTGAAATTTGACACTAGCATGGTTTAGAACCAAATATGCATTTAAAATGAGTAAATGGGTTATAATCTTTCATTCTCAAACAATTTCAGGCAAAGGGAGGGAATATGAAAAAATGGTGTTTGTGTATTAAAGACCTGTAATCGATCTCAGTTGAATTGGTTACAAGCTTCAGTGGATTACGAATTTACTCGCGAATTTTCCAGGATACCGATGGGAGCATCAAGTGAAAATCAATTTGAAAAATCCTTATTTAAATATGTTTTTTGCTACCTACTTCACTAAATTTGGTGTTCATAACTATTTATGTCTTGAACCAGGGGACTGTTCAACTGTAATGTAGGAATGTACCTTGGTTAACGTTATGGCAATGTAAAGGTACTGCTTAATGTTCGTGTAGAGGAGAACGTATTTGATGTCAATATAAGCGTGTGCATCTTCTTGCCTACTTATTTTAATGTAGCAGTGTTTAGTCATCCTTGTAAAGCGTCTGTAGATGTTCCAGGTAACTTTCTCTCCAGCATACACACTAATGATTATTGGAATTACATTTTTGGATCGCTAAAATCTTTCCCGCTTACATTCATTCGAAGCTTCTCCTTCAAAGGTACAGACTATGACATGGCCTAACCGTAAAAGATGTTCGCGCGTAGGTCAAGTACTTAGTTTGTCGAAAATGTATGGGTTATTTGCCTTACCCGATCTGAAATAAATTGTGGTTGCCTTCCGTTAATCGCCATTTCAAAAATGGGAATCATGTCATGATCTTACCACGGTCACATTTTGCCTTTTGGGCATGAGCGCTACGTAATAGGGTAGTCTAATTTAAAATGAGATCTAGCATAGTTCTTCATGCACAAATGTTTTGCATGAAATTTGGGACCTATAGAGTTGTTCAGGGTCCAAGTTGTTCTACTAGCGAAATGCACCGCGATGCTGTAATCATATTCTGATACTTATGAGCGTTGCTTCATGACATTGTGCTCTTGATGTAAAGTTTTTTATGCTTTATAACAAAAACGTAATTTTAAAAGGAGCATTGTCAACATAAAGTAGAAGATAGCATTACAAAACATAAAATAATATTGGTCTAAATTCAACATGTCCCTCGTGTTATCAAGCAAGACATTAAACATGTAAGAAGTTATTCCTCTTTGATGATGCTTAAATTTATTTCATGCCTTGATACTACTACCATCGATCAAATTTACTTTTTCTACAAGTGTTTAATTTATGAATATTATCATATATGATTGGGGTCTATTAGTGCTTTTAATTTTACCTTGCAGCCAGAAACCCTGCCCTCATAATAAACAGATATAACCTTAGAAACCAAGAAAACTATGTTCACCCTCAAACACGTATCGAGACGTTTTCTAGGTCATTCATACCATCTACCACTATCTTGTGGAATAGTCTTGACCTACGGCTTAGAAATATACCGACATTAGATAACTTTAAAAGGGTATTGAAAAACCAAAACCCTACTATTCAACCAACATCGTACTATAGCTATGGTAATAGAAAACTCAATATTTTACACACCAGACTAAGGCATATGAGTAGTACACTTAAGGCTGATCTGTTCAGAGTGGGCATAGTGGCTGACCAAAGATGTTCTTGTGGTTGGCCAGTTGAAGACAGTATGCATTTCTTTCTTGAGTGTCCTTTGTATACTGTGCAACGAGGGCAATATATTGATATTCTTCCGGACACTGGAGAGGATAAAATAACTTTAATTCTGTTCGGGAGCTATATCCTTGACAGGAATGCAAATGTAGCCAACTTCGAGACAATACAGCAGTTCATTAGGCACTCTGGTCGTTTCAGTTTAGACTGATTTCATTTTTGTTCTTCTATTTTAGCACTTAAAGAGGTACATTTTTATTTATTTTTTTTTTGTTTTCCTTCTATCATAATTTTTATTCCTCTCTCTTTCTCTTGTTTTTGTCTTGTTCTCATGTAAATCAAAATTGTATGTATTACACATGTCGTTATCTGAAACACTATTGTTTGTATGTTGTAAAAATGTATGGAGAAGACCTTGTGAGTTGGAATAACTCGAGTCCTATCCAATATTTGAATATTTGCAAATAAAATATGTTTAAACTCATAATATACTATGATTTGGTTTTTTATTGCATCCCATCATAATGCCAGCAATGGCCGACCTTTATAAACGTTTAGCTTCTATAGCTGCAAAACATTTGCTTGTTTCGAACAGTTGGGTCTTTCATTAACAATTAAGAATTATTTAAAACATGAATATGTTTCTTCTATTCAGATTAGTGACTATATATTAACTGTTTTACCACCATCAAATAATATCTGATTTTATTCAGTACTGTAACAAATGATTTTGATATTAATAACATAATTTTATTGTATGAAAAGTGTAGAAATAATTTTATAGGTGTTTCGGAGGAATTAAGCACAAAGCGTGCTTATAAACACACAAAGTATATATATAAAACCAAACCAAACTCTGAATAATACTTTACAAATAATATATAATGCTAAAATGTACACTATTTTTTTAGTACGAACCACATATTAAAGACATTACATGTGACGTTTTTCAAAATGGAGGAAGTATACACATATTTAATGAATAATTTATGTTTGGTGAAAAAATCAGATTATCTGATGAAGATTTGCACTCTTAACATAAGACCAGTGCAATCTTTGTTAATAATAGGCCAAATTAGAATTCAATTCAATACATGCAATGCAGTTATAGTTGACTCTACTTGTATCTCCGAAGAGGCTAAACCATATACAACAGGCAATAATCTTTAATCGAAGTAAGTAATTTTGTATTTGAAAGGAATTAAGGATGTTTTGTATTTAAGAAACACATCTTGATTTATTATTCTACATTAGTATGTTAATTTCATTATGTGCGGTGTCCCCGTGGCTGAGTGGTTAAGGTACTTCGTCTACTATTGATCACATGGTGTGTCAACACTGAGATTGCGGGTTCGATTCTCACTGCAGGCAAGGTGTACTCTACTCCAATCTTAATTGACAAGGATTGCCAGTTTTCCTACCGCAGGTCGTGGGTATTCTCCGGTAGTCCGGCTTCCTCCCCCTAAAAAAACTGGACGCCATGATATAGCTGAACAATTGCTGAAGGTGGCGTTAAATTCTATTCTAACAAACAAACAATTCTTTCATCTTGTGTCTTACATCACTAAAGTTACAACGAATATTGGTTATAGCGCACGCGCTAGAAACTGCATAGTACATGGTTGACATTCTATTATTTTTAAGGCAGCTAAAATAGCAAAGGTTCCAATGATAAAACTAAGACATCCGGTTAGTACATTCTATTCATCGGTTTTGTTACGTTTTTATTTGTTAAGGCAGCTAAAATATCAAAGGTTCCATTGATAAAACTAAGACATCCGGTTAGTACATTCTATTCATCGGTTTTGTCATGTTTTTATTTGTTAAGGAAGCTAAAATAGTAAAGGTTCCAATGAAAGAACTAAGACATCCGGTTAGTACAACCGAGGTGAAACCGAACCAATGTCAAGGTCTAGTTCACTGTATTATAAGAATACACAGTCAAGTTATTTTACAGTAGCTATACATGTATTTTATTACAGGAGTAGGATCGATATCAACAGTCAAGAAATGCTCATAAAATAAAATGTTATGTCCCAATTTCAACAATTCATGTCAGAAGCTAATAAAGGATCTATTGTCTTTTAATCTTAACATATTTCTTTTGTACTCTTAACGAGATTTCATATTTTCACTATATATCTTTATTCTCAAACAGCCAATATTACATTGGTACAGAGAAAGACAAAGCAAATAAAACGAAACAAAACATGTACAGTATTTACACTATATACACAATCAGAAAGATTAGAGCAGAGCAAAAGGAAAGCCAGGAGCACTGACCTTGTCATTTATTATCTTAATGAATTTAACTAATTTTCGTAACAGCGACGGACTTGTATTATACATAAGTTCAGAAAATTTAAAAGTACTAAGTCTCTTTGTATAGTAGTTATCGATATAAGTTCTTCGCTGAATTTGTAAAAGATGACATTCAAGAATGAAATGGTATTCATCGCCTAGTTTATTACAGAAATTGCAAAGGCGGTTTTCTCTTTCAACATTTCCCCATCTTCCCGATTCGATTGGTAAATAATGATTTGTTGTTCGAAATCTACAGAGACTAATAGCGTCAGCTTTGCTGAGTAAGTTAAAATAATTTTCAAATTCAAACTTATTCTTAAAAATTTTATAGTTTAGTGCTTTTGGGGAATTATTTAATGAAGCATTCCAGTTTTGGATGAATTGATCAGTCAGTCGCTGTTTTACAATAGCTTTTAGGTATTCTACATTTGGGAAAAGTTCACTTTCCCATATATTTGGTAAACCACAATCATTCATTATTTGTTTGACATAACACAACCACTTTAGACCATCATTTCTGTCAAATATTGATCTAGAAAGGCGATACAATATATTGGAATATTTACTCTGTTTTCCTACAATTAGTCTACCCCACTAATAAGCTTCGTAGCATAATTTAAAAATATATATATTTGAAACTAAGAGTTTTTAAGGAATTAAGCTCGTAACCCATTTTTAAATGATCAATAGTATTGGAAAATAAAAATACACAAACAATACTATTGTTATACTAGTCAACAATTGTGTTTTCCTTAAGTTTGAACTACATGTTTCAGAAATCAGTTAGTTTAAGGTTATATCTGTTAAATTCAACATGTTATATACCTATGTTTTAATCTTATGGTAAAAACAAGAAGTTGCGTGTGCTCCAACTCAAAGTTAAGCATTTAAATGTTCTGCATCATCCCAACATGTAAAGAACCACTAAAAAGGTAAAACTGAATGGCAGGCTTGGTTAAAAAAAACCAATAATGCTATAGACATAAAGAACTGTATGCCGTTTTACGCCTATCATTTGTAATACACTGTAGCTAATGATAAAACTATGACTTTAGGTTCGGTAGTTGGCAAAGAAGGGCCTTTTTTAGTTCAAAAACGAACTTTCAGAAATTATTCCACTATATTTTAAGTCTGGCATTAGTCTTTTTCCCTTTTTTGTCATAGTGCACTAATATTTATTTATTTTAACGGAAAATTAAATGAAAACATATTTATTTAGGAGAGTAGGATCCTAATCAATAAAATGAAATGTGTTGCCCGAATTTCATGTATCTATGGTAGTAGCTAATTAGTAAAGCAAATCTTATGCTTAAATTCATCATATTCTACCTAATTCTTTACTGCATTTTTTAAAATGTTTTCAATAACATACTTTGTTGTACATACAATAAAAAAGATGTATGTGATAACAGGCGTTTCACAGGATCTACGCTCTTAAAGCACTTGTAGTCTTTTAATATTTAAAAATAAGCAAACAATACAAATTGTTAAAGTAGCCAGTCTATTGTTTTTCACTAGTATCAAAGTGCATGTTTTAGACATTATTATTTTTATTTAATTTGGTTTAAATAACTGTGAACATCAAATTATTATATACTGTAGGTTTGGTTTTTTTAAAGTTTTAACTCAATATGTTGTCAAGTTTAACTGAGCCATTTTGTAGAGTATTTATTAAGCAATAAAACCGAAACCCCATTACGTATAATTAGCCGTCTTCAAAATGAAATTACTACGCCTGGGAAGCTAGGGAAAGCCCTCTCATTTGGGGTTGGTATGGTATTATACCGGAGGCCTGGTTGCCTACCACATTAGGTACCGTGTTCGGAGAGTAAAATGCTCTATGCACGATAAAGTCCTCTTTAGTAGATTTTGAGAAATGTAGGCTCACTGTAACCGCTACAAAAGTCTAAATAGTTCCCCTCTACTATTAGTCTATGCACTACCAGTTGAAGTAAACAAGTTATTTTCGATGTCTCAATTCTTTTATCGTTCATTTATTATTTATTAACTTGTTTTCGTCATAAATATAGATAACATATTACTCGGTGGACACAAACTTAGTAATTTATATTTTAAATCAAATGGAAAATTAATTCGCGAGAAAGCTGGTTTATACTAAATTGCGGTAACTATAACTTCCAGCACTACTGGTGTTGACATATTAAACAAGAAAAGATATGGTTGTAACCATATCGGGGAAACTCAATTAAAGTAATTGGAGGATTAAAACAAGAAGTCAGTTTGTATTGTTATATCTGATAAATGTCCTATAATGAAAATAGAAATTGTGTAATTAATACTATAACCAACAATAACAGTAAAGAATAAAAAGCTTCGCCGAGCGCAGCATGATACGACCGCAACATGTTGAAACTTAGTCCGAGAATCCTCTGCCGTCCAACGCTTTTATTATTTTTTTTTTTTTGCGTCCCACGCAAAAAAAATAATAAAAGCGTTGGACGGCAGAGGATTCTCGGACTAGTTGGACCTGTACGTTTGAGGCCCAATATGGAAAGTCAATTGCTTTTGACATATGCAGCCTTATAGTGGACTTAGTTAACATTTTTGGACATTTGAATTATTTAAAGTAAAAGAAAAATACAGGAAATTGAGACCTGTATTAAAAAAATTTAATTAACTAATTTATTTCTATATGATGCGACAACAACAAAATAACTGGAAAATTAAAAAGTGCATAAAACCAATAAAAAGACAATGCTAAAGTAGAAACGTTTTCATCATTTAAATGTTCGACAGGAATTACAGATTCGTAATACTTCCCTCATCAAGTCGGTTTCCAATCTTTGTCCCAAATTATTAACATTCATGACATTTGTACCGTTTGTTAAATCTGCAATCCCAATTGAGCTAAAGGACTGGTTATCGTTTGTTTTAAAAATATTCGAAATTCTTAATACATTGATTTATGTTTTATTTTTATTTTGCAAAGATGTACATGTGAAAATCTTGTTTACTAGCTGTTATTCATCATGATGATCAGCTGCAGCAGCACAGGCAGCCATGGAATATTAACGGTTTACATCACGAAAATTGTTTAATACACCATTAAAACAGTAGCAAGAAATTTATTATTGTTGGACATATTTACAATGCGTTAATCATATGTTCGATCTCTTCTTATTATCTCTTAATGATATATAATTGTTTTCGGGTAAATTGAGCAAAAATGTAAAAACCATACTCTACAATATAGTTCATGTTGTAAGTGATAAAATGGCAAATTTAATATTAAAGAAAACATTTCAATTACAGTTTTTCGTATTTGTTAAATCCTTCAAGCTTTAAAATACGTTTGTTTTTTTTTTGTCCTGATCTAATAAGAAGAAGTAAAGATGTACATTATTGCATATTAATGCGCGCTTTACCACTATCTCGGTAATATGAACAGATCCGCCTCAATTTTTATTTTTGGATTATTTTACTATCTATAGGGTAAGCCTAGTATTTTTATTAATGCATTCTATTCTTGACATAATAAAATGTATAAACTTGAGTTTCTTTATTAATTAGTTATTTAATTTGATAAGAAAAAGGCATTTAAAAATTTTGTTATGTTATATTACGTAATGTATTTCATCGCGTCAATTGTATTTCTTGGATTATTTCGTGATTTATATGTCAAGCTTCGTAATTTTTTATGCATTCTTATTTCAACATGATAAAGTGTAAATTTTTCGGTCTCTTTTATTAGTTACTTAGATAATTTGACAATAAAAGTGCATGTTTAGATTTTGTTTAACGCGCTTGTGACCACTCATCCAGAAAACTTATTTCTGGATTATTTCATAATTTATAAGGTAGAAAATGGAACTTTTACGCAGAAAATTAGTCATCTTGAACATTAAATTTAATTTCCCTGTGTTTTGTTTATTGACGGTTTCGAAATCCCAAACTCTCGTGAACGATTCGTGTGTGGTAGTGGTGGGTTTATGGAGGGGGCAGAGATATTTCTGTGGTGTAATTGTATATTAGATGTGCCTTGTTTATTTGCTAATTGATTATTTATTATCCGACACTGAACTTTGATGAAAGATAAAAATGAAAGACCAATCAGACTCGCATAATAAGCCGCTAAAATGGCTAAATTAGATTATGATTTTGATATATATTGTATATAGCCTGTTGTTTTGTTTGTTTATTTGTTACTTTCTCTGTACCAATTGTATTATTGGCTGTGTGAGAAGAAACTATATATACAAAATTAGATTTTCAAACAGGCATGTTATTTTAAAAAATTGATGTCTGAATCAGTGAAAAATGTGGTAGAAATTAGTAGGGAAAAGAAATTTCTCAATAATAAAAAAGCACAAAAGATATAGATTTTTATTTAATTCAAGATTTAAAAATTTTGATGTTAAGATATTTTAACGAAGCAAGTTATATATATAATAATGGTACAACAGAAACAAATTCAGTAACGTTCGAATAAAAGTCATCAACAGTTTATATTGTTGAAAATAATTGTAGAAGTTAATAATCTCATCAATTGTTTTGCAAAATAAGACTCTTCTTCTAATTGTTTTTTTTTATATTTTAAATTCTGAAAATTTTATAAAGTTTTTAGCAATGTTTATGCACATGAATGCTAGTTTGACGTTTGAAATACATTCAATTGCAAATCTGTTGAAACAATTTTAATTACAGTAAAATTAAATCAATAAAAATTGTAACTTGTCGGTATGTTTTCTTTGATTTTCCGAGGACGCGATAACTGCCGATCTTACATTCACATTTTCCCCCACAGAACCCATTGACTATGGTCAATGTATTTTTATTGGTAAACATATATTTGTCCTTCGAAAACTTTGCTTTTTTTATTACAGTACTCTTCTCAAAGTTGAGATATTATAATCAAGATGATTATTTCTTGCCTTTCATAATCGTCTATATTTGCATCCCTTTACAGCATATGATGAAATTTTAAATAAAACAAATTGAAAAAAACACTATTAAACCAAATGGGATACACCTATAACATATAAATCGAACATCTCTGGATATGGGTTTAACCCATATCTTTTCTTGTTATATAATTAAATTCAGATGAGAGCAGATTTAATGTGCATTTATGATAATAGTACGAAATATTTATTTGTTCAACACATTTACAATAAATGGTTATGACACATAATCACGTGCACATAATGTAATGAATACAACAATATGATCATTCACCTAGCCAGCTTGATCGCGTAAGAATATATGAACAGAATTATATTTTTATTCAAATGCAAAGAACAAAATTATTACATTTCGCACTACAAAACATACTTTTTTTCACCTGAAAAATAGTCAAAACAATATCACAGATAGAAAGCACTTACTTCGGTAAATGCAAACATCGAACTTATTATCGCGCAATAGCTCAGTAAACCGTACCTGAAATTAGTTATAACGCCACGTGTGATACAATGCAATGATTTGAGTTATGAAAATAGGAAATTTATATCATGGGCATACGGATATAATTCAACCCCTAGCAAGAGCAGAGCAGCCGTAGCAGTACTATAGTTACAAGTAAACGTTGCTCTTCCGGACAACAACGTTGCATAGTGGTCCTTCCTTGCTCCTTGGATGGTACGGTTTGCCTATGGTAAAAATTAAACGAAAAAATATATACTTTTCCTTCATAATTTTCTTACATTTAAATGTTAAAACAAAATTGTTGAGTGATTCCCTAGGCTTTGTGTATAACGTACATCGTCCAGAATAAAAGTTCCGCAACATGAGTCGGACTAATTAAAAGGTTCCGCTTTGAAATAAGATACACTATTTAATTATCATTTCTTCTAAGTTTGGTTCAGGTTAAATTTCCCCGTAGTGCTTGAGCTTCTAATTTATTTATTGTAACATAAGCCTACTTTGCATTTTCTGCTACTTGAACGAAATTTATCTCCAGCGTATACGATTAGAGATAGCTGTATGATTGAAATTGAAACCATTGATCCAAAACAATTGTTTCTAAACATGTTCGCATGTCATTAATTACCACTTAATCAATCAAACTATCAATCAACGCGACTTGGAAGAATCAGCTTTATATATATGTACACATGTAAGCAATGGAAAAAAACGTGTTTTTATTATTGATCACAGAAAATATTATTTTCATCAATATCAGCACTTCATAACTGTAAAATATGGTTACAGGACAAAGAAGACTGTAAAATAAAAGGGGAAAACAAAATATTATAGCAAGATAGGGAATATTTACCGCAAGGTTTAAGAGATTATTCCACTATATTTTACGTCTGGCATGACATATGCACAATGAACGGCAGTAATAGCTTACCTACGTGAACCTCAATGAAACATACATTTATTGGCCAAAAGAATCTTCATTTTTTCTTTGTACAGGTAAAGTCTTCGCAAAATATGCAACTTAATATACGTAAAAATATGTACACAAAAAATTCCATAATAATGCCAATCGGTTTTGAGACGTTTATTTATATAGAAACACATATTTTAATGTAATGCAAACAATCTTGCAAATTGGTCTAGATACCGATTTATCAGCTCAAATATAAAATATAACTATAACACAAGTCACATCCTTTTGGTTAAGGCTGCATGGTTGAGCGGAAAATGAAAACTGCCTTCCTTGTGTAATCGAACTTTTGTTCCTTTTGAGATACTTAGATCCCAAAGTATACATTTCAACTTGACAATTATTTCTTCGCGATATTCAGGGTCTTGAAATTCAGCGGTTTTTTTATATTAACCTTAATTAGAACAGAAGTGCAACTTAGGTGCATTTGACTGTGTCTGTTCGAAACTCTTCTGGCTTTGTAATTTGCTGTTGATGCGATAAAAGTATCGTGGATTTTACGTCACAAAAGCAAACAAACGTTAATAAACAAAATTAAATCCCTTTAAAAACAACATGGCTGCATTACAATGTTAAATTCCCATACCAGTAAAAGTCAAGGACGATTTGTGACATGTTAAAAACAGAGGCATAGTATTAAATATGGACAGGTTATTGTTAATACTATTGTTAATAATTTTCTTCTACTTGATTCCGCAATAAAAAGGTGCAACATGGAATAATAAAAAGGAAAACAAAACAAATGCACCCAACAGGGTTGTGACTTTTAGTATAGATTGTAATGTCTCAATGTTACCTGGATTTTTTAAGGCAAGACATTTACCTGCTAGATCCTCTTTTAAACAAACAAAGCATGTGTAAGCGGGCATTTTTATGGCCCCTAGCCTTTATTTTATTGATTTATTTTTAATGATATAATGACAGAAATGTTGACAAGATGTATGACATAACAATACATGAATGTTGACATTGAAGAATTGCATAATGTCAAGGTCACTTTTTACACTTTAATCTCTGCTTGTTATCGCTAATCCTCTGAAACCGGATAAGATAGAAAAAAATTGACTTCGACAAATGTTGATCATATAAAATTGGATCATACATTTTTTAAAATAAGCTATGATATTTTTATTGCTACTGTTTATATATCACCTGAAAACTCCAATTATTACCCAGATGGAATAGAACCTTTATATGAAAAGTTGTTGCCAGGTATCACATATTACAGTAGTTTAGGTCAAGTTATGGTTCAGGGTGATTTTAATGGATACACTAAAAATAACCCTGATTATGTCACAAATGATAATAATTTAAGAATATTCCAAGGGGACAAATACCATGTGGCTGATTTAATAAGCACAAGAAATAATCAAGACAGTAAACCAATTAATAAAAGTGGTAAACTTCTTTTGAATACATGTCAAGAATCAGGTCTAAAAATACTAAATGGTAGAACCATTGGAGATTTATTAGGAAAATACACTTGTGTTACATATAATGGATGTAGTGTTGTGGATTATATTATTGTTTCTAATGATATATTCAATATTGTTGCTGATTTTACTGTACATGATTTCACTTCTTTATCAAACCATTGTATGATTAGTTGTTCATTGTTAACAAATTTTCATGTAAAGAGCAGTTTTCAAAATTCATTGGAACCACTTCCATATAAATTTATATGGACAAAAGAATCAGTTGAACTGTATTCCGAGAACATAAATAGCATTGAAAGTAAACAAAAACTTGATACATTTATGACAACTAAATTTAATGACATTAGTTTTGGCTACTGATTCCTTAACCACAATTTTACAAGAAAATGCCAGAAAATCAGCTAAAATTGTTAAACCCCCCAGCAACAGTAAAAATAAAAAAACTAAAACTAGACACTGGTTCTCAGAGTCATGTAAAGACCTCAGGATCACAGTAAAAAATTATGAAAAACTCGTAAATAAATTTCCCGGAAAAGATGAATATAGGAAAAAATTCTATTCATTTAGATCAAAATACAGACGTCTTTGCAAATTTGAAGAAAAGTCATATAAAAACAAAATCTGCTCTGAATTAAGTAACAACTGTGCTAAAGATCTAAAAGTATTTTGGAACATGATAAATAAACTTGAAAGGGAATCAGCTGGTCGAATTGATGACACTGATATTCCTAAGGAAGAATTCATATCATTTTACAAAAAATTAAATAAAGCTGACACTGCATATAGTAATAAACAACAAAATATCACTCAGGAATTCGAAACCCTAAAGTCAAATATTAACTTCTCAGTCTCAGGTGAGTCAAATAATGAAATCATCTATGAGGAGATAATAAAAGCAATTAAATTACTTAAAAATGGTAAAAGTGCATCATCAGGCCTCATCTCTAATGAAATGCTGAAGAATAGTACCACATCATTTATTAAACCACTCTGTAAACTTTTTAATTTGATCTTTTAACATGGTATCTTCCCTAAATCTTGGAATGTAAGCTATTTAGTTTTATTACATAAAAAAGGTAATAGATTTGACCCTAATAATTATAGGGGAATATCTATCAGTTCAAACTTAGGAAAATTATTTAATAAAATTACATACAATCGACTTTTGGAATTTATGAATAATAACTCTCTAATAAGTAAGAACCAAATAGATTTAAAGAGAAGTGCAGGACTTCTGATAACATTTTTACTCTAAAAACTATTACAGATAACTATAAAATGAAAAATCAAAAAGTGTTTGCAGCATTCATTGACCTAAGAAAGGCCTTTGACACAGTATGGAGAATTGGTCTTTTTTATAAACTGCTAAAACATAACACTCCTAATAAAATATTTAAAATTATATACTCCATGTATACTGATACTATGTGTAAAATTAAATTTTCAAATGGTCTCAGTGAGCCATTTATATCTGAAAGAGGTGTTAAACAAGGTGATGTTTTGAGTCCTCTTCTCTTTAACTTTTTTTATAGATGATATAACAAAAAAACTGGAAAACAACATATATGACCCAGTGGTCTTGGGTGGTGTTCGATTAAGCATTCTACTTTATGCTGATGATATTGTACTAATATTTCAGAGTAAAGAAGGGTTGCAAAACTGTCTCATTGCCATGCAGGAATACTGTTCAATATGGAATTTACATGTAAATGTTGATAAATCCAAAGTAGTAGTATTTAATTCCAACGGTAAAACCTTTTTAAACCAATTCAAATATAATGATTTATATCTAGAAACAGTATCTCAGTACTGTTATCTAGGCATTTTAATCAAATGTAATGGCAACTTTAATCTAGCTATTAACACATTGATGGAAAAAGCCAGAAGAGCATATTTTAAAATTAAAAAGCCAATTGGATTAAATAACCCATGCAAATTATTAGAAAAACTCTTTGATACGCTAATTTTACCCATTATCACATACTGCAGTGAAATATGGGGTATTTTCTCCAACTTTAAAGATACTGAACCATTTGAAAAATTACATCTTAAACTTATAAAAGAAATTCTAGGTGTACATTGCAAAGCTACTAATGATGCATGTCGAGCTGAACTATGTCGACTTTCCTTAAAAAGTAAAATTCTGTACTCGAGCATCAAATACCTGGAACATATTTTAGACAGAAAATTCTTCAGTAAAAACTATGTTTGAAAATTCTGTTCCCTCAAACAATTGGTTTATCAAACTGAAAACTGTAATAAATAATTTATGATTTTCCTTTCTAAATCATGATTTAAGCTCACTTAAACAATATTTAAATCAAATAAAAATTAGATTAAATGATCAAAATCTCCAAAATCAAAATACACTTATAGACACATCTCCAAAACTAGAATTTTTTTAGAAAAATCTTTAAAATAGGATGCAGACCTCACTATTTAGATATCTTAAAGAAAGCTAAAGACAGGGCTGCTCTTTGTAAAATTCGTATCAGTGCCCATAATCTAATGATAGAAAAGGGAAGATACCAAAAACTAAATAGAAAAGATAGAAACTGTCCAGTTTGCAATGCAGGAGAAATTGAAAATGAAGAACACTTTCTGTTGCATTGCAAACATTATAAGCTGATAAGAAGTGCATTTCTTAATAAAATTAAAAGTTTAATCCCAGATCTTTTAACAAGAGCAAATCCCTATTATGCTTTTTTAGCAAATCTGAATTTTGTCTAAAACTTACTGCTGCATTTATTTCAGAATGCTTTGAATTAAGAAAAAATTATATCATATAAAACGTAATTTTAATTGGTTATATCATCTGTATACTATTTATTATAATATAATAATAAATACAATTAATGTAAAATGTAAATAATTGTATTACATGTGTATAACACACTTTGTATTGATCCTCAAAATTGTTGTGCCTTAACCATGTACTGTACCATGAGTTTGTGCTAATAAATATTTGTATTGTATTTGTATATAAAGACGCAACTTTGTCACATTTTGGAGTGAAAGGATTTGCCTCATTTTCTATGAGTTATCTCCTATTAAGACAATTGATTATTAGTACGTCATACATTACTTAACTTTTATCAGTAGAGGCATGGGTCTCCAAAATAGACCATCAGGACCTGTGACGTTGACAATAGTTGCAATTTCAAATGTAAAGGTCAAGTTCTAGATTTTGATACTTTATGTTATTACCGCGTCTGTATTGAAACAAATTAATACATATACAACGATATATAGGACGAATTGTTGATCTTAAAAAGAAAAAAAAACTGTGTTACATTCGGGAAAGAATTAAACTTCATTTTATATGAGGAATCTCCAATTAAAAAAATTGATTATTAGAATTTCATACATAATTTATGAACTTCTGATAGTAAATGCATGGGGTCTTCACAATAACCATCACTACTTTTTACCTAGATGTTATCGCTATTTGCATAAAACTGGAAAAGAAAGATGACACTGGAGTTTCAATATTGACAACAAGTCAAATATCAAGGTCATGTACTATGTTTTAATGTTTGCCTGTAATTGATATTGATTTTTTTGCGTAACGATGGTCAAAAGAAACAAGTGTGGACACAGAAAAACGTCTCGCCTGAATTCCGCATCAGTAACGAAAATAAATTTCGTCATAAGCATTACGTAAATAGCATTAATTATGAGCAGCGGCCTGTATACCAATTATCGTCACCATACTATGCATAGTTACAGAGGAACTGTCCTAATACAAAAACTTTAACGAAGTCGCTGAACCGTTAAATTGAGGTCAAGGTCAGGTGACATCTTCCAGACAATCATTTACTATTCATCAGCAACCTATATACCAAATATTGTCATCCTACTATGCTTGGTTACAGGGGAACAGCAGTAACCTAAAAACTTTAACGTAGTCACTGGACCGTGAAATTGAGGTCAAGGTCAAATGGCACCTACCAGACAGTCATGTACTAATCATCAGCAACCTATATACCAAATATTGTCATCCTACCATGTGTAGTTACAGAGGAACTGTCGTAACCCAAAAACTTTAACGTAGTCGCTGGACCGTGAAATTGAGGTCAAGGTCAGGTGACACCTACCAGACAGTCATGTACTAGTCATCAGCAACCTATACACCAAATATTGTCATCATACCATGTGTAGTTACAGAGGAACTGTCATAACCCAAAAACTTTAACGTAGTCGCTGGACCGTGAAATTGAGGTCAAGGTCAGGTGACACCTACCAGACAGTCATGTACTAGTCATCAGCAACCTATACACCAAATATTGTCATCCTACCATGCGTAGTTACAGAGGAACTGTCGTAACCCAAAAACTTTAACGTAGTCGCTGGACCGTGAAATTGAGGTCAAGGTCAGGTGACACCTACCAGACAGTCATGTACTAGTCATCAGCAACCTATACACCAAATATTGTCATCCTACCATGCGTAGTTACAGAGGAACTGTCGTAACCCAAAAACTTTAACGTAGTCGCTGGACCGTGAAATTGAGGTCAAGGTCAGGTGACACCTACCAGACAGTCATGTACTAGTCATCAGCAACCTATACACCAAATATTGTCATCCTACCATGCGTAGTTACAGAGGAACTGTCGTAACCCAAAAACTTTAACGTAGTCGCTGGACCGTGAAATTGAGGTCAAGGTCAGGTGACAGGTGACTGACTGGCAAGTACTCATCATAAGCTACCTCTAGACCAAATTTGATGGACCTAGGACTTGGGCTTACAAAGATATGAAGCAAGATGTCAAGTGTTTACGCCGCCGCCGCCGCCGGATTCCCATACATATGTCTCGCCTCCAGCGACTTTCGTCGCAGGCGAGACAAAAACTGGCCGAATATAACGCTTTTGTTGTGATGTCATTTTAAGTAATTTTTGTAATATATCGAAATGAGAAATAATCATCAATCGTGCTTTCAGAGAAATCAAAAAGCAATAAATGACAATTATTTTTAGTATTAATTTGCAATGAAAAATAGTCATTAATCTAAAACGTCATGTTAATAGCAATCGAAAACAATTTTCTAATAATATCTATCTGCAAAAAATTTCCAACTGTCATAATCATCAATGGGTAAAATTTCAAAAGCATTTCCAACTACGATAATCGTCGATGTATTAAATCTTGATGTAGGCCATCAGACAAATGAAAATTTAAACAACATTTTATGGAAAATAATAGCATCAGATTTAATTAGAAGAATTGTCTTGTAACTGGAGCAAACTTCTCCGGATAATTTTTATGACACATCTAGACTTGAACCAAAATTCAATACTCTTCCAAACAACCAATCAAATTCAAAAGATAGACAAAATTTAAAGTAGGAAGAAGACATTCATGAATAAGTAATGAAAAATATCTTACATAAGAAGTAGCTAATTAATTATGAACAATTAAATAATTGCTAAAATTATCTTAGAATTAAAACAAATTTTTATGCATTCTAATATTAAATAAAACAATGATTAAATTGCAAAGGAAATTCAAAATTAATAGCAACAATATTTTTGAATATTAGGTCAAACTTCAATTTAATCAGTTATGCAGAATCTCACCTGCACGGAATGGATGCCCAGAGATGCTCGACAGTCTGGAAATTAGAGAGACTCGCTCGGCACTATAAAACCAAGAGCGTTGGGCGATTTTCTCAGATTCCAGCTGTTTCGACCTCTGTGTTCATCCATTTCAATTTCCATTTATAGGAAGTACATCATGCGCCAAGCATAGTCCCCACAAACCATCTAAGTATCAGTCAAGAAAAATGTAAAACGAACGAAAAAGATAATGACGAGAACATTCGTACCTTACATCTGCACCATCAGAAAGATCACATTCTCATCATACCAAATGGTGCGAGAACCCACCTAATATTTAAGAGCAGAGAAATTCACATAGCAAGTGTTGGAGTACCAGATATAACAACGCGGAATCAGTCCCATCACAGCAACTGGAAGAACAAAAACAATGAGGTCGGCACCATATGTGAAATTTTTTTTTAAACAGAAATACCATCACGTCAAAGACAGTGAATCGACTTAAATGGAGTTCAGCACAGTTATCCAGACACAATAAATCAATAGAATCATCAATACAACAGAAGATAAAAGAAGTCAACGACGAAGGAAGCTGCACAAGGATTACATCAACATAATGTGGGGAGAAAAATGGGACATTTTCAAAGTTTCGATGAGAGCTTCTTTTCCAGATATTCACTGAGGATGAACAATGAATTACCAACTATGATGAGAACTATTTCAATTTTCGGACAATCAAAGATCATTACAAAAACAGAGACCATTGTGTTATTTAATAGACGTGTTGCATGTTGTTTATATTATGTTAAATTGTGTAAATAACGGAAATTCAGATAAAATCAATGAATATAGGTAAGACAATAAATTTACTCAAAATAACGCTAAATATTTAAATAATGAAATATATTAAAAGTCAAGCAATAAATAATATGAATTATCGATTAAATCTAAAGATATAAAAAAAAAATAATTGGGGTTAAACGAAATAAAACGCGCTAGAATAAAGTAATAACAGAAGCAAAGTTGAGAAAGTAACTAAATTCAGAAATGATCATTTAAGAATATAAAATTATAATGATAAGCATGGCATGAAACTTTTGTGAAGTCAGTTATCTAAGTAATAAAGTCTATCCCAACAAGGTATCGCAAAAGTTAGGGTTGTGAAAAAAGTATTTTCAGTCAACCTTTTAAACGGAAGAGAGGACATGTTCAGTCTATACTTACCGTAAATATATGATGTCACGCAAGCACAGACAATTGTCTTTTTTTTTCTTGCAAATATTTGTCATATTTTTATAGAATCAATGTAATGAATCACATATATGTTTATATAAGGTTCCCGGGGTAGGGAATGCTTTAGATACGACATTCATATATATAGCTACCCGACATGGGGACGCTAATTTAACTTTTCGCGGAACAAACTTGTGGCAAAATAGCATATTACAATGTTTGACACTTCACAGTAGCTATTCCTGTACAAGCAAATACATATATTTCATTGATGAATTAGTCAATACGCTTAAATGATCATTTATTTCATGATTTTACGTCAGTTTATTGAATCAATCGATTATGTTAATTTTCAAGTAATATGAAAGACATATTGAGTCACAAATATGGTAATTGTTATGAGAATAGAAAACATAACAGAAGCAGGTTGAGCCTTCTGTTCATTTCAAATTGATTATAAGATATATTTCATTAACACGGGAAATCGATAGGTAACAACATTAGCGTTAACGGCACAGCTAATGATCATGTATAATAGCACAGTAAAAAAAATTACAGATAATGTCAAGGTAATACTCAAACGAATATCAGTCAAGGAAAAGGAGTAATCATAATAAATAATAAACAAACAAAAAAATTGTAAAATACAAAATAATAAAATTAAATAAAAAAATAGAAAAAAAGAATTAAAACAAAAAAAAGAGGAACAATAACAAACTGCAACAACTAACGGTGTTAGTTTAAGCTAAACAGGGAGAATTGTTGTGATGTCATTTTAAGTAATTTTTGTAATAATATCGAAATGAGAAATAATCATCAATCGTGCTTTCAGAGAAATCAAAAAGCAATAAATGACAATTATTTTTAGTATTAATTTGCAATGAAAAATAGTCAGTAATCTAAAACGTCATGTTAATAGCAATCGAAAACAATTTTCTAATAATATTCAGTAATCAAATATCTATCTGCAAAAAATTTCCAACTGTCATAATCATCAATGGGTAAAATTTCAAAAGCATTTCCAACTACGATAATCATCGATGTATTAAATCTTGATGTAGGCCATCAGACAAATGAAAATTTAAACAACATTTTATGGAAAATAATAGCATCAGATTTAATTAGAAGAATTGTCTTGTAACTGGAGCAAACTTCTCCGGATAATTTTTATGACACATCTAGACTTGAACCAAAATTCAATACTCTTCCAAACAACCAATCAAATTCAAAAGATAGACAAAATTTAAAGTAGGAAGAAGACATTCATGAATAAGTAATGAAAAATATCTAACATAAGAAGTAGCTAATTAATTATGAACAATTAAATAATTGCTAAAATTATCTTAGAATTAAAACAAATTTTTATGCATTCTAATATTAAATAAAACAATGATTAAATTGCAAAGGAAATTCAAAATTAATAGCAACAATATTTTGGAATATTAGGTCAAACTTCAATTTAATCAGTTATGCAGAATCTCACCTGCACGGAATGGATGCCCAGAGATGCTCGACAGTCTGGAAATTAGAGAGACTCGCTCGGCACTATAAAACCAAGAGCGTTGGGCGATTTTCTCAGATTCCAGCTGTTTCGACCTCTGTGTTCATCCATTTCAATTTCCATTTATAGGTGAGTACAATTTATTTTATTTTAAATATAATATATTTAATCATTTTATTGGCAACTTCTATTTAAAAATTAAATTAAAAATATGATATAAAGGATAATTGGGATTAAACAAAACTAAATTATTAAAAATTTATTTATTGAAATTAACTGAATATTTCAACTGTATTTGGTAAAAATATAATTTGTATAAATTTAAAATGAATAAAATAAAGAGATTAAAAGGAATTAAATTTATGGGAAAACAAAATAGTTATTTAGTGGTTAATATTTCTGATTCAAATATTTTATATTTTGGTCAAAATTTATTGTATGAAATATTATTAATTAATAAAGATTCCAGCTGTTTCGACCTCTGTGTTCATCCATTTCAATTTCCATTTATAGAAAGTACCTCTTGCTCCAAGCTAGACCCCACAATCCGTTTAAGAAACATCGATGAAAATGTGAGCCGAACGAAAGTGTATGACGGGGTTCGTCCCTTATATTTGGGACGATAAAAAGGGCGAATTTCCGTCATAACACTTTCATTAAACCATTTTGAGGCATTTAAAGTCAATGGATTTGACGTCATCTTAAAGTAGTTATATCTAATAAGGATAATAATTTATTAATGATAAGGATAATGATGTTTTCTGTTAGTCATGGCTTTAAAATTTATTCTTAATTCGATTTGTATGTTTTGATATAGTCACAATATCTTCGAATCAATTGACTGGTGCCCTTATCGCGACACAAAGTTTACATCATAGTAAAAAGATTATGATCGTATTATACTGTTTTCTTTTAATATCAAGATTTTGAAAGATGCTAATGTTGACATGGAACAAAACGTAACTCTTCTGTACAGAACAGTTGATTTTTGCACAACATGATTTTCTGCCAGTACAGGTTATACCCCGCAAGTCTGGAAAATGTACCCATACTTGCACATCGAATAATCTTACATATAAAAGTTCACATGCATGGTGTTTAAGATATGAATGATGTTATGTTTAACTGTTATAATGTCAGAGTTATGAATAATTCATTTAAATTGCACCGTTGTAATGAATTTTGTTTACATAGTAAATTAAACCACAACCTAGATGTCCTTCTTATATACACACGCTTGTTTAAAACTGTTTATTTTTTGTTATCTATTGTTCAAAATTAAATCGTTGTTTTACGTTTAGCCATCGTTATTTCAGTTACGTGCAGAACAAGGGCAAGTAAACGGCAATAAGTCAACTAGGGGAATGAGATGAACTATCGATATGAAACTCCTGACTGCCACTATAAAAGTAAGCCGAGAAGGATTGGAATGTAGAATATTGTTAGTTCAAATTAGTATTTTATCACGCCAGAAAGTGGTATTGTTGAAAAATTTTACCCATCATTTTCGATGGTCGGGCTTTTCGTATACAGAAAGGCAACCACCCAGTTCAGCAATAATTTCCCTATTTGACATGGGCCGCTTTCGGGAGCTATTTAAACAGAACTGGCAACCCAGTGGTTTTAGAAAGGTTAACTGTATCATGTGGCAAACATGATTAACTTTTGCTTGGTTAATGTCGTTTCTGTGTATGTGTTTGTTCTTGCTTCAAAAGGACCCCGCATTTCTGTTGGACCAATATATACTCACTCAAATTCAAACTCATATTTTACTTCATATATGATTTTAACAATTTATCATAAATAATTGATATAGAAATGTAAAACTTAGCACACTTCTTGTTCTTTTACCATTGAATATAACATTTTGTGGCATATTGTCAATAAATCTCTTCTACAATATAGTTTTGCGCAAAATGTTCATTTCGGCGACTGTTCACTCGAATGCGACCATCTCGCTTTCCAAGCTGAAAACGTGACTCATCGCTGAACTACACTTCTCCAGTTCTGTAAATTCCATACACGAACGGTAGTACACCATTTAACCTTTGCACGGCGGTGTTGGCGTCTCAGTGTTTCTCCGACGTATGAGCTTTTTGCCCGCAATCCATGAGAGCGTAACCGATTGCGTACTGTCTGTGGTGATATACGGCGCAACCCAGGGACAGCTGTTTCTGTAGCAGCAATAGTTCGGTTCCGTAGATGGAATAATCTAATGTAACGATCCTGCGTCCGAGTTGTAACACGCGGACGGCCTGAATGTAGTTGGTCTGTCGTAGTACCAAGCTGCTGGTAGCGTCTCCAAAGGCGTGAACATGTGCTACGATGAACATTGTACGTTCTGGCAACATCATTCTGTGATTCCCAGGCGTCGATTTGACCGATAGCAGCATCTAACCTTAGCATAGCGTATCCTCATCAGAACTTTATTTTACTAATGCAGTCAAGAAAAGAAATAGCGGGGTTTTATACCGATTGTCTGAGTTAAAAAAAAATACCAATGACTTGCACGTGAAAGTCGACCCTGTTTTTAGCAACCCGTAATTCATAGTGTGTTCCAAATTTCGACCACAGTCTTTTACGGGTGGATGAACTTAAATGCTTTCGCCTGGAAAACTTTAATTAAGGTCTAATTATGATTATATTGTGTATATATATTTGAATAATTATAGGTTATCTGTCCGCAATAAAATTATTTGAAAAAAATTATCCGTTGCGTTTATTTTTTTGAGTGAGTATAGATTGACACAATATTATATAAAGTTGGATTACATTGATGATAAGAAGGTACAACAGAGAAAACTAGGTTATGCTGAAAGATAAAAAAGATTAGTTATGGTTGTTTACCGTCTAGCGATCAATATTTCAGCTATAGTCAGGGCAAGATAAAGTTCACAAACATCAAATTACTGATAAAAAGACTAACAAACGAAAGATAAATTTGACTGCCAAAAAGTATATTGCCTAAGGACGGAAAAACGTTCACATTTTCGCAATCTACAATGGGTGCTTAATCTTACAGGGAGCGTGGAACTCATTACCCACCAAGGTCCTCGGTTAGGCTTTCTTAATTATATCATGACAATTCTAATTCTAAAGAAAGATCCTCCTCTATACATCTTTTGTGGACGCGCTGAGCAGCCATGTGGGTGGAGCGCTGGGTACTAATCCTATTATCCAGTCAATACATTGGAAGCAAATTACAGAAAAGTTTAATATATTCTTCAAACATTAACATGAAAGTAAATCACTCACGTTTTAACTGAGTTAAAGAATGATTTTTAAAATTGACATAAAATGAGGTAGACAGAAAAAAAAGACAATATAACAAATGTATAATTGTTCAATATCAGTAGTCTGAAACTAAGTGTTTTTGAATAATACAATAGCCGCAACGCTTACAATTATAGATCTTTTTAAAATACACAAGTCATGGCTGACTATCAACTCTAACTTATGTTTCTCCCTTCTTTTCCTTTTCGCGTTTATACTGAATGTTGTCGCCGATCGTTTTTATGTAGACATTAGTATATTCGGAGAACTGTTACTTCAAAAAGTTGCATTTGTTACTATTATTGTGAATATTATTTCTGAAAACTAAAATGGGTTAAATTATGATTAAAACGCGTTTCTGCTAATTTTGAACCGTTTTCAGATGGTATATGCGATACCTTAATACATAATTATCAACATTGTGTCAAAGGCTTTCATATAATTATTTGAGATTTCTGCCAAACTATAAAGCAATTATCAAACTCAATTCGTAGGCATATCCTTACGAAAAAACACATTGGTCAATAAGATGGGAACCGTGGCAAAAGGGAGAGCACAACTGATAAGTTATAGACGCTGGTGGGGTATTTTTGCATCCGCAAAATCTCGAACACTCATGTAGGAGTGGATTGAGTTCACAGCCCAACAGATGTTCTTTTTACATTTTCATCACTCAAAGCAACAAATCATTTGCCAATGTAGACTTGATAAAAAGAGAGTTTGGAGTTGCTTGTTTTACGTTAAATCCGATACGACGTCTAAATCAATTTGAGAACGTTAAATGGCTGGGCTATAATTAAAAAACGCGAATAACAGAGGATAAATTATTTAAAATAATAGTATTATTAAGTCTCCAAAATAGTCTACTTGTCTCGCCTCGAGGAAAGTTGTTGAAGCGAGATATATATGTCGGCGCCCGGGGCGGCAGCGTTAGCACATGATATTTTGTTTTACATCTGTGTAAGCATAAAGCAAAGGTAAACTTTGGCCTAGTGGGAGATTATAATGATAACTTGTCAGTCTTCACCTGTCACCTGACTTTGACCTAAATTGTAAAGTTATTGCATGGATTAAGTCAGTAAAAATGCATCGAAGGATAAAAATATTTGGCATATAGGATCTTGCTAAAAAGTGCCCGACACTCCGTTGTATGTCTTTTTCAAATTGACCTCAATATCATGTTGCAGTGACTAAGTTAAAGTAATTGGAATAAGTTGGGTTATCATTAACCATGCGGGGCCTCGGTAGAAGAGTTGTTAAGGTAGCTTGTCTACTATTGATCGCGTCGTTGGTCAACACTGCGGTTGCGTGTTTAAGGCTCACTCCGGGCAGGTTGTACTCGACTCCAATTTTAAATGACAAGGGTTGCCAATTTTCCTACTGAAGGCCGAAAGTGTTTTCTACGGGTACTCCGGCTTCCTCCACAAATAAAAACTGGACGATATAGCCAAAAAAATGATAAAAGTTGCGTTTAACACAATTCAAACAAACAAACCAACATTACCATGCATTGTAGGATGACATTTGGTATGAAGGTTGCTGATAAGAGGTACATGACTGTCTTGTAGATGTTACCTCATCGTGACATCAATTTCACGGTAATGTTTTTGGGTTACGTCAGATCCTCATTAACCATGCACGGTAGGATAATAAAATTTGGGTATGAAGGTTGCTGATGAAAGGTATATTACAGGCTGGCATGTGTCACCTGATCTTGACCTTAATTTAACATCTAATGACTACGTTAAACTTATCGGACAAATTCAGATTTTTTTAACCATGCATGGTAGGATGAAAATATTTACATTATATATTTTATATGATGACAATTTAATATTATTGACATGTTTCCAATGAAGTAATAATATTTTCACTACGAATGCGGAATGCACTCATTATTTTGTATTATATATTAGTTTGTTCTCATTCCTGAAGAGGTCATTATCCTTTTGGATGGCCTGAGCAAAAGTAACCGAACGGGCGAGACATCAAATTTTTTTATTAAAAAAATCTTTCTTTCACTTAAAATTTCATATATGGGGCATTACACATATAATGCTAAATTACATAAAAATGGAGACAAAAGTATACGTGACCACGGAATTTTTTCCACAATTTTACCTTAAAGTTTAAGAATGGTTTTTCTACTTTCATTTCAATGTTGTGGTCACATTGTACCACATTACACACTTTAGGAAGTGCTTCCACTGTAAAGACTTTGACTGGAAAAAAATATATTCTTGTTCTACAGTAATGCCATACCTTTCAAAATATCCAACTCTTAAGCAATAGCAGTTATAAGCAAAAGCAGAAACAAAAGAGAAAATTGGGACTATTTTTTCATCCTGCCATCTTTTGACATGCACCGGAAATTCATTACATGAATAGGATAATGACCCCTTTAAGCAAAGCCAACAGTTCCGGATTTCCACCAAAATTTTTTTTTATGTTATTTAATGATTCTGTAAATAAAATAAGCATGCAGTTTGAATATATTGCTACTCAAATAAAAATTATGACAGTTTCCAAAGATGTGGTGAATCCATGTTTTAGCAATTTTTAACTGATAAGGACAGTAAGGGTATAATTTTTTTCTTCTGTTCAACAATTTTGGCACAACAGTCAAAATATCACCTTTTTATGACAGTACAGGTGTAATAGTTACTAAATAAGCAGAAACACATCTGATAAAAGCAACTTTTGATCAAGTGAGAGCTCATTTGAATATAGGGGGGGTTGAAAACAGTCGATTCTGTTGCTATGACGGTATGATATAAAAATTAACATTTTTCCTCACAAAAGAAAAAAACTAACTAAAAAAGCTTTTCTTAGCTGTAATGAGTGTATAAATGAACTTATTAAGTAGAAAACACACCACAATGGAATTCAGGTTCAGAAGCAGAGGTCTCTTTTCTGTAGCTTAAACTTTAATTAAACTATGCACAAAGTTGAGTTATGACTAGTTTTAAGAAAACTGACATATAATTTTTATACAAAAAGACTCATTGTCATCTTTTCAGTCCTTTTTGCATGCCAAGTCACTGAAAAAGTAGAAAACATAGCAACTGACTAGACTGATTGGTTCAAAGTACCCAAAGGCATACTAGATTCACAGACTTTACATTAAAACGGCACATTGCAAATGATGCCTACCCATGCCAAATAATTACCTAGAGGCCAGAGGAATGAATAAACACTACATATTGATTAAAATACTGCTGTATAACCTTCTTTTAAGAAACAAAATGAATACATTTAATCTTTAGTTACAATCTTCAAGGTATGATACATGTTTCTGTCAAGCAATAAGTGCTGGTACATGAAATAGGATCATGGTTTACCTTTTTATAATCAATTTTTGGTCTGAAAGGTATTTATAATACCAATAATACATTTTTATTTCATGTCACTTTGGTTTCTACCTTACTGTACTCTACAGAATTGTTAACAGTGTGCTTTTTGCAAAAATAATCACATTTTATGATACCATAGGCCAAAAAGTCAAATTTTACTGTGGGATAATGAAACAGACTATAACTATAAAACCTGAATATATATTTTGCAGAAAAGATGTTTTCCTATAATGAGTTCTGGTACCCTTTCATAAAAAGTACCTGACAAGTGGGATTTGTGTATTTGACCAATTTGTAAATTTTGCTCTTACAGAGGTCATTATCCTTTTGGATGGCCTGAGCAAAAGTAACCGAACGGGCGAGACATCAAATTTTTTTATTAAAAAAATCTTTCTTTCACTTAAAATTTCATATATGGGGCATTACACATATAATGCTAAATTACATAAAAATGGAGACAAAAGTATACGTGACCACGGAATTTTTTCCACAATTTTACCTTAAAGTTTAAGAATGGTTTTTCTACTTTCATTTCAATGTTGTGGTCACATTGTACCACATTACACACTTTAGGAAGTGCTTCCACTGTAAAGACTTTGACTGGAAAAAAATATATTCTTGTTCTACAGTAATGCCATACCTTTCAAAATATCCAACTCTTAAGCAATAGCAGTTATAAGCAAAAGCAGAAACAAAAGAGAAAATTGGGACTATTTTTTCATCCTGCCATCTTTTGACATGCACCGGAAATTCATTACATGAATAGGATAATGACCCCTGAATATTTAGAAGAATGTAATTGATAAGGTATAAATATGTATTCATTTTTCCCAATAATTAATGTCTTTCCTACTTCAATGGAAAGAACTTTTTACCTTTCTTCTGATTAAGGTGTTTCTCACTTTCTGTGGAAAGACCTTCTTGTATTTCCTTTATTATTGTTTATTTTTCTTTTTTTTCCCGCCAACTTTCAAAACCAAACTGTTTAAAATGCATGCGACATATCATTTTGGTCTTTCCCGACAAGTTTTGGCTACTGACAGTCTGTTCGGAATTCACCCTGTGAAACCGAAATATTTTTCTTCACAGAGTTATCTTCCCAAACACCCAAAACCATGTTATCACGTAATCTCTGGAACTATAACAGTTAGAAGAAAGCTGAAAAGTGAGAAATGTTAAGGAACTTCTGAGACAACTTCATGAAATAGTTTGGCTAAACATTTCAGAATAGAACAGGAGAGCGTTATCACTTTAAATGTTTCGATTATTACAAAATCTCAGCAACCGTAAGTCGAAATTGCCTAAAGTCTTCACCATTTGTCATCATAAAATTTTAAAATCACAGTTCTAAAGTGACATCGACCTTAGGCATTTGTTCTCAGAATAAATGGCAGTTTATTTAGTTTTTTGTTTTATAAATGGAAGATAAATTTGTAAAAACGTTTGTTTCTTAGGGCGACATTTACGTTATACATTGGGTACATTATAGTAATATAATTCTAATATGATTTGCATATTTAGACTTACGTTTATTTAATTGGTCCAGATTACTTCCAGTAGAGGTTATTAACTGAATTTATTTTCTTTTAAATGAAGTTGACCAAGGAGCATGAAGCTCTTTACTCGCGTACCTACTATTTCACGAACCTTCCATATTATAACCCCTATCGCGAGGACATTACTTTTCCAACACTCAGGAACGCTCCGAACAATGCAGCCCAAGATGAGAAATTGACATTTTTACTGTGTAGGTCAGTGACATTTCAAGCAAAGATTTTTACAACTTTAACATCATAACATTGTCAAAGTATTTGTTACTATTTGAAATAATAGAGACTAAATAGCCTTATATTTTCTTTGTAATAGTTCTTCCGTACAAAAGTGCAAATTCTGCGACATGATATAAAAATCACTACAAAATCGTTACAATAATACATAAAATACACATTAAGTTGCCCTTATGCACCTATTTGAGGAATGTACAACTTGTTATCAATAGTTAAAAACGTTACTTATAAGATGTGGCTGTTTTCGTAAATAACTGGCATTTAATGAGGAGACTGAAATAGTACCGTTGTAATGGAAAATATTTACACAGTCATTAAACCACATACTTCTTTTAGTCGACATTATAATATCGGTTATTAACCTAGGTATCTTTGATGACATTTCATTTCAAGAAAGCATTCGCATGGTATACTATATCATGGAGATTACATTTTTTTTTATTTTGTGCTTAGTTCAAATCGTTTTTGTATATGGGTTCATTTTGGGAACAAATAGTTCACATAATTCTGCTGGACAAACAAACGGACAATATCTCAAATTAACAGATTACTTTGACGACCTGAAGGTACAAGAGAGCAAATTAGATCGTACACTGACCGTCTTGTCAGATCAGCTACAACAAAAGTTCACCTTAATGGAACAGAAATTAAACGCAATAAATGTACACAATATTACATCCGAATTGGACGATTCATTGGAACAAAAATATCGTTCATTGGACGACAGATACAATAAATTAGAAAAGAATTTGACCATAGCTCAACATTTTATCGAAACACTAATGCGAGAATATAATTTACATTCATCTGAAATAATTTTATTGACAAAAAATCATCTGTGCATGATCAACAAATAGAAGACTTAAAGGTGCTCGGAAACATAAATCCTATCCGGGATTTTCACAATTTACAGCAGGAAGTCCGAAACATCAGCGCACTTACTCATAAACTAAGCGTTGAAGCTCTGGCAAGAAGTCAAGACTTTATAGCGTTACACAACGAAAACGTTGACATAAAAGGAAATTTGAACAATCTTAATGACAAAGGTAATATATTTTAATCATTTTAAATTTTGCAGGTCATTCATTTGTATTCTAAAGATTAAACATATAATTGTATTTTTAAACACAATTTATGACTGTTTTAAAATATGCTAGACGCATTCTTAATACTATAGTATAAAACATGTTTCGCTGCATAATTCATGGTTAACGGTATTAAGTAGTTAAAAATAGTCCTTCTTACCCCACGATATATCTAACAAACTGCTGACAGTGGCGTTAAATAACATTCATTCAAACAAACAAAATATTTTTATTTATTTTAATATAGGGGTTTTTGTGTAATTTTATGGCATACATTATAAATTATAAATTGTAAACATTATAACACTATAAGAATGAAAAATGGAATAAACGTCTAAACAGTAACACCATCAATTTGGTATCTGTTACAAGACAACAATTCTTGAGTCGAAGCCATTTAAATACAAACAGATTCGTAAATATTCGCGACATAAAGTAGTATAATTGGTCAATGGGCAGGAAATGCCAAAAGGAATTGAATGGTGCAATGCAAATGTAGCTCCAGCTAACTTGTCATCTTTTTTCGCACTGGGACCATATCGGTAAGGAGTCCCAGTGCTCGATCTACAGAGCTAAACCATTTAGCGGATTAGGGGAATCCTCTTATTTGGGGTTGGTAGGTTATATAGAAAGCCTGGTGCATACTGTAGATGATACCGTCATTGTAGAGTACCACCCTCCTTTCGCGATAGACACCTTTTATCTACTTAAAAGAAGTAGTAAGCTAACTGAAACCCTAAAAAACCCCAAATTTTTCAACCCTACTCATTACTCTAACTTTTCCAGTGCCAATGAAAAGTTTACAATGCATCCCCTCCTTTCCCGTTGATTTATTGTTTGTTAACTTGTCCTAAAAGTAGATCTTGCTCGCTGGACGTTAAGAAAACAATAAATCAATAAATTACATCTCATCTCTGTAGGCGGGTTTTACCACACAGGCTACAGAAGCCAGGTCATATCTGTATCAATATACCTAAATGAGAAGTGTTTAGGACAGGGCCAAGTAAATTGTTTATACATTGTTAATACTAGGAAGGTAACAATTATTAAGCAAAAATGAAAACAATGTTCTCTGTTAACCGTCCGTCATTTTATTAATATACTTTGTGATAGCATGATATCAAAGCAATACGTCATATAAACAAACGTAAAATAAAATTAAAAGGACATTTGTTCTGAAGAACAAATGCACGGGAAGGTCTTTCCCTGGCTTTCGTTTCTATAGGAAAAACTGGCGTTAAACGTTAAACAAGAGGCCCCAGAGGGTGAAAATCTATCATTATACATCGTAATATACCCGTATACCCCCCCCCGGGGTTTCTATTCCATTGTTTCTAGAACGTTCTAATTACAAAATTGAAGAAAAAAAAAGGGCCCGGCCCCTCCACCCCAGGGCCAGCATGATTTATTGTTTTTGACATGCTGTCCCTGGGTGGAGAGTTGGGCCCTTTTTGGGTTCATAGTTTTATATGCAACTATGATTATATAAAAACCGGGAACCAGTTTTTTTGTGTATTTGTTTGTTTGTTAATGTTTCTGTTTGAACTGTATGTTTTGTATTTTAATGCGTTTTCTTTACTTGTAGGAGAAGAGAAAGAGATTTATGGTAAGAGGCAAAGAAATGAACTGGCTGTAGTCACGTGACATTGTTATATAATATCACGGAGATAGTTTTATTTTATCACAATAGGGAGTTACGATGGTCTGAACGGACGTATATATGACATGATGCACGATCTGTAATCTCAGTGATTGTTTATTTCAGGACGACACGGATTAATATCAACGGACCATGCCGACAATTAATAAAAGACTTTTTTATTTTATTTTAGTGGAATTTTACACTGTAAAATAATTACACGAGGCACGTAGCAGACGATGGAATACACAAAAAAGTGACGTCGGAAATTGTTTCAATTTGTTATTGTTTCAGGTAAAATGCAGTTCGGACAGTTAGAACAACTTGTTGACACACGATTTACACGGTCATTCACTGACGATGGCTGAAACGGACATCACGACAGACGAAATTTACGTGGCTGGGGGGGAGGGGTGGTCACGTGTTTCAATGTGGGATTTTTAGGATTTATTGACTCGTACACCTTACGGGGAGACATTTTAGGACTGAAATCGACATTCTAAAGCGAATGGCGAGGGTTTCAAACAGCTGGGATGCATCGTTTTTCGGGAAATTACGATTTTTACATAAAAAGTGGTGTTGGACTTGCACGACTGGTAACTTTTTATTGGTTGCGCCCAGCGATTTTCTACCTATCGACAATTCGAGGACATCGATCCCAGATGCAATCGGCGTCCATTTTATTGTACCATTTTGTGTGCCTTAGGAGGAGATGTGATAACAACGTTTTCATGGGGGGTCCCTGTCACGCCCTCATTTTTGACGGGGCGTGCTAACAGGGTGAATGGGAGAAAGCCCACGGGGTATCCATCACACCGCCAAATTTTCAGCTCGATCGGATAAGAAACTTTTTGGCAGCACTAAATTGAATTTTAGATCGGAAGAAAAGTAATAATAATATGAAAAGTCATTTGTTCAAAGAACAAATGTGAGGTCTTTCCCGGCATTTTCTTAGTGTTATGTCTAGGTATATGGTTGCTAATTTTGAAAATTGCTGCCCATAACCATTGGACTTGGGTCCTAAATCGAAGGGCTTGTTGAGACGGTCACAAAAAACCTGTGTTCACTATATTATCTCTGACGGTTTAAAAGTTATAAGCCATAAACTGATTAGCCGAAAAATGTCAACGGCCATAACTTGAAAACGATTAATGATCAATCGCACAGTTTTCAATAATTCAAATCAAATGTAGATCTCAATGAGAGGAACATTTTTCTGATATATTGTCTGCTTTATATTTTTATGGTTTTTGAGTTATTTCGAAAACAAAATTTAACCGAAACCTGTCAAGGGCCATAACCTCTAAAACGGTTTGTCGCACAGTTTTTGAACCTGTATATCAAATGTAGATCTCAATAAGAGGAACATTTTTCTGATATATTGTCTGCTTAAATTTTTTATGGTTTTTGAGTTATTTCGAAAACAAAATTTAGCCGAAACCTGTCAAGGGCCGTAACCTCTAAAACGGTTTGTCGCACAGTTTTTGAACCCGTATATCAAATGTAGATCTCAATGAGAGGAACATTTTTCTGATATATTGTCTGCTTCAATTTTTTATGGTTTTTGAGTTATTTCGTAAAAATATTTAGCCGAAACCTGTCAAGGGCCATAACCTCTAAAACGGTTTGTCGCACAGTTTTTGAACCTGTATATCAAATGTAGATCTCAATGAGAGGAACATTTTTCTCATATATTGTCTGCTTCAATTTTGTATGGTTTTTGAGTTATTTCGAAAACAAAATTTAGCCGAAACCTGTCAAGGGCCATAACCTCTAAAACGGTTTGTCGCACAGTTTTCGAACCTTATATCAAATGTAGATCTCAATGAGGGGAACATTTTCCTCATATATTGTCTGCTTCAATTTTTTATGGTTTTTGAGTTATATTGAAAACAAAATTTCAATGGCGGCCATTTTGAAAATGGTGGACCAAAAAATTTTTTTGATCCGATACATGTAATTAGGACCCTCATATCTACTTGGAAACCAAGTTTTGTGTAAATCCGACAACTTTGACGTTTTCGACAAACTTCGCGTCAAAATCGCGTAAACAGGAAGTGGATCGAAGAATGTTTTTTTGCATGACAAATCATGGCCATAAGTCAGACAACATTTTCCCCACTTTAGATTTTTGATATCTGTCATGGTTTCTGAGTTTATCTGAACACAAGGGTAAACAGTGTTTGGGGAGATAACTCTGTTACTAAAAATAGATCGGTCTCGCAGGGTGACTCAGGTCGAGCCCAGGTAGTGCCGGTTAAGTGTGCTAAGTTTCAAAGCGATACGTCAAGACACTTTTTTGACATCTGTGGCAGAAAAAAAAAATAATAATAATGAAAAGTCATTTGTTCAGAGAACAAATGTGAGGTCTTTCCCTGCTTTTTGTAGTGTTATGTCTAGTTATATAGTTGCTAATGACTTTACGGTCAGTTACCATGGTTTTAGTGTACAATGCAAGTGGTCCTAAGTCAGAAAATGTATGGTTGCTAAGGACATTTATTGGTTGCTATGGACAAAATGTCACTTCCGGTCATACAATATGATATTTAAATTTAGTTAGTGATCCTGATTCAGTTTCCCATGTATTGTCTGCTTCAATTTTTTATGGTTTTTGAGTTATTTCGAACACAAAATTTAGCCGAAACCTTTCAAGGGCCATAACCTCTAAAACGGTTTGTCGCACAGTTTTTGAACCTGTATATCAAATGTAGATCTCAATGAGAGGAACATTTTTCTGATATATTGTCTGCTTCAATTTTTTTTTTTTGGTTTTTGAGTTATTTCGAAAACAAAATTTAGCCAAAACCTGTCAAGGGCCATAAACTCTAAAACGGTTTGTCGCACGGTTTTTGAACCTGTATATCAAATGTAGATCTCAATGAGAGAAACGTTTTTCTGATATATTGTCTGCTTCAAATTTGTATGGTTTTTGAGTTATTTCGAAAACCAAATTTAGCAGAAACCAGTCAAGGGCCATAACCGCTAAAACGGTTTGTCGCACGGTTTTCAAACCTAATATCAAATGTAGATCTCAATGAGAGGAACATTTTTCTGATATATTGTCAGCTTCAAAATTGTATGGTTTTTGAGTTATTTCGTAAACAAAATTTAGCCGAAACCTGTCAAGGGCCATAACCTATAAAACGGTTTGTCGCACAGTTTTGAAACCTATTTATCAAATGTTAATCTCAACGAGAGGAACATTTTCCTGATATATTTTCTGCTTCAATTTTTTTATGGTTTTTGAGTAATTTCAAAAACAATATTTAGCCGAAACCTATCAAGGGCCATAACTTGATATTTGTCATGGTTTCTAAATTTATCTGAACACAAGGGTTTGGGGCAGATAACTCTGTTACTAAAAATAGATCGGTTTCGCAAGGTGACTCAGGTTCAGCCCAGGTAATGTTGGTTAAGTGTGCCAAGTTTCAAAGCGATACGTCAAGACACTTTTTCGACATTGACCGTCTTTCCCGTGTTGTCCCTATTTCCATAGAAAAAACTGACGTTAAACGTCAAACAATAAACCCCAGAGGGTAAAAATCTATTATTTTATATTGTAAAATATCCGTAGGCCTCCTCCTCCCCCGGTTTCTTTTCTAATGTTTCTATAACATTCTAATTATTTTAAAAAGGGCCCGGCCCCCAACCAGGGCAGCATGTAAACTTATTTTGTTATTCATCTTGGTATTTTAAATTGATTGTCTCACATTGATTCAAATAGCTTTGTACTAATTTTGAGAAAAAAACTGGAAAATGGGACTCGGCAGATTTAAATATTGTGACAAAAATTTGTTTAACTAGTTTTAAAAATTCATATACATTATTTTGGTCATCCTCACAAGTCAGGGTTTCTGTGTCCACATGTGTCCACGAACCCCTGACAAACTTAGATAGGAAATTCCCGGGCTAGAAGATTTTCTTATGACGTCAATCCTTCAAAATATCAACCAATGAAATTGCTTGAAAGAAGCAAGTGTTTGGCAGTAGTCATTCTTACTCATTCTTGAGTGGGAAGAAAACGTAACGCAACTAATAAATAACGCGGTAATAACAAACTATTAACACTCCTGTACAAAAAAACATTGACTTTCACATGGTCTATGCAACACATCCGTTTGGTTTATTTACAATCGACATCGGGATATCCCCTAACCAAGCCACGAATGAAAGCGAGCTTTTGATTGGCTACATCAAGGTATGATGTAGCCAATCAAAATAGTGACTATGAGCCCGGGAAATTCCTATCTAAGTTTGTCAGGGGTTCGTGGACACATGTGGACACAGAAACCATGACTTGTGAGGATGTATTTTGGTGTAAAAAAAATACTTCTTTGTCATTTCGCTCTATTTATAGTATACATTAAATGAACACTTTACATTTCCACTGAGGTGTCTTCGTCGAAGCTCGCGTTCATAGCATTTTGTCAGCGTCTTCTGTCGCTCGTACTGCGTTCTGTGTGGACGAATACTATAGCTACATGAAGCACGATCTTAAGTTTAATATCAGTGATTATTTATATATTTCAGGACGACACGGGTTATTACAAAAGGAGCTACCGACGATCTTTTAAAGACGTTTTCATTCATAGGAATTTTACGCTGGAATGTGGAAAATAAGGACACGAGTCACGTAGCAGACGACCGAATACACAAAAATTCACGTCGGAAATTTTTTCAATTTGATTCAAATGTGAGGTAAAATGCAGTTCGGATAGTTAGAACAACTTGTTAAGAAAGGATTTACACTATGATTCACTGACGATAACTGAAATGGACATCACAGCTGACGAAATTTACAAATAAGGGGGAGGGGTGGTCATGTGTTTCAATCTGGGATTTGGAGGATTTATTGACTCGCATACTTTGAGGAAATACGTTTTTAGACTGAAATCCACATTCTAAACGGAAAATATCTTCTTTTTACTTAACAAAGTAAGTTGATTAAATTTAGTGTTAACTTTTGGTCATGTGTACTGTATATTGAAAAAATGTACACAATGAACATGATGAAAGTAGACCAAACTACATAACATTTTATGCAAAACTTATTTTGTCATACATCTTGGTATTTTTAATTGATTGTCTCCATACAATATTATTATTATGATTCAGAAATAACTATACTAAATGTTACACCCCCCATGCGCTCGGCGTTTTGCTTGCATTTTTTTATTATTCCATACTGTACCTTTATAGTGCTAAAATTCGATTTGAAAAAAATCTACACGTTAGCACGTCCATATTTTATATTATGCCTTTGTTGTTGAAATATCCGAAATCGTCCTTGACATTTGCTACGGGAATTTTACATAGGAAGTCAACCATTTGAGTTTCTAAAGGGACCTAGCGTTGTTTTCAAAAAGATCGTCTGCTTTCGTAACCTTCAATGGTATTCGGACAAACCGCGAGACTTTTCCCGCCTTAACTGCAGACGACATGACCCGAAGGATTTCGAATAGATAACAATTGACTCTTCCAAACATACACTTCCGTGGTAATTTAGGTCAAATTTTACTATAGAAAAGTGCTCTATCAAAGTGAAAAAATCTGCCGCATTTCAAACCGCCGACTATCACTTGGATATAATTGTTGTTGTTAGTTTGCACATTCTGTAATCTACAAAAGGAGCATAAGCTGGACCAAACGCGGTAAGCAGTTTTTATTTGTCAGCCAAAAAACGGCTATATTGCCGCTTCGAAACTTACTATACATGTATGTACTCATTTTTAATGGAGAAACACACTAAAATGGGACACAACAGCTTTACATATTTTCAATTTAATAATTAAACAATAAGGAAAAGAGGGAAACTTGTAGAAATCACAAGGTTTTGTTTTAACATTGGATTAAAAGTGTCGATTTAGGCTATTGTCACAGTGTTGAATATTTTTTCATGAAAATCTAGGAATATAGTGTACCATTTTTAAAGTAATTGCACTTAAATTGCTAATTTCTGTATAAATGTTCAAGTTAACATCATTTCAATCATTTTAATAATTATCACATTTGGTTGAATACAGCAATTTTGTAACAAAGTGCATGTTTTCTTCACTCAACACATAATTACGCATTGTAGGAACTCGCTCAATGTTCATTATTTTATCAATTTTTGTTTAATACAGCAATTTTGTAACAAAGTGCATGTTTTCTTCACTTGACACATAATTACGCATTGTAGGAACTCGCTCAATGTTCATGATTTTATCAATTTTTGCCAAAAGTTAGTTTTTTATGTTACAAAAAGTACATTTAGATAGTACTTAAAATTTGAAATTAGTGTTTAAGCCATTTTGAAATGTCCATCATTGAAAATTTTTAAGTCTCATATGATTACGCCTTTCTAAGCCAAAAAGTACTAATATCTTGATACATATTAATTCTTAGTTGTTTTTTTTCGCTCGACAAGGCTTATCAGGTCCATGTCTAATGAGCTCGAAGATATAAGATACTCTCTAGATACTGGTTATGTGTTACGTTTTATATGTTGTAACACTTCTTAGTGTCTGGACAGGTCTGATTAATTGCAGCAAAGATGTGTATTTTTTTTATCGTGATGTATGTTTTCTTTAATATTCATGAGCTTTGTTCAGTGATGTACGATTGGTCAGAAAACTAGGCAGATTCTTCGCGCATGACATATGACCATGTTAACTATATTATCTGTAACCGTTTTCACTTAAAGTAAAAAACCGAATAACAGAAATGCGTCAAGGCTGATAACTCGAATACGGTTCATATAACAGTTTCAGATACAATATACTAAATGAAGGTCTTGATGAGAGGATCACTTTAAATATACATGTTTACTATATTATCTCTAACCGTTTTCAAGTTTTAACCAAAAATCCGATTAACCCAAACACGTCAAGGGCTGTAACTCAAAAACAATTCACAGCACAGCTTCGGGTCAAATGTACCAAATGAAGGTCTCAACAAAGTTTAGCCGATACGTGTCAAGGACCATAACCATGAAAACGGTTTGTTGCACAGTTTTCGACACTTTATATCAAATGTAGATCTCAATGAGAGGAACATTTTTCTGATACATTGTCTGCTTCAATTTTTTTATGGTTTTTGAGTTATTTCGAAAACAAAATTTAGCCGAAACCTGTCAAGGGCCATAACCTCTAAAACGGTTTGTCGCACAGTTTTTGAACCTGTGTATCAAATGTAGATCTCAATGAGAGGAACTTTTTTTTAATATAATGTCTGCTTCAATTTTTTATGGTTTTGGAGTTATTTCGAAAACAAAATTTAACCGAAACCTGTCCAGGGCCGTAACCTCTAAAACGGTTTGTCGCACAGTTTTCGAACCTATATATCAAATGTAGATCTCAATGAGAGGAACATTTTTCTGATATATTGTCTGCTTCAATTTTTTACGGTTTTTGAGTTATTTCGTAAAATAATTTAGCCGAAACCTGTCAAGGGCCATAACCTCTAAAACGGTTTGTCGCACAGTTTTCGAACAGTTATATCAAATGTAGATCTCAATGAGAGGAACATTTTTCTGATATATTGTCTGCTTCAATTTTTTATGGTTTTTGAGTTATTTCGTAAAAATATTTAGCCGAAACCTGTCAAGGGCCATAACCTCTAAAACGGTTTGTCGCACAGTTTTTGAACCTGTATATCAAATGTAGATCTCAATGAGAGGAACATTTTTCTCATATATTGTCTGCTTCAATTTTGTATGGTTTTTGAGTTATTTCGAAAACAAAATTTAGCCGAAACCTGTCAAGGGCCATAACCTCTAAAACGGTTTGTCGCACAGTTTTCGAACCTTATATCAAATGTAGATCTCAATGAGGGGAACATTTTCCTCATATATTGTCTGCTTCAATTTTTTATGGTTTTTGAGTTATATTGAAAACAAAATTTCAATGGCGGCCATTTTGAAAATGGTGGACCAAAAAATTTTTTTGATCCGATACATGTAATTAGGACCCTCATATCTACTTGGAAACCAAGTTTTGTGTAAATCCGACAACTTTGACGTTTTCGACAAACTTCGCGTCAAAATCGCGTAAACAGGAAGTGGATCGAAGAATGTTTTTTTGCATGACAAATCATGGCCATAAGTCAGACAACATTTTCCCCACTTTAGATTTTTGATATCTGTCATGGTTTCTGAGTTTATCTGAACACAAGGGTAAACAGTGTTTGGGGAGATAACTCTGTTACTAAAAATAGATCGGTCTCGCAGGGTGACTCAGGTCGAGCCCAGGTAGTGCCGGTTAAGTGTGCTAAGTTTCAAAGCGATACGTCAAGACACTTTTTTGACATCTGTGGCAGAAAAAAAAAATAATAATAATGAAAAGTCATTTGTTCAGAGAACAAATGTGAGGTCTTTCCCTGCTTTTTGTAGTGTTATGTCTAGTTATATAGTTGCTAATGACTTTACGGTCAGTTACCATGGTTTTAGTGTACAATGCAAGTGGTCCTAAGTCAGAAAATGTATGGTTGCTAAGGACATTTATTGGTTGCTATGGACAAAATGTCACTTCCGGTCATACAATATGATATTTAAATTTAGTTAGTGATCCTGATTCAGTTTCCCATGTATTGTCTGCTTCAATTTTTTATGGTTTTTGAGTTATTTCGAACACAAAATTTAGCCGAAACCTTTCAAGGGCCATAACCTCTAAAACGGTTTGTCGCACAGTTTTTGAACCTGTATATCAAATGTAGATCTCAATGAGAGGAACATTTTTCTGATATATTGTCTGCTTCAATTTTTTTTTTTTGGTTTTTGAGTTATTTCGAAAACAAAATTTAGCCAAAACCTGTCAAGGGCCATAAACTCTAAAACGGTTTGTCGCACGGTTTTTGAACCTGTATATCAAATGTAGATCTCAATGAGAGAAACGTTTTTCTGATATATTGTCTGCTTCAAATTTGTATGGTTTTTGAGTTATTTCGAAAACCAAATTTAGCAGAAACCAGTCAAGGGCCATAACCGCTAAAACGGTTTGTCGCACGGTTTTCAAACCTAATATCAAATGTAGATCTCAATGAGAGGAACATTTTTCTGATATATTGTCAGCTTCAAAATTGTATGGTTTTTGAGTTATTTCGTAAACAAAATTTAGCCGAAACCTGTCAAGGGCCATAACCTATAAAACGGTTTGTCGCACAGTTTTGAAACCTATTTATCAAATGTTAATCTCAACGAGAGGAACATTTTCCTGATATATTTTCTGCTTCAATTTTTTTATGGTTTTTGAGTAATTTCAAAAACAATATTTAGCCGAAACCTATCAAGGGCCATAACTTGATATTTGTCATGGTTTCTAAATTTATCTGAACACAAGGGTTTGGGGCAGATAACTCTGTTACTAAAAATAGATCGGTTTCGCAAGGTGACTCAGGTTCAGCCCAGGTAATGTTGGTTAAGTGTGCCAAGTTTCAAAGCGATACGTCAAGACACTTTTTCGACATTGACCGTCTTTCCCGTGTTGTCCCTATTTCCATAGAAAAAACTGACGTTAAACGTCAAACAATAAACCCCAGAGGGTAAAAATCTATTATTTTATATTGTAAAATATCCGTAGGCCTCCTCCTCCCCCGGTTTCTTTTCTAATGTTTCTATAACATTCTAATTATTTTAAAAAGGGCCCGGCCCCCAACCAGGGCAGCATGTAAACTTATTTTGTTATTCATCTTGGTATTTTAAATTGATTGTCTCACATTGATTCAAATAGCTTTGTACTAATTTTGAGAAAAAAACTGGAAAATGGGACTCGGCAGATTTAAATATTGTGACAAAAATTTGTTTAACTAGTTTTAAAAATTCATATACATTATTTTGGTCATCCTCACAAGTCAGGGTTTCTGTGTCCACATGTGTCCACGAACCCCTGACAAACTTAGATAGGAAATTCCCGGGCTAGAAGATTTTCTTATGACGTCAATCCTTCAAAATATCAACCAATGAAATTGCTTGAAAGAAGCAAGTGTTTGGCAGTAGTCATTCTTACTCATTCTTGAGTGGGAAGAAAACGTAACGCAACTAATAAATAACGCGGTAATAACAAACTATTAACACTCCTGTACAAAAAAACATTGACTTTCACATGGTCTATGCAACACATCCGTTTGGTTTATTTACAATCGACATCGGGATATCCCCTAACCAAGCCACGAATGAAAGCGAGCTTTTGATTGGCTACATCAAGGTATGATGTAGCCAATCAAAATAGTGACTATGAGCCCGGGAAATTCCTATCTAAGTTTGTCAGGGGTTCGTGGACACATGTGGACACAGAAACCATGACTTGTGAGGATGTATTTTGGTGTAAAAAAAATACTTCTTTGTCATTTCGCTCTATTTATAGTATACATTAAATGAACACTTTACATTTCCACTGAGGTGTCTTCGTCGAAGCTCGCGTTCATAGCATTTTGTCAGCGTCTTCTGTCTCTCGTACTGCGTTCTGTGTGGACGAATACTATAGCTACATGAAGCACGATCTTAAGTTTAATATCAGTGATTATTTATATATTTCAGGACGACACGGGTTATTACAAAAGGAGCTACCGACGATCTTTTAAAGACGTTTTCATTCATAGGAATTTTACGCTGGAATGTGGAAAATAAGGACACGAGTCACGTAGCAGACGACCGAATACACAAAAATTCACGTCGGAAATTTTTTCAATTTGATTCAAATGTGAGGTAAAATGCAGTTCGGATAGTTAGAACAACTTGTTAAGAAAGGATTTACACTATGATTCACTGACGATAACTGAAATGGACATCACAGCTGACGAAATTTACAAATAAGGGGGAGGGGTGGTCATGTGTTTCAATCTGGGATTTGGAGGATTTATTGACTCGCATACTTTGAGGAAATACGTTTTTAGACTGAAATCCACATTCTAAACGGAAAATATCTTCTTTTTACTTAACAAAGTAAGTTGATTAAATTTAGTGTTAACTTTTGGTCATGTGTACTGTATATTGAAAAAATGTACACAATGAACATGATGAAAGTAGACCAAACTACATAACATTTTATGCAAAACTTATTTTGTCATACATCTTGGTATTTTTAATTGATTGTCTCCATACAATATTATTATTATGATTCAGAAATAACTACATGTATGTACTCATTTTTAATGGAGAAACACACTAAAATGGGACACAACAGCTTTACATATTTTCAATTTAATAATTAAACAATAAGGAAAAGAGGGAAACTTGTAGAAATCACAAGGTTTTGTTTTAACATTGGATTAAAAGTGTCGATTTAGGCTATTGTCACAGTGTTGAATATTTTTTCATGAAAATCTAGGAATATAGTGTACCATTTTTAAAGTAATTGCACTTAAATTGCTAATTTCTGTATAAATGTTCAAGTTAACATCATTTCAATCATTTTAATAATTATCACATTTGGTTGAATACAGCAATTTTGTAACAAAGTGCATGTTTTCTTCACTCAACACATAATTACGCATTGTAGGAACTCGCTCAATGTTCATTATTTTATCAATTTTTGTTTAATACAGCAATTTTGTAACAAAGTGCATGTTTTCTTCACTTGACACATAATTACGCATTGTAGGAACTCGCTCAATGTTCATGATTTTATCAATTTTTGCCAAAAGTTAGTTTTTTATGTTACAAAAAGTACATTTAGATAGTACTTAAAATTTGAAATTAGTGTTTAAGCCATTTTGAAATGTCCATCATTGAAAATTTTTAAGTCTCATATGATTACGCCTTTCTAAGCCAAAAAGTACTAATATCTTGATACATATTAATTCTTAGTTGTTTTTTTTCGCTCGACAAGGCTTATCAGGTCCATGTCTAATGAGCTCGAAGATATAAGATACTCTCTAGATACTGGTTATGTGTTACGTTTTATATGTTGTAACACTTCTTAGTGTCTGGACAGGTCTGATTAATTGCAGCAAAGATGTGTATTTTTTTTATCGTGATGTATGTTTTCTTTAATATTCATGAGCTTTGTTCAGTGATGTACGATTGGTCAGAAAACTAGGCAGATTCTTCGCGCATGACATATGACCATGTTAACTATATTATCTGTAACCGTTTTCACTTAAAGTAAAAAACCGAATAACAGAAATGCGTCAAGGCTGATAACTCGAATACGGTTCATATAACAGTTTCAGATACAATATACTAAATGAAGGTCTTGATGAGAGGATCACTTTAAATATACATGTTTACTATATTATCTCTAACCGTTTTCAAGTTTTAACCAAAAATCCGATTAACCCAAACACGTCAAGGGCTGTAACTCAAAAACAATTCACAGCACAGCTTCGGGTCAAATGTACCAAATGAAGGTCTCAACAAAGTTTAGCCGATACGTGTCAAGGACCATAACCATGAAAACGGTTTGTTGCACAGTTTTCGACACTTTATATCAAATGTAGATCTCAATGAGAGGAACATTTTTCTGATACATTGTCTGCTTCAATTTTTTTATGGTTTTTGAGTTATTTCGAAAACAAAATTTAGCCGAAACCTGTCAAGGGCCATAACCTCTAAAACGGTTTGTCGCACAGTTTTTGAACCTGTGTATCAAATGTAGATCTCAATGAGAGGAACTTTTTTTTAATATAATGTCTGCTTCAATTTTTTATGGTTTTGGAGTTATTTCGAAAACAAAATTTAACCGAAACCTGTCCAGGGCCGTAACCTCTAAAACGGTTTGTCGCACAGTTTTCGAACCTATATATCAAATGTAGATCTCAATGAGAGGAACATTTTTCTGATATATTGTCTGCTTCAATTTTTTACGGTTTTTGAGTTATTTCGTAAAATAATTTAGCCGAAACCTGTCAAGGGCCATAACCTCTAAAACGGTTTGTCGCACAGTTTTCGAACAGTTATATCAAATGTAGATCTCAATGAGAGGAACATTTTTCTCATATATTGTCTGCTTCAATTTGTGTATGGATTTTGAGTTATTTCGAAAAAAAAATTTAGCCGAAACCTGTCAAGGGCCATTACCTCTAAAACGGTTTCCCGCACAGTTTTCGAACCTTTATATGAAATGTAGATCTCAATGAGGGGAACATTTTTCTCATATATTGTCTGCTTCAATTTTTTATGGTTTTTGAGTTATATTGAAAACCAAATTTCAATGGCGGCCATTTTGAAAATGGTGGACCAAAAAATTTTTTTGATCCGATACATGTAATTAGGACCCTCATATCTACTTGGAAACCAAGTTTTATGTAAATCCGACAACTTTGATATTTTCGACAAACTTCGCGTCAAAATCGCGTAACCAGGAAGTTGATGGAAACAAAATTTTTTGCATAACGAATCATGATCAAGAGTCTAGCAACATTTTCCCCACTTCAAATTTTTGATAACGGTTACGGTTTCTGAGTTTGTCTGAACACAAGGTTTTGGGGTTTGGGGCAGATAACTCTGTTACTAAAAATAGATTTGTTTCGCAGGGTTTCTCAGGTCGAGCCCAGGTAGTGTCGGTTAAGTGTGCCAAGTTTCAAAGCGATACGTCAAGACACTTTTTCGACATCTGCAGCGGAAAAGAAGAATAAAAATAATGAAAAGTCATTTGTTCAAAGAACAAATGTGAGGTCTTTCCCGGCATTTTCTTAGTGTTATGTCTAGGTATTTGGTTGCTAATTTTGAAAATTGCTGCCCATAACCATTGGACTTTGGTCCTTAATCGAAGGGCTTGTTGAGACGGTCACAAAAAACCTATGTTCACTATATTATCTCTGACGGTTTAAAAGTTATAAGCCATAAACTGATGAGCCGAAACCGCAAAGGCCATAACTTGAAAACGATTTGTCTCACAGTTTTCAATAATTTAAATCAAATGTAGATCTCAATGAGAGGAACATTTTTCTGATATATTGTCTGCTTAATATTTTAATGGTTTTTGAATTATATTGAAAACAAAATTTAGCCGAAACGTGTCAAGTGCCATAACAGGGTTCTCACTAGGATTTTTTTATGGCGAGTCCTGGGACTCATCACTTTTTGGAATGATGAGTCCCAATCTGTCTTAGTGAGTCCATAAAGTTGACTCGAACCAAACTACCGGTACTGCATGACGTTACCATGAGTAAAACATTAAGTTTTGTTTTGTAACATTATGAACATCTTCATGTTTTATTTGATACTAAAATCCCTGTTGAAACCCATGCATTACTACATGACAGCTTAATCTACATGTTTCCCAAGATTTTAGTATCATTTTATCATGTTTATGGAAGGGAATTATGAATTGACACCATTTATTTCTGTTGGTTATTTGAAGTCTGCATGGGTTCATCTGGGAGAAAATATGGGTTCAGTGTGATAAGAGGAAACACCTCAGTTTAAAAAATTTGACTAATTGTATAATACATAGATTTCAAAGCACTAAGTAGTTATCAAGTTTTTCAATAAATTTTATAAATTTTGTTTAAATTTACCAATCCAAAACTTGACAATATTTCTGCTTAACCTCATTTGAAATAACAAAAGTTCATTCGACATTTAATCATTACAATAATATTTTTTAATCATTGCAATCAGGTCACAAGCCAAGTGTTTCACTTAGTCACATTTTAAAAACATCGAAAACGATCTTTCTGCTGCAAATTGTCACATTTAAAAAGCATGTATTAAATTATAGGTTAGGTAAACCCGCAAAGATTCCAAGCTCTAGCTAGTCACTAATAGTTAATGGAAATAATTAATTTATTATTCAAATAGAAAACTTTTTAAATCAAGTTGCAAGCCAGGTGTTTCACTTGATTACCGTTTAAAAACCACGAACATCGAAAACGTGTTTGTTTATTTTCGACGCGATGTACAAGAAAGATATTATCATTATGGTTAATAAAAACTTGTTTGTTTTTTTTAAATACATAATAAATTTCTTTAAAAGTTATTTAAATCATGTTAAGATTGTTTAGATTTTGTTAATTCAGCCACTTATTATCGGTCATCGGTCACTGTCAGAGATCAAATATATTTCACCTGCTGTGCATCACAGCTAAAAATAGAATTACATCCGGTTGTAAAAGTGTCATTGGTATGCTTAGGTAAATGACGTGCTGTTGATTTTAGGGACGCAAATGATTAGACTGCGATGCGTCCCGAGGATGCACGGAATCTAGAAATGGCGCGTCCTACACAACTTTGACGCGTCCAGGACGCGTATACGCGTCTTAACGAAACGAGAACCCTGGCCATAACCTCGAAAACGGTTTGTCGCACAGTTTTCGACACTATATATCAAACGTAGATCTCAGTGAGAGGAACATTTTTCTGATATATTGTCTGCTTCAATTTTTTTATGGTTTTTGAAATTAGGACCCTCATATTTACCAGGAAACCAAGTTTTGTGGAAATCAAACAACTTTGACGTTTTCAAAAAACTTCGCGTCAAAAACGCGCAAACAGGAAGTGGATCGCTTTTTTGCATGACAAATCATGGCCGTGGGTCAGACAACATTTTCCCCACTTAAGGTTTTTGATATCTGTCATGGTTTCTGGTTTCGGAATAATTGAGGTTTGGGGAAGATAACTTCGTTACTAAAAATAGATCGGTTTCGCAGGGTGACTCAGGTCGAGCCCAGGTCAGAGGCGGATGCAGGACTTTCGAAAAGGGGGGGGGGGGGTAAAATGGGGATATCGGAAAAGGAAGGCCACGAACAAGGTTCTGATAGTGGTCAGTAACCTTTATTTGGTACAGTATATACAATAGAGACATCATGATAAACGAATTAGTACCGTTAATGCATTAATTTATGGCGAGGACGAGCGGGGATTACATTTTTGCCCTCCCTGTTCTCTTTTTTTTCCTTTCCTTTTTTTAAAGTGGTGTACGCCCCTACCCCCCCCCCCCCTGGATCCGCCATTGCAGGTAGTGTCTGTTAAGAAAATTCAAAGGCTCACCCAAGCCTAACAATAAGCCAACTTCAGAAGTGATAATAATTTTGAGAAAATGAATTCAACACATTTAAAATTTTGAAAAATATTTACGCTAATTCATACAAGATAACATTAATATTTACATTTATTTTAAAGTTTAGTCATGATTGTTAACTAAATACATTGGATAAAAACATATGCTAATCATGCTTATTACGATATCCTGTAATTACTGTAACACAATTAAGATAATATGGCCGAATTGACTATGGCCGATTTAATCTATGGACGAAACGGAGTATGGCCGAAACGTCCAGACACCTTTTGATCCTTGCGCATGTGATCAGCCATTCCATTTGTTTTTGTGAAATCACACTTGTGCTTTTTTGTCATCAGCTAACGTTTCAGGGCCAGCATGTAAACTTATTTTGTTATACATCTTGGTATTTTTAATCGATTGTCTCACATTGATTCAAATAGCTTTGCACTAATTTTAGAAAAAACGGAAAAATGGGACTCTGCAGATTTAAATATTGTGACAAAAATTTGTTAAACTAGTTTTAAAAATTCATATACATTATTTTGGTGTGAAATAAATACTTCTTTGTCATTTCGCTCTATTTATAATAACACATTAAATGAACACTGAGGTGTCTTCGTCGAAGCTCGCGTTCATAGCATTTTGTCAGTGTCTTCGGTGTGTGTTGACGTATACTACATGAAGCACGATCTTTAATCTCAGTGATTATTTATTTCAGGAAGACACGGATTATTATAAACCCTGCCGATCATTTAAAGACGTTTTCACAATATTTCATAGGAATTCCAAGCTGGAAAATACGGGCACGAGTCACGTAGCAGACGACCGAATACACAAAAATTCAAGTCGGAAATTGTTTCAATTTGATTAAAATGTGAGGTAAAATGCAGTTCGGATAGTTAGAACAACTTGTTGAGAAACGATTTACACTATGATTCACTGACGATAACTGAAATGGACATCACAGCAGACGAAATTTACAAATAAGGGGGAGGAGTGGTCACGTGCTTCAGTCTGGGATTTTAAGGATTTATTGACTCGTATACTTTGAGGAAATACGTTTTTAGACTGAAATCCACATTCTAAACGGAAAGTATCTTCTATTTAGCTAACAAAGTAAGTTGATTAAATTTAGTGTTTTGGTCATGTATATTGAAAAAATGTACACTATGAAAATAAAGTAGACCAAACTTCATAACATTGTAGTAAATTCTATATGGTCGCTAGATGTACTTTGAGATGACCGGAAGTGAAGAGAGCGCCGGAAGAGATAGAGCGGAAGATTGGAGTGAAGAAGTCGTCTGTCGACAGAAGAATTGTGTAGCTTTCAGTGTGAGCCTCCGACTATTTCCAAGTAGAATTAATGGTAAGAAGGTTATAGACAGTGGTTAAAAGCGTCCGTCGCCGTCCATTACACCATATTTGGCTGCTGCGAGCAGTCTATAACTGAAATTCTTACAGTTTCCGAATTTGCACGTGTCTTTTGCTAGTGCCATTTTTGAAACACGAGTGTTACATTTGTTGTAACTTATTGATATTTGGTAAAATATTGGAAGAAATTGCTACGAGTGTGGAAATTTGTACACGAAAACTTGAAAAACAAGGCACAGTATACAAAATTCAGTAGATAATCATGTGTTGATTTTGAAATTTGAGGAAATACTTGTGCAAATTTTAGTGACAAGTTGTACATACAAAAACAAAATATACTGGCCAGATTACATCGCCCCATGTAAATTATATTAGTAACACTAAACACAAGCAAAATATAAAAGCCAATTTGCCATACAATTTCCTAAATTTGTGAAAATAAAACAAAGTGGTAAAACAACTTTGTAAAAATGAGTTCAGAAAAATTGTTGATAAATGTATGTAGTTACAATGAACTGCTGGGTCTGCCATCAGTGGGCAAAGCAATTGCATCTCGTATATGGGAGATACGACGAGCAATGGACATAACACCTGAGATTTTGGCGTCCATACCTCATGTGAGGATGCAAATCATAGAGCCACTGATTGATTTTCGTTCTGCTCAAGATCACGCTGACACAACAGTAGATCAAGAGGCAGACGACGCAGACTATATGCCCATACAAGACAATGTAAGACCATATAGGCTTGACGATCACATTGAGAAGGGTGCCCTGGCACAACCAGTGGCGGAGGATTTAAATAAAAAATTTGTCTGCTATGAAACACCTAGGACTGGGTCCCTGTTCCAACAACGGGAGGAACTACATTCACCAGGGATATTTGGGTCTGTACCAGAGAAATTAGAAGGGAAATTTAATGCGCTGGCCCTGGAAAAAGATTATGGCACAGAGGAAACCGAAAAATTTAAGTTTCCAAGTAGATTGGCCTCACTAGTAGCTAGTGTTAGGGCATCATCGCAGAAAGTTCCAAGCAGAGCCATGCTGACTCAGGGGATGTCAGTGAAACATGAGCATACCCTTGAAAAGTACAGCCCAGATAGCATCAACCCCCCTGTGACAGGCCAGCAATGGTATTTCATCGCAGACATCAGGGGCGAGTAGGACATCAACAGCCGTCACTGAAAGTAAGCCAGAGATGATTCATAAAATCCAACCGCCCCCTCCCAAGAGTGTAACTTTTGACTTAGGGCCTATCCCCCAATCAGACAGAAATCGACCATCACAGAGTGATTTGCATGGATCACAGTCATCGCAGATCTTGCAACAAATCATCAGGCCACAGTCAACACCCACATATCTGAACCGAAGAGATCAGTTGGGGAGTGTTCTACCAGAAATGAGGAATTTCCCACATCAACCACCACTCGGTGCCACAGAGTATCAGCCGGTAGAACCACGGGGTAGTGTTCCAAGGGTATTTAGCTCAAATACAACCTACCAGAAAAATTATGCACCCCTTCAAAATCTAACGACTCAGGTAACACACCAGACTATGGAGAGTCTGAGACCAAGTCCCAGAGTCGCCACATATTCCAGCAGTGGGTCTACTTTCACTCCGGAAGTATATCAAGAACCAATGAGTAGTGTACCACCCAGTTACATGACACATGGCCCAAACCTAAGTAAGGGAAGCAGCATTTTACCAGAGTATCAGACGGGGAGTATTCCACTACGTTACCCGGATGCCTCAACCCCAGAAGTATGGATGCCACGGCAACCGGTCACAGTTGAATTACCGACCAGACCAGTGAACGCATTGGACACCAACTATGGAAGCCCATACCTGACATCAAATCACAGACGACCTACTACACCTGGGTCAGTCATCGTAGAACCACAACAATTTCAACTAGCGAACCAGCCACATGCAAAACCTCCATCAATGCTGAAATCACTAAAGTTTGATGGTACCGAGAAATGTGAAGATTGGTCAGCATTTCTAGTAAAGTTCGATATTTATGCAGAGGCATCACAATGGACTGATCAGGAAAAACGAGACAATCTGTGTTGGTGTCTGACGGGAGCTGCAAGTCGCTATGGTACCAACTTGATTAGACACGATAAGAACATCAGCTACTATGAGATGTTGGAGAGAATGGAACAGAGGTTCAATCATGGGAACGAGGAAGGAACCTTACAGGTGCAGTTCCACAATGCCAGGCAAAGCCCGAATGAGTCAACTGATGAGTGGGCTGACCGCCTGTCCAGTTTGGCAGATAAGGCCTTCAGGGATGTGCCGGAAAAGTATGTAAAGACACAGATAATAACTAAGTTTTTGCAGGCTTTGAATGACAAGGACGCAGGTAAATCAGCATCTATGCTGAAACCAAAGAGTATCGAAGAGGCATGTCAGTTGGTAAAGCTGAGCCAACACCTAGATACAGCCATTTATGGTAGTCGACGCCCAGATAAGTACAACCAAGCCTATAGAAATCCCGAAGAACCATACTGCCAAACTGTGAAAACACACGAAAAAGACAAGTCCATTGATGAACAACTCACACAATTAACGCAGAACCTTGTGTTGCTACAGAGCTCTACAAAAAGTCAGTTCCAGGAACTCCAAGATGAACTGCGAAGAATGCAGCAAAACAACATGGCCCAGCCCAGTCCAAAACCGAACAATGACGGCTCGTTCAAGTGCTACAATTGCGGTGGTCGTGGACACATATCAAGGAATTGCAAGCAACCGCGCAAACAAGAGAGGGGTAGAGAGGGCCAAGACAAGAACAGAGACGACACAAAACCTTTAAACAAGTAAGGGTCGGTCTAGGAGGCGTAAACCCGACCCACAAGGAAAACTTTCGCCCAAAAATAAAAAATGCAAAGTTAAGCAAAACTGAAGTAAAAACAAACAGTTCCAAAACATCACATAAAAAGCCCGAAAAAAAGTATAAAGTACTGCCAGAGTCCCATGATTTGATTGATTTGCAGAGTCCAGAACCCAAGGAGAATGACCGTTCTCCCGTCATCGTAGAAACAACTTCGGGTACACGGCATACATGCAGTACACTTTTCGATAGTGAGCCCCAAGATGTTTCGACCACACAGGAACCACCTTCAATTGTGGACGATCTAATCTTATTAGACAGCACAGAGGAGTCACGCGTGACCAACGCTGACACCTTCATCGTAGACGCAACTCCCTCACCTGACCAGGTAGAGAGCGGCCGAACGGTAGAGTTTCAAATAAAGGATGGTTTAGGAAAGACATTCACCATATTGAAGACTGGTGTAGCCTCAATGATTAGAGTACCTGTGAAATGCAACCAACGCCCTCTGGCAGCGGTGGTCGATATCGCAGCAGAAGTGACGATTATATCTGACCGGATATATGAATCCCTGAAATGTCCACCCCCAGTATTGAGAAAGTCTGTCATGTATGCAGCTGGTCGAGGAATGCAGATGGACACCATGGTAGTTGGACCGATGGACATGGTACTTGGTAAAAGAACATATCAGATTCAAGCTTATGTTGCACCTATTGCAGATGATATGCTGCTTGGACTGGATTTCCTACTTCGAGAAGGAGCCAACATTGATTTAAGGACAATGATAATGACAATAGATGGCGAAGAGATGAAACTGTTCCACGGCCCCGATAGTATCATACCTATGGTCGCCAAGGTCTGTGTAAATAAACGGACAGTTGTTCCAGCCAATTCTGTGGTACACGTTCAGGGAAAGCTGGACGCGGACCTGGATCAGTTCATCGTAGAGGAACCATCAGATACCAATTCACCTTTGCTGATACCCAGATGTTTCTATGAGAATGGGGAACCGCAACTGTGCATTTTTAACCCAACAGACTACCCATATACCCTACGAAAGAATGCAGTTGTGGCCAGGGCCACTCAAGCAACACTAGTTGAAGAAGCGACAGATACTGCACGTGTAAACACAGTCAGCACAGCTGAGCAAGAAGATGATCCCCTCCAAGAAAATATTACTAAGATATTGGAGCACGCTAGTCAGACATTAGACAGTGATCAGTTGAACAAACTAACAGCTTTGCTACAAAACTACCAAGGCATTTTTTCCAAGAATGATTTTGATATTGGTGGGTTTCAGGGAGTAGAACATGCAATAGATACAGGATCCGCAAAGCCCATTCAGCAACGACTCAGGAGAACCCCGATTGGCTTTGCAGAGGATGAAGAAAAACATCTAAAGAAAATGCTGAAAGCAGGAGTCATTGAGCCATCAGTATCAGAGTGGGCATCCCCGCCAGTGCTGATCCGAAAGAGAGACGGATCAGTACGATACGCTATTGACTATCGCCAAGTGAATGCGGTCACCAAGAAGGAAGTGTACCCTCTCCCTTTGATTGAAGAGTGTATAGATACCTTAGAAGGCAATGAATGGTTCAGTAAGTTAGATGCTAACAGTGCTTACTGGCAGGTGAAAATGAAGGAAGAAGACAAACCCAAGACGGCTTTCATTACAAAGTATGGATTGTATCAATTCACGAGAATGAGTTTTGGTTTGTGTAACGCACCAGCAACCTATGCCAGAGCGATGCAACTTGTCTTGAGAGGACTAAACTGGGAAATAGTACTCGCATTTTTAGATGATATTTTGGTCCTAGGCAAAGACTTCGACTCTCATCTTAGTAACTTAGAACAGGTTTTCCAAAGGTTCCTGAAGTATGGCATCAAGCTCAAAGCTGCGAAGTGTGAATTATGTGCTAAAGAAACTACATTCTTGGGTAGAAAGGTAGACAGCAATGGTATAGCTATAGCAGAAGACTACATCACTGCCATTAAAGCATGGAAACCACCAAAGAATGTGAAACAGGTTCAACAGTTCATTGGGTTTGTGAACTACCATCGTAGCTTTATAAAAGACTTTTCAAAGCTGGCCGTTCCATTGACTGAGGTTACTCGGAAGAAAGCATGGAAATGGACCGAAGAGCAACAGAAGGCGTATGAAACCCTAAAGGAAGCACTACAACAGACTCCAGTGCTAGCACTACCCAATAAGACCGACCTCTTCGTGCTTGACACGGATGCCTCAGACAAGGCCATTGGGGCTGAACTGATTCAAGTACAAAGTGGTGAAGAGAAAGTTGTGGCATATGGCAGCTTTACGCTATCCACCGAACAAAGAAGGTACTGTACCACGAGAAAAGAGTTGCTAGCGGTCGTCAGATTTACACAGCACTTCAGACACTACCTTTTGGGTAGGAATTTCATCGTACGGACAGATCACAACAGCCTACGCTGGTTGCTGAACTTCAAAGATGCTCAAGGTCAACTTGCCAGGTGGCTCGAGGTACTTAGTCAGTACAACATGAATATTCATCATAGAAAGGGTAGCAAACATGTGAATGCAGATATCTTATCCAGATACCAGATCAGAAGTCCATGTCGTGAGATGTCAATCCATGTCAAGTTGGAGGATCTACCATGCAAGGGTTGCAAACATTGTGCAACTGTTCATCGAAGTTGGGAGGTGTTCGCCAAGGAGATTGACAACATTGTTCCACTGGGACAGACAGTAGTGAGTCAGTGTACGTTGAGTGATTTGGACAGGACTATTACTGATAGGAAGATGGTAAGTGAGAACACTCAGCTATTAGAAAAACTCCAGAAAGAAGCAGACTGGTTGGAGCAGAAAATAGAAGGACTAGTAGGTCGAAAGTTAACGGGTAACGGGAAGACTTTGACAGACGAGGACAATGATGTCAGCTCACAAATTCAACTGTTAGCTTTTCAGCTACAGGAGCTCATCGTAGGCCTCCGCGGAACTCTTGAGCAGTTTGCAGGAAGTTTGTACACACAGATGAATGAGTTGTGGAAGCAATGGAAAACTGCAGTAAACAACGAAGTTGGCAGACGTCTGAGGAATGAACAGAAGCGAAGGAAACAACAGTACAAGAAGACTTTTTTAGAAGTAATTACGGAGATAGACCAGGAAGAGAGCCAACCACAAGTGACAAGACGATTTGACCCTCAGAAAAAACCTTTGTTGGACCCAACTGCCATGAGCTGCTTATTTGAAATGCCAGGTGTAGAGGAAGATGACAAGGTTGATGATCCTGATACTTATATTGAAATAAGTAGAGGAAAGTATGTGAACATGATCACAACTAGACGCGAGTTGAAACAGGTAGATGAACTACACTCTGTAGATGAGAATGAGACGAAGCCAGATGACACAAAAGGTCTACTTGAAGATGAGGTGGATGTTGAAGCAGTGTTTCCAGGATACACTTCCCAGGAGATCAAATCTGCACAGGAAGAAGATGAAGAGTTACACCTCATTCTGTCTTTTCTGGCAAAGAAAGAAGAACCTCCTGAAAGTTTGAAGGCTCTTGGTAGTCCAGCTGCAAAGAAGTATTTGGTAAACAGAGAATTCTTCTATTTAAATAGGGAGGGTGTTTTGTACAACATCTCAAAGAACCAGGTTCATCGTTTGGTAGTCCCTCGTAAGTATGTTGAAGAAGTGACGTCCTTGAACCACGACCTAGTTTGTACTGGACATCAGGGAATTCAACGCACCCTAGAGAGAATAAAAGCAAAATTCTATTGGTTCAGAATGAACGAGTTCATAAAAGATTTTGTGAAGACCTGTAACGTCTGTAATCATTACAAGAAGCTAACTCGTAAAGCCAAGGCCCCAATGACCAGGTACCATGCTGGATCTGCAATGGAACGAGTCCACCTAGATTTTTTGGGTCCCTTACCTGAAACTCCACGTGGTCATAACAACATCCTGGTTATGGTTGACCAATTTACAAAGTGGTGTGAGATAGTACCTTTGCCTTCACAGACGGCGGAAGTAACAGCAAAAGCAGCAGTAGACCAGTTTTTTGCGAGATTTGGATGTCCCTTTGTAGTTCACACAGACCAGGGCAGGAACTTTGAAAGCAAACTATTCAAAGCAATATGCAAATTCACAAAACTCGAACAACACCCTACAGACCATCTGCAAATGGGCAGGTTGAGAGGTACAACAGGACGCTCATGGATGCAGTTCGCTGCTTTGTTAGTGAGTCACAGGAAGACTGGGACGAATACCTGCCTCAACTAGCTTGCGCATTGAGATCATCAGTAAATCGACACACAGGAATGACACCAAACCAAATGATGTTGGGGCGAGAAATAAATTTGCCTGCAGATTTAATGTTCAAGCCTGTAACAACAGAGAAATTTGATACTGAGGCGGAGTATGTCCAGAAACTCAGACAGAAGATGAGAACAGCCCATGAGGTTGCTAGAAAAACACTACAGACTGCTCAGGAAACAATGAAAAGAGACTACGACCTGAATATGAGACAGTTCGAGTATAGACCAGGGGACTTGGTCTACCTGTTAGATACTGCAAAAGTTCCAGGTAGGGCAAAGAAATTGGATCCGCCTTGGAAAGGTCCAGCAATTGTGGTGGAACGGATAAGCATGTATATTTATAGGGTAAAACAGAAGAACAGTACGGTTATAACCAATCATGATAGAATGAAAAGATGCAACGATCGACACATTCCAAAATGGTTGACCGACCTACAGCAAAGACTCTTGACAGGAGAGCAAATAGCAGATGTGAAGATCGAGGCAACTTATTGTTTGTGTGAACAGCCAGATAATGGAGAGTTCATGATTGGGTGTGACAGATGTTCAGAATGGTATCATGGACAATGTGTCCAGATAACGCCAGAGATGGCAGAAAATATACAGACATACATTTGCCCACGATGTCAGACACCACAGTTACATCCTAGGATGTAGCCAATCATCGTAGTCTAATCCCGTATTTTTTGTTTTCAGAGTAGAGATGAAAAGAGCACATTCTGAAGAGGCGTGTGATTCGGAACAAGAGGAAAAGAGGAGCTGGCTTGGAGGGCGTGGAGGGAAAATAGAAGATAAGCGTGTAGCGATACCATCAGGAGTGAACGTGTTTGAACTGCCGTCGGAAGATGAAGATGTCCCAAACACCAAAGATAAACCCATGTGTCCAGTAATTGGTTGCACAGTGAGAACTAGGAAGGTTAGAAACCATGTGAATCGACTTCACCTTCCAAAATTGATGTGGGACAATCATTCTCCACCGGTCAAGGAAGAGAAGATGGACGAGTTAAATTCCATCCGTCATAAGGTGTTGTTATTTTTTGCGAGGAGGTTGCTGGATACAGACGACCTGCAGAAGCTTAAAGAATGGTGTGCCAGATCAAATTTGATACCGAAACGGTCCCCTGTTACAGCTCGACAAATAGAGCAGATGAGAAGTTTGACCACTACCATGGAGTGGGTACGACCAAGCTACAACAGGTACAGCTTACATCCACCCAATCACATCAGTGTCCTGATACACTGGCGGTATCAAGTGGGAATGTTGCAGAGATTGGATGTACAGGATGTAGCTGAGTTTATGGATTTCGGGATCCAGTTCATGAACGATCCGGACAACCTAATGCCAGTTCTAGGGAGCAAGAGGAGTGGCGATACCATTATATCCAGAGCACTGCAGGACTCCACAGTTGCTAAGGACATCCAGTCAGCATGGGACCAGGCAGAAGATGCACGGCGTAAAGTGGAGATCAACGATAGTAAGATGGTGGTGACAGTAGATGTGTGTGGGGAGCCAGATGACGTGGACCCGGACCCTTCATCCAAGGATGAGGATAATATAGTGGAGTCAAGAGTGGTAACAATTGGACCTGCCAATTACACTCTGGTGCTCCGGGGTCTAACCTTGGACATCAGCAGTGATCATCGTAGATCAACTGTAGCCGAACAGAGCCAGCAGGTTGAACCAACCACTGAGAGATGGGAGGCATATGATGTCTTCGACTCCCACTTTCACCTGGACCGATCTAGCATGAGACTCTTAGGAAACCATTCCCTCACTATGGATGATTGGTTACAGGAACCAATGGAGAGGCCACCTAAGGCACCAGTGCCTGTGATCGGTGGGACCCTGATATATTGTGACCCTGAGACGTTTCCTTCTTCCATTCCAATACAGGAAAAGTGGAGAATTGCGGTTGGCGTCCATCCAAAAAAGGTACAAAGCCTTACGGGCACCCGGCTCAACGCCTTCTGGGACCTTGCAAGATCAGAGAGAGTTGCAGCAGTTGGTGAGATTGGTATAGATAGGACGGTCAGTGAGAAGTACTGGGAAGACCAGCTGACTTTCTTGAAGCAGATAGCACCAGATCTAAATTGTTTACAGAAACCTATAATTTTCCATATTCGTTCAAACCAGTTTGACTTCTACAGTCAACTTTCTTATTTGGTCATTTTGAAATTATGTACAGAGTATTTTTCGACTACCCAAAAATTCATCTGGCACTGTTTTACTGGAACCAAGGAGATAGTGGAAGCGTGGTTAACTCACTTCCCCAACACTTATTTTGGAATCACCTTTTTGGTAACATCCTTTGATGAGAGGCAAAGAACAGCATTGAGGACCATCCCTTCCAGCCGCCTGCTTGTGGAAACAGACTCACCCTACATCACCCCCGAGGCATCAGCTCCAACAGTCCAATTTATTTGGGCGAAGTCATCGTAGAATGTGCCAAGGTCAGGGGACAGTCCATGGAACAGATATGCCGGTGGACAACCATCAACGCCGGGATATTTGGATTGAAGTAAAGGTGTTCCAAATGATAAAATCAGAACTGTCCATTGTAAATATTTTTTGTTTTACCAGTGGGAGATGACAGATAGGCTTCTCCATGACGATTTTTAAGCCGAAGTTGCTAGTTTTAGTTGATTAGACCATGAATTATGTATTAACTTGAAAATGTGCTTCTCAAGAGTAGGAGATAAGTGCCGGATAATATTTCTCAATTTTATGAGAACTAATTACAATTGTATATAGTGGTAAGAAGTAAGAATTTACTAGAGGAAGATATAGCCAGCCTGCCCAGTCTTTACTGACAGAGATGAGCGCTAATCCTTTTCGAGCACGGGGAGAGTGTAGTAAATTCTATATGGTCGCTAGATGTACTTTGAGATGACCGGAAGTGAAGAGAGCGCCGGAAGAGATAGAGCGGAAGATTGGAGTGAAGAAGTCGTCTGTCGACAGAAGAATTGTGTAGCTTTCAGTGTGAGCCTCCGACTATTTCCAAGTAGAATTAATGGTAAGAAGGTTATAGACAGTGGTTAAAAGCGTCCGTCGCCGTCCATTACACCATAACATTTTATGCAAACTTATTTTGTCATACATCTTGGTATTTTGAATTGATTGTCTCCATACAATATTATTATTATGATTCAGAAATAGCTTTGTACTCATTTTTAATGGAGAAACACACTAAAATAGGACACAACAGCTTTAAACATTTTAAATTTAATAATTAAACAATAAGGAAAAGAGGGAAACTTGTAGAAATCACAAGGTTTTGTTTTAACATTGGTTTAAAATGTGTCGATTTAGGCTATTGTCACAGTGTTGAATATTTTTTCATGAAAATTTAGGAATATAGTGTACCATTTTTAAAGTAATTGCACTTAAATTGCTAATTTCTGTATAAATGTGCAAGTTAACATCATTTCAATCATTTTAATAATTATCACATTTGGTTTAATACAGCAAATTTTGTAACAAAGTCACAAAGAGCATGTTTTCTTCACTCGACACATAATTACACACTGTCGGAACTCACTCAATGTTCATTATTTTATCAATTTTTGCCAAAAGTTAGTTTTTTATGTTACAAAAAGTACATTTAATATGTACTAAAAATTTGAAATTAGTGTTTAAGCCATTTTGCATTGTCCATCATTGAAAAATTTAAAGTCTCATATGATTACCCCTTTCTAAGCCAAAAAGTACTAATATCTTGATACATATTAATTCTTAGTTGTTTTTTTTCGCTCGACAAGGCTTATCAGGATCATATCAGATGAGCTCGAAGATATAAGATACTCTCTAGATACTGGTTATGTGTTACGTTTTATATATTGTAACACTTCTTAGTGTCTGGACAGGTCTGATTAATTGCAGCAAAGATGTGTATTTTTTTTATCGTGATGTATGTTTTCCTTAATATTCATGAGCTTTGGTCAGTGATTTACATTGGTCAAAAAGCTAGGCAGATTCTTCGCGCACTACATATGACCATGTTGACTATATTATCTCTAACCGTTTTCAAGTTATAAGTCAAAAACGGAATAAGGCCGATAACTCGAAGACGGTTCATATAACAGTTTCGGATACAATATACTAAATGAAGGTCTTGATGAGAGGATCACTTTAAATAGACATGTTTACTATATTATCTCTAACCGTTTTCAAGTTATAAGTCAAAAACTGATTAGTCGAAACGTGTCAAGGGCCATAACCTTGAAAACGGTTTGTCTCACAGTTTTCGACAATTTATATCAAATGTAGATCTCAATGAGAGGAACATTTTTCTGATATATTGTCTGCTTCAATATTTTATGGTTTTTGAGTTATATTGAAAACAAAATTTAACCGAAACCTGTCAAGTGTCAACGGATATAACCTCGAAAACGGTTTGTCGTACAGTTTTCAACCAATTATATCAAATGTAGATCTCAATGAGAAGAACATTTTTCTAGTATATTGTCTGGTTCAATTTTTTATGGTTTTTGAGTTATATTGAAAACAAAAATTTAGCCGTAACCTGTCAAGGGCCATAACCTCGAAAACGGTTCGTCGCACAGTTTTCAACCAATTATATCAAATGTAGATCTCAATGAGAGAAACATTTTTCTGATATATTGTCTGCTTCAATTTTTTATGGTTTTTCAGTTATATTGAAAACAAAATTTAGCCGAAACCTGTCAAGGGCCATAACCTCGAAAACGGTTTGTCGCACAGTTTTCAACTATGTAAATCAAATGTAGATCTCAATGAGAGGAATATTTTTTTGATATATTGTCTGCTTCAATTTTTTATGGTTTTTCAGTTATATTGAAAACAAAATTTAGCCGAAACCTGTCAAGGGCCATAACCTCGAAAACGGTTAGTCGCACAGTTTTCAACCAATTATATCAAATGTAGATCTCAATGAGAGAAACATTTTTCTGATATATTGTCTGCTTCAATTTTTTATGGTTTTTCAGTTATATTGAAAACAAAATTTAGCCGAAACCTGTCAAGGGCCATAACCTCTAAAACGGTTTGTCGCACAGTTTTCAATTATTTAAATCAAATGTAGATCTCAATGAGAGGAACATTTTTCTGATATATTGTCTGCTTCAATTTTTTATGGTTTTTGAAATTAGGACCCTCATATTTACCTGGAAAACAAGTTTTGTGGAAATAAAACAACTTTGACGTTTTCGACAAACTTCGCGTCAAAAACGCCGAAACAGGACGTGGATCACTTTTTTTTGCATGCCAAATCATGGCCGTGGGTCAGACAACATTTTCCCCACTTTAGGTTTTTGATATCTGTCATGGTAAAAAGGGGATATCGGAAAATGAAGGCCACGAACAAGGTATTTATAGTGTTCAGTAACCTTTTTTGGTACAGTATATGTGGCAGAGTGATATTTTATATTTTATTGTGTATTCATTGTTGTTATTATTTTAATATTATATTTTCAATTGCTGCTTTTCAGTGTTTACACTTGGTCATTGTGTATGGTTATGTTCATTCAGGTGTGACATTTAGTGGTCAACTAAGTCTTGATTGAGTTGTGGTCACCTGGTATTTTAGGCGGGAATCTTAGTAGAATTGACCATTGTTTTGTGATAGTCAGACGCAGACATTTTTCATGGTCATATTTGATACTTGGTTTTGGTTTTTTGATAATTGGTTTTGATGCTTTTGGAGTTTGAAATATTTTCCAGAGTGGTTAGTTCTGTTCTTTATACTAACATCTTTAATAGTAAAATTCTTAGTTCCTCTTGGTGTGAGATTTTGCGCGAGTGATTGAATGTATGTCTGAAAGGTGTGCAGATGAACTGTATGTGTAATATACGGTTATAAATATAAATGTTTTGTTTGTTTGAATGGTGTTTTAAAGCCACTTTCAGCAATTTTTCAGCTATTTCATGGCGTCCAGTTTTTATTGGGGGAGGAAGCCGGAGTACCCGGAGAGAACCCCCGACCTGCGGTAGGAAAACTGGCAATCCTTGTCAATTAAGATTGGAGTCGAGTACACCCTGCCTGCAGTGAGAATCGAACCCGCAATCTCAGTGTTGACAGACCACGTGATCAATAGTAGACGAACTACCTTGACCACTCGGCCACCGAGGCCCCCGTAATAAATATAAAACTTGTATAAATTTAGTAATTGGTAAATTTATATAAAACAGTTAAATTTTATAATATAGCTAAAATTCCTAAACCTTGTTTAAAGTAAATCTTAAAAACCTGATTGACTGAGTGTTTATGAATTTATTTAAATATCGTTAAAACAGATAATTCAGAATAAAATGGTAAGAGAAATAAAATGAGAGTGTGCATTATTTGCACCCATTGTTTTAGACTTGTAATTTATTAGTGTTAATTATTTATTCTGTAGATTGTAACTTTGGTGTATTGCTGACCACCATTTAGTGAAATACTAGCGCAGCCTTCGCACAAACATGTGAGGTAGGTTTTGTATTGTTATATTTTTGTATACATTATATTGTGCGGTCGATCTGTTACATGTATTTAAAATAAATACTTTGTATGCACCTCATTTCCGCATACACACAAGATTATCTTTTAATATTGTGATATTTTTGTATAAGTGTAAATATAGCAGTTGATAACTTAACTGTTACTTTAACCGTCGTAGACTTATGGAAAATGTATAACGTATATAGCAGATATATTAAGTAAAATATGTCTATGTTAATACAAAATGTGACACAACATTTTGTTGGAATAATTTAATGCATATCTGTATATTTTTACTACAAATCTAGAAGGAAAGGAACATTCATTCTAATAGATTGTGAAGATATTATTTTTACCTGATATGTTGTTGTAACTTTATTATTTTTTGTTATTAAGTTATAAATTGTTGTTTCAGGGCATTTTCGTTCTAGTATAAAATAAAGAATCTAACACCCTGAGTATTAGTTGTGTGTTATTTGCCTATTGGATTGAAACGCTGTTACATATATACAACAGAGATATCATAATAAACGAATTAGTACCGTTAATGCATTAATTTATGGTGAGGATGAGCGGGGATTACATTTTTGCCCTCCCTGTTCTCATTTTTTTCCTTTCCTTTATAACAGGGGGGTTCGCCTCTACGCCCCCCCCCCCTAGTCTCGATCACCCAGACGCATATATAATAGCGTCTGGGATCACCTTGTGGCAATTTCGCTACCAATAGGTGGAGACAAAACAATGAGTCTATTTTTAGGGCCCTATTTTTAGACCAGGAAAACCATGCAACCATATCTATACTTATAATATGACGTCACAGTAAGATTCACTCTTTGATTATGCATAACAATAATATTTGTTTAATTAATTGATAAAGTAATATTTTATAAAAATATTCAAATGTAAACTTTGGTACAATTTGTTTTACACTTCTTATATGAGCGGAAGTAATTTTTTAGACAATAAAAATATCATCCAATCAAAAATTACGCCCAGTTTTGGGCGTAATGATAACGAGTTTAATATAGAGCTGAATCCAGACGCACAAATGTAATTTTAAGCGTCTGGATGATCGAGACTACCCCCCCCCCCCCCCCTTGGATCCGCCATTGCAGGTAGTGTCTGTTAAGAAGATTCAAAGGCTGACCCAAGCCTAACACTAAGAAACTTCAAAAGTGATAATAATTTTGAGAAAATGAATTCAACACATTTAAAATTTTGACAAATATACAAGATAACGAAATACGAAATATTTATTTGTTGTAACACATTTACAGTAAATGGTTATAACACAAACAATACACATAGTACATAGATATATATGAATATTAAACTAATATTATAATAAACTCATAGACTACTGACTATAACCAGATATATGTGTAAACTTGGGGCGACAGTGTCAAGCATTCGCAGGCATTAGTTACAATTTGTAATACATGAAACATTAATATTACATTTATTTTAAAGTTTAGTCATGATTGTTAACTAAATACGTTGGATAAAAACATATGCTGATCATGCTTATAACGATATCCTGTAATTACTGTAACACAATTAAGATAATATGGCCGAATTTACTATGGCCGATTTAATCTACGGACGAAGTGTACTATGGACGAAACGGAGTATGGCCGAATTTACTATGGCCGATTTAATCTACGGACGAAGTGTACTATGGACGAAACGGAGTATGGCCGAGACGTCCAGATGCCTTTTGATCCTTACGCATGCGGGTTTATCATATCCGATTATATATTGATCAGCCATTTGTTTTTGTGAAAGCACACTTGTGCTTCATTTGTCATCAGCTAACGTTTCAGGGCCAGCATGTAAACTTATTTTGTTATACATCTTGGTATTTTTAATTGATTGTCTCACATTGATGCAAATAGCTTTGCACTAATTTTGAGAAAAACGCGGAAAAATGGGACTCTGCAGATTTAAATATTGTGACAAAGTTTTAAAAATTCATATATTTTAATTTTGTTTAAATACTCAATACATGAGCAAAGTTGGTTATTTCGTATAACCTAACTTGGTTTTTTCAGCACGTGACTGATTGTGACGTCATAATAAGATGTTTTGCTGACGTTGACTATACATGAATTCTCCGCAAACAACAAGTGACGACACTAAAATTGTGAATTGCATATATTATTTGATTACTTGTAAAATATTGTTCTTGTTACTTCATTTTTACTATAGAATTTAAAATATAAGGTTTGTTTTCAATTGTTGGTGAGATTATTGGATATAAACGACTTTGGATCGATCTACGCTGCAACATTTCTTCGTCGAAGCTCGCGTTCATAGCATTTTGTCAGCGTCTTCGTTGTGTCTCTCTCGTTCTGTGTGGACGTATGGTCACACATTCGAATTTCGTCCATACTTGAATTTCGGCTATTTCCTTTCATTCAGCAATGTAAACAATGAACCCAAGGTTAAATTACTTTCAAAATATCGTGCATTTATTGCTCTAACCAACTGACTCTTAAATAATAAAATATAGTGCTTTTCAATGAAATTAACGTCCGTTAAACCGACACACTTTCATTGCCCAAATTCGAGTGTACTAGTATATACTACATGAAGCATGATCTTTAATCTCGGTGATTATTTATTTCAGGACGACACGGATTAATATAAACGGAGCAAAGCAAAGATCATTTTCACATTATTTCAAAGGAATTTCACGCTGAAAAATAAGGACATTAGTCATGTAGCAGACAACCGAAAACACAAAATTTCACGTCGAAAATTGTTTCAATTTGATTAAAATGTGAGATAAAATGCAGTTCGGATAGTTAGAACAACTTGTTGAGAAACGATTTACACTATGATTCACTGACGATAACTGAAATGGACATCACAGCAGACGAAATTTACAAATAAGGGGGAGGTGTGGTCACATGCTTCAGTCTGGGATTTTAAGGATTTATTGACTCGCATACTTTGAGGAAATGTTTTTAGACGGAAATCCACATTCTAAACGGAAAGTATCTTCTATTTAGCTAACAAAGTAAGTTGATTAAATTTAGTGTTTTGGTCATGTATATTGAAAAAATGTACACTATGAAAGTAGACCAAACTTCATAACATTTTATGCAAACTTATTTTGTCATATATCTTGGTATTTTTAATTGATTGTATCCATACAATATTATTATTATGACTCAGAAATAGCTTTGTACTCATTTTTAATGGAGAAATGCACTGAAAAAGGATACGACAGCTTAAATATTTTAAATTTAATAATTAAATAATAAGGAAAAGAAGGAAACTTGTGGAAATCACAAGGTTTTGTTTTCACATTGGTTTAAAATGTGTCGATTTAGGCTATTGTCGCAGTGTTGAATATTTTTTCATGAAAATTTAGGAATATAGTGTACCATTTTTAAAGTAATTGCACTTAAATTGCTAATTTCTCTATAAATGTGCAAGTTAACATCATTTCAATCATTTTAATAATTATCACATTTGGTTTAATACAGCAAATTTTGTAACAAAGAGCATGTTTTCTTCACTCGACACATAATTACACACTGTCGGAACTCACTCAATGTTCATTATTTTATCAATTTTTGCCAAAAGTTAGTTTTTTATGTTACAAAAAGTACATTTTATATGTACTAAAAATTTGAAATTAGTGTTTAAGCCATTTTGAATTGTCCATCATTGAAAAATTTTAAGTCTAATATGATTTCCCCTTTCTAAGCCAAAAAGTACTAATATCTTGATACATATTAATTCTTGTTTTTTTTTTTTTTTCGCTCGACAAGGCTTATCAGGTCCATATCAGATGAGCTCGAAGATACAAGATACTCTCTAGATACTGGTTATGTGTTACGTTTTATATATTGTAACACTTCTTAGTGTCTGGACAGGTCTGATTAATTGCAGCAAAGATGAATTTTTTTTTATCTTGATGTATGTTTTCCTTAATATTCATGAGCTTTGGTCAGTGATGTACGATTGGTCAAAAAGCTAGGCAGATTCTTCACGCACGACATATGACCATGTTGACTATATTATCTCTAACCGTTTTCAAGTTATAAGTCAAAAACCGAATAACAGAAAAGCGTCAAGGCTGATAACTCTAATACGGTTCATATAACAGTTTCGGATACAGTATACTAAATGAAGGTCTTGATGAGAGGATCACTTTCAATAGACATGTTTACTATATTATCTTTAACCGTTTTCAAGTTATAAGTCAAAAACTGATTAGTCGAAACCTGTCAAGGGCCATAACCTCGAAAACGGTTTGTTGTACTGTTTTCAACCCTTTATATCAAATGTAGATCTCAATGAGAGGAACATTTTACTTGTATATTGTCTGGTTCAATTTTTTATGGTTTTTTAGTTATATTGAAAACAAAATTTAGCTGAAACCTGTCAAGGGCCATAACCTCGAAAACGGTTCGTCACACAGTTTTCAACCAATTATATTAAATGTAGATCTCAATGAGAGAAACATTATTCTGATATATTGTCTGCTTCAATTTTTTATGGTTTTTTAGTTATATTGAAAACAAAATTTAGCCGAAACCTGTCAAGGGCCATAACCTCGAAAACGGTTCGTCACACAGTTTTCAACCAATTATATCAAATGTAGATCTCAATGAGAGAAACATTATTCTGATATATTGTCTGCTTCAATTTTTTATGGTTTTTCAGTTATATTGAAAACAAAATTTAGCCGAAACCTGTCAAGGGCCATAACCTCGAAAACGGTTTGTCGCACAGTTTTCAACTGTTTGTATCAAATGTAGATCTCAATGAGAGGAACATTTTTCTGATATGTTGTCTGCTTCAATTTTTTATGGTTTTCGTGTAATATTGAAAACAAAATTTAGCTGAAACCTGTCAAGGGCCATAACCTCGACGAAAACGGTTTGTCGCACAGTTTTCAACCAATTATATCAAATGTAGATCTCAATGACAGAAACATTTTTCTGTTATATTGTCTGCTTCAATTTTTTATGGTTTTTCAGTTATATTGAAAACAAAATTTAGCCGAAACCTGTCAAGGGCCATAACCTCGAAAACAGTTTGTCGCACAGTTTTCAACTATTATATCAAATGTAGATCTCAATGAGAGGAACATTTTTCTGATATATTGTCTGCTTCAATTTTTTATGGTTTTTGAGTTATATTGAACACAAAATTTCAATGGCGGCCATTTTGAAAATGGTGGACCAAAAAAAAATTTTGATCTGATATATGTAATTAGGACCCTCATATCTACTTGGAAACCAAGTTTTGTGTAAATCCGACAACTTTGACATTTTCGACAAATTTCGCGTCAAAATCGCGTAACCAGGAAGTTGATAGAAACAAAATTTTTTGCGTAACGAATCATGACCAGGAGTCTAGCAACATTTTCCCCACTTCAGATTTTTGATAACGGTTACAGTTTTTGAGTTTATCTGAACACAAGGTTTTTGGGTTTGGGGCAGATAACTCTGTTACTAAAAATAGATTTGTTTCGCAGGGTGACTCAGGTCGAGCCCAGGTAGTGTCGGTTAAGTGTGCCAAGTTTCAAAGCGATACGTCCAGACACTTTTTTGACATCTGCGGCGGAAAAGAAGAAGAATAATGAAAAGTCATTTGTTCAAAGAACAAATGTGAGGTCTTTCCCGGCATTTTATTAGTGTTATGTCTAGGTATATGGTTGCTAATTTTGAAAATTGCTGCCCATAACCATTGGACTTTGGTCCTAAATCGAAGGGCTTGTTGAGACGGTCACAAAAAACCTATGTTCACTATATTATCTCTGACGGTTTAAAAGTTTAAGCCATAAACTGATTAGCCGAAACCTGTCAAGGGCCATAACCTCTAAAACGGTTTGTCGCACAGTTTTTGAACCTGTATATCAAATGTAGATCTCAATGAGAAGAACATTTTTCTGATATATTGTCTGCTTCAATTTTTTACGGTTTTTGAGTTATTTCGTAAAAAAAAATTAGCCGATACCTGTCAAGGGCCATAACCTCTAAAACAGTTCGTCGCTCAGTTTTCGAACCGTTATATCAAATGTAGATCTCAATGAGAGGAACATTTTTCTGATATATTGTCTGCTTCAATTTTTTACGGTTTTTTGAGTTATTTAGTGAAAAAATTTAGCCGAAACCTGTCAAGGGCCATAACCTCTAAAACGGTTTGTCGCACAGGTTTTGAACCTGTATATCAAATGTAGATATCAATAAGAGGAACATTTTTCTTATATATTGTCTGCTTCAATTTTTTATGGTTTTTGAGTTATTTCAAAAACAATATTTAGCCGAAACCTGTCAAGGGCCATAACCTCTAAAATGGTTTGTCGCACAGTTTACGAACTGTTATATCAAATGTAGATCTCAATGAGAGGAACATTTTTCTCATATATTGTCTGCTTCAATTTTTTATGGTTTTTGAGTTATTTCGAAAACAAAATTTAGCCGAAACCTGTCAAGGGCCATAACCTCTAAAACAGTTTGTCGCACAGTTTTCGAACCTGTATATCAAATGTAGATCTCAATGAGAGGAACATTTTTCTCATATATTGTCTGCTTCAATTTTGTATGGTTTTTGAGTTATTTCGAAAACAAAATTTAGCCAAAACCTGTCAAGGGCCATAACCTCTAAAACGGTTTGTCGCACAGTTTTCGAACCTTTACATCAAATGTAGATCTCAATGAGAGGAACATTTTTCTCATATATTGTCTGCTTCAATTTTGTATGGTTTTTGAGTTATTTTGAAAACAAAATTTAGCCGAAACCTGTCAAGGGCCATAACCTCTAAAACAGTTTGTCGCACAGTTTTCGAACCTTTACATCAAATGTAGATCTCAATGAGAGGAACATTTTTCTCATATATTGTCTGCTTCAATTTTGTATGGTTTTTGAGTTATTTTGAAAACAAAATTTAGCCGAAACCTGTCAAGGGCCATAACCTCTAAAACAGTTTGTCGCACAGTTTTCGAACCTTTACATCAAATGTAGATCTCAATGAGAGGAACATTTTTCTCATATATTGTCTGCTTCAATTTTGTATGGTTTTTGAGTTATTTCGAAAACAAAATTTAGTCGAAACCTGTCAAGGGCCATAACCTCTAAAACGGTTTGTCGCACAGTTTTCGAACCTATATATCAAATGTAGATATCAATGAGAGGAACATTTTTCTCATATATTGTCTGCTTCAATTTTGTATGGTTTTTGAGTTATATTGAAAACAAAATTTCAATGGCGGCCATTTTGAAAATGGTGGACCAAAAAAATTTTTTGATCCGATACATGTAATTAGGACCCTCATATCTACTTGGAAACCAAGTTTTGTGTAAATCCGACAACTTTGACGTTTTCGACAAACTTCGCGTCAAAATGGCGTAAACAGGAAGTGGATCGAATAATGTTTTTTTGTATGACAAATCATCGCCATAAGTCAGGCAACATTTTCCTCACTTTAGATTTTTGATATCTGTCATTGTTTCTGAGTGTATCTGAACACAAGGGTAAACAGTGTTTGGGGAGATAACTCTGTTTCTAAAAATAGATCGGTGTCGCAGGGTGACTCAGGTCGAGCCCAGGTAGTGTCGGTTAAGTGTGCCAAGTTTCAAAGTGATACGTCAAGACACTTTTTTGACATCTGTGGCAGAAGAAAAAAAATAATAATGAAAAGTCATTTGTTCAAAGAACAAATGTAAGGTCTTTCCCGGTATTTTCTTAGTGTTATGTCTAGGTATATGGTTGCTAATTTTGAAAATTTCTGCCCATAACCATTGGACTTAGGTCCTAAAACGAAGGGCTTGTTGAGACGGTCACAAAAAACCTATGTTCACTATATTATCTCTGATGGTTTAAAAGTTATAAGCCATAAACTGATGAGCCGAAACGCAAAGGCCATAACTTGAAAACAATTTGTCGCACAGTTTTCAATAATTTAAACCAAACGTACATGTAGATCTCAATGAGACGAACATTTTTCTGATATATTGTCTGCTTAATATTTTTATGGTTTTTGAGTTATTTCGAAAACAAAATTTAGCCGAAACCTGTCAAGGGCCATAACCTCTAAAACGGTTTGTTGCACAGTTTTTGAACCTGTGTATCAAATGTAGATCTCAATGAGAGGAACATTTTTCTGATATATTGTCTGCTTCAATTTTTTATGGTTTTTGAGTTATTTCGAAAACAAAATTTAACCGAAACCTATCAAGGGCCATTACCTCTATAACGGTTTGTCGCACAGTTTTCGAACCGAAATATCAAATGTAGATCTCAATGAGAGGAACATTTTTCTGATATTTTGTCTGCTTCAATTTTTTACGGTTTTTGAGTTATTTCGTAAAAAAAATTTAGCCGAAACCTGTCAAGGGCCATAACCTCTAAAACGGTTTGTCGCACAGTTTTTGAACCTGTACATCAAATGTAGATCTCAATAAGAGGAACATTTTTCTGATATATTGTCTGCTTCAATTTTGTATGGTTTTTGAGTTATTTTGAAAACAAAATTTAGCCGAAACCTGTCAAGGGCCATAACCTCTAAAACAGTTTGTCGCACAGTTTTCGAACCTTTACATCAAATGTAGATCTCAATGAGAGGAACATTTTTCTCATATATTGTCTGCTTCAATTTTGTATGGTTTTTGAGTTATTTCGAAAACAAAATTTAGTCGAAACCTGTCAAGGGCCATAACCTCTAAAACGGTTTGTCGCACAGTTTTCGAACCTATATATCAAATGTAGATATCAATGAGAGGAACATTTTTCTCATATATTGTCTGCTTCAATTTTGTATGGTTTTTGAGTTATATTGAAAACAAAATTTCAATGGCGGCCATTTTGAAAATGGTGGACCAAAAAAATTTTTTGATCCGATACATGTAATTAAGACCCTCATATCTACTTGGAAACCAAGTTTTGTGTAAATCCGACAACTTTGACGTTTTCGACAAACTTCGCGTCAAAATGGCGTAAACAGGAAGTGGATCGAATAATGTTTTTTTGTATGACAAATCATCGCCATAAGTCAGGCAACATTTTCCTCACTTTAGATTTTTGATATCTGTCATTGTTTCTGAGTGTATCTGAACACAAGGGTAAACAGTGTTTGGGGAGATAACTCTGTTTCTAAAAATAGATCGGTGTCGCAGGGTGACTCAGGTCGAGCCCAGGTAGTGTCGGTTAAGTGTGCCAAGTTTCAAAGTGATACGTCAAGACACTTTTTTGACATCTGTGGCAGAAGAAAAAAAATAATAATGAAAAGTCATTTGTTCAAAGAACAAATGTAAGGTCTTTCCCGGTATTTTCTTAGTGTTATGTCTAGGTATATGGTTGCTAATTTTGAAAATGTCTGCCCATAACCATTGGACTTAGGTCCTAAAACGAAGGGCTTGTTGAGACGGTCACAAAAAACCTATGTTCACTATATTATCTCTGATGGTTTAAAAGTTATAAGCCATAAACTGATGAGCCGAAACGCAAAGGCCATAACTTGAAAACAATTTGTCGCACAGTTTTCAATAATTTAAACCAAACGTACATGTAGATCTCAATGAGACGAACATTTTTCTGATATATTGTCTGCTTAATATTTTTATGGTTTTTGAGTTATTTCGAAAACAAAATTTAGCCGAAACCTGTCAAGGGCCATAACCTCTAAAACGGTTTGTTGCACAGTTTTTGAACCTGTGTATCAAATGTAGATCTCAATGAGAGGAACATTTTTCTGATATATTGTCTGCTTCAATTTTTTATGGTTTTTGAGTTATTTCGAAAACAAAATTTAACCGAAACCTGTCAAGGGCCATTACCTCTATAACGGTTTGTCGCACAGTTTTCGAACCGAAATATCAAATGTAGATCTCAATGAGAGGAACATTTTTCTGATATTTTGTCTGCTTCAATTTTTTACGGTTTTTGAGTTATTTCGTAAAAAAAATTTAGCCGAAACCTGTCAAGGGCCATAACCTCTAAAACGGTTTGTCGCACAGTTTTTGAACCTGTACATCAAATGTAGATCTCAATAAGAGGAACATTTTTCTGATATATTGTCTGCTTCATTTTTTTTATGGTTTTTGAGTTATTTCGAAAACAATATTTAGCCGAATCCTGTCAAGGGCCATAACCTCTAAAACGGTTTGTCGCACAGTTTTCGAACTGTTATATCAAATGTAGATCTCAATGAGAGGAACATTTTTCTCATATATTGTCTGCTTTAATTTTGTATGGTTTTTGAGTTATTTCGAAAACAAAATTTAGCCGAAACCTGTCAAGGGCCATAACCTCTAAAAAAGTTTGTCGCACAGTTTTCGAACATTTATATCAAATGTAGATCTCAATGAGAGGAACATTTTTCTCATATATTGTCTGCTTCAATTTTGTATGGTTTTTGAGTTATTTCGAAAACAAAATTTAGCCGAAACCTGTCAAGGGCCATAACCTCTAAAACGGTTTGTCGCACAGTTTTCAAACTGTTATATCAAATGTAGATCTCAATGAGAGGAACATTTTTCTCATATATTGTCTGCTTCAATTTCTTATGGTTTTCGAGTTATATTGAAAACCAAATTTCAATGGCGGCCATTTTGAAAATGGTGGACCAAAAAATTTTTTTTATCCGATACATGTAATTAGGACCCTCATATCTACTTGGAAACCAAGTTTTGTGTAAATCCGACAACTTTGACGTTTTCGACAAACTTCGCGTCAAAATCGCGTAAACAGGAAGTGGATCGAAGAATGTTTTTTTGCATGACAAATCATGGCCATAAGTCAGGCAACATTTTCCTCACTTTAGATTTTTTTTATCTGTCATTGTTTCTGAGTGTATCTGCACACAAGGGTAAACAGTGTTTGGGGAGATAACTCTGTTTCTAAAAATAGATTTTTTTCGCAGGGTGACTCAGGTCGAGCCCAGGTAGTGTCGGTCAAGTGTGCCAAGTTTCAAAGCGATACGTCAAGACACTTTTTCGACATCTGCGGCGGAAAAGAAGAAGAATAATAAAAAAAATAATAATAATCAGAAGAAATACAGTAAGGTCTTTCCCTTGGAAAGGGGAAAGACCTTAATAATAATAAAAAAAATTAAAAGTCATTTGTTCAAAGAACAAATGTGAGGTCTTTCCCGGCATTTTCTTAGTGTTATGTCTAGGTATATGGTTGCTAATTTTGAAAATTGCTGCCCATAACTATTGGACTTTGGTCCTAAAACGAAGGGCTTGTTGAGACGGTCACAAAAAACCTATGTTCACTATATTATCTCTGACGGTTTAAAAGTTATAAGCCATAAACTGATGAGCCGAAACCGCAAAGGCCATCACTTGAAAACGATTTGTCGCACAGTTTTCAATAATTTAAATCAAATGTAGATCTCAATGAGAGGAACATTTTTCTGATATATTGTCTGCTGAATATTTTTATGGTTTTTGAGTTATTTCGAAAACAAAATTTAGCCGAAACCTGTCAAGGGCCATAACCTCTAAAACGACTTGTCGCACGGTTTTTGAACCTGTGTATCAAATGTAGATTTCAATGAGAGGAACATTTTTCTGATATATTGTCTGCTTCAATTTTTGATGGTTTTTGAGTTATTTCGAAAACAAAATTTAACCGAAACCTGTCAAGGGCCATAACCTCTAAAACGGTTTGTCGCACAGTTTTCGAACTGTTATATCAAATGTAGATCTCAATGAGAGGAACATTTTTCTGATATATTGTCTGCTTCAATTTTTTATGGCTTTTGAGTTATTTCGAAAACAAAATTTTAACGAAACCTGTCAAGGGCCATAACCTCTAAAACGGTTTGTCGCAGTTTTTGAACCTCATATCAAATGTAGATCTCAATGAGAGGAACATTTTTCTGATATATTGTCTGCTTCAATTTTTTACGGTTTTTGAGTTATTTTGTAAAAAAATTTAGCCGAAACCTGTCAAGGGCCATAACCTCTAAAACGGTTTGTCGCACCGTTTTTGAAACTGTATATCAAATGTAGATCTCAATGAGGGGAACATTTTTCTGATATATTGTCTGCTTCAATTTTTTATGGCTTTTAAGTTATTTTGAAAACAAAATTTGACCGAAACCTGTCAAGGGCCATAACCTCTAAAACGGTTTGTCGCACAGTTTTTGAACTGTTATATCAAATGTAGATCTCAATGAGGGGAACATTTTTCTGATATATTGTCTGCTTCAATTTTTTACGGTTTTTGAGTTATTTCGTAAAAAAAATTTGCCGAAACCTGTCAAGGGCCATAACCTCTAAAACGGTTTGTCGCACAGTTTTTGAACCTGTATATCAAATGTAGATCTGAATGAGAGGAACATTTTTCTCATATATTGTCTGCTTCAATTTTGTATGGTTTTTGAGTTATTTCGAAAACAAAATTTAGCCGAAACCTGTCAAGGGCCATAACCTCTAAAACGGTTTGTCGCACAGTTTTTGAACCTGTATATCAAATGTAGATCTGAATGAGAGGAACATTTTTCTCATATATTGTCTGCTTCAATTTTGTATGGTTTTTGAGTTATTTCGAAAACAAAATTTAGCCGAAACCTGTCAAGGGCCATAACCTCTAAAACGGTTTGTCGCACAGTTTTTGAACCTGTATATCAAATGTAGATCTCAATGAGAGGAACATTTTTCTCATATATTGTCTGCTTCAATTTTTTATGGTTTTTGATATATATTGAAAACAAAATTTCAATGGCGGCCATTTTGAAAATGGTGGACCAAAAAAATTTTTTGATCCGATACATGTAATTAGGACCCCAATATCTACTTGGAAACCAAGTTTTGTGTAAATCCGACAACTTTGACGTTTTCGACAAACTTCGCGTCAAAATCGCGTAAACAGGAAGTGGATCCAAGAATGTTTTTTTGCATGACAAATCATGGCCATAAGACAGACAACATTTTCCCTACTTTAGATTTTTGATTTCTGTCATGGTTTCTGAGTTTATCTGAACACAAGGGTAAACAGTGTTTGGGGAGATAACTCTGTTACTAAAAATAGATCGGTCTCGCAGGGTGACTCAGGTCGAGCCCAGGTAGTGTCGGTTAAGTGTGCCAAGTTTCAAAGCGATACGTCAAGACACTTTTTTGACAACTGTGGCAGAAAAAAAAAAAAAAATAATAATCATAAGAAATACAGTAAGGTCTTTCCCTTGGAAAGGGGAAAGACCTTAATAATCAGAAGAAATACAGTAAGGTCTTTCCCTTGGAAAGGGGAAAGACCTTAATAATAATAATCAGAAGAAATACAGTAAGGTCTTTCCCTTGGAAAGGGGAAAGACCTTAACAATAATGAAAAGTCATTTTGTTCAAAGAACAAATGTGAGGTCTTTCCCGGCATTTTGGTTGCTAATTTTGAAAATTGCTGCCATAACCATTGGACTTTGGTCCAAAATCGAAGGGCTTGTTGAGACGGTCACAAAAAACCTATGTTCACTATATTATTTCTGACGTTTAAAAGTTATTAGCCATAAACTGATTAGCCGAAAAATGTCAAAGGCCATAACTTGAAAACGATTTGTCGCACAGTTTTCAATAATTTAAATCAAATGTAGATCTCAATGAGAGGAACATTTTTCTGATATATTGTCTGCTTCAATTTTTTATGGTTTTTGAGTTATTTCGAAAAGAAAATTTAACCGAAACCTGTCAAGGGCCATAACCTCTCAAACGGTTTGTCGCACAGTTTTCGAACCGTTATATCAAATGTAGATCTCAATGAGGGGAACATTTTTCTAATATATTGTCTGCTTCAATTTTTTACGGTTTTTGAGTTATTTCGTAAAAAAAATTTAGCCGAAACATGTCAAGGGCCATAACCTCTAAAACGGTTTGTCGCACAGTTTTTGAACCTGTATATCAAATGTAGATCTCAATGAGAGGAACATTTTTTTAATATATTGTCTGCTTCAATTTTGTATGGTTTTCGCGTTATTTCGAAAACAAAATTTAGCCGAAACCTGTCAAGGGCCATAACCTCTAAAACGGTTTGTCGCACAGTTTTCGAACCTTATATCAAATGTAGATATCAATGAGAGGAACATTTTTCTCATATATTGTCTGCTTCAATTTTTTTATGGTTTTTGAGTTATATTGAAAACAAAATTTCAATGGCGGCCATTTTAAAAATGGTGGACCAAAAAATTTTTTTGATCCGATACATGTAATTAGGACCCTCATATCTACTTGGAAACCAAGTTTTGTGTAAATCCGACAACTTTGACGTTTTCGACAAACTTCGCGTCAAAATCGCGTAAACAGGAAGTGGATCAAAGAATGTTTTTTTGTATGACAAATCATCGCCATAAGTCAGGCAACATTTTCCTCACTTTAGATTTTTGATATCTGTCATTGTTTCTGAGTGTATCTGCACACAAGGGTAAACAGTGTTTGGGGAGATAACTCTGTTTCTAAAAATAGATCGGTGTCGCAGGGTGACTCAGGTCGAGCCCAGGTAGTGTCGGTTAAGTGTGCCAAGTTTCAAAGTGATACGTCAAGACACTTTTTTGACATCTGTGGCAGAAGAAAAAAAAAATAATAATAATGAAAAGTCATTTGTTCAAAGAACAAATGTGAGGTCTTTCCCGGCATTTTATTAGTGTTATGTCTAGGTATATGGTTGCTAATTTTGAAAATTGCTGCCCATAACCATTGGACTTTGGTCCTAAATCGAAGGGCTTGTTGAGACGGTCACAAAAAACCTATGTTCACTATATTATCTCTGACGGTTTAAAAGTTTAAGCCATAAACTGATTAGCCGAAAAATGTCAAAGGCCATTACTTGAAAACGATTTGTCGCACAGTTTTCAATAATTTAAATCAAATGTAGATCTCAATGAGAGGAACATTTTTCTGATATATTGTCTGCTTAATATTTTTATTGTTTTTGAGTTATTTCGAAAACAAAATTTAGCCGAAACATGTCAAGGGCCATAACCTCTAAAACGGTTTGTCGCACAGTTTTTGAACCTGTATATCAAATGTATATCTCAATGAGAGGAACATTTTTCTGATATATTGTCTGCTTCAATTTTTTATGGTTTTTGAGTTATTTCGAAAACAAAATTTAACCGAAACCTGTCAAGGGCCATAACCTCTAAAACGGTTCGTCGCACAGTTTTCAAACGGGTTATATCAAATGTAGATCTCAATGTGAGGAACATTTTTCTGATATATTGTCTGCTTCAATTTTTTACGGTTTTTGAGTTATTTCGTAAAACAATTTAGCCGAAACCTGTCAAGGGCCATAACCTCTAAAACGGTTTGTCGCACAGTTTTTGAACCTGTTTATCAAATGTAGATCTCAATAAGAGGAACATTTTTCTTATATATTGTCTGCTTCAATTTTTTATGGTTTTTGAGTTATTTCAAAAACAATATTTAGCCGAAACCTGTCAAGGGCCATAACCTCTAAAACGGTTTGTCGCACAGTTTTCGAACAGTTTTATCAAATGTAGATCTCAATGAGAGGAACATTTTTCTCATATATTGTCTGCTTCAATTTTGTATGGTTTTTGAGTTATTTCGAAAACAAAATTTAGCCGAAACCTGTCAAGGGCCATAACCTCTAAAACGGTTTGTCGCACAGTTTTTGAACCTGTATATCAAATGTAGATCTCAACGAGAGGAACATTTTTCTCATATATTGTCTGCTTCAATTTTGTATGGTTTTTGAGTTATTTCGAAAACAAAATTTAGTCGAAACCTGTCAAGGGCCATAACCTCTAAAACGGTTTGTCGCACAATTTTCGAACCTGTATATCAAATGTAGATCTCAATGAGAGGAACATTTTTCTCATATGTCGTCTGCTTCAATTTTTTATGGTTTTTGAGTTATATTGAAAACAAAATTTCAATGGCGGCCATTTTGAAAATGGTGGACCAAAAAATTTTTTTGATCCGATACATGTAATAAGGACCCTCATATCTACTTGGAAACCAAGTTTTGTGTAAATCCGACAACTTTGACGTTTTCGACAAAATTCGCGTCAAAATCGCGTAAACAGGAAGTGGATCGAAGAATGTTTTTTTGCATGACAAATCATGGCCATAAGTCAGGCAACATTTTCCTCACTTTAGATTTTTGATATCTGTCATGGTTTCTGAGTGTATCTGCACACAAGGGTAAACAGTGTTTGGGGAGATAACTCTGTTTCTAAAAATAGATCGGTGTCGCAGGGTGACTCAGGTCGAGCCCAGGTAGTGTCGGTTAAGTGTGCCAAGTTTCAAAGCGATACGTCAAGACACTTTTTTGACATCTGTGGCAGAAGAAAAAAAATAATAATAATCATAAGAAATACAGAAAGGTCTTTCCCTCGGAAAGGGGAAAGACCTTAATAATAATGAAAAGTCATTTGTTCGAAGAACAAATGTGAGGTCTTTCCCGGCATTTTCTTAGTGTTATGTCTAGGTATATGGTTGCTAATTTTGAAAATTGCTGCCCATAACCATTGGACTTTGGTCCTAAAACGAAGGGCTTGTTGAGACGGTCACAATAAACCTATGTTCACTATATTATCTCTGACGGTTTAAAAGTTATAAGCCATAAACTGATGAGCCGAAACAACAAAGGCCATAACTTGAAAACGATTTGTCGCACAGTTTTCAATAATTTAAATCAAATGTAGATCTCAATGAGAGGAACATTTTTCTGATATAATGTCTGCTTAATATTTTTATGGTTTTTGAGTTATTTCGAAAACAAAATTTAGCCAAAACCTGTCAAGGGCCATAACCTCTAAAACGGTTTGTCGCACAGTTTTTGAACCTGTGTATCAAATGTAGATCTCAATGAGAGGAACATTTTTCTGATATATTGTCTGCTTCAATTTTTTATGGTTTTTGAGTTATTTCAAAAACAAAATTTAGCCGAAACCTGTCAAGGGCCATAACCTCTAAAATGGTTTGTCGCACAGTTTACGAACTGTTATATCAAATGTAGATCTCAATGAGAGGAACATTTTTCTGATATATTGTCTGCTTCAATTTTTTATGGTTTTTGAGTTATTTCAAAAACAAAATTTAGCCGAAACCTGTCAAGGGCCATAACCTCTAAAATGGTTTGTCGCACAGTTTACGAACTGTTATATCAAATGTAGATCTCAATGAGAGGAACATTTTTCTCATATATTGTCTGCTTCAATTTTTTATGGTTTTTGAGTTATTTCGAAAACAAAATTTAGTCGAAACCTGTCAAGGGCCATAACCTCTAAAACGGTTTGTCGCACAGTTTTCGAACCTATATATCAAATGTAGATATCAATGAGAGGAACATTTTTCTCATATATTGTCTGCTTCAATTTTGTATGGTTTTTGAGTTATATTGAAAACAAAATTTCAATGGCGGCCATTTTGAAAATGGTGGACCAAAAAAATTTTTTGATCCGATACATGTAATTAGGACCCTCATATCTACTTGGAAACCAAGTTTTGTGTAAATCCGACAACTTTGACGTTTTCGACAAACTTCGCGTCAAAATGGCGTAAACAGGAAGTGGATCGAATAATGTTTTTTTGTATGACAAATCATCGCCATAAGTCAGGCAACATTTTCCTCACTTTAGATTTTTGATATCTGTCATTGTTTCTGAGTGTATCTGAACACAAGGGTAAACAGTGTTTGGGGAGATAACTCTGTTTCTAAAAATAGATCGGTGTCGCAGGGTGACTCAGGTCGAGCCCAGGTAGTGTCGGTTAAGTGTGCCAAGTTTCAAAGTGATACGTCAAGACACTTTTTTGACATCTGTGGCAGAAGAAAAAAAATAATAATGAAAAGTCATTTGTTCAAAGAACAAATGTAAGGTCTTTCCCGGTATTTTCTTAGTGTTATGTCTAGGTATATGGTTGCTAATTTTGAAAATTTCTGCCCATAACCATTGGACTTAGGTCCTAAAACGAAGGGCTTGTTGAGACGGTCACAAAAAACCTATGTTCACTATATTATCTCTGATGGTTTAAAAGTTATAAGCCATAAACTGATGAGCCGAAACGCAAAGGCCATAACTTGAAAACAATTTGTCGCACAGTTTTCAATAATTTAAACCAAACGTACATGTAGATCTCAATGAGACGAACATTTTTCTGATATATTGTCTGCTTAATATTTTTATGGTTTTTGAGTTATTTCGAAAACAAAATTTAGCCGAAACCTGTCAAGGGCCATAACCTCTAAAACGGTTTGTTGCACAGTTTTTGAACCTGTGTATCAAATGTAGATCTCAATGAGAGGAACATTTTTCTGATATATTGTCTGCTTCAATTTTTTATGGTTTTTGAGTTATTTCGAAAACAAAATTTAACCGAAACCTGTCAAGGGCCATTACCTCTATAACGGTTTGTCGCACAGTTTTCGAACCGAAATATCAAATGTAGATCTCAATGAGAGGAACATTTTTCTGATATTTTGTCTGCTTCAATTTTTTACGGTTTTTGAGTTATTTCGTAAAAAAAAATTAGCCGAAACCTGTCAAGGGCCATAACCTCTAAAACGGTTTGTCGCACAGTTTTTGAACCTGTACATCAAATGTAGATCTCAATAAGAGGAACATTTTTCTGATATATTGTCTGCTTCATTTTTTTTATGGTTTTTGAGTTATTTCGAAAACAATATTTAGCCGAATCCTGTCAAGGGCCATAACCTCTAAAACGGTTTGTCGCACAGTTTTCGAACTGTTATATCAAATGTAGATCTCAATGAGAGGAACATTTTTCTCATATATTGTCTGCTTTAATTTTGTATGGTTTTTGAGTTATTTCGAAAACAAAATTTAGCCGAAACCTGTCAAGGGCCATAACCTCTAAAAAAGTTTGTCGCACAGTTTTCGAACATTTATATCAAATGTAGATCTCAATGAGAGGAACATTTTTCTCATATATTGTCTGCTTCAATTTTGTATGGTTTTTGAGTTATTTCGAAAACAAAATTTAGCCAAAACCTGTCAAGGGCCATAACCTCTAAAACGGTTTGTCGCACAGTTTTTGAACCTGTGTATCAAATGTAGATCTCAATGAGAGGAACATTTTTCTGATATATTGTCTGCTTCAATTTTTTATGGTTTTTGAGTTATTTCAAAAACAAAATTTAGCCGAAACCTGTCAAGGGCCATAACCTCTAAAATGGTTTGTCGCACAGTTTACGAACTGTTATATCAAATGTAGATCTCAATGAGAGGAACATTTTTCTCATATATTGTCTGCTTCAATTTTTTATGGTTTTTGAGTTATTTCGAAAACAAAATTTAGCCGAAACCTGTCAAGGGCCATAACCTCTAAAACAGTTTGTCGCACAGTTTTCGAACCTGTATATCAAATGTAGATCTCAATGAGAGGAACATTTTTCTCATATATTGTCTGCTTGAATTTTGTATGGTTTTTGAGTTATTTCGAAAACAAAATTTAGCCAAAACCTGTCAAGGGCCATAACCTCTAAAATGGTTTGTCGCACAGTTTACGAACTGTTATATCAAATGTAGATCTCAATGAGAGGAACATTTTTCTCATATATTGTCTGCTTCAATTTTGTATGGTTTTTGAGTTATTTCGAAAACAAAATTTAGTCGAAACCTGTCAAGGGCCATAACCTCTAAAACGGTTTGTCGCACAGTTTTCGAACCTATATATCAAATGTAGATATCAATGAGAGGAACATTTTTCTCATATATTGTCTGCTTCAATTTTGTATGGTTTTTGAGTTATATTGAAAACAAAATTTCAATGGCGGCCATTTTGAAAATGGTGGACCAAAAAAATTTTTTGATCCGATACATGTAATTAGGACCCTCATATCTACTTGGAAACCAAGTTTTGTGTAAATCCGACAACTTTGACGTTTTCGACAAACTTCGCGTCAAAATGGCGTAAACAGGAAGTGGATCGAATAATGTTTTTTTGTATGACAAATCATCGCCATAAGTCAGGCAACATTTTCCTCACTTTAGATTTTTGATATCTGTCATTGTTTCTGAGTGTATCTGAACACAAGGGTAAACAGTGTTTGGGGAGATAACTCTGTTTCTAAAAATAGATCGGTGTCGCAGGGTGACTCAGGTCGAGCCCAGGTAGTGTCGGTTAAGTGTGCCAAGTTTCAAAGTGATACGTCAAGACACTTTTTTGACATCTGTGGCAGAAGAAAAAAAATAATAATGAAAAGTCATTTGTTCAAAGAACAAATGTAAGGTCTTTCCCGGTATTTTCTTAGTGTTATGTCTAGGTATATGGTTGCTAATTTTGAAAATTTCTGCCCATAACCATTGGACTTAGGTCCTAAAACGAAGGGCTTGTTGAGACGGTCACAAAAAACCTATGTTCACTATATTATCTCTGATGGTTTAAAAGTTATAAGCCATAAACTGATGAGCCGAAACGCAAAGGCCATAACTTGAAAACAATTTGTCGCACAGTTTTCAATAATTTAAACCAAACGTACATGTAGATCTCAATGAGACGAACATTTTTCTGATATATTGTCTGCTTAATATTTTTATGGTTTTTGAGTTATTTCGAAAACAAAATTTAGCCGAAACCTGTCAAGGGCCATAACCTCTAAAACGGTTTGTTGCACAGTTTTTGAACCTGTGTATCAAATGTAGATCTCAATGAGAGGAACATTTTTCTGATATATTGTCTGCTTCAATTTTTTATGGTTTTTGAGTTATTTCGAAAACAAAATTTAACCGAAACCTGTCAAGGGCCATTACCTCTATAACGGTTTGTCGCACAGTTTTCGAACCGAAATATCAAATGTAGATCTCAATGAGAGGAACATTTTTCTGATATTTTGTCTGCTTCAATTTTTTACGGTTTTTGAGTTATTTCGTAAAAAAAATTTAGCCGAAACCTGTCAAGGGCCATAACCTCTAAAACGGTTTGTCGCACAGTTTTTGAACCTGTACATCAAATGTAGATCTCAATAAGAGGAACATTTTTCTGATATATTGTCTGCTTCATTTTTTTTATGGTTTTTGAGTTATTTCGAAAACAATATTTAGCCGAATCCTGTCAAGGGCCATAACCTCTAAAACGGTTTGTCGCACAGTTTTCGAACTGTTATATCAAATGTAGATCTCAATGAGAGGAACATTTTTCTCATATATTGTCTGCTTTAATTTTGTATGGTTTTTGAGTTATTTCGAAAACAAAATTTAGCCGAAACCTGTCAAGGGCCATAACCTCTAAAAAAGTTTGTCGCACAGTTTTCGAACATTTATATCAAATGTAGATCTCAATGAGAGGAACATTTTTCTCATATATTGTCTGCTTCAATTTTGTATGGTTTTTGAGTTATTTCGAAAACAAAATTTAGCCGAAACCTGTCAAGGGCCATAACCTCTAAAACGGTTTGTCGCACAGTTTTCAAACTGTTATATCAAATGTAGATCTCAATGAGAGGAACATTTTTCTCATATATTGTCTGCTTCAATTTCTTATGGTTTTCGAGTTATATTGAAAACCAAATTTCAATGGCGGCCATTTTGAAAATGGTGGACCAAAAAATTTTTTTTATCCGATACATGTAATTAGGACCCTCATATCTACTTGGAAACCAAGTTTTGTGTAAATCCGACAACTTTGACGTTTTCGACAAACTTCGCGTCAAAATCGCGTAAACAGGAAGTGGATCGAAGAATGTTTTTTTGCATGACAAATCATGGCCATAAGTCAGGCAACATTTTCCTCACTTTAGATTTTTTTTATCTGTCATTGTTTCTGAGTGTATCTGCACACAAGGGTAAACAGTGTTTGGGGAGATAACTCTGTTTCTAAAAATAGATTTTTTTCGCAGGGTGACTCAGGTCGAGCCCAGGTAGTGTCGGTCAAGTGTGCCAAGTTTCAAAGCGATACGTCAAGACACTTTTTCGACATCTGCGGCGGAAAAGAAGAAGAATAATAAAAAAAATAATAATGAAAAGTCATTTGTTCAAAGAACAAATGTGAGGTCTTTCCCGGCATTTTCTTAGTGTTATGTCTAGGTATATGGTTGCTAATTTTGAAAATTGCTGCCCATAACCATTGGACTTTGGTCCTAAATCGAAGGGCTTGTTGAGACGGTCACAAAAAACCTATGTTCACTATATTATCTCTGACGTTAAAAAAGTTATAAGCCATAAACTGATTAGCCGAAAAATGTCAAAGGCCATAACTTGAAAACGATTTGTCGCACAGTTTTCAATAATTTAAATCAAATGTAGATCTCAATGAGAGCAACATTTTTCTGATATATTGTCTGCTTAATATTTTTATGGTTTTTGAGTTATTTCGAAAACAAAATTTAGCCGAAACCAGTCAAGGGCCATAACCTCTAAAACGGTTTGTCGCACAGTTTTTGAACCTGTATATCAAATGTAGATCTCAATGAGAGGAACATTTTTCTGATATATTGTCTGCTTCAATTTTTTATGGTTTTTGAGTTATTTCGAAAACAAAATTTAGACGAAACCTGTCAAGGGCCATAACCTCTAAAACGGTTTGTCGCACAGTTTTCGAACAGTTATATCAAATGTAGATCTCAATGAGAGGAACATTTTTCTGATATATTGTCTGCTTCAATTTTTTATGGTTTTTGAGTTATTTCGAAAACAAAATTTAACTGAAACCTGTCAAGGGCCATAACCTCTAAAATGGTTTGTCGCACAGTTTTCGAACTGTTATATCAAATGTAGATCTCAATGAGAGGAACATTTTTCTCATATATTGTTTGCTTCAATTTTTTACGGTTTTTGAGTTATTTCGTACAAAAATTTAGCCGAAACCTGTCAAGGGCCATAACCTCTAAAACGGTTTGTCGCACAGTTTTTGTACCTGTATATTAAATGTAGATCTCAATAAGAGGAACATTTTTCTGATATATTGTCTGCTTCAATTTTTTATGGTTTTTGAGTTATTTCGAAAACAAAATTTAGCCGAAACCTGTCAAGGGCCATAACCTCTAAAACGGTTTGTTGCACAGTTTTCGAACTGTTATATCAAATGTAGATCTCAATGAGAGGAACATTTTTCTCATATATTGTCTGCTTCAATTTTGTATGGTTTTTGAGTTATTTCGAAAACAAAATTTAGCCGAAACCTGTCAAGGGCCATAACCTCTAAAACGGTTTGTCGCACAGTTTTCAAACCTATATATCAAATGTAGATCTCAATGAGAGGAACATTTTTCTCATATATTGTCTGCTTCAATTTTTTATGGTTTTTGAGTTATATTGAAAACAAAATTTCAATGGCGGCCATTTTGAAAATGGTGGACCAAAAAAATTTTTTGATCCGATACATGTAATTAGGACCCTCATATCTACTTGGAAACCAAGTTTTGTATAAATCCGACAACTTTGACGTTTTCGACAAACTTCGCGTCAAAATCGCGTAAACAGGAAGTGGATCGAAGAATGTTTTTTTGCATGACAAATCATGGCCATAAGTCAGGCAACATTTTCCTCACTTTAGATTTTTGATATCTGTCATTGTTTCTGAGTGTATCTGAACACAAGGGTAAACAGTGTTTGGGGAGATAACTCTGTTTCTAAAAATAGATCGGTGTCGCAGGGTGACTCAGGTCGAGCCCAGGTAGTGTCGGTTAAGTGTGCCAAGTTTCAAAGCGATACGTCAAGACACTTTTTTGACATCTGTGGCAGAAGAAAAAAAAAATAATAATAATAATTAAAACGCATTTGTTCCGAGAACAAATGTGAGGTCTTTCCCGGCATTTTGTTAGTGTTATGTCTAGGTAAATGGTTGCTAATGACTTTACAGTCAGTTGCTATGGTTTTTTTGTACAAAGCGAGTGGTCCCAAGTGAGAAAATGTATGGTTGCTAAGGGCTTTTCGTCGGTTGCTATGGACAAAATGTCACTTCCGGTTCGTACCTGAAACATTTTTTGTACATTTCGATGTGACGAACATTTTTCCCTTGTATTGTCTGCTTCAATTTTGTACGGTTTACCTGTTATTTTATAAAAACTGTTTACGGTATCGGCCATTTTGAAAATGGCTGCCCATAACAATTCGACTTTGGTCTTCAATCGAAGGGCTTGTTATGACGGTCACAAAAAACCATATGTTTACTATATTATCTTTGACCGTTTTAAAGTTGTAAGCCAAAAACTGATTTGCCGAAACGTGTCAAGGGCCATAACCTCAAAAACGGTTAGTTGCACAGTTTTCGACCAATTATATCAAATGTAGATCTTATTGAGAGGAACATTTTTGTGATATATTGTCTGCTTCAATTTTGTATGGTTTTTGAGTTATATTGAAAACCAAATTTAGCCGAAACCAGTCAAGGGCCATAACCTCTAAAATCGTTTGTCGCACAGTTTTCGAATCATTATATCAAATGTAGATCTCAATGAGAGGAACATTTTTCTGATATATTGTCTGCTTCAATTTTTTATGGTTTTAGAGTTATATTGAATACAAAATTTAGACGAAACCTGTCAAGGGCCATAACCTCGAAAACGGTTTGTCGCACAGTTTTCGACTCTTATTTCAAATGTAGATCTCAATGAGAGGAACATTTTTCTGATATATTGTCTGCTTCAATTTTGTATGGTTTTTGAGTTATATTGAAAACAAAATTTCAATTGCGGCCATTCAGAAAATGGTGGACCGAAAAAAATCAGAAGCTTGTTATATCTTTAAATTATTTTTTAAAAATTTTTCAAATGACCAAGTAATTCATTAAAGTCGAATTCTGTCTCGGGGTTTTTGTCTTGGGTTCGGGTTCGGGCTACCCGAAATACCAACCACCGTTTTAGGTGGTTATACCAACCCTCGTGCGCATGTGTGTTATTGCATCATATCTGTATCCTGTTTGATTCCTTGTGGTCGTAGCGAACTTGCTTTGTTAAAATTTTCATCAGCGAACTTTTTTACGGGGTTGAGGATTGCATACCAGTTCTTGTATCAGGTTCATAGACCCCAGCGCTGTTTTGTATTTAGTTGATTAGTTGTCAGACTTTCAGATTTGACGTTGTTAAGCTCGATTTTCGATATTGCCTGACGTGTGTTAGAAATCATTGACATTGTTTACCATTGGTAGGTATTAATTCATAGATATACCATTGACATTCAGTGCCTTTTGAAGTGACAGCTTAAAATGTTCAATGCAATGCACATATATGAAAAAAAACTGTATCGAATTCAATATTTTAGGCCAAATAAATATTCAATTATATGAATGTACAGTCTCGTGCCAAAAGTATTCGCGGAAAAATGGCCGACGTCATCTTGGAGTTATCTCGCCTTGAATAGTAAAACAAGCAAAAAATATTAAAATAAAGCTGTGACTTACATTAATATTTTGTTAGGTGTCCCTTGGATCTTATGCAAGCCAAAACTCTCCTTGGAATGGAATTATATAAGTTTTGTACATATTCAACCGTGAAGTTTTGCCAGATGTCAAAAATTGCATCAAACAATTCCAGGGGTTTTGTTATTCTCATAACACGTATTTGTAGAGTTCTTTTAATTCTAAGCCTACAGTTTTCTATGATATTAATGCACTTTAATTTTAGCCGTTTGTAAAAAAAAAAGCGAAAATACTTTTCGTAAATTCCCAATGCATTCCGAGTAGCCCAGGATTTTTTTTCTAATGATCATATTTTGGGTCTCGTGCAATTTGGCAGAATCTGTACATTAGTGAGCTTCGCTTCACTCGCATATTAGTTTATTGTCAAAAAATATACAGTTTATTTGTACGAGCCTTAGAAATAGGTAGAAATGCGAGACACTGCCGAACATTTCTTACCTGTTTTGCAACGAGTATAAATAAACTTTATATTTTCTGAAAATGTACAAATATTGTTTTTTTTTATTCTGCTAACAGAAAATACCTTTTATACTATTGGAAAACAGGCAAAAGTGCACTTTAAGCCGGTTTTTTACTTGAAATTTCGGCGCGTATTCGAATGATAACCAGACATCACAAACAAATATCATATTCGACAACAAGACGTAAACCAGAATAGAATACTAAATATCCTTAGAAGTTATACAAATGTACCAGAAGCTGACGTCATTACTTACAAAAAAAGTTTAGCTTTATTCATAGGGTCGTATTTGTATATTTGAAGCGGTAGTTGCAGAATAAAAAATAATGTGTGTTGCCCACATTGGTTGATCATGTGTACTTCAGGGGAATCAGGCCTTTAGAAATTTCAGTGTTGCCAACTTATTACAGTTACCATGAAGCAATCTTGGTGAAGATCAAATCTTAGTCTAATTATGTATTTTTACTGTTGTGCAAAATCAGGATGAATAAAGTAATAAAAAATCCAAGAAATCGTATAAAATATATAAAAAAATCGGTGCCTCCCAAAAATCCAACCCTACGTCCTCGTCGTGGGAGGTGGATACTTATGCAAAGTATAAGGTACATTGTATACTTTGCACAAGTAGCTAACAGGGCTCTGGTAAAATTTTCTTTTATTTTTTGCAGGTAATCTTTGATTTTTCAGTGGGAGCTTGGTAAAATTGATAAATGTTGTCATTGATTTATCAAAAGTGAGTACAGGTGTATGAATAAGTTTATTTATAAACATTTATGGCTGCTCTTGCTCAATGGTTTGAACTTTTGCCTATGACCTCTGACTTGAGGTGTTTAAATTGAAGGTCTATTCTTATTGATCACAAAAGTATACATGTTTATTATATTATCTGTAATGGTTAACAGTTTAAGTTATCAACAAAAGCTTATTTTACTAAACTGGTTTCTTTATTATCTCTGACAGTTTTCAAATTAAAAGCCAAAAACTAATAAACCTGAACGTCAATAGTGCAATGAGTGTGTTGCTAAGGACTTTGATGCATGTTGCCAGGGAAAAACCAACCTTCAGAAATGACATAAAACATATAGATTATGAAAATGTATGGTTGCTAAGAATTTTCAATTCTGGTATTCTGGTTATGGTGTCACCTTGACCTTGGACTCGAATTAAAGCTCTTATATTGTTTTTAACATGCTGGCCCTGGGTGGAGAACCGGGCCCTTTTTGGGTTCATAGTTTTATATGCAACTATGATTGTATAAAAACCTGGAACCGGTTTTTTTTTGTTTATTTGTTTGTTTGTTTATTTTTCTGTTTTAACTGTATGTTTTGTATTTTAATGACTTTTCTTTACTTGTAGGAGAAGAGAAACAGATTTATGGTAAAAGGCAAAGAAATGCACTAGCTGGAGTCACGTGACATTGTTATATAATATCACAGTGATAGTTTGAATTTCTCATACTAGGGCGTTACCATGGTCCTGAACAGACCTATATATGACATGATGCACGATCTTTAATCTCAGTGATTGTTTACTTCAGGACGACACGGATTATTATCAACGGAGCATGCCGACGATTATTGGAAGAGGTTTTCGCTTTATTTCAAAGGAATTTCACACTGTAAAATAAGGACACGAGGCACGTAGCAGACGACCGAATACACAAAAATTCACGTCGGAAATTGTTTCAATTTGATTTAAATGTGAGGTAAAATGCAGTTCGGATAGTTAAAACAACTTGTTGAGAAACGATTTACACTATGATTCACTGACAATAACTGAAATGGACATCACAGCAGACGAAATTTACAAATAAGGGGGAGGGGTGGTCATGTGCTTCAATCTGGGATTTTAAGGATTTATTGACTCCTATACTTTGAGGAAATACGTTTTTAGACTGAAATCCACATTCTAAACGGAAAGTATCTTCTATTTAGCTAACAAAGTAAGTTGATTAAATTTAGTGTTTTGGTCATGTATATTGAAAAAATGTACACTATGAAACGGTTTGTCGCACAGTTTTCAACCCTTTATATCAAATGTAATCTCAGTGAGAGAAACATTTTTCTAGTATATTGTCTGCTTCAATATTTTATGGTTTTTGAGTTATATTGAAAAAAAATTTAGCCGAAACCTGTCAAGGGCCATAACCTCAAAAACGGTTTGTCGCACAGTTTTCAACCAATTATATGAAATGTAGATCTCAGTGAGAGAAACATTTTTCTGATATATTGTCTGCTTCAATTTTTTATGGTTTTTGAGTTATATTGAAAACAAAATTTAGCCTAAACCTGTCAAGGGCCATAACCTCGAAAACGGTTTGTCGCACAGTTTTCAACTATTTATATCAAATGTAGATCTCAATGAGAGGAACATTTTTCTGATATATTGTCTGCTTCAATATTTGATGGTTTTTGAGTTATATTGAAAACAAAATTTAGCCGAAACCTGTCAAGGGCCATAACCTCAAAAACGGTTTGTCGCACAGTTTTCAACCAATTATATGAAATGTAGATCTCAATGAGAGAAACATTTTTCTTATATATTGTCTGCTTCAATTTTTTATGGTTTTTGAGTTATATTGAAAACAAAATTTAGCCGAAACTTGTCAAGGGCCATAACCTCGAAAACGGTTTGTCGCACAGTTTTCAACTTTTTATATCAAATGTAGATCTCAGTGAGAGGAACATTTTTCTAATATATTGTCTGCTTCAATTTTTTTATGGTTTTCGAGTTATATTGAAAACAAAATTTAGCCAAAACCTGTCAAGGGCCATAACCTCGAAAACGGTTAGTCGCACAGTTTTCGATACTTTATATCAAATGTAGATCTCAACGAGAGGAACATTTTTCTAATATATTGTCTGCTTCAATTTTTTATGGTTTTTGAGTTATATTGAAAACAAAATTTAGCCGAAACCTGTCAAGGGCCATAACCTCGAAAACGGTTTGTCACACAGTTTTCAACCCTATATATCAAATGTAGATCGCAAGGAGAGGAACATTTTTTTGGTATATTGTCTGCTTCAATTTTGTATAGTTTTTGAGTTATATTGAAAACAAAATTTCAATGGCGGCCATTTTGAAAATGGTTGACCAAAAAAAAATTTTGCTCCAATAGATGTAATTGGGACCCTCATATCTACTTGGAAACCAATTTTTGTGGAAATCGAACAACTTTGACATTTTCGACAAACTTTGCGTGAAAATCGCGTAAACAGGAAGTTGATCGTAAAAAAATTTTTTGCGTGATTAATCATTGTCAGGAGTCAGGTGACTATTTCCACACCTTAGAATTTTGATATCGGTTACGGTTTAAAAGTTGAATTGAAAACAAGGGTAAACAGTGTTTGGGGAGATAACTCAGTTTCTAAAAATAGCTCGGTTTCGCAGGGTGACTCAGGTCGAGCCCGGTCAGTGCCGGTTAAGTGTGCCAAGTTTCAAAGCGATGCATCAAGACACTTTTTCGACAACTGCGGCGGAAAAGAAGAAGAATAATAATAAAAAAAATAATAATCAGAAGAATTACAGTAAGGTCTTTCCCTTGGAAAGGGGAAAGACCTTAATAATCAGAAGAAATACAGTAAGGTCTTTCCCTTGGAAAGGGGAAAGACCTTAATTAAAACGCATTTGTTCCGAGAACAAATGTGAGGTCTTTCCCTGCATTTTGTTAGTGCTATGTCTAGGTATATGGTTGCTAATGGCTTTACAGTTAGTTGCTATGGTTTTTGTGTACAAAGCAAGCAGTCCCAAGTGAGAAAATGTATGGTTGCTAAGGACTTTTAGTTGGTTGCTATGGACAAAATGTCACTTCCGGTCATAAAATATGATATTTGATAATATATGAATTCTGTTAGTGATCCCGATACAGTTTCCCATGTATTGTCTGCTTCAATTTTGTATCGTTTTGAGTTATATTGAAAACAAAATTTAGCCGAAACCTGTCAAGGGCCATAACCTCGAAAACGGTTAGTCGCTCGGTTTTCGATGATTTATATCAAATGTAGATCTCAATGAGAGGAACATTTTTCTAATATATTTTCTGCTTCAAATTTTTATGGTTTTTGAGTTATATTAAAAACAAACTTTAGCTGAAACCTGTCAAGGGCCATAACCTCGAAAACGGTTTGTCGCACAGTTTTCGACCAGTTATATCAAATGTAGATCTCAATGAGAGGAACATTTTTCTAATATATTGTCTGCTTCAATTTTTTACGGTTTTTGAGTTATATTGAAAACAAAATTTAGCCGAAACCTGTCAAGGGCAATAACCTCGAAAACGGTTTGTCGAACAGTTTTTGACGAGTTATATCAAATGTAGATCTCAACGAGAGGAACATTTTTCTAATATATTGTCTGCTTCAATTTTTTATGGTTTTTGAGTTATATTGAAAACAAAAATTAGCCGAAACCTGTCAAGGGCCATAACCTCGAAAACGGTTTGTCGCACAGTTTTCGACACATTATATCAAATGTAGATCTCAATGAGAGGAACATTTTTCTTATATATTGTCTGCTTCAATTTTTTATGTTTTTTGAGTTATATTGAAAACAAAATTTAGCCGAAACCAGTCAAGGGCCATAACCTCGAAAACGGTTTGTTGCACAGTTTTCGACCATATGTATCAAATGTAGATCTCAATGAGAGGAACATTTTTCTCATATATTGTCTGCTTCAATTTTGTATGGTTTTTGAGTTATATTGAAAACAAAATTTAGCCGAAACCTGTCAAGGGCCATAACCTCGAAAACGGTTTGTCGCACAGTTTTCGACCATATGTATGAAATGTAGATCTCAATGAGAGGAACATTTTTTTCATATATTGTCTGCTTCAATTTTGTATGGTTTTTGAGTTATATTGAAAACAAAATTTCAATGGCGGCCATTTTGAAAATGGTGGACCGAAAAAAAATTTTGATCCGATAGATGTAATTGGGACCCTCATATCTACTTGGAAACCAATTTTTGTGGAAATCGAACAACTTTGACATTTTCGACAAACTTCGCATGAAAATCGCGTAAACAGGAAGTTGATCGAAAAGAAATTTTTTGCGTGATCAATCATTGTCAGGAGTCCAGTGATAATTTCCACACCTTAGAATTTTGATATCGGTTACGGTTTAAAAGTTTAATTGAAAACAAGGGTAAACAGTGTTTGGGGAGATAACTCCGTTTCTAAAAATAGCTCGGTTTCGCAGGGTGACTCAGGTCGAGCCCAGCTAGTGTCGGTTAAGTGTGCCAAGTTTCAAAGCGATATGTCAAGACACTTTTTCGACATCTGCGGCGGAAAAGAAGAAGAATAAAAATAATAATAATAATAATAATAATAATCAGAAGAAATACAGTAAGGTCTTTCCCTTGGAAAGGGGAAAGACCTTAATAATAATTAAAAGTCATTTGTTCAAAGAACAAATGTGAGGTCTTTCCCGGCATTTTATTAGTGTTATGTCTATGTATATGGTTGCTAATTTTGAAAATTGCTGCCCATAACCATTGGACTTTGGTCCTAAATCGAAGGGCTTGTTGAGACGGTCACAAAAAACCTATGTTCACTATATTATCTCTGACGGTTTAAAAGTTTAAGCCATAAACTGATTAGCCGAAAAATGTCAAAGGCCATTACTTGAAAATGATTTGTCGCACAGTTTTCAATAATTTAAATCAAATGTAGATCTCAATGAGAGGAACATTTTTCTGATATATTGTCTGCTTAATATTTTTATGGTTTTTGAGTTATTTCGAAAACAAAATTTAGCCGAAACCTGTCAAGGGCCATAACCTCTAAAACGGTTTGTCGCACAGTTTTTGAACCTGTATATCAAATGTAGATCTCAATGAGAGGAACATTTTTCTGATATATTGTCTGCTTCAATTTTTTACGGTTTTTGAGTTATTTCGTAAAAAAAAATTAGCCGAAACCTGTCAAGGGCCATAACCTCTAAAACGGTTTGTCGCACAGTTTTCGAACTATTATATCAAATGTAGATCTCGATAAGAGAAACATTTTTCTCATATATTGTCTGCTTCAATTTTTTATGGTTTTTGAGTTATTTCAAAAACAATATTTAGCCGAAACCTGTCAAGGGCCATAACCTCTAAAACGGTTTGTCGCACAGTTTTCAAACTATTATATCAAATGTAGATCTCAACGAGAGAAACATTTTTCTCATATATTGTCTGCTTCAATTTTGTATGGTTTTTGAGTTATTTTGAAAACAAAATTTAGCCGAAACCTGTCAAGGGCCATAACCTCTAAAACGGTTTGTCGCACAGTTTTTGAACCTGTATATCAAATGTAGATCTCAATGAGAGGAACATTTTTCTCATATATTGTCTGCTTCAATTTTGTATGGTTTTTGAGTTATTTCGAAAACAAAATTTAGCCGAAACCTGTCAAGGGCCATAACCTCTAAAACGGTTTGTCGCACAGTTTTCGAACTATTATATCAAATGTAGATCTCAATGAGAGGAACATTTTTCTCATATATTGTCTGCTTCAATTTTGTATGGTTTTTGAGTTATTTCGAAAACAAAATTTAGCCGAAACCTGTCAAGGGCCATAACCTCTAAAACGGTTTGTCGCACAGTTTTCGAACCTGTATATCAAATGTAGATCTCAATGAGAGGAACATTTTTCTCATATATTGTCTGCTTCAATTTTGTATGGTTTTTGAGTTATTTCGAAAACAAAATTTAGCCGAAACCTGTCAAGGGACATAACCTCTAAAACGGTTTGTCGCACAGTTTTCAAACCTGTATATCAAATGTAGATCTCAATGAGAGGAACATTTTTCTCATATATTGTCTGCTTCAATTTTTTATGGTTTTTGAGTTATATTGAAAACAAAATTTCGATGGCGGCCATTTTGAAAATGGTTGACCAAAAAAATTTTTTGATCCGATACATGTAATTAGGACCCTCATATCTACTTGGAAACAAAGTTTTGTGTAAATCCGACAACTTTGACGTTTTCGACAAACTTCGCGTCAAAATCGCGTAAACAGGAAGTGGATCGAAGAATGTTTTTTTGCATGACAAATCATGGCCATAAGTCAGGCAACATTTTCCTCACTTTAGATTTTTGATATCTGTCACTGTTTCTGAGTGTATCTGCACACAAGGGTAAACAGTGTTTGGGGAGATAACTCTGTTACTAAAAATAGATCGGTGTCGCAGGGTGACTCAGGTCGAGCCCAGGTAGTGTCGGTTAAGTGTGCCAAGTTTCAAAGTGATACGTCAAGACACTTTTTTGACATCTGTGGCAGAAGAAAAATAATAATAATAATAATAATAATAATAATAATCATAAGAAATACAGTAAGGTCTTTCCCTCAGAAAGGGGAAAGACCTTAATAATCATAAGAAATACAGTAAGGTCTTTCCCTCGGAAAGGGGAAAGACCTTAATAATCAGAAGAAATACAGTAAGGTCTTTCCCTTGGAAAGGGGAAAGACCTTAATAATAATAAAAAAAATTAAAAGTCATTTGTTCAAAGAACAAATGTGAGGTCTTTCCCGGCATTTTCTTAGTGTTATGTCTAGGTATATGGTTGCTAATTTTGAAAATTGCTGCCCATAACTATTGGACTTTGGTCCTAAAACGAAGGGCTTGTTGAGACGGTCACAAAAAACCTATGTTCACTATATTATCTCTGACGGTTTAAAAGTTATAAGCCATAAACTGATGAGCCGAAACCGCAAAGGCCATCACTTGAAAACGATTTGTCGCACAGTTTTCAATAATTTAAATCAAATGTAGATCTCAATGAGAGGAACATTTTTCTGATATATTGTCTGCTTAATATTTTTATGGTTTTTGAGTTATTTCGAAAACAAAATTTAGCCGAAACCTGTCAAGGGCCATAACCTCTAAAACGACTTGTCGCACGGTTTTTGAACCTGTGTATCAAATGTAGATTTCAATGAGAGGAACATTTTTCTGATATATTGTCTGCTTCAATTTTTGATGGTTTTTGAGTTATTTCGAAAACAAAATTTAACCGAAACCTGTCAAGGGCCATAACCTCTAAAACGGTTTGTCGCACAGTTTTCGAACTGTTATATCAAATGTAGATCTCAATGAGAGGAACATTTTTCTGATATATTGTCTGCTTCAATTTTTTATGGCTTTTGAGTTATTTCGAAAACAAAATTTTAACGAAACCTGTCAAGGGCCATAACCTCTAAAACGGTTTGTCGCAGTTTTTGAACCTCATATCAAATGTAGATCTCAATGAGAGGAACATTTTTCTGATATATTGTCTGCTTCAATTTTTTACGGTTTTTGAGTTATTTTGTAAAAAAATTTAGCCGAAACCTGTCAAGGGCCATAACCTCTAAAACGGTTTGTCGCACCGTTTTTGAAACTGTATATCAAATGTAGATCTCAATGAGGGGAACATTTTTCTGATATATTGTCTGCTTCAATTTTTTATGGCTTTTAAGTTATTTCGAAAACAAAATTTGACCGAAACCTGTCAAGGGCCATAACCTCTAAAACGGTTTGTCGCACAGTTTTTGAACTGTTATATCAAATGTAGATCTCAATGAGGGGAACATTTTTCTGATATATTGTCTGCTTCAATTTTTTACGGTTTTTGAGTTATTTCGTAAAAAAAATTTGCCGAAACCTGTCAAGGGCCATAACCTCTAAAACGGTTTGTCGCACAGTTTTTGAACCTGTATATCAAATGTAGATCTGAATGAGAGGAACATTTTTCTCATATATTGTCTGCTTCAATTTTGTATGGTTTTTGAGTTATTTCGAAAACAAAATTTAGCCGAAACCTGTCAAGGGCCATAACCTCTAAAACGGTTTGTCGCACAGTTTTTGAACCTGTATATCAAATGTAGATCTGAATGAGAGGAACATTTTTCTCATATATTGTCTGCTTCAATTTTGTATGGTTTTTGAGTTATTTCGAAAACAAAATTTAGCCGAAACCTGTCAAGGGCCATAACCTCTAAAACGGTTTGTCGCACAGTTTTTGAACCTGTATATCAAATGTAGATCTCAATGAGAGGAACATTTTTCTCATATATTGTCTGCTTCAATTTTTTATGGTTTTTGATATATATTGAAAACAAAATTTCAATGGCGGCCATTTTGAAAATGGTGGACCAAAAAAATTTTTTGATCCGATACATGTAATTAGGACCCCAATATCTACTTGGAAACCAAGTTTTGTGTAAATCCGACAACTTTGACATTTTCGACAAACTTCGCGTCAAAATCGCGTAAACAGGAAGTGGATCCAAGAATGTTTTTTTGCATGACAAATCATGGCCATAAGACAGACAACATTTTCCCTACTTTAGATTTTTGATTTCTGTCATGGTTTCTGAGTTTATCTGAACACAAGGGTAAACAGTGTTTGGGGAGATAACTCTGTTACTAAAAATAGATCGGTCTCGCAGGGTGACTCAGGTCGAGCCCAGGTAGTGTCGGTTAAGTGTGCCAAGTTTCAAAGCGATACGTCAAGACACTTTTTTGACAACTGTGGCAGAAAAAAAAAAAAAAAAAATAATAATCATAAGAAATACAGTAAGGTCTTTCCCTTGGAAAGGGGAAAGACCTTAATAATCAGAAGAAATACAGTAAGGTCTTTCCCTTGGAAAGGGGAAAGACCTTAATAATAATAATCAGAAGAAATACAGTAAGGTCTTTCCCTTGGAAAGGGGAAAGACCTTAACAATAATGAAAAGTCATTTTGTTCAAAGAACAAATGTGAGGTCTTTCCCGGCATTTTGGTTGCTAATTTTGAAAATTGCTGCCATAACCATTGGACTTTGGTCCAAAATCGAAGGGCTTGTTGAGACGGTCACAAAAAACCTATGTTCACTATATTATTTCTGACGTTTAAAAGTTATTAGCCATAAACTGATTAGCCGAAAAATGTCAAAGGCCATAACTTGAAAACGATTTGTCGCACAGTTTTCAATAATTTAAATCAAATGTAGATCTCAATGAGAGGAACATTTTTCTGATATATTGTCTGCTTCAATTTTTTATGGTTTTTGAGTTATTTCGAAAACAAAATTTAACCGAAACCTGTCAAGGGCCATAACCTCTCAAACGGTTTGTCGCACAGTTTTCGAACCGTTATATCAAATGTAGATCTCAATGAGGGGAACATTTTTCTAATATATTGTCTGCTTCAATTTTTTACGGTTTTTGAGTTATTTCGTAAAAAAAATTTAGCCGAAACATGTCAAGGGCCATAACCTCTAAAACGGTTTGTCGCACAGTTTTTGAACCTGTATATCAAATGTAGATCTCAATGAGAGGAACATTTTTTTAATATATTGTCTGCTTCAATTTTGTATGGTTTTCGCGTTATTTCGAAAACAAAATTTAGCCGAAACCTGTCAAGGGCCATAACCTCTAAAACGGTTTGTCGCACAGTTTTCGAACCTTATATCAAATGTAGATATCAATGAGAGGAACATTTTTCTCATATATTGTCTGCTTCAATTTTTTATGGTTTTTGAGTTATATTGAAAACAAAATTTCAATGGCGGCCATTTTAAAAATGGTGGACCAAAAAATTTTTTTGATCCGATACATGTAATTACGACCCTCATATCTACTTGGAAACCAAGTTTTGTGTAAATCCGACAACTTTGACGTTTTCGACAAACTTCGCGTCAAAATCGCGTAAACAGGAAGTGGATCAAAGAATGTTTTTTTGTATGACAAATCATCGCCATAAGTCAGGCAACATTTTCCTCACTTTAGATTTTTGATATCTGTCATTGTTTCTGAGTGTATCTGCACACAAGGGTAAACAGTGTTTGGGGAGATAACTCTGTTTCTAAAAATAGATCGGTGTCGCAGGGTGACTCAGGTCGAGCCCAGGTAGTGTCGGTTAAGTGTGCCAAGTTTCAAAGTGATACGTCAAGACACTTTTTTGACATCTGTGGCAGAAGAAAAAAAAAATAATAATAATGAAAAGTCATTTGTTCAAAGAACAAATGTGAGGTCTTTCCCGGCATTTTATTAGTGTTATGTCTAGGTATATGGTTGCTAATTTTGAAAATTGCTGCCCATAACCATTGGACTTTGGTCCTAAATCGAAGGGCTTGTTGAGACGGTCACAAAAAACCTATGTTCACTATATTATCTCTGACGGTTTAAAAGTTTAAGCCATAAACTGATTAGCCGAAAAATGTCAAAGGCCATTACTTGAAAACGATTTGTCGCACAGTTTTCAATAATTTAAATCAAATGTAGATCTCAATGAGAGGAACATTTTTCTGATATATTGTCTGCTTAATATTTTTATTGTTTTTGAGTTATTTCGAAAACAAAATTTAGCCGAAACATGTCAAGGGCCATAACCTCTAAAACGGTTTGTCGCACAGTTTTTGAACCTGTATATCAAATGTATATCTCAATGAGAGGAACATTTTTCTGATATATTGTCTGCTTCAATTTTTTATGGTTTTTGAGTTATTTCGAAAACAAAATTTAACCGAAACCTGTCAAGGGCCATAACCTCTAAAACGGTTCGTCGCACAGTTTTCAAACGGGTTATATCAAATGTAGATCTCAATGTGAGGAACATTTTTCTGATATATTGTCTGCTTCAATTTTTTACGGTTTTTGAGTTATTTCGTAAAACAATTTAGCCGAAACCTGTCAAGGGCCATAACCTCTAAAACGGTTTGTCGCACAGTTTTTGAACCTGTTTATCAAATGTAGATCTCAATAAGAGGAACATTTTTCTTATATATTGTCTGCTTCAATTTTTTTATGGTTTTTGAGTTATTTCAAAAACAATATTTAGCCGAAACCTGTCAAGGGCCATAACCTCTAAAACGGTTTGTCGCACAGTTTTCGAACAGTTTTATCAAATGTAGATCTCAATGAGAGGAACATTTTTCTCATATATTGTCTGCTTCAATTTTGTATGGTTTTTGAGTTATTTCGAAAACAAAATTTAGCCGAAACCTGTCAAGGGCCATAACCTCTAAAACGGTTTGTCGCACAGTTTTTGAAACTGTATATCAAATGTAGATCTCAACGAGAGGAACATTTTTCTCATATATTGTCTGCTTCAATTTTGTATGGTTTTTGAGTTATTTCGAAAACAAAATTTAGTCGAAACCTGTCAAGGGCCATAACCTCTAAAACGGTTTGTCGCACAATTTTCGAACCTGTATATCAAATGTAGATCTCAATGAGAGGAACATTTTTCTCATATGTCGTCTGCTTCAATTTTTTATGGTTTTTGAGTTATATTGAAAACAAAATTTCAATGGCGGCCATTTTGAAAATGGTGGACCAAAAAATTTTTTTGATCCGATACATGTAATAAGGACCCTCATATCTACTTGGAAACCAAGTTTTGTGTAAATCCGACAACTTTGACGTTTTCGACAAAATTCGCGTCAAAATCGCGTAAACAGGAAGTGGATCGAAGAATGTTTTTTTGCATGACAAATCATGGCCATAAGTCAGGCAACATTTTCCTCACTTTAGATTTTTGATATCTGTCATGGTTTCTGAGTGTATCTGCACACAAGGGTAAACAGTGTTTGGGGAGATAACTCTGTTTCTAAAAATAGATCGGTGTCGCAGGGTGACTCAGGTCGAGCCCAGGTAGTGTCGGTTAAGTGTGCCAAGTTTCAAAGCGATACGTCAAGACACTTTTTTGACATCTGTGGCAGAAGAAAAAAAAAAATAATAATCATAAGAAATACAGAAAGGTCTTTCCCTCGGAAAGGGGAAAGACCTTAATAATAATGAAAAGTCATTTGTTCGAAGAACAAATGTGAGGTCTTTCCCGGCATTTTCTTAGTGTTATGTCTAGGTATATGGTTGCTAATTTTGAAAATTGCTGCCCATAACCATTGGACTTTGGTCCTAAAACGAAGGGCTTGTTGAGACGGTCACAATAAACCTATGTTCACTATATTATCTCTGACGGTTTAAAAGTTATAAGCCATAAACTGATGAGCCGAAACAACAAAGGCCATAACTTGAAAACGATTTGTCGCACAGTTTTCAATAATTTAAATCAAATGTAGATCTCAATGAGAGGAACATTTTTCTGATATAATGTCTGCTTAATATTTTTATGGTTTTTGAGTTATTTCGAAAACAAAATTTAGCCAAAACCTGTCAAGGGCCATAACCTCTAAAACGGTTTGTCGCACAGTTTTTGAACCTGTGTATCAAATGTAGATCTCAATGAGAGGAACATTTTTCTGATATATTGTCTGCTTCAATTTTTTATGGTTTTTGAGTTATTTCGAAAACAAAATTTAGCCGAAACCTGTCAAGGGCCATAACCTCTAAAACGGTTTGTCGCACAGTTTTCGAACCGTTATATCAAATGTAGATCTCAATGAGAGGAACATTTTTCTGATATATTGTCTGCTTCAATTTTGTACGGTTTTTGAGTTATTTCATAAAATAATTTAGCGGAAACCTGTCAAGGGCCATAACCTCTAAAACGGTTTGTCGCACAGTTTCTGAACTGTTATATCAAATGTAGATCTCAACAAGAGGAACATTTTTCTGATATATTGTCTGCTTCAATTTTTTATGGTTTTTGAGTTATTTCGAAAACAATATTTAGCCGAAACCTGTCAAGGGCCATAACCTCTAAAACGGTTTGTCGCACAGTTTTCGAACAGTTATATCAAATGTAGATCTCAATGAGAGGAACATTTTTCTCATATATTGTCTGCTTCAATTTTGTATGGTTTTTGAGTTATTTCGAAAACAAAATTTAGCCGAAACCTGTCAAGGGCCATAACCTCTAAAACGGTTTGTCGCACAGTTTTTGAACCTGTATATCAAATGTAGATCTCAACGAGAGGAACATTTTTCTCATATATTGTCTGCTTCAATTTTGTATGGTTTTTGAGTTATTTCGAAAACAAAATTTAGTCGAAACCTGTCAAGGGCCATAACCTCTAAAACGGTTTGTCGCACAGTTTTCGAACCTTATATCAAATGTAGATATCAATGAGAGGAACATTTTTCTCATATATTGTCTGCTTCAATTTTTTATGGTTTTTGAGTTATATTGAAAACAAAATTTCAATGGCGGCCATTTTGAAAATGGTGGACCAAAAAAATTTTTTGATCCGATACATGTAATTAGGACCCTTATATCTACTTGGAAACCAAGTTTTGTGTAAATCCGACAACTTTGACGTTTTCGACAAACTTCGCGTCAAAATCGCGTAAACAGGAAGTGGATCGAAGAATGTTTTTTTGTATGACAAATCATCGCCATAAGTCAGGCAACATTTTCCTCACTTTAGATTTTTGATATCTGTCATTGTTTCTGAGTGTATCTGCACACAAGGGTAAACAGTGTTTGGGGAGATAACTCTGTTTCTAAAAATAGATCGGTGTCGCAGGGTGACTCAGGTCGAGCCCAGGTAGTGTCGGTTAAGTGTGCCAAGTTTCAAAGTGATACGTCAAGACACTTTTTTGACATCTGTGGCAGAAGAAAAAAAAAATAATAATAATAATAATAATAATGAAAAGTCATTTGTTCAAAGAACAAATGTGAGGTCTTTCCCGGCATTTTATTAGTGTTATGTCTAGGTATATGGTTGCTAATTTTGAAAATTGCTGCCCATAGCCATTGGACTTTGGTCCTAAATTGAAGGGCTTGTTGAGACGGTCACAAAAAACCTATGTTCACTATATTATCTCTGACGGTTTAAAAGTTTAAGCCATAAACTAATTAGCCGAAAAATGTCAAAGGCCATAACTTGAAAACGATTTGTCGCACAGTTTTCAATAATTTAAATCAAATGTAGATCTCAATGAGAGGAACATTTTTCTGATATATTGTCTGCTTAATATTTTTATGGATTTTGAGTTATTTCGAAAACAAAATTTAGCCAAAACCTGTCAAGGGCCATAATCTCTAAAACGGTTTGTCGCACAGTTTTTGAACCTGTATATCAAATGTAAATCTCAATGAGAGGAACATTTTTCTGATATATTGTCTGCTTCAATTTTTTATGGTTTTTGAGTTATTTCGAAAACAAAATTTTACCGAAAACTGTCAAGGGCCATAACCTCTAAAACGGTTTGTCGCACAGTTTTCGAACCGTTATATCAAATGTAGATCTCAATGAGAGGAACATTTTTCTGATATATTGTCTGCTTCAATTTTTTATGGTTTTTGAGTTATTTCGTAAAAAAATTTAGCCGAAACCTGTCAAGGGCCATAACCTCTAAAACGGTTTGTCGCGCAGTTTTTGAACATGTATATCTAATGTAGATCTCAATAAGAGGAACATTTTTCTCATATATTGTCTTCTTCAATTTTGTATGGTTTTTGAGTTATTTCGAAAACAAAATTTAGCCGAAACCTGTCAAGGGCCATAACCTCTAAAACGGTTTGTCGCACAGTTTTCAGACCTATATATCAAATGTAGATCTCAATGAGAGGAACATTTTTCTCATATATTGTCTGCTTCAATTTTTTATGGTTTTTGAGTTATATTGAAAACAAAATTTCAATGGCGGCCATTTTGAAAATGGTGGACCAAAAAAATTTTTTGATCCGATACATGTAATTAGGACCCTCATATCTACTTAGAAACCAAGTTTTGTGTAAATCCGACAACTTTGACGTTTTCGACAAACTTCGCGTCAAAATCGCGTAAACAGGAAGTGGATCGAAGAATGTTTTTTTGCATGACAAATCATGGCCATAAGTCAGGCAACATTTTCCTCACTTTAGATTTTTGATATCTGTCATTGTTTCTGAGTGTATCTGAACACAAGGGTAAACAGTGTTTGGGGAGATAACTCTGTTTCTAAAAATAGATCGGTGTCGCAGGGTGACTCAGGTCGAGCCCAGGTAGTGTCGGTTAAGTGTGCCAAGTTTCAAAGCGATACGTCAAGACACTTTTTTGACATCTGTGGCAGAAGAAAAAAAAAAATAATAATAATAATAATAATAATAATAATAATAATCATAAGAAATACAGTAAGGTCTTTCCCTTGGAAAGGGGAAAGACCTTAATAATCATAAGAAATACAGTAAGGTCTTTCCCTCGGAAAGGGGAAAGACCTTAATAATAATAATGAAAAGTCATTTGTTCAAAGAACAAATGTGAGGTCTTTCCCGGCATTTTCTTAGTGTTATGTCTAGGTATATGGTTGCTAATTTTGAAAATTGCTGCCCATAACCATTGGACTTTGGTCCTAAATCGAAGGGCTTGTTGAGACGGTCACAAAAAACCTATGTTCACTATATTATCTCTGACGGTTTAAAAGTTATAAGCCATAAACTGATTAGCCGAAAAATGTCAACGGCCATAACTTGAAAATGATTAATCGCACAGTTTTCAATAATTCAAATCAAATGTAGATCTCAATGAGAGGAACATTTTTCTGATATATTGTCTGCTTTATATTTTTATGGTTTTTGAGTTATTTCGAAAACAAAATTTAGCCGAAACCTGTCAAGGGCCATAACCTCTAAAACGGTTTGTCGCAGAGTTTTTGAATCTGAATATAAAATGTAGATCTCAATAAGAGGAACATTTTTCTGATATATTGTCTGCTTCAATTTTTTATGGTTTTTGAGTTATTTCGAAAACAAAATTTAGCCGAAACCTGTCAAGGGCCATAACCTCTAAAACGGTTTGTCGCACAGTTTTTGAACCGTTATATCAAATGTAGATCTCAATGAGAGGAACATTTTTCTGATATATTGTCTGCTTCAATTTTTTACTGTTTTTGAGTTATTTCGTAAAAATATTTAGCCGAAACCTGTCAAGGGCCATAACCTCTCAAAAGGTTTGTCACACAGTTTTTGAACCTGTATATCAAATGTAGATCTCAATGCGAGGAACATTTTTCTCATATATTGTCTGCTTCAATTTTGTATGGTTTTTGAGTTATTTCGAAAACAAAATTTAGCCGAAACCTGTCAAGGGCCATAACCTCTAAAACGGTTTGTCGCACAGTTTTTGAACAGTTATATCAAATGTAGATCTCAATGAGAGGAACATTTTTCTGATATATTGTCTGCTTCAATTTTTTACGGTTTTTGAGTTATTTCGTAAAAATATTTAGCCGAAACCTGTCAAGGGCCATAACCTCTAAAACGGTTTGTCGCACAGTTTTTGAACCTGTATATCAAATGTAGATCTCAATGAGAGGAACATTTTTCTCATATATTGTCTGCTTCAATTTTGTATGGTTTTTGAGTTATTTCGAAAACAAAATTTAGCCGAAACCTGTCAAGGGCCATAACCTCTAAAACGGTTTGTCGCACAGTTTTTGAACCTTTATATCAAATGTAGATCTGAATGAGAGGAACACTTTTCTCATATATTGTCTGCTTCAATTTTTTATGGTTTTTGAGTTATATTGAAAACAAAATTTCAATGGCGGCCATTTTGAAAATGGTGGACCAAGAAATTTTTTGGATCCGATACATGTAATTAGGACCCTCATATCTACTTGGAAACCAAGTTTTATGTAAATCCGACAACTTTGACGTTTTCGACAAACTTCGCGTCAAAATCGCGTAAACAGGAAGTGGATCGAAGAATGTTTTTTTGCATGACAAATCATGGCCATAAGTCAGACAACATTTTCCCCACTTTAGATTTTTGATATCTGTCATGGTTTCTGAGTTTATCTGAACACAAGGGTAAACAGTGTTTGGGGAGATAACTCTGTTACTAAAAATAGATCGGTCTCGCAGGGTGACTCAGGTCGAGCCCAGGTAGTGTCGGTTAAGTGTGCCAAGTTTCAAAGCGATACGTAAAGACACTTTTTTGACATCTGTGGCAGAAAAAAAAAATAATAATAATAATAATCATAAGAAATACAGTAAGGTCTTTCCCTTGGAAAGGGGAAAGACCTTAATAATAATCATAAGAAATACAGTAAGGTCTTTCCCTCGGAAAGGGGAAAGACCTTAATAATAATAATAATAATCAGAAGAAATACAGTAAGGTCTTTCCCTTGGAAAGGGGAAAGACCTTAATAATAATCATAAGAAATACAGTAAGGTCTTTCCCTTGGAAAGGGGAAAGACCTTAATTATGCAAATAGATTAACAGCTAAGTAATACAATTAAGCTTGCCATTGTTGGTGTGTATTTTCTGCATATATCATTTGTATTGCATATAATAATATAAAATTTGGTGAAGGACACTATAAAAAACAGTGCAATGTAATGTTATACTAGTATTCTGTTTTAGTGGCCCTGACAGCATGTGCGCCTGACAGTGGTGGATCGTACAAAGTCCTTGAAATCATAAAATTTCCTAGAATACGAACACAAGTTGGAATTCAAAATTCATCATCTTTTACATCAAATGGAACATTTATTTGCGAGAAGGATGGTTTATACTTAATTTCGGTGACGTTTACTTCAAGCACTACAGAAGCTAATGTTGCCATAGTAAAAAATGGGAAATTTATATCATGGGCATATGGATCAAATTCAACCCTTAGCAACAGCGGAACAGCCGTAGCAGTAGTACAATTACAAGTAAACGATGTTCTCTGGACAGAGACAGCGTCTGCAGTTTCATTGTTCGGTGGATTGTCCTGTATAACTATTGTAAAAATTAGTTGAAATCTGTCATGTTTTTCCTCCATAATGTATTTTAATGTTTAAACAGATTTAATGATTGATTTCTAAGTCTTATGTATAACGTCCAGCAACCATTACAACACAGTTAAAAGAAGGTCAATAGCAAGTTATATCATGTACAAAATCATACTTGGTTATAACAATTTGGCAACTTAATGAAAAAGATACAAAGTAGAGCCATACATATATAGTTGCTTCCCAGTCCGCCACCCGCGAAACGCACGTCTGGCGTAATGATTTTGTCACCTTGGTAATTTTGATTAGATCTTGTTGGTATATGTGAGCAAAGCCAAGTAACAGCTCGGCACGTCCGCCGGTGGCGGACTGGGAAGCAACTATATAAAAGTTTTGGGTTCAGTTGGAGTGAGAAAGTTTTAAATCAATATGTTATGTCTTGTTTACGTTATTTATTTATATTGACATTCAATGACTAAGGCCATTTGTTGGTCAGTCTGTGTCTATATTTTTGACAAGAAACACCGTCATTTGTATCGTTGCATTATCTTCTAGACTTGTATTTATAAATATCAAAAATTTTTCAGATGGAGGTTTAATACCCGGGCTAGATTCTTGACCAGATTAAATAGGCCTTATTATAAAAATAAAATATTTTCGTAACAACGATGTGCCCATCTTTGGTATGATAAGCTTTTAACTGGGTTGCAAATTGAACTTAAATCGTCATTAATACAACACAAAGTCTTATACCACAACATGGCAAGTTTAAAAGTGTTGGACCTGGAAAATGTTAAGCACCCTATATTTTTTTAAGTAATACATATTCGAACACCTTTGGACTAATATTGGACTGCCATTCGTTTTTTATTTGAATAGCAAATAAAAATATGCATTGTTGGCCACAATGAAGCATTATTTTAACCAAAAAATTCATTATTTTATTTACATATCATTTCAGTCTTTTATCTTTCACGTAGTATTTAAAATGTATTGTCACGGAAAGCTTCAAACTGTTAATTAATTATCCAATCACACTTAAAAACGTCAATCATAAACACCAAATTGACAATTAGCCGTAGAAAGGTTAATATCGGGTATATCCACCTTTAGCGTAAATGACTGCTGCAACCCTGCGACGCATAATGCGAGAAATGCGTCTAATTTGTCGAAGCATTATCTGTCGCCATTCCCGGTGTAATTGAGCTTCTAAATGTTGCAAGTTCTGTGGAGGAGGTTCCAGTGCGTGCATGTAATCGCCTATCCAATCGATCCCTTAGATGCTCTTAAATCTGGACTTCTTGCAGGCCACTTAAGAGTGGTCACAGCTTCATTCTCCAAACATGCCTTTACTGCACTAGAACGATGAGGTCTAGCGTTGTCATCCATGAAAACAGGTCTTGACTCTAACGGGGGGTTTTCAAACTGAGGCACAACAACATGTGTAAGCACGTCCCGGGTGTACTTTTCGCCATTAAGGTTGTCATTGATTCTTACCAGATCCAGTTTGCAATCATATGAGATACAGGCCCGCACCACAACTGAGCCCCAAATAAAAAGGCACTGTTGTAACAATGTTTCTTGGCGGGTAGGCTGTATTTTGATGCCTCCAAAACGGGTTCAAGTTACAAGGAGTAAAATTCGGCTCTCATCTGGCAAGTGTATTAGTCGTCAGGTTCTAAGGTTCCAATTATGTCTTGCTCTGCACCTGGTCAACCTGTTCCTGCAATGGCGATCATCGAGCATAGGGAGTTTAATGACTCACCTTGACATCAGCCCTGTAGCTTTAAGACGATTTCGCACTGTTCTGGTCGACAGATTACGACCAAGTAACCATAGTTGCTTGAGACAGGTGCTTGCTGCAATCGGATTTCGTCTAACCAATCTACCAAGGCTCCTATCTTTACGTTGGGTTGTCACAGATGGTGGACCAGATCGAGAACGGTCTTTAAGATCTTGCGTGACAGCGTGTGTTCTGACCAAACTACTAATTGACTGTATAATGATAGCCAAGCTGACGTTCTATTGCCTTGTAAGATATATCAGTGGAATGCATGACGATGATTTGCCATCTTTGTGCTCATCCTTGCCATGCTTACTTTAAATGATTTGTCAATAAGAAATTCTGGATTAAAATACCGATATGTTGCAAGAAAAAATAGTGCACTTTCGACGTGATGAAGGGAGCAAGCTTCACGTGGACAGAAAACCGCGCATGATTAAAATTTCACATCTGAAAGCTAACATCCTTTTAATTATACATTAAAGAATTAATCCTAACCAAATCATCAAAATTGAACTTTATTTACAATAAACGAAAATAAAAATTTCAATGGGTGCTTAATTTTTTTTTCCAGGTGTATATATAGGACGAGGATCAAGTAGGTTTGTTTTTCGTTTTTCGTTTTTCAAAAATTTGATATTCATTTTGTTTTTCGTTTTTCGTTATTCATTTTGTTATTCGTTATTCATTTTGTTTTTCATTATTCACTTTGTTTTTCGTTATTCATTTTGTTTTTCGTTATTCATTTTTTTTTCGTTTTTCGTTATTCATTTTGTTTTTCGTTTTTCGTTATTCATTTTGTTTTTCGTTTTTCGTTATTCACTTTGTTTTTCGTTATTCATTTTGTTTTTCGTTATTCATTTTGTTTTTTGTTTTTCGTTAATCATTTTGTTTTTTGTTTTTGGTTATTCATTTTGTTTTTCGTTTTTCGTCATTCATTTTGTTTTTCGTGATTCATTTTGTTTTTCGTGATTCATTTTGTTTTTTGTTTTTCATTTTGTTTTTCGTTATTCATTTTGTTTTTCGTTTTTCGTTATTCACTTTTTTTTCGTTATTCGTTTTGTTTTTTCGCTTTTCGTTTTTCATTTTGTTTTTCGTTATTCATTTTGTTTTTCGTTTTTCGTTAGTCACTTTGTTTTTCGTTGTTCATTTTGTTTTTCGTTATTCATTTTGTTTTCCGTTTTTTGTTATTCATTTTGTTTTTCGTTGTTCATTTTGTTTTTCGTTTTTTGTTATTCACTTTGTTTTTCGTTATTCATTTTGTTTTTCGTTATTCATTTTGTTTTTCGTTTTTCGTTATTCACTTTGTTTCTCGTTATTCATTTTGTTTTTCGATTTTCGTTATTCATTTTGTTTTTCGTTATTCACTTTGTTTTTCGTTATTCATTTTGTTTTTCGTTATTCATTTTGTTTTTCGGTTTTCGTTATTCATTTGGTTTTTCGTTATTCATTTGGTTTTTCGTTATTCACTTTGTTTTTCGTTATTCATTTTGTTTTTCGTTATTCACTTTGTTTTTCGTTATTCATTTTGTTTTCCGTTATTCATTTTGTTTTTCGTTATTCATTTTGTTTTTCGTTATTCATTTTTTTTTCGTTTTTCGTTATTCATTTTGTTTTTCGTTATTTACTTTGTTTTTCGTTATTCATTTTTCTTTTTCGTTATTCACTTTGTTTTTCGTTATTCATTTTGTTTTCCGTTATTCATTTTGTTTTTCGTTATTCATTTTGTTTTTCGTTTTTCGTTATTCACTTTGTTTTTCGTTATTCACTTTGTTTTAAGTTATTCATTTTGTTTTTCTTTATTCATTTTGTTTTTCGTTTTTCGATATTCATTTCGTTTTTTGTTATTCATTTTGTTTTTCGTTATTCATTTTGTTTTTCGTTATTCACTTTGTTTTTCGTTATTCATTTTGTTTTTCGTTATTCATTTTGTTTTTCGTTTTTCGTTATTCATTTTGTTTTTCGTTATTCATTTTGTTTGTCAGTTTTCGTTATTCATTTTGTTTTTCGTTATTCATTTTGTTTTTCGTTTTTGGTCATTCATTTTGTTTCCCGTTATTCATTTTGTTTTTCGTTATTCATTTTGTTTTTCGTTTTTCATTTTGTTTTTCGTTATTCATTTTGTTTTTCGTTATTCACTTTGTTTTTCGTTATTCATTTTGTTTTTTCGCTTTTCGTTTTTCATTTTGTTTTTCGTTATTCATTTTGTTTTTCGTTTTTCGTTATTCATTTTGTTTTTCGTTATTCATTTTGTTTGTCAGTTTTCGTTATTCATTTTGTTTTTCGTTTTTCGTCATTCATTTTGTTTTCCGTTATTCATTTTGTTTTTCGTCATTCATTTTGTTTTTCGTTTTTCATTTTGTTTTTCGTTATTCATTTTGTTTTTCGTTTTTCGTTATTCATTTTGTTTTTCGTTTTTCGTTATTCACTTTGTTTTTCGTTATTCACTTTGTTTTTCGTTATTCATTTTGTTTTTCTTTATTCATTTTGTTTTTCGTTTTTCGTTATTCATTTTGTTTTTTGTTATTCATTTTGTTTTTCGTTATTCATTTTGTTTTTCGTTATTCACTTTGTTTTTCGTTATTCATTTTGTTTTTCGTTATTCATTTTGTTTTTCGTTTTTCGTTATTCATTTTGTTTTTCGTTATTCATTTTGTTTTTCGTTATTCATTTTGTTTTTCGTTTTTCGTTATTCATTTTGTTTTTCGTTATTCATTTTGTTTGTCAGTTTTCGTTATTCATTTTGTTTTTCGTTATTCATTTTGTTTTTCGTTTTTGGTCATTCATTTTGTTTTTCGTTATTCATTTTGTTTTTCGTTATTCATTTTGTTTTTCGTTTTTCATTTCGTTTTTCGTTATTCATTTTGTTTTTCGTTTTTCGTTATTCACTTTGTTTTTCGTTATTCATTTTGTTTTTTCGCTTTTCGTTTTTCATTTTGTTTTTCGTTATTCATTTTGTTTTTCGGTTTTCGTTATTCACTTTGTTTCTCGTTATTCATTTTGATTTTCGTTTTTCGTTATTCACTTTGTTTTTCGTTATTCATTTTGTTTTTCGTTATTCATTTTGTTTTTCGGTTTTCGTTATTCATTTGGTTTTTCGTTATTCATTTTGTTTTTCGTTATTCACTTTGTTTTTCGTTATTCATTTTGTTTTTCGTTATTCACTTTGTTTTTCGTTATTCATTTTGTTTTCCGTTATTCATTTTGTTTTTCGTTATTCATTTTGTTTTTCGTTATTCATTTTTTTTTCGTTTTTCGTTATTCATTTTGTTTTTCGTTATTTACTTTGTTTTTCGTTATTCATTTTTCTTTTTCGTTATTCACTTTGTTTTTCGTTATTCATTTTGTTTTCCGTTATTCATTTTGTTTTTCGTTATTCATTTTGTTTTTCGTTTTTCGTTATTCACTTTGTTTTTCGTTATTCACTTTGTTTTTCGTTATTCATTTTGTTTTTCTTTATTCATTTTGTTTTTCGTTTTTCGATATTCATTTCGTTTTTTGTTATTCATTTTGTTTTTCGTTATTCATTTTGTTTTTCGTTATTCACTTTGTTTTTCGTTATTCATTTTGTTTTTCGTTATTCATTTTGTTTGTCGTTTTTCGTTATTCATTTTGTTTTTCGTTATTCATTTTGTTTGTCAGTTTTCGTTATTCATTTTGTTTTTCGTTATTCATTTTGTTTTTCGTTTTTGGTCATTCATTTTGTTTCCCGTTATTCATTTTGTTTTTCGTCATTCATTTTGTTTTTCGTTATTCATTTTGTTTTTCGTTATTCATTTTGTTTTTCGTTTTTCGTTATTCACTTTGTTTTTCGTTATTCATTTTGTTTTTTCGCTTTTCGTTTTTCATTTTGTTTTTCGTTATTCATTTTGTTTTTCGTTTTTCGTTATTCATTTTGTTTTTCGTTATTCATTTTGTTTGTCAGTTTTCGTTATTCATTTTGTTTTTCGTTTTTCGTCATTCATTTTGTTTTCCGTTATTCATTTTGTTTTTCGTCATTCACTTTGTTTTTCGTTTTTCATTTTGTTTTTCGTTATTCATTTTGTTTTTCGTTTTTCGTTATTCATTTTGTTTTTCGTTTTTCGTTATTCACTTTGTTTTTCGTTATTCACTTTGTTTTTCGTTATTCATTTTGTTTTTCTTTATTCATTTTGTTTTTCGTTTTTCGTTATTCATTTTGTTTTTTGTTATTCATTTTGTTTTTCGTTATTCATTTTGTTTTTCGTTATTCACTTTGTTTTTCGTTATTCATTTTGTTTTTCGTTATTCATTTTGTTTTTCGTTTTTCGTTATTCATTTTGTTTTTCGTTATTCATTTTGTTTTTCGTTATTCATTTTGTTTTTCGTTTTTCGTTATTCATTTTGTTTTTCGTTATTCATTTTGTTTGTCAGTTTTCGTTATTCATTTTGTTTTTCGTTATTCATTTTGTTTTTCGTTTTTGGTCATTCATTTTGTTTTTCGTTATTCATTTTGTTTTCCGTTATTCATTTTGTTTTTCGTTTTTCATTTCGTTTTTCGTTATTCATTTTGTTTTTCGTTTTTCGTTATTCACTTTGTTTTTCGTTATTCATTTTGTTTTTTCGCTTTTCGTTTTTCATTTTGTTTTTCGTTATTCATTTTGTTTTTCGGTTTTCGTTATTCACTTTGTTTCTCGTTATTCATTTTGATTTTCGTTTTTCGTTATTCATTTTGTTTTTCGTTATTCATTTTGTTTTTCGTTTTTCGTTATTAACTTTGTTTTTCGTTATTCATTTTGTTTTTCGTTATTCATTTTGTTTTTCGTTATTCACTTTGTTTTTCGTTATTCATTTTGTTTGTCGTTATTCATTTTGTTTTTCGTTTTTCGTTATTCATTTTGTTTTTCGTTATTCATTTTGTTTGTCATTTTTCGTTATTCATTTTGTTCTTCGTTTTTCGTTATTAATTTTGTTTCTCGTTATTCATTTTGTTTTTCGATTTTCGTTATTCATTTTGTTTTTCGTTATTCACTTTGTTTTTCGTTATTCATTTTGTTTTTCGTTATTCATTTTGTTTTTCGGTTTTCGTTATTCATTTGGTTTTTCGTTATTCATTTTGTTTTTCGTTATTCACTTTGTTTTTCGTTATTCATATTTTTTCGTTTTTCGTTATTCATTTTGTTTTTCGTTATTTACTTTGTTTTTCGTTATTCATTTTTCTTTTTCGTTATTCACTTTGTTTTTCGTTATTCATTTTGTTTTCCGTTATTCATTTTGTTTTTCGTTATTCATTTTGTTTTTCGTTTTTCGTTATTCACTTTGTTTTTCGTTATTCACTTTGTTTTTCGTTATTCATTTTGTTTTTCTTTATTCATTTTGTTTTTCGTTTTTCGATATTCATTTCGTTTTTTGTTATTCATTTTGTTTTTCGTTATTCATTTTGTTTTTCGTTATTCACTTTGTTTTTCGTTATTCATTTTGTTTTTCGTTATTCATTTTGTTTTTCGTTTTTCGTTATTCATTTTGTTTTTCGTTATTCATTTTGTTTGTCAGTTTTCGTTATTCATTTTGTTTTTCGTTATTCATTTTGTTTTTCGTTATTCATTTTTTTTCGTTTTTCGTTATTCATTTTGTTTTTCGTTATTTACTTTGTTTTTCGTTATTAATTTTTTCTTTTTCGTTATTCACTTTGTTTTTCGTTATTCATTTTGTTTTCCGTTATTCATTTTGTTTTTCGTTATTCATTTTGTTTTTCGTTTTTCGTTATTCACTTTGTTTTTCGTTATTCACTTTGTTTTTCGTTATTCATTTTGTTTTTCTTTATTCATTTTGTTTTTCGTTTTTCGATATTAATTTTGTTTCTCGTTATTCATTTTGTTTTTCGATTTTCGTTATTCATTTTGTTTTTCGTTATTCACTTTGTTTTTCGTTATTCATTTTGTTTTTCGTTATTCATTTTGTTTTTCGGTTTTCGTTATTCATTTGGTTTTTCGTTATTCATTTTGTTTTTCGTTATTCACTTTGTTTTTCGTTATTCATTTTGTTTTTCGTTATTCATTTTGTTTTTCGGTTTTCGTTATTCATTTGGTTTTTCGTTATTCATTTTGTTTTTCGTTATTCACTTTGTTTTTCGTTATTCATTTTGTTTTTCGTTATTCATTTTGTTTTTCGTTATTCACTTTGTTTTTCGTTATTCATTTTGTTTTCCGTTATTCATTTTGTTTTTCGTTATTCATTTTGTTTTTCGTTATTCATTTTTTTTCGTTTTTCGTTATTCATTTTGTTTTTCGTTATTTACTTTGTTTTTCGTTATTCATTTTTCTTTTTCGTTATTCACTTTGTTTTTCGTTATTCATTTTGTTTTCCGTTATTCATTTTGTTTTTCGTTATTCATTTTGTTTTTCGTTTTTCGTTATTCACTTTGTTTTTCGTTATTCACTTTGTTTTTCGTTATTCATTTTGTTTTTCTTTATTCATTTTGTTTTTCGTTTTTCGATATTCATTTCGTTTTTTGTTATTCATTTTGTTTTTCGTTATTCATTTTGTTTTTCGTTATTCACTTTGTTTTTCGTTATTCATTTTGTTTTTCGTTATTCATTTTGTTTTTCGTTTTTCGTTATTCATTTTGTTTTTCGTTATTCATTTTGTTTGTCAGTTTTCGTTATTCATTTTGTTTTTCGTTATTCATTTTGTTTTTCGTTTTTGGTCATTCATTTTGTTTCCCGTTATTCATTTTGTTTTTCGTCATTCATTTTGTTTTTCGTTTTTCATTTTGTTTTTCGTTATTCATTTTGTTTTTCGTTTTTCGTTATTCACTTTGTTTTTCGTTTTTCGTTATTCATTTTGTTTTTCGTTATTCATTTTGTTTGTCAGTTTTCGTTATTCATTTTGTTTTTCGTTTTTCGTCATTCATTTTGTTTTCCGTTATTCATTTTGTTTTTCGTCATTCATTTTGTTTTTCGTTTTTCATTTTGTTTTTCGTTATTCATTTTGTTTTTCGTTTTTCGTTATTCATTTTGTTTTTCGTTTTTCGTTATTCACTTTGTTTTTCGTTATTCACTTTGTTTTTCGTTATTCATTTTGTTTTTCTTTATTCATTTTGTTTTTCGTTTTTCGTTATTCATTTTGTTTTTTGTTATTCATTTTGTTTTTCGTTATTCATTTTGTTTTTCGTTATTCACTTTGTTTTTCGTTATTCATTTTGTTTTTCGTTATTCATTTTGTTTTTCGTTATTCATTTTGTTTTTCGTTATTCATTTTGTTTGTCAGTTTTCGTTATTCATTTTGTTTTTCGTTATTCATTTTGTTTTTCGTTTTTGGTCATTCATTTTGTTTTCCGTTATTCATTTTGTTTTTCGTCATTCATTTTGTTTTTCGTTTTTCATTTCGTTTTTCGTTATTCATTTTGTTTTTCGTTTTTCGTTATTCACTTTGTTTTTCGTTATTCATTTTGTTTTTCGTTATTCATTTTGTTTTTCGGTTTTCGTTATTCATTTGGTTTTTCGTTATTCATTTTGTTTTTCGTTATTCACTTTGTTTTTCGTTATTCATTTTGTTTTTCGTTATTCACTTTGTTTTTCGTTATTCATTTTGTTTTCCGTTATTCATTTTGTTTTTCGTTATTCATTTTGTTTTTCGTTATTCATTTTTTTTTTCGTTTTTCGTTATTCATTTTGTTTTTCGTTATTTACTTTGTTTTTCGTTATTCATTTTTCTTTTTCGTTATTCACTTTGTTTTTCGTTATTCATTTTGTTTTCCGTTATTCATTTTGTTTTTCGTTATTCATTTTGTTTTTCGTTTTTCGTTATTCACTTTGTTTTTCGTTATTCACTTTGTTTTTCGTTATTCATTTTGTTTTTCTTTATTCATTTTGTTTTTCGTTTTTCGATATTCATTTCGTTTTTTGTTATTCATTTTGTTTTTCGTTATTCATTTTGTTTTTCGTTATTCACTTTGTTTTTCGTTATTCATTTTGTTTTTCGTTATTCATTTTGTTTTTCGTTTTTCGTTATTCATTTTGTTTTTCGTTATTCATTTTGTTTGTCAGTTTTCGTTATTCATTTTGTTTTTCGTTATTCATTTTGTTTTTCGTTATTCATTTTGTTTGTCAGTTTTCGTTATTCATTTTGTTTTTCGTTATTCATTTTGTTTTTCGTTTTTGGTCATTCATTTTGTTTCCCGTTATTCATTTTGTTTTTCGTCATTCATTTTGTTTTTCGTTTTTCATTTTGTTTTTCGTTATTCATTTTGTTTTTCGTTTTTCGTTATTCACTTTGTTTTTCGTTATTCATTTTGTTTTTTCGCTTTTCGTTTTTCATTTTGTTTTTCGTTATTCATTTTGTTTTTCGTTTTTCGTTATTCATTTTGTTTTTCGTTATTCATTTTGTTTGTCAGTTTTCGTTATTCATTTTGTTTTTCGTTTTTCGTCATTCATTTTGTTTTCCGTTATTCATTTTGTTTTTCGTCATTCATTTTGTTTTTCGTTTTTCATTTTGTTTTTCGTTATTCATTTTGTTTTTCGTTTTTCGTTATTCATTTTGTTTTTCGTTTTTCGTTATTCACTTTGTTTTTCGTTATTCACTTTGTTTTTCGTTATTCATTTTGTTTTTCTTTATTCATTTTGTTTTTCGTTTTTCGTTATTCATTTTGTTTTTTGTTATTCATTTTGTTTTTCGTTATTCATTTTGTTTTTCGTTATTCACTTTGTTTTTCGTTATTCATTTTGTTTTTCGTTATTCATTTTGTTTTTCGTTTTTCGTTATTCATTGTGTTTTTCGTTATTCATTTTGTTTTTCGTTATTCATTTTGTTTTTCGTTTTTCGTTATTCATTTTGTTTTTCGTTATTCATTTTGTTTGTCAGTTTTCGTTATTCATTTTGTTTTTCGTTATTCATTTTGTTTTTCGTTTTTGGTCATTCATTTTGTTTTCCGTTATTCATTTTGTTTTTCGTCATTCATTTTGTTTTTCGTTTTTCATTTCGTTTTTCGTTATTCATTTTGTTTTCCGTTATTCATTTTGTTTTTCGTTATTCATTTTGTTTTTCGTTTTTCGTTATTCACTTTGTTTTTCGTTATTCATTTTGTTGTTTCGCTTTTCGTTTTTCATTTTGTTTTTCGTTATTCATTTTGTTTTTCGGTTTTCGTTATTCACTTTGTTTCTCGTTATTCATTTTGATTTTCGTTTTTCGTTATTCATTTTGTTTTTCGTTATTCATTTTGTTTTTCGTTTTTCGTTATTAACTTTGTTTTTCGTTATTCATTTTGTTTTTCGTTATTCATTTTGTTTTTCGTTATTCACTTTGTTTTTCGTTATTCATTTTGTTTGTCGTTATTCATTTTGTTTTTCGTTTTTCGTTATTCATTTTGTTTTTCGTTATTCATTTTGTTTGTCATTTTCCGTTATTCATTTTGTTCTTCGTTTTTCGTTATTAATTTTGTTTTCCGTTATTCACTTTGTTTTTCGTTATTCATTTTGTTTTTCGTTTTTCGGTATTCATTTTGTTTTTCGTTATTCATTTTGTTTTTCGTTTTTCGTTATGGTTTTCGTTAATCATTTTGTTTTTCGTTTTCCGTTATTCATTTTGTTTTTCGTCATTCATTTTGTTTTTCGTTTTTCATTTTGTTTTTCGTTATTCATTTTGTTTTTCGTTTTTCGTTATTCATTTTGTTTTTCGTTTTTCGTTATTCACTTTGTTTTTCGTTATTCACTTTGTTTTTCGTTATTCATTTTGTTTTTCTTTATTCATTTTGTTTTTCGTTTTTCGTTATTCATTTTGTTTTTTGTTATTCATTTTGTTTTTCGTTATTCATTTTGTTTTTCGTTATTCACTTTGTTTTTCGTTATTCATTTTGTTTTTCGTTATTCATTTTGTTTTTCGTTTTTCGTTATTCATTTTGTTTTTCGTTATTCATTTTGTTTTTCGTTATTCATTTTGTTTTTCGTTTTTCGTTATTCATTTTGTTTTTCGTTATTCATTTTGTTTGTCAGTTTTCGTTATTCATTTTGTTTTTCGTTATTCATTTTGTTTTTCGTTTTTGGTCATTCATTTTGTTTTCCGTTATTCATTTTGTTTTTCGTCATTCATTTTGTTTTTCGTTTTTCATTTCGTTTTTCGTTATTCATTTTGTTTTTCGTTTTTCGTTATTCACTTTGTTTTTCGTTATTCATTTTGTTTTTTCGCTTTTCGTTTTTCATTTTGTTTTTCGTTATTCATTTTGTTTTTCGGTTTTCGTTATTCACTTTGTTTCTCGTTATTCATTTTTATTTTCGTTTTTCGTTATTCATTTTGTTTTTCGTTATTCATTTTGTTTTTCGTTTTTCGTTATTAACTTTGTTTTTCGTTATTCATTTTGTTTTTCGTTATTCATTTTTTTTTTCGTTATTCACTTTGTTTTTCGTTATTCATTTTGTTTGTCGTTATTCATTTTGTTTTTCGTTATTCATTTTGTTTGTCATTTTTCGTTATTCATTTTGTTCTTCGTTTTTCGTTATTAATTTTGTTTTCCGTTATTCACTTTGTTCTTCGTTATTCATTTTGTTTTTCGTTTTTCGGTATTCATTTTGTTTTTCGTTATTCATTTTGTTTTTCGTTTTTCGTTATGGTTTTCGTTAATCATTTTGTTTTTCGTTTTTCGTTATTCATTTTGTTTGCGTTATTCATTTTGTTTTTCGTTATTCATTTTGTTTTTCGTTATTCATTTTGTTTTCCATTATTCATTTTGTTTTTCGTTATTCATTTTGTTTTTCGTTATTCATTTTGTTTTTCGTTATTAACTTTGTTTTTCGTTATTAATTTGTTTTTCGTTATTCATTTGTTTTTCGTTATTCACTTTGTTTTTCGTTATTCATTTTGTTTTTCGTTATTCACTTTGTTTTTCGTTATTCATTTTGTTTTTCGTTATTCACTTTGTTTTTCGTTATTCATAGTTTTTTCGTTATTCTTTTGTTTTTCGGTTTTCGTTATTCATTTTGTTTTTCGTTATTCATTTTGTTTTTCGTTATTCATTTTGTTTCCCGTTATTCACTTTGTTTTTCGTTATTCATTTTGTTTTTCGTTTTTCGTTATTCATTTTGTTTGCGTTATTCATTTTGTTTTTCGTTATTCATTTTGTTTTTCGTTATTCATTTTGTTTTCCGTTATTCATTTTGTTTTTCGTTTTTCGTTATTCACTTTGTTTTTCGTTATTCACTTTGTTTTTCGTTATTCATTTTGTTTTTCGTTATTCATTTTGTTTTTCTTGATTCATTTTGTTTTTCGATTTTCGTTATTCACTTTGATTTTCGTTATTCATTTGGTTTTTCGTTATTCATTTTTTTTTCGTTATTTATTTTGTTTTTCGTTATTCATTTTGTTTTTCGTTATTCATTTTGTTTTTCGTTATTCATTTTGTTTTTTTGTTATTCATTTTGTTTGTCGTTTTTCGTTATTCATTATGTTTTTCGTTATTCATTTTGTTTTTCGTTTTTCGTTATTCACTTTGTTTCTCGTTATTCATTTTGTTTTTCGTTTTTCGTTATTCACTTTGTTTCTCGTTATTTATTTTGTTTTTCGTTTTTCGTTATTCATTTTGTTTTTCGTTTTTCGTTATTCACTTTGTTTCTCGTTATTCATTTTGTTTTTCGTTTTTCGTTATTCACTTTGTTTCTCGTTATTCATTTTGTTTTTCGTTTTTCGTTATTCATTTTGTTTTTCGTTTTTCGTTATTCATTTTGTTTTTCGTTATTCATTTTGTTTTTCGTTTTTCGTTATTCACTTTGTTTCTCGTTATTCATTTTGTTTTTCGTTTTTCGTTATTCATTTTGTTTTTCGTTATTCACTTTGTTTTTTCGTTATTCATTTTGTTTTTCGTTATTCATTTTGTTTTTCGTTATTCACTTTGTTTTTCGTTATTCATTTTGTTTTTCGTTATTCATTTTGTTTTTCGTTTTTCGTTATTCATTTTGTTTTTCGTCATTCATTTTGTTTTTCGTTTTTCGTTATTCACTTTGTTTCTCGTTATTCATTTTGTTTTTCGTTATTCATTTTGTTTTTCGTTATTCATTTGTTTTTCGTTTTTCGTTATTCACTTTGTTTTTCGTTATTCATTTTGTTTTTCTTTATTTATTTTGTTTTTCGTTATTCACTTTGTTTTTCGTTATTAATTTTGTTTTTCGTTATTCATTTGTTCATTTGTTTTTCGTTTTACGTTATTCACTTTGTTTTTCGTTATTCATTTTGTTTTTCTTTATTTATTTTGTTTTTCGTTATTCACTTTGTTTTTCGTTATTCATTTTGTTTTTCGTTATTCATTTGTTTTTCGTTTTTCGTTATTCACTTTGTTTTTCGTTATTCATTTTGTTTTTCGTTATTCATTTTGTTTTTCGTTTTTCGTTATTCATTTTGTTTTTCGTTATTCATTTTGTTTGTCAGTTTTCGTTATTCATTTTGTTTTTCGTTATTCATTTTGTTTTTCGTTTTTGGTCATTCATTTTGTTTCCCGTTATTCATTTTGTTTTTCGTAATTCATTTTGTTTTTCGTTTTTCATTTTGTTTTTCGTTATTCATTTTGTTTTTCGTTTTTCGTTATTCACTTTGTTTTTCGTTATTCATTTTGTTTTTTCGCTTTTCGTTTTTCATTTTGTTTTTCGTTATTCATTTTGTTTTTCGTTTTTCGTTATTCATTTTGTTTTTCGTTATTCATTTTGTTTGTCAGTTTTCGTTATTCATTTTGTTTTTCGTTTTTCGTCATTCATTTTGTTTTCCGTTATTCATTTTGTTTTTCGTCATTCATTTTGTTTTTCGTTTTTCATTTTGTTTTTCGTTATTCATTTTGTTTTTCGTTTTTCGTTATTCATTTTGTTTTTCGTTTTTCGTTATTCACTTTGTTTTTCGTTATTCACTTTGTTTTTCGTTATTCATTTTGTTTTTCTTTATTCATTTTGTTTTTCGTTTTTCGTTATTCATTTTGTTTTTCGTTATTCATTTTGTTTTTCGTTATTCATTTTGTTTTTCGTTATTCACTTTGTTTTTCGTTATTCATTTTGTTTTTCGTTATTCATTTTGTTTTTCGTTTTTCGTTATTCATTTTGTTTTTCGTTATTCATTTTGTTTTTCGTTATTCATTTTGTTTTTCGTTTTTCGTTATTCATTTTGTTTTTCGTTATTCATTTTGTTTGTCAGTTTTCGTTATTCATTTTGTTTTTCGTTATTCATTTTGTTTTTCTTTTTTGGTCATTCATTTTGTTTTCCGTTATTCATTTTGTTTTTCGTCATTCATTTTGTTTTTCGTTTTTCATTTCGTTTTTCGTTATTCATTTTGTTTTCCGTTATTCATTTTGTTTTTCGTTATTCATTTTGTTTTTCGTTTTTCGTTATTCACTTTGTTTTTCGTTATTCATTTTGTTTTTTCGCTTTTCGTTTTTCATTTTGTTTTTCGTTATTCATTTTGTTTTTCGGTTTTCGTTATTCACTTTGTTTCTCGTTATTCATTTTGATTTTCGTTTTTCGTTATTCATTTTGTTTTTCGTTATTCATTTTGTTTTTAGTTTTTAGTTATTAACTTTGTTTTTCGTTATTCATTTTGTTTTTCGTTTTTCATTTTGTTTTTCGTTATTCATTTTGTTTTTCGTTATTCATTTTGTTTGTCGTTATTCATTTTGTTTTTCGTTTTTCGTTATTCATTTTGTTTTTCGTTATTCATTTTGTTTGTCATTTTCCGTTATTCATTTTGTTCTTCGTTTTTCGTTATTAATTTTGTTTTCCGTTATTCACTTTGTTTTTCGTTATTCATTTTGTTTTTCGTTTTTCGGTATTCATTTTGTTTTTCGTTATTCATTTTGTTTTTCGTTTTTCGTTATGGTTTTCGTTAATCATTTTGTTTTTCGTTTTCCGCTATTCATTTTGTTTTTCGTCATTCATTTTGTTTTTCGTTTTTCATTTTGTTTTTCGTTATTCATTTTGTTTTTCGTTTTTCGTTATTCATTTTGTTTTTCGTTTTTCGTTATTCACTTTGTTTTTCGTTATTCACTTTGTTTTTCGTTATTCATTTTGTTTTTCTTTATTCATTTTGTTTTTCGTTTTTCGTTATTCATTTTGTTTTTTGTTATTCATTTTGTTTTTCGTTATTCATTTTGTTTTTCGTTATTCACTTTGTTTTTCGTTATTCATTTTGTTTTTCGTTATTCATTTTGTTTTTCGTTTTTCGTTATTCATTTTGTTTTTCGTTATTCATTTTGTTTTTCGTTATTCATTTTGTTTTTCGTTTTTCGTTATTCATTTTGTTTTTCGTTATTCATTTTGTTTGTCAGTTTTCGTTATTCATTTTGTTTTTCGTTATTCATTTTGTTTTTCGTTTTTGGTCATTCATTTTGTTTTCCGTTATTCATTTTGTTTTTCGTCATTCATTTTGTTTTTCGTTTTTCATTTCGTTTTTCGTTATTCATTTTGTTTTTCGTTTTTCGTTATTCACTTTGTTTTTCGTTATTCATTTTGTTTTTTCGCTTTTCGTTTTTCATTTTGTTTTTCGTTATTCATTTTGTTTTTCGGTTTTCGTTATTCACTTTGTTTCTCGTTATTCATTTTTATTTTCGTTTTTCGTTATTCATTTTGTTTTTCGTTATTCATTTTGTTTTTCGTTTTTCGTTATTAACTTTGTTTTTCGTTATTCATTTTGTTTTTCGTTATTCATTTTTTTTTTCGTTATTCACTTTGTTTTTCGTTATTCATTTTGTTTGTCGTTATTCATTTTGTTTTTCGTTATTCATTTTGTTTGTCATTTTTCGTTATTCATTTTGTTCTTCGTTTTTCGTTATTAATTTTGTTTTCCGTTATTCACTTTGTTTTTCGTTATTCATTTTGTTTTTCGTTTTTCGGTATTCATTTTGTTTTTCGTTATTCATTTTGTTTTTCGTTTTTCGTTATGGTTTTCGTTAATCATTTTGTTTTTCGTTTTTCGTTATTCATTTTGTTTGCGTTATTCATTTTGTTTTTCGTTATTCATTTTGTTTTTCGTTATTCATTTTGTTTTCCATTATTCATTTTGTTTTTCGTTATTCATTTTGTTTTTCGTTATTCATTTTGTTTTTCGTTATTAACTTTGTTTTTCGTTATTCATTTTGTTTTTCGTTATTCATTTGTTTTTCGTTATTCACTTTGTTTTTCGTTATTCATTTTGTTTTTCGTTATTCACTTTGTTTTTCGTTATTCATTTTGTTTTTCGTTATTCACTTTGTTTTTCGTTATTCATAGTTTTTTCGTTATTCTTTTGTTTTTCGGTTTTCGTTATTCATTTTGTTTTTCGTTATTCATTTTGTTTTTCGTTATTCATTTTGTTTCCCGTTATTCACTTTGTTTTTCGTTATTCATTTTGTTTTTCGTTTTTCGTTATTCATTTTGTTTGCGTTATTCATTTTGTTTTTCGTTATTCATTTTGTTTTTCGTTATTCATTTTGTTTTTCGTTATTCATTTTGTTTTCCGTTATTCATTTTGTTTTTCGTTTTTCGTTATTCACTTTGTTTTTCGTTATTCACTTTGTTTTTCGTTATTCATTTTGTTTTTCGTTATTCATTTTGTTTTTCTTGATTCATTTTGTTTTTCGATTTTCGTTATTCACTTTGATTTTCGTTATTCATTTGGTTTTTCGTTATTCATTTTTTTTTCGTTATTTATTTTGTTTTTCGTTATTCATTTTGTTTTTCGTTATTCATTTTGTTTTTCGTTATTCATTTTGTTTTTTTGTTATTCATTTTGTTTGTCGTTTTTCGTTATTCATTATGTTTTTCGTTATTCATTTTGTTTTTCGTTTTTCGTTATTCACTTTGTTTCTCGTTATTCATTTTGTTTTTCGTTTTTCGTTATTCACTTTGTTTCTCGTTATTTATTTTGTTTTTCGTTTTTCGTTATTCATTTTGTTTTTCGTTTTTCGTTATTCACTTTGTTTCTCGTTATTCATTTTGTTTTTCGTTTTTCGTTATTCACTTTGTTTCTCGTTATTCATTTTGTTTTTCGTTTTTCGTTATTCATTTTGTTTTTCGTTTTTCGTTATTCATTTTGTTTTTCGTTATTCATTTTGTTTTTCGTTTTTCGTTATTCACTTTGTTTCTCGTTATTCATTTTGTTTTTCGTTTTTCGTTATTCACTTTGTTTTTCGTTATTCACTTTGTTTTTTCGTTATTCATTTTGTTTTTCGTTATTCATTTTGTTTTTCGTTATTCACTTTGTTTTTCGTTATTCATTTTGTTTTTCGTTATTCATTTTGTTTTTCGTTTTTCGTTATTCATTTTGTTTTTCGTCATTCATTTTGTTTTTCGTTTTTCGTTATTCACTTTGTTTCTCGTTATTCATTTTGTTTTTCGTTATTCATTTTGTTTTTCGTTATTCATTTGTTTTTCGTTTTTCGTTATTCACTTTGTTTTTCGTTATTCATTTTGTTTTTCTTTATTTATTTTGTTTTTCGTTATTCACTTTGTTTTTCGTTATTAATTTTGTTTTTCGTTATTCATTTGTTCATTTGTTTTTCGTTTTACGTTATTCACTTTGTTTTTCGTTATTCATTTTGTTTTTCTTTATTTATTTTGTTTTTCGTTATTAATTTTGTTTTTCGTTATTCATTTGTTCATTTGTTTTTCGTTTTACGTTATTCACTTTGTTTTTCGTTATTCATTTTGTTTTTCTTTATTTATTTTGTTTTTCGTTATTCACTTTGTTTTTCGTTATTCATTTTGTTTTTCGTTATTCATTTGTTTTTCGTTTTTCGTTATTCACTTTGTTTTTCGTTATTCATTTTGTTTTTCGTTATTCACTATGTTTTTCGTTATTCATTTTGTTTTTCTTTATTCACTTTGTTTTTCGTTATTCATTTTGATTTTTGTTATTCAATTTGTTTTTCTTATTCATTTTAATTTTTCGTTATTCATTTTGTTTTTCGTCATTCATTTTGTTTTTCGTTTTTCGTTATTCATTGTTTTTTGTTATTCACTTTGTTTTTCGTTATTTATTTTGTTTTCCGTTATCCATTTTGTTTTTCTTTATTTATTTTGTTTTTCGTTATTCACTTTGTTTTTCGTTATTCATTTTGTTTTTCGTTATTCATTTTGTTTTTTTTTCGTTATTAATTTGTTTCCCGTTTTTTGTTATTCATTTTGTTTTTCGTTATTCATTATTCACTTTGTTTTTCGTTATTCATTTAGTTTTTTGTTATTCATTTTGTTTTTCGTTTTTCGTTATTCACTTTGTTTTTCGTAAGTCATTTTGTTTTTCTTTATTCATTTTGTTTTTCGTTATTCATTTTGTTTTTTTTTTCGTTATTAATTTGTTTTCCGTTTTTCGTTATTCATTTTGTTTTTTGTTATTCATTTTGTTTTTCGTTATTCATTTTGTTTTTCGATTTTCGTTATTCACTTTGATTTTCGTTATTCATTTGGTTTTTCGTTATTCATTTTTTTTTCGTTATTTATTTTGTTTTTCGTTATTCATTTTGTTTTTCGTTATTCATTTTGTTTTTCGTTATTCATTTTGTTTTTTTGTTATTCATTTTGTTTGTCGTTTTTCGTTATTCATTATGTTTTTCGTTATTCATTTTGTTTTTCGTTTTTCGTTATTCACTTTGTTTCTCGTTATTCATTTTGTTTTTCGTTTTTCGTTATTCACTTTGTTTCTCGTTATTCATTTTGTTTTTCGTTTTTCGTTATTCATTTTGTTTTTCGTTTTTCGTTATTCACTTTGTTTCTCGTTATTCATTTTGTTTTTCGTTTTTCGTTATTCACTTTGTTTCTCGTTATTCATTTTGTTTTTCGTTTTTCGTTATTCATTTTGTTTTTCGTTTTTCGTTATTCATTTTGTTTTTCGTTATTCATTTTGTTTTTCGTTTTTCGTTATTCACTTTGTTTCTCGTTATTCATTTTGTTTTTCGTTTTTCGTTATTCACTTTGTTTTTCGTTATTCACTTTGTTTTTTCGTTATTCATTTTGTTTTTCGTTATTCATTTTGTTTTTCGTTATTCACTTTGTTTTTCGTTATTCATTTTGTTTTTCGTTATTCATTTTGTTTTTCGTTTTTCGTTATTCATTTTGTTTTTCGTCACTCATTTTGTTTTTCGTTTTTCGTTATTCACTTTGTTTCTCGTTATTCATTTTGTTTTTCTTTATTTATTTTGTTTTTCGTTATTCACTTTGTTTTTCGTTATTAATTTTGTTTTTCGTTATTCATTTGTTCATTTGTTTTTCGTTTTACGTTATTCACTTTGTTTTTCGTTATTCATTTTGTTTTTCTTTATTTATTTTGTTTTTCGTTATTCACTTTGTTTTTCGTTATTCATTTTGTTTTTCGTTATTCATTTGTTTTTCGTTTTTCGTTATTCACTTTGTTTTTCGTTATTCATTTTGTTTTTCGTTATTCACTTTGTTTTTCGTTATTAATTTTGTTTTTCGTTATTCATTTGTTCATTTGTTTTTCGTTTTACGTTATTCACTTTGTTTTTCGTTATTCATTTTGTTTTTCTTTATTTATTTTGTTTTTCGTTATTCACTTTGTTTTTCGTTATTCATTTTGTTTTTCGTTATTCATTTGTTTTTCGTTTTTCGTTATTCACTTTGTTTTTCGTTATTCATTTTGTTTTTCGTTATTCACTATGTTTTTCGTTATTCATTTTGTTTTTCTTTATTCACTTTGTTTTTCGTTATTCATTTTGATTTTTGTTATTCAATTTGTTTTTCTTATTCATTTTAATTTTTCGTTATTCATTTTGTTTTTCGTTATTCATTTTGTTTTTCGTTTTTCGTTATTCATTGTTTTTTGTTATTCACTTTGTTTTTCGTTATTTATTTTGTTTTCCGTTATCCATTTTGTTTTTCGTTATTCATTTTGTTTTTCGTTTTACGTTATTCACTTTGTTTTTCGTTATTCATTTTGTTTTTCTTTATTTATTTTGTTTTTCGTTATTCACTTTGTTTTTCGTTATTCATTTTGTTTTTCGTTATTCATTTTGTTTTTCTTTATTTATTTTGTTTTTCGTTATTCACTTTGTTTTTCGTTATTCATTTTGTTTTTCGTTATTCATTTTGTTTTTTCGTTATTCATTTAGTTTTTTGTTATTCATTTTGTTTTTCGTTTTTCGTTATTCACTTTGTTTTTCGTAAGTCATTTTGTTTTTCTTTATTCATTTTGTTTTTCGTTATTCATTTTGTTTTTTTTTCGTTATTAATTTGTTTTCCGTTTTTCGTTATTCATTTTGTTTTTTGTTATTCATTTTGTTTTTCGTTATTCATTTTGTTTTTCATTATTCACTTTGTTTTTCGTTATTCATTTTGTTCTTCGTTATTCATTTTGTTTTTCATTTTTCGTTATTCATTTTGTTTTTCGTTATTCAACTTGTTTTTCGTTTTTCGTTATTCATTTTCTTTTTCGTTATTCATTTTGTTTTTCGTTTTTCGTTATTCACTTTGTTTCTCGTTATTCATTTTGTTTTCCGTTTTTCATTTTGTTTTTCGTGATTCATTTGTTTTTCGTTTTTCGTTATTCACTTTGTTTTTCGTTATTCATTTTGTTTTTCGTTATTCACGTTGTTTTTCGTTATTCATTTTGTTTTTCGTTATTCACTTTGTTTTTCGTTATTCATTTTGTTTTTCGTTATTGATTTGTTTTTCGTTATTCACTTTGTTTTTCGTTATTCATTTTGTTTTTTCGTTATTCATTTTGTTTTTCTTTTTCGTTATTCATTTTGTTTGTCGTTTTTCGTTATTCATTTTTCGTTATTCACTTTGTTTCTCGTTATTCATTTTGTTTTTCGTTTTTCGTTATTCATTTTGTTTTTCGTTATTCATTTGTTTTCGTTTTTCGTTATTCCCTTTGTTTTTCGTCATTAATTTTGTTTTTCGTTATTCACTTTGTTTTTCGTTATTAATTTTGTTTTTCGTTATTAATTTTGTTTTTCGTTTTGTTTTTCGTTATTCATTTAGTTTTTCGTTTTTCGTTATTCATTTTGTTTTTCGTTATTGATTTGTTTTTCGTTTTTCGTTATTCCCTTTGTTTTTCGTTATTCATTTTGTTTTTCGTTATTCACTTTGTTTTTCGTTATTCATTTTGTTTTTTCTCTATTCGTTTTTCATTTTGTTTTTCGTTATTCATTTTGTTTTTCGTTTTTCACTTTGTTTTTCGTTATTCATTTTGTTTTTCGTTATTAATTTTGTTTTTCGTTATTAATTTTGTTTTTCGTTTTGTTTTTCGTTATTCATTTAGTTTTTCGTTATTCATTTTGTTTTTCGTTATTCATTTTGTTTTTCGTTATTCATTTTGTTTTTTGTTATTCATTTTGTTTTTCGTTTTACGTTTTGTTTTTCGTTATTCATTTAGTTTTTCGTTATTCATTTTGTTTTTCGTTATTCATTTTGTTTTTTGTTATTCATTTTGTTTTTCGTTTTACGTTTTGTTTTTCGTTATTCATTTAGTTTTTCGTTTTTCGTTCTTCATTTTGTTTTGCGTTATTCATTTTGTTTTTCGTTATTCATTTTGTTTTTCGTTTTTCATTTTGTTTTTCGTAATTCATTTTGTTTTTCGTTCTTCATTTTATTTTTGGTTATTCATTTTGCTTTTCTGTTTTCGTTATTCTTTTTTTCGTTATTCATTTTGTTTTTCGTTATTCATTCTATTTTTCGTTCTTTATTTTGTTTTGCAGCATTAAACACAAGAAAACTTTTGGCTTGTGAACCTGAAGTGACTGCTTAAAATCGGAAATCAATGTTTTTAGACTGAAAACCTTTAAGACCAAAACATAGTTTGTCAACCTTAAGTGACATTTTAAAATGGAAAGCAATACCTTTTCATAGAAAATGAATGTCATAAACAAAACATGTGGTTTGTCAATTGGTAATAACTTAGTAAAAACCTGATTTGGTCTTTTGAAACTGGAAGTTTAATATCTTGATGGAAAATGGTAGGCCGAGTTCTGAAAGAAAAGATTAATCAACCGAAATTAAATGTTAAAAAAACCGGAAGAAAGTATATTTTTTGTCCTGAATACGAAAACATATTTGAGTAAATAGAAATACATCTTACAAACTTGTTTGTCAACCGGAAGTGACATTTTTATACCGAAAGTGAGTTTTCAAATTGGAACATCTTTTGATATAATATGTCCTGAAACCGACAAGAAGTGTTGGAAAGTTGGAATTGACTTTTGAAAACTTAAAAGTGACTGTAGATAGAATTGTTTTCTTTAACATGGACACGAAGTTGGAAGCAGCAGAAAACAGTGCAATATAATATAAAAATCAATATATCAGGTCTACTTTTGTAACATTTAAACTATTACCTATTATTATAATACTATAATAATTTCGTTGAACGGTTTTACTATTCGAGTTAGAATAATGTCGAAAAGTATGTACGTATATTCATTTTATAATATTTTATATTTTTATGCCCCCGCGACGACATGTCGGGGGGCATTAAGTTTTACTCATGTCCGTCCGTACGTACGTACGTACGTACGAACAAATTTCCGTCAAGCTTTTCTCAGAAACCGTACATGAGAACAATTTTAAATTTGGCAGAGTGGTTCAGTATCACAAGTTGTACGTCCTAAGCGAATTTCAGACCTGTCGGACAACTACTTCCTGTTTGGGACTTCATTTGTACGTAAATACGTCCGTCTGTATGTACAAATTTCCGTCAAGCTTTTCTCAGAAACCGCACATTAGAACAATTTGAAATTTGGCAGTGTGGTTCAGTATCACAAGTTGTACGTCCTAAGCGACTTTCAGACCTGTCGCACAACTACTTCCTGTTTGCGACTGGGCCGATATGAAAATGTGTTAACATGAGTATGAAAATTTCCGTCAAGCTTTTCTCAGAAACCGTACATCAGAACAATTTGAAATTTGGCAGGGTGGTTCAGTATCACAAGTTGTACGTCCTAAGCGACTTTCAGACCTGTCGGACAACTACTTCCTGTTTGCGACTGGGCCGATATGAAAATGTGTTAACATGAGTATGAAAATTTCCGTCAAGCTTTTCTCAGAAACCGTACATCAGAACAATTTGAAATTTAGCAGGGTGGTTCAGTATCACAATTTGTACGTCCTAAGCGACTTTCAGACCTGTCGGACAACTACTTCCTGTTTGCGACTCGGCCGATATGAAAATGTGTTAACATGAGTATGAAAATTTCCGTCAAGCTTTTCTCAGAAACCGTACATCAGCACAATTTGAAATTTGGCAGGGTGGTTCAGTATCACAAGTTGTACGTCCTAAGCGACTTTCAGACCTGTCGGACAACTACTTCCTGTTTGCGACTGGGCCGATATGAAAATGTGTTAACATGAGTATGAAAATTTCCGTCAAGCTTTTCTCAGAAACTGTACATCAGAACAATTTGAAATTTGGCAGGGTGGTTCAGTATCACAAGTTGAACGTCCTAAGCGACTTGCAGACCTGTCGGACAACTACTTCCTGTTTGCGACTGGGCCGATATGAAAATGTGTTAACATGAGTATGAAAATTTCCGTCAAGCTTTTCTCAGAAACCGTACATGAGAACAATTTTAAATTTGGCAGAGTGGTTCAGTATCACAAGTTGTACGTCCTAAGCGAATTTCAGACCTGTCGGACAACTACTTCCTGTTTGGGACTTCATTTAGCGGGGGCATCCGTGTCCCATGGACACACTCTTCAATTTTTTATATTTTACTTTGCGAAGTATTACCGATCATATGACAAAATGCATGTTCAAAATACAAAAAACCTATTCTAAGATGATGCGCCTATGATGTAATAAAGTACTCATTGTAATTTGTATAAATCTTTTTTGTATTGCATATAGACATATATTACAAATACAAAACTAATGGTAACACATTTGTTTACATTATAATGTCAAACATAGCACATCAACAAATATCTATAATGTACCAATAGAAATCGGAAACAGCAGAAAAACGTTCAGTGTAATATAATAATCAATTAATTCGTTATACTTTTGTAACATTTGAACTATTTTTTTATAATACAGATCATAATATGATAATGTCGTTCACCAGTTTTACTATTAATTTGAATAAGGTCATAAAGTATAGTTTAAAAGTATGTACTGATATTTCTTTTATAACTTGCTTTGCAAACTATTAAATATCATATAATAATTGTTTGTTTGAAACACAACAAAAAGTATCTTAAGATGATGCTCTTACGATGTATAAAAATACAAGTGCGTATTGAAATTTGTAGAAATCTTGAGTTGCATATATACATATATTACAAATACAAAACTGTATCAACACATTTTTTTACATTATGAAGTCATAAGTGGCACAACAATATTATGATATTATTTCCTTTTTTCGACCGGGAATATAAATTATTTTGCATCCAGCGGTACAGTACAACAACAACAGCGACTATAATTTTTTTGTTTAAATTCTGCTTTGCATCAACAAATATCTATATAAAGTAAAATTGGAAATAGCAGAAAAATGTTAAGTGTAATATAAAAATATATATCCGGTATACTTGTGTAACATGTGAACTATTACCGATTTTTATAATACTGATCATAATATGATAATGTCGCTGACCAGTTCTATTATTGTTGTTACAATAATGTCTAAAAGTATGGCCTTAAAGTATGTACTTATATTTTTTTGATAACTTTCTTTGCAAAGAATTCACATATAAGTACAAAAAATTTTTTTTAAGTTAATGCGCTCATGATACAAAAATGTAAAAGTTTGAAGTTTGTACAGTTTATTTGTGTTGGATATATACATATATTACAAGTACAAAAGTAATGGTAACACATTTGTTTACATTATTAGGGCAAGGGTAGTACATCAATGTTATGAATATTAAAAAAGAAACTTAAGGATTTCGTCTCTGGTATTCTTCATTTCACCCTGTAAAAAACATTGAAATATATAAGAAAATTTTATAAAACTTTATAAATAAACGCAATTAAATAGATGTTCCGAAATTCAGTACAATTATGTAATTTCTCATATTGTGGTGTGAATTCATAAGCGTTATATTCTTGCTTCCTATGCCTAACTAATATTTTAATTTTCTTATTAATTGCTTGGCTACCAATTGAAATACTCATTGTTTTCAAAAGTACACTTTTATAATAAAATTGATCTATAATTATGTTTTCCAAAGGAAGACATATTGTTTTCGTACGGTTTCTTCTTATCATTATTATGTCTCTCAAACGAAGTTTTGGGAAACATATTGTTTTGTCAGTTTCTTATTCTTCTTCTTTTTCCTTTTTTTTCTCTTTTTATTCTTTCAGTGCAATGTTGTATTCACAGTTTCACAATCGACTTTGTAATTTTGAAAATGGCTTCCGTTTTCATGGAGACAGGGGTCATTATAAAGGACATTGCATTATGTTAGTAAAAATTTGTATGCTCAAGATTATAGTAGCAATGGGGGATCATTTGGGGGACATCTTGTGTTGGCATCCCAACAAACTCATTATTAGTTATTATTATGTATCCCAAACGAACTTTTTGTCCGGTTACTTATTATGGCTACCAAAGGAACGTGGATTGACGGACAGACAGACAAGGTGATTCCTCTATAACCTCCCAAACAAGTTTACGGGGGTATAAATATGATGAAACTTGCCACAGCTGTAGATCGACATATTGATGGGTGCACTCAATAGCCGCCATTTCAACATAGCCGCCACTTGGCGATACCCACCCAAAAAAGTTTTCCCGTGGTCCGATTTCAACGAAATTTGGTATGGAGGCAGATTTTAGTATTTCGAGTTGAACACTACTTTTGAATTTTTTCAACGTCGCGTTTCAAAATGGCGGCAAAAACGTGTAAACTTTTCAACCTGTCCGATCGCGAAGAAATTAAACGTGCTCTGAATATAACTGCGGAACTGCGAATGTTGAACTAGGAACTGAAAAATCGAATGTTGAACTAGGAACTGCGAATGTTGAACGAGGAACTGAAAAATCGAATGTTGAACTAGGAACTGCGAATGTTGAACAAGGAAGTGAGTGCTAAATGTTAAACTGAGAGAAGAGGTCTTTGGTATTTATTTGAATGTTGAATGTTGAACGTTGAACAAGTAACCAACTTGATTCACGTCAATTTTTAACCCATATTTGTGTGCACTTAGAAAGGGACATGGATGTCAGACCACCTTGCTGAGGTTGATTGAAGATTGGCGTACTGCTCTGGACGATAATCAATATGTTGCAGCAGTTCTCATGGATCTCTCTAAGGCATTTGACTGCCTCCCCCATGATATTTTGCTTGACAAATTGTCAGCATATGGTGTTTTACCAAATATTTAATAAGTGCCTTGCAAAGTGATTCAATAGAACTTATTAAATGGTTTAAGATAAACAAAATGCAGGCAAATCTTGGTAAATTTTAAATTTTTATCAATTGGTAAAAAACTTTTTCTAAATATCCCTGTATAGACATTCAAGGCTCGAATATCTTGTGTGAATCTACTGTAAAATTACTAGGTATAGATATTGATTATCAGCTAAACTTTGATGTACATATTAGCAACATCTGCAGGAAGGCATCACAGCAATTAAATATTTTAAAGCGTTTGGGACATTGTTTGGATAGACTTGGTAAACTAACTATATTTCATACTTTTATCCTCAGTAATTTTAACTTTTGCCCTTCGGCTTGGCACTTCTGCACAGAGAAAAATTCTAAAAAAATCGAAAAAGTGCAGGAACGAGCACTCCGCTTTGTATATGATGACTACTCCAGCAGATACGAAATGTTATTAGGAAAAGTCTTGATGTCTTCCTTACATATAAGACGCCAACGAACTATGGCTCTAGAAACATATAAAATTGTAAACAAAATTGCACCTGTTTGTCTACAAAATCTCTTAAATGTTAAAGAATCTAAATATTCTTTCAGATATAACAATATTTTGGATGTACCACTAGTAAAAACATCAACTTATGGTAAGAAAAGTTTTAATTTGCTGCAGCTGTAATGTGGAACATCCTTCCAGACCATTGCAGGACTGAGGGCAGTTTTTATCAGTTTAAAAGCCTCATTCAGTCCTGGAACGGATTTGAATGTCACTGTTCTGCTTGCAAGTAATTGTTTTTTATCTTCTGCTTTAAACTGCTTAGTTATTTTTAGTTGTCTTTAGTCTTAGCTTTAAACTGCTTAGTTATTTTTAGTTGTCTTCAGTTTTTAAAACTGCTTAGTTATTTTTAGTTGCCCAAGAAGACACCTGGTTAAAACCACTTGGTCTCTACGACCTCTACAAGATTTTAAATTATGTATGTGCAGAAGTGGTTGGATCTCATGAAGTTTATTATGTACTTCGAGATCCCAACCACGCTGCCATAGATTAGATATGTATTTAAAAATATATAATTTAAAATCAGTAAAAGGAATTTTACAATTAATGATTACATTTTCTAAGGCAGCTTTAGCCTCTCTGTCCACGACTGTGTTTCCATGAATTCCTACATGGCTGGGAATCCAGAAGAACACAACCTCTTTACCTAAACTTGTCAGCGATTTATAAATTTGAATTATTTTTAAAATAAATGGATTTTTAATTTTAGAATTTTCAATTGCCTGAAGACATGACAAAGAATCGGAGCAGATAATAAATTTACTCTCATCTGACGAAGCAATAATTTTAAGTGCAAGAAGGATAGCTTGCGCTTCTGCACTAAATACAGAAGAAACGGAAGGAAGGCGGCGTGTTTCGACACGCTCTCCAAAGACAGCGGCCGATGCAACTTTATCGCCGTCCTTCGATCCATCTGTATAAATTGCAGAATGGTCAGGATAGTGAGATTTTATTTCTGCAAAGTGTTGTTGAATAATTAAAGGGTTTGTGTCAGACTTTTTATGGTTTCTAAGATCAAAAATAAATACCGGTATTGGATTTAACCATGGTGGGTTATGTGGAATTTCAATAGCAGCAATTTCATCTAAATTTATACCAGAGTTGTTGAAATGAGGTTTTATTCTGATACCAAAAGTTGAATTTTATTTGGATGTTTTTCAAAAATATTTTCGTAAAGAGGGCCGGGTTGCCAGGATACGCCTTCAATTTGGTTGCATATTGCAAAGCGAGTTTAATTCTTCTTTGATACAAAGAAGGCTCGTTTGCTTCTACATATAAACTATTTACAGGTGTAGTTCTAAAAGCTCCAAGGCATAGTCGCAATCCTTGATGATGAACCGTATCAAGGATTTTGACATATGACTTGCGAGCAGAACCATAAATAAAACAACCATAATCCAATTTAGATCGAACCAGCGATCTATAAAGATTAAGTAAAACGTTGCATTCAGCACCCCAGTCGGTGCTGGCTACGACTTTTAAAATATCTAATGCCTTTAGGCATTTATTTTTTAACATTTTGATATGGGATAGAAAGGTTAGCCTTGAATAAAATATGAGACCGAGAAAAGTAGTTTCCTTTACAATTTTGATAGGATTATTATGTAATTTTAATTCGGGATCAGGATGCATCTTTCTCTTATTACAAAAATGCATCCCCACGGTTTTTGCAGTGGAGAATTTAAAACCATTCTCCATCGCCCATTTCTCTATTCTATTTAAACATAACTGCAGTTGACGTTCAATATTATTCATGTTCTTCCTCGGTAACATATGAGGAAGTCGTCAACATATAGAGAACCATCAATATTATATTTAAAAATTGAGCAAGGCTATTAATTTTGATACTAAATAAAGTGACAGAAAGGATGCTTCCCTGGGGAACACCCATTTCCTGTTCAAAAGGGTCATATAGAGTAGAATTTATCCTAACTTTAAATTCTTTGTCAGATAAAAAGTTTGAAATAAAGGTAGGAAGTCTACCTTTCAACCCCATATCAAAAAGATCTTTTAAAATACCATATTTCCATGTTGTGTCATATGCTTTTTCTAAATCGAAAAAGATAGACACAACATGTTCATTTTTGGCAAAGGCGTTTCGAATATACGTTTCAAAACGTACAAGATGATCTATGGTACTTCGCCCTTGCCTGAATCCACATTGGATATTTGAAATTAGATTGTTCGATTCTAAAAACCAGACAAGGCGATCGTTGATCATCCTTTCCATGGTTTTACAAAGACAGCTTGTGAGGGCTATAGGCCGATAGTTGGACGCTTCTGAGTGATCTTTTCCTGGTTTTGGAATAGGCACAACAGTGGCCATTTTCCCAAATGTTGTTAAGAAAATTCAAAAGGCATTGGAGAGATGATTGTGGCAGATGTTTGAGAAGTTGATAATGGATGTCATCTGGACCACATGCTGTATCGTGAGATTTGTTCAAAGAGGTTTTTAGCTCTTCCAAAGAAAAAGGTTTGTTGTAATCTTCTACATTTTTTGACTGGAAATTAAGTTTTGATTTTTCTTTTTGAGTTTTGATACGCTGAAAATCGGGATGATAATTTTCAGCGGACGAGTGTTTTGCAAATGTTTCGTCCAATTTGTTATATATATCCGACTCTGATGTTAACAAGTCTTGTCCATCCTTTAAATGATGGACATTTGCTTTACTTTTTTTACCTTTAATTTTACGAATCATGTTCCAAATTTTATTCATGGGGGTATGGTTATTTAGTTTAGAAACAAAGTTACGCCAAGAGGTGCGTCGTCTTTGTTTCGTTACTCTGCGAGCTTTCGCTCGAAAAATTCGGAAATGGTTAAGATTATTTTGAGTTGGGTGTTTATTAAAGCGTCGTTCGGTTTTTTTCCGGTCTTTAATAGCGTCCTCACAGCTGTCATCGAACCATGGTTTACCAAGATGTTTTGGATTTGTCGGGGTCTTAGGAATTGTTTCATCAGCAATTGAAATAAGTGTTTCATTAAATTTTAAAATTGGATCAGAAACAGCTTCAAAAGCATCTGAGTTAAGTCGCTCAAAACAGAGTTGTTCAAATAGAAGCCAATTGGCCTTGCCAAATTTATACCGAGCGACTCGTTTTTGAAGAGTGTAAAGATTCCAAGATAATGGGAAAGTGATCACTGCCACAGAGATCGTCATGGACTTTCCATGAGAAATCGGGCAACAGAGAAGGATCTGCTATTGCAAGATCAATAGCCGAATATGATCCATTCCCAGCATGTAAATATGTATTGCTTCCATCATTAAAAATACCCAGATCTTCCTGATTCATTAAGCCTTCAATAATTTTACCTTTTTCGTTAATTGCGGTACTACCCCATAGAGGGTTGTGTGCGTTGAAGTCCCCAAATAATATATATGGGGCTGGTAACTGATCAGTAAGATGTTTCAACTGATTTAAATTTAATGAAGAATTCGGTGGTATATACACAGAGCATAAAGTAATTGTTTTGTCTAATGATATTCTAACAGCAACCGCCTGCAAATCAGTGTCGAGATCTACATGGCTATGTAGAACTTGATCTTTTAGAAGAATGGTAGAGCCGCCAGCAGCTCTATCACTCTCGTCTACATATGTGCTGTATATAGAATAGTTTTGGGATTCTTGGAGGCAAAATGCAACAGGTAGAAAGGCTTGAACTAATAATGTAATTTCAAAAAAATTAATCTTAAGACCTCGACAATTCCATTGTATTATTGTACCCATTATGGTCTGCGAATAGGGGAATAGTTAACAGTTTTTTGGGGGCTATTCCGCCGGTTTCTGCAGGGGGATCTACTTTTAGATCCAGTATCTGCGGGTAGTGTATCCATGGGATCGCCCCAGATAGTAGTGTCTAGATGATTTAGACTTCCAAACCTGTTGTGGACCTTAATGGGATCCCGCAGCAGTTTTGGAGTACGATCTCCTTTTTGATTTGAGTTTTTATTTGAGTTAGAAGAATTTAAATTGGAGTTGGTATTTTTTGAATTTTTTTGGGGGCTTCTTGAAGAATTGGTTGAGGATTGAGAGGGTGCTGAAGACGTAGCTGTTTGAGAGGGTGCTGAAGACGTAGCAGTTTGAGAAGATGAAGATTTTCGTGAAGATTGAATGATTTTGTCTGTTGTTTTGACTGGTAATTTCGAAGGTTCCTGTTTGTCAATGGGCCAGGTGATGATGGTCTGCGTTTCAACTGAAGTGAGAACGCGTTTGGCAACACTAGCATATGACGTTGATGCAGGAGACGAGGGATTATTCGCAGTATTATACAGACGACGAGACTCAGGGTAAGAGATGTTTTTTTCAGTTTTTATTTTTGAATTTCTTTTTCCTTTTTAAAATGCTGACAGTCCTTAGATGAGGACATGTGGGCTTCACTACAATTAGCACACTTTGGAGTTTTAGTGCAGGTGAAGCCCTCATGTCCTTCTTCTGCACACTTAAAACAAACCAGGTGACCTCTGCACTGCCCCTTTCCGTGGCCGAACTTTTGACACTTAAAGCAGCGCACAGGGTTAGAGATGTATGCGCTGACTTTAGCTTTGTAGAGACCAATCTTGATGGATTCAGGGACAGTGGGAGTGTTGAAATTCAACAGAAAGGTGTTCAGTTTTACCTGAACACCCGGTCTGTTAGCAATAAATCTTTTTACTTTTGTAACACCCTGAGGCTCTAGTTCTGAACAGATTTCGTCGTCTGACAATTCCGAGAGGTCTTCGCCTCGGTAACGAATAATCCCTTGACTGGAGTTTAACGTTCTGTGGGGCGGTACATCGAAAGTGTAAAAACAACCCGAAAAGTGTAAAAACAACGTGGAATAGTGTAAAAACAACCATATCTGTGGTGAAAACAACTCAGAAATGATAGATATTACCATATATAATGATAATAATCGAATATTTGTGAAAAAATAATTACGCCTTATCCCACAGAATCGATTTTTGTAACCGCCCGATACGTCCTATATTAGGTCAAATAGCTAGGGGAGAGCACTCCAATTCATTGCAATAAAAGTACTTAAAGTACTGTCAGTAGGAATTATATTCAAAATCGTAATACAGACAAATGATTTATTTTCATTTAATTTTTAATTTCAGAATGGACATTTCAACAAAGTTTCATCAATTTAAAAAAAAGAAAAACTGATTATTATCACAAAAAGACAAAATTGAAGACTGTAGAGACATATTTCTTATTATCATACAACTGTAATAAATTTCAGTCTATGTATATTTAAAGAGTTGCAATTTTTTGTACATGAATATATAATTTCCGTAATTGTCATCAATCAAGACAATAGAAGCCATACGGTTTGCACGTGTAACCTGCATATTCGTCTAATGGATAGAAATGCAGTAACATCTGCCGATGTCATATTATTTTGAATTGATAAGCGTTTTGTTTGAATAAAAAAATTGAAGAGTGTGTCCATGGGACACGAATGCCCCCGCTAAATGAAGTCCCAAACAGGAAGTAGTTGTCCAACAGGTCTGAAAGTCTCTTAGGACGTACAACTTGTGATACTGAACCACCCTGCCAAATTTCAAATTGTGCTGATGTACGGTTTCTGAGAAAAGCTTGACGGAAATTTTCATACTCATGTTAACACATTTTCATATCGGCCCAGTCGCAAACAGGAAGTAGTTGTCCGACAGGACTGAAAGTCGCTTAGGACGTACAACTTGTGATACTGAACCACCCTGCCAAATTTCAAATTGTGCTGATGTACGGTTTCTGAGAAAAGCTTGACGGAAATTTTCATACTCATGTTAACACATTTTTATATCGGCCCAGTCGCAAACAGGAAGTAGTTGTCCGACAGGTCTGAAAGTCGCTTAGGACGTACAACTTGTGATACTGAACCACCCTGCCAAATTTCAAATTGTTCTAATGTACGGTTTCTGAGAAAAGCTTGACGGAAATTTTCATACTCATGTTAACACATTTTCATATCGGCCCAGTCGCAAACAGGAAGTAGTTGTCCGACAGGTCTGAAAGTCGCTTAGGACGTACAACTTGTGATACTGAACCACCCTGCCAAATTTCAAATTGTTCTTATGTACGGTTTCTGAGAAAAGCTTGACGGAAATTTTCATACTCATGTTAACACATTTTCATATCGGCCCAGTCGCAAACAGGAAGTAGTTGTCCGACAGGTCTGAAAGTCGCTTAGGACGTACAACATGTGATACTGAACCACCCTGCCAAATTTCAAATTGTTCTGATGTACGGTTTCTGAGAAAAGCTTGACGGAAATTTTCATACTCATGTTAACATATTTTCATATCGGCCCAGTCGCAAACAGGAAGTAGTTGTCCGACAGGTCTGAAAGTCGCTTAGGACGTACAACTTGTGATACTGAACCACCCTGCCAAATTTCAAATTGTTCTGATGTACGGTTTCTGAGAAAAGCTTGACGGAAATTTTCATACTCATGTTAACACATTTTTATATCGGCCCAGTCGCAAACAGGAAGTAGTTGTCCGACAGGTCTGAAAGTCGCTTAGGACGTACAACTTGTGATACTGAACCACCCTGCCAAATTTCAAATTGTTCTGATGTACGGTTTCTGAGAAAAGCTTGACGGAAATTTTCATACTCATGTTAACACATTTTCATATCGGCCCAGTCGCAAACAGGAAGTAGTTGTCCGACAGGTCTGAAAGTCGCTTAGGACGTACAACATGTGATACTGAACCACCCTGCCAAATTTCAAATTGTTCTGATGTACGGTTTCTGAGAAAAGCTTGACGGAAATTTTCATACTCATGTTAACATATTTTCATATCGGCCCAGTCGCAAACAGGAAGTAGTTGTCCGACAGGTCTGAAAGTCGCTTAGGACGTACAACTTGTGATACTGAACAACCCTGCCAAATTTCAAATTGTTCTGATGTACGGTTTCTGAGAAAAGCTTGACGGAAATTTTCATACTCATGTTAACACATTTTCATATCGGCCCAGTCGCAAACAGGAAGTAGTTGTGCGACAGGTCTGAAAGTCGCTTAGGACGTACAACTTGTGATACTGAACCACACTGCCAAATTTCAAATTGTTCTAATGTACGGTTTCTGAGAAAAGCTTGACGGAAATTTGTACATACAGACGGACGTATTTACGTACAAATGAAGTCCCAAACAGGAAGTAGTTGTCCGACAGGTCTGAAATTCGCTTAGGACGTACAACTTGTGATACTGAACCACTCTGCCAAATTTAAAATTGTTCTCATGTATGGTTTCTGAGAAAAGCTTGACGGAAATTTGTTCGTACGTACGTACGTACGTACGGACGGACGGACGGACATGAGTAAAACTTAATGCCCCCCCGACATGTCGTCGCGGGGGCATAAAAATTAATTAAAATTCTTATTACTGTAACAATAAACTGAGCTTTTATTTTCACTACAATTTCTTTATGTTATCTTTAATGAATATATGCAAACAACGAGCAATACAATTTAATGACCTGTTGTACTTGAAGAATAGAAGCAAATAATAAATTGGAAAACTACTCCTCTCATTGCGACCTACAATTGGTCTGTAATGTCAAAAATTATTCAATGAACCGTTTAGGAGTTATTGCCCTTGACATGATTCGGTTGATTGGTTTTTGACTTATAACTCGAAAACTGTAAAAGATAGAAGCAGACAATAAATTGGAAAAATACTCCTCTTATTGAGACCTACAATTGGTCTATTATGTCAAAAATTGTTCAATGAACCGTTTAGGAGTTATTGCCCTTGACATGTTTCGGTTGATTGGTTTTTGACTAATAACTTGAAAACGGTTAGAGATAATAGTGATCAGTATGAAAAGAGCTTCAATTTGAGCCCAAGGTCAAAGGTCATGGGTCAAGGTCACACCATAGCAACAAGGTAACCATCATAAAAAGTCCTTAGTTACCCTATATATTTAGAATCAGGATGAAGTATTTAGGTGGAATACATTATTTTACAACCGGAAGTGACAATTTGTCCCTAGCAACGGTCACAAAAGTACTTAGCAACCATATGAAGTGTGAATAGGGATGACTTGCTTTACTCAAATAACTAATTTTCATGACTGCTAGTGACATTTTGTGATGAGGAACAGACAAAACGTCAACAGAATCCCCTTATTTACCATACCGGGAAAGACCTCACATTTGTTCTTTGAACAAATGACCTTTCATTATTATTATTATTATTATTTTTCTTTTCTTTTCCGCCATCAGTTGCTAAAAAGTGTCGCGACATATCATTTTGATACTTGGTACTATTAATCGGTCATACTGGCAGATGACTCAGTTCACCCTGTGAAACCGATCTATTTTTAGTAACAGAGTTATCTGCCCCAACACCGTAAACCCTTGCTAGCATATAAACTCAGAAACCGTAACCGATTCTCAAAATCTAAAGTGTAAAAAATGTCGCTGGACCTATAGCGATGATTTGTCATGCAAAATTTTTTTTCCAATCGACTTCCTGTTTACGTGTTTTTTACCTGAAAAATGTCGCAAGGCGTCAAAATTTTTTTCTCAGAAACCGTAAGTCCTAGAGACTTGGGACCACCACCATTTATCCTAAGTGACATATGTTATAATAAAAAATGTCAAGGTCAAATGTCAAGGTCAAAGGTCACCATAGGCATTGTTAGCACTATATCTCACAAACCATAAAAGATAGAAGCAGACAATAAATTGGAAAAATACTCCACTTATTGAGACCTTCATTTGGTTCATTTGACTGAAAGCTGTGCGATGGACCATTTCTGAGTTACTGCCCTTGACGCGTTTCGGTTAATCGGTTTTTTGGTTAAAACTTGAAAACGGTTAGAGATAATATAGTAAACATATAGGTTTAACTTGATCAGTAGGAAAAGAGCTTCAATTTGAGCCAAAGGTCAAAGGTCATAGGTCAAGGTCATACCATAGCATCAAGGTGACTGTTATAAAAAGTCCTTAGCAACCATATATTTTTAGAATCAGAATGATGTACTGTACTGAAATATGTCATATCATGACCGGAAGTGCCATTTTGTCCCTAGCAACCGAATGAAAGTCCTTAACAACCATTTATTTTTTGGCTCGCGACCACTTTCTACACTCAAATAACTCATTTTTATGACTGGAAGTGACATTTTGTGCTTAGCAAGACACAAAATCCCAAAGCATCACATATATTATCTCACTTTAGAGGAACAGTGGGAAAGACCTTCTCATTTGTTCTCAGAACAAATGGCATTTTAATTAAGGTCTTTCCCTTCCACAGAAGGAAAGACCTTACTGTATTTCTTATGGTTATTATTATTATTATTATTATTATTATTATTAAGGTCTTTCCCCTTTCCAAGGGAAAGACCTTACTGTATTTCTTATGGTTATTAAGGTCTTTCCCACTACAGTGGAAAGACCTCCTTACCTTTCTTATGATTATTAAGGTCTTTCCCCCTTTCCAAGGGAAAGACCTTCTTGTATTTCTTATGATTATTATTATTATTTTTCTTTTTCTCCCCAAATTTCAAAATGGGTTTGCCAGAAGGGGTTTCGACATATCATTATGATACTTGGTACGTTTAATTGCTCATACCAGGAGATGACCTGGCTCACCCTGTGAGACTATTCTATTTTTGGTAACAGAGTTATCTGCCCCAACACCGAAAACCTTGTTAGCAGATAAACTCAGAAACCGTAACAGATACTCAAAATCTGAAGTGTGCAAAGTGTAGGGCGACGTATGGCGATGATTTAACATGCAAACTTTTTTTTCTTAATCGACTTCCGGTTTACGCGTTTTTGACCTGAAAAATGACGCAACGCGTCAAAATTTTTTTCTCAAAAGTCGTAAGTCCTAGAGACTTGGGACCACCACCCTTGATACTAAGTGACATATGTTACATTAAAAATGTCAAGGTCAAAGGTCAAAAGTCAAGGTCAAATGTCAAAAGTCAACGTCAAAGGTCACCATAGGTCTTGTTAGCACTATATCTCACAAACCATAGAAGATCGAAGCAAACAATACATTAGAAAAATACTCTACTTATTGAGACCTTCATTTGGTACATTTGACCGGAAGCTGTGCGATGAACCGTTTTCGAGTTACTGCCCTTGACGCGTTTCGGTTAAACGGTTTTTTGGTTAAAACATGAAAACGGTTAGAGATAATATAGTAAACATATAGGTTTAAAGTGATCAGTATGAAAAGAGCTTCAATTTGAGCCAAAGGTCAAAGGTCATAGGTCAAGGTCATACCCTAGCAACAAGGTGACCGTTATATAAAGTCCTTAGCAACCATATATTTTTAGAATCAGAATGATTTTCTTTACTGTAATATTTCATTTCATGCAGGAAATGGCCTTTTGTCCCTAGCAACCGAATGAAAGTCCTTAACAACCATATATATTTTGAGCCGGGAACACTTTCTTTACTCAAATAATTCATTTTTATGACTGGAAGTGACATTTTGTGCTATAGCAAAACACAAAATCTCATAGCATCACATAACTTTTCGATCTTCAGAGGAACAGTGGGAAAGACCTTCTCATTTGTTCTCAGAACAAATGGCAGTTTAATTATTATTATTTTTCTTTTCTTTTCCGCCATCAGTTGCTAAAAAGTGTCGCGGCATATCATTTTGATACTTGGTACCATTAATCGGTCATACTGGCAGATGACTCAGTTCACCCTGTGAAACCGATCTATTTTTAGTAACAGAGTTATCTGCCCCAACACCGTAAACCCTTGTTAGCAGATAAACTCAGAAACCGTAACGGATTCTCAAAATCTGAAGTGTAAAAAATGTCGCTGGTCCTATAGCGATGATTTGTCATGCAAAATTTTTTTTTCCAATCGACTTCCTGTTTACGTGTTTTTGACCTGAAAAATGTCGCAACGCGTCAAAATTTTTTTCTCAAAAACCGTAAGTCCTAGAGACTTGGGACCACCACCATTGATCCTAAGTGACATGTGTTACATTTAAAAATGTCAAGGTCAAAGGTCAAAAGTCAAGGTCAAAGGTCACCATATGTCTTGTTAGCACTATATCTCACAAACCATAAAAGATAGAAGCAGACAATAAAAGGAAATAATACTCCACTTATTGAGACCTTCATTTGGTACATTTGACCGAAAGCTGTGCGATGGACCATTTTTGAGTTACTGCCCTTGACGAGTTTAGGTTAATCGGTTTTTTGGTTAAAACTTGAAAACGGTTAGAGATAATATAGTAAACATATAGGTTAAACATGATCAGTAGGAAAAGAGCTTCAATTTGAGCCAAAGGTCAAAGGTCATAGGTCAAGGTCATACCCTAGCAACAAGGTGACCGTTATAAAAAGTCCTTAGCAACTATATATTTTTAGAATCAGAATGATGTACTTTACTGAAATATGTCATTTCATGACCGGAAGTGGCCTTTTGTCCCTAGCAACCGAATGAAAGTCCTTAACAACCATATATTTTTTGGCTTGGGACCACTTTCTTTACTCAAATAATTCATTTTTATGACTGGAAGTGACATTTTGTGCTATAGCAAGACACAAAATCCCATAGCATCATCTAAATTTTCTTACTTTAGAGGAACAGTGGGAAAGACCTTCTCATTTGTTCTCAGAACAAATGGCAGTTTAATTATTATTATTATTATTATTATTATTATTTTTCTTCTTTTCCGCCGTCAATATACGAAAAGTGTTGCGACATATCTTTTCGATACTTGGTACCTTAACTTGGTCATACCTGATCTCGCCTTGACCGACACAGGGAAACTGATCTATTTTTAGTAACGGAGTTATCTGCCCCAACAACGTAAACCCTTGTTAGCAGATAAACTCAGAAACCGTAACCGATTCTCAAAATCTAAAGTGTAAAAAATGTCGCTGGACCTATAGCGATGATTTGTCATGCAAAATTTTTTTTTCCAATCGACTTCCTGTTTACGTGTTTTTGACCTGAAAAATGTCGCAACGCGTCAAAATTTTTTTCTCAGAAACCGTAAGTCCTAGAGACTTGGGACCACCACCATTGATCCTAAGTGACATATGTTACATTAAAATATGTCAAGGTCAAAGGTCAAAAGTCAAGGTCAAAGGTCACCATAGGCCTTGTTAGCACTATATCTCACAAACCATAAAAGATAGAAGCAGACAATAAATTGGAAAAATACTCCACTCATTGAGACCTACAATTGGCTTTTTATGTCAAAAATTGTTCAATGAACCGTTTAGGAGTTATTGCCCTTGACATGTTCCGGTTGATTGGTTTTTGACCTATAACTCGAAAACCGTAAAGAATAGAAGCAGACAATAAATTGGAAAAATACTGCTCTCATTGCGACCTACAATTGGTCTATAATGTCAAAAATTATTCAATGAACCGTTTAGGAGTTATTGCCCTTGACATGTTTCGGTTGATTGGTTTTTGACTTATAACTCGAAAACTGTAAAAGATGGAAGCAGACAATAAATTGGAAAAATACTCCTCTTATTGAGACCTACAATTGGTATTTCATGTCAAAAATTGTTCAATGAACCGTTTAGGAGTTATTGCCCTTGACATGTTTCGGTTGATTGGTTTTTGACTTATAACTCGAAAACTGTAAAAGATAGAAGCAGACAATAAATTGGAAAAATACTCCTCTTATGGAGACCTACAATTGGTCTTTTATGTCAAAAATTGTTCAATGAACCGTTTAGGAGTAATTGCCCTTGACATGTTTCGGTTGATTGGTTTTTAACTAATAACTTGAAAACGGTTAGAGATAATATGATAAACATGCGTATGTCATAATTATAATTTGTGTCCAATTGATAAGCAACTTTGTTTTAGTCTTTATAGTGTAATCTATGTATTGTCCATGTGTTAAAGTCATTAACTTAGTCTGGGAGTAGTGAAAGTAATATGATATCTTTTATCAGTTCTGTATATGCATGTTTAAACTGATTTATGGTTTGTTTACTATTATGGTGATGTAAGTGTTAGGAGAAAATTAGGAGGAAATTAGGAGAATTTTAGGAGAAAGTTAGGAGAATTTTAGGAGATAATTGAGGTCAGGTGATAAGGCTTGGGTATATAAGTACCAAGTTTTTGTTAGTTTAAAGGAGGAAGAAAAGAGGCAGTTGTGGCAATGTTAGAGTAGATTCTTTGCTGTTATTTTGATATGAGCCATGAGATGTTTTTGGATGTACTTAATGGTTAATGGTTAACCCGTGACTTTGTATAAGTCTGTGTTCTGTGTTATAGGATTTATGCTTGTTTTGTGGTGGATTATTTGTTAGTTATTCCACTATGTTGAATTATATTCAACCGTTACCTCATGTGCGTTTGGCCGATAGGATTTAGAATATATCCTGAATGTAATGTTTGGTGCTGATTTTGTGAAAGGCATTCCTCCTACTATGATGTAAAATTGACTGTATATAATTGAGATGTATATATATTTAATAAACTGTAGATTAGTACAATTAGTGTTTATGTGATTTTGAGGACTAAAGCCAGCATCACTGCATCCGTCTGTCCGTTTATAGTCATTTGCACTCGACCGCCGTCACATTTATTTTTGGTGTCAGAAGTGGGATGCGATTCTAAAATACGCATTTTGTGTGTGAAATTTCTAATAATTGGATTTAGTTGTATTCTGTAATTCCAAGTAAGTGAATTTTTCTGTAATCATGCCACGTGGGAATAGGCATAGGAATAGGAGTTTATCTCCAGATGAAAATGTTTCAGCATCAAGCGTTCCTGTAGTGCAGGAGACTCGCGTTTTTCCAGAACAGAGATCGCATGTTACGCCATCTAAATTCTTTGGCGAAGTTGGCGAGGACTTCGAAAGTTGGATAAAAACATTCGAAAGAATTAGCAAGGCTAATCGGTGGAGTAAGGACAAGAAGGCAGTCATGTTACCAGCATTTTTACGAGGTAGGGCAGCGGATTTCTTTGAAGATCTAGATTCAAGCATTCAAGAAGAATATGACAAAACAGTGCACAGTCTAAAAGAGAGATTTTGTCCTAAAGAATTAGAAAGAATGTATTATTCTGAGCTATTTGGAAGAAAACAGCTGTCGTCTGAAAGTGTAGAGGACTATGGAAATGCTATTCTGAAATTAGCCAGGCGTGCTCATGGTGGAGTTTCGATGGATGAGCATAATCGACTTGTAATGGAGCATTTTTTACAAGGGCTTCTACCTAATATTAAAAGGTTTGTTATGATGAGTGATCCACAGAGTTTTGAGCAGGCCTTTAGAATTGCAAAGAGAGAAGAGTGTAATGAAAATCTTATTCGGGCAGAGTCCAATCCAGTCAGCGTTAATGTTGTGGCCAGTGATAATAATATTTTGCACAAGAGTGTTGAGAGTTTAGCCAGCAAGCTTGAAAATTTGGAGAAGAAACTGGACAGTCTAGCAAGCAAATCTCGGGAGCATAATTATAATCGTACTGGAAGACGATATGGAAATTCACAACAAGGGAACGTGAGAAGACCAACCTGTTTTTACTGTAAGAAGGTAGGACATTTACAACGATATTGTCATAAAAGGGAGATTGATAATAAGGGCCGGTCTAGCAGTTCGAATCAGCGTTTAAACTAGTACAGGCTCCCTTTAAGCAGGGGAAGGCAGCCATTTTACCTAGGAAAACATTTCCTGCAAATAGACATTCAGATTTTAATTGCAATTTTAGTCCTGTTAAACATTTTAATTTGCAAAGTGCTGAAACTCTAGCACTTAACTCGTTGGTACCTGATCAAAATCATGGAATTCAAATTCTTGGGAAGCTATTTCACAGTGATGCTACATTACTACTAGATACTGGTGCTGTTGTTTCATTAATTGATTCCAAGTTTATACCCTCAAAGGAAATTACAAATATTAAGTACTCTTCAAAGAAAGTGGTATCAGCAACTGGACAGCCTATTGGGATAAAAGGTGTGCTCGAATGTGAAATTTGTGTTAATTCTGATATTTCAAAGCAAATTATGTATGTGGTGGATGATTTAAAATATGATGCTATCATTGGAAATGATATTATGAACAGCATTGGTTTAGTGATTGATTTTCAAACACAGTCTGCTTACTGGAATGGTGAATGTGTGAAATTTATTCGGAAACAGAAGTATGGACAAGGAGCCTATGTATATTCAGTCAACTTAATAAAATCTGTTGAAATACCTCCGAGATCAGAAGTACTATGTGCCGTCAAAGTACCTTGTGTTAATGAAGGAAAATTGGGTATTCTCGAGCCAAAGGAGCAAATGATTGAGAAATATGGAATTTATCCTGCTAGAGCAGTCACTAGAATTTCTTCCAATGGAGCTTTTATGCGAGTACTTAATCCCAACTCAGATAGTGTGAAACTGTATGAAAATACAAAAATTGGAACTTTTGAGGAAATTTCTGATTGCGCAGTGATTGATATATCTGAAGAACCAGGAAATTTTGGGAGCACGAAGAAGCAAGATCAGGATTACGAAGATATTGAGATTGGATGGAATTTGATGTCAGAAGCAGAGCAACAGAAGTTTCGTTCTCTTATGTCTGAATTCTCTGATATTTTTTCAAAAGATGACAATGACCTTGGAGCCACAACTTTGGTGGAACATACCATTGACACAAACGGACACGCTCCCATTAAACAGCGTCCATATAGGGAACCCTTTTCACAGAAGACGGAAATTCAGGAGCATGTTAAGAAGATGTTGGACAGAAACATCATTAGACCTTCGCATAGTCCTTGGGCCTCTCCTATTGTTCTAGTTAAAAAGAAAGATGGATCAACTCGTTGTTGTATAGACTACAGGCGTGTCAATGCTGTAACTAAAAAGGATGTGTATCCGTTACCAAGAATTGATGATATGATTGAAGCTTTCAGAGATACCAAGTACTTCTCTGTAATGGATATTGCTCAGGGATACTTTCAAGTACCTGTATCAGAAAAGGACAAGGAAAAAACAGCATTTATTTCAAGCGAAGGGTTATATGAATTCAATAAAATGCCGTTTGGATTGTGCAATGCACCCAGTACATTTCAAAGACTTATGGACATGTTACTCGCCGGTATTCAGTGGAAAATGGCACTTGTTTATATTGATGACGTCATTGTATTTTCGAAGACTTTTGAAGATCATTTGGTGAGATTACGAGAAGTGTTTAGTCGTTTTCGTAGTGCAAACTTAAAACTAAAACAAAAAAAGTGTTCCTTTATTAAGGCCGAAGTTTCATTTCTAGGGCACATAGTTTCAGGAGAGGGAATCAAAGCAGATCCAAAGAAAGTTGAAGCTGTTCAAAACTTTCCTACACCACACAACGTTAAGTCATTGCAGTCATTTATTGGATTGGCATCATATTATAGAAAATTTATCAATAACTTTGCAAAAATCAGTGCTCCGTTATCACGACTGTTGCGTAAGGATGCCAAATTTGAATGGTCAACAGAGTGCGACATGGCCTTCAAAGCTATGAAAGATGCTCTGACAACTTCTCCTGTGTTACGCTATCCAAATTTTGAGAAGCCATTTATTCTTTACTGTGATAGTTCAGACCTCGGACTTGGTGTTGTTTTGGCACAGAAAGAGGACTCAGACAAAGTGGACCATCCAATAGGATATGCAAGCCGGCAATTAAAGAAACACGAAATTAATTATGCTGTCATAGAAAAGGAAGCATTGGCAATAATATATGGTGTTCAGGTTTTTAGACAATACCTTTATGGTCATAAGTTTGTTGTTATTACTGATCATAACCCTTTGAGATGGTTAATGTCAATCAGGAATCCAAGTGGCCGATTAGCACGTTGGGCCTTATTGCTTCAGGAGTATGATATTCAAATTGAGTATAGGGCCGGTAAAACACATAAGAATGCTGATGGATTGTCAAAGCAGGATTTTAGACAGGATGTCATTGCTGGAGTTACTGAAGATTCACCTGCGGGATTGCAGTTGGACAACGTCAGAGATATGCAAGAGAAAGATCCAAACTTGCGTCCCATTATACGGTATTTAAAGGATGGAACTTTACCTGAAAATGCAATGGATTGCAGGAAAATTGTTGCATGTTCTCCAGATTATGAGATTTTTGATGATGTTCTATATCATTTCTGGACGCCAGGACCTAGAAAACGCAAGCATGTGAAGAGGCAATTAGTTGTTCCACGCTCACTCATTGATGAAGTATTACACTGGTGCCATAATGATACTACAGCAGGACATTTACGATTTCATAAAACGTATTACAAAGTTCAGGAAAGATTTTACTGGATTGGAATGTACAGAGATATTGATTATTGGTGTAAGTCCTGTATTAAGTGTGCAACAAGGAAAACTCCTAAGGGTAGAAAACCCGCACCACTTTTACCTATACCTGTAGAAGGACCATTCGATCGTGTTGCTGTGGATATTCTTGGTCCCTTCCCACCGAGTCTTATGGGAAATCGCTATGTTGTTGTGTTTACGGATTATTTGACAAAATGGACCGAAGCTTTTCCTATTAGGACTGCTGACGCTGTTACTGTTTCAAAATTATTTGTTGAAGAAGTTGTTTGCAGACACTCTGCTCCACGAGTGTTACTGTCTGATCGAGGACAGACATTTATGTCTAATTTATTGAAAGAGATTTGTGCTCTGTTGAACACCAAGAAAGTGTTCACATCGGCGTATCATCCACAATGTGATGGATTAGTTGAAAGATTCAATGGAGTTCTCGCTCATATGATATCGATGTTTGTTAGTGAAAACCATAAAGACTGGGATATGTATATTCCTTATTTTCTTTTCGCATACAGGACAAGTGTACAAGAAAGTACTCTGGAGACCCCGTTTTACCTTACCTATGGGCGTGATGCTAGATTGCCTATAGATGTAGCCTTGTCTACCCCAACCGTTCAATATACTGATGTTGACAATTACAAATCAGAGATGCTTAACCGTTTACAAGAGGCCTTTACATTAGTCAAAAGTAACATTGAGTTGGCACAGCAGAAGCAAAAGAGAAACGCTGATAGAAAGTCGAGTGTACCTGATTTTAATATAGGAGATAAAGTGTGGATATTTTCACCAGCATCTAAGCCAGGATTATCTCACAAACTTTTACATCCCTGGAGCGGTCCACACAGGATTATTTGCCAAACATCTCCAGTAAACTACAAGATCGAAAGTTGTGACAATAAAAAACAACAACAGGTAGTTCATGCAAATAGGATGAAGTATTTTGTTGACCCCGATGACCCACCAGAGGCACGTAATATGTTTGCAAGTGAAGAAGAGGAATTCAATGTTGATAATGATGAAGAGACAAATGATAACACTGTTAATGATAATGTTGAGATTGTTGAGGTGTTGGACAAACTTTATACAAGAAATGAAAAAGGTCGTTTGGAACCAAAGTATTTTGTAAAATATAAGGATGATAGATTGGAAGAATCATGGATCAACCCAGATCAAATACCTGGTGATTTATTAGAAAAGTTTGAAAGTAATTACAAGGGAAGAGGTGCCTCATACCGACAAAAGAACTGCTAATGTTTAAAATAGTCGAAAGAGATTATTGCATTTTAATTGTTTTATCACATGACACTTATGTTTATGACCTTCCTGATGTCACAAGAGATATAACATTACGATTTGCTATGTAATATTGTCTTTACACTAATTCATGCAGAAAACTAACTGTTGACACTCTGAAAAATTTATAGTTTTTCTGGATTGTTGCTGACCAAAAATTTGAAGATAGCAGTTTTGCAGGAATAAAATATGTATTTTAGATTTACCCTTGACCATTTCTATATGTATTTATCCACTATGCTGACATTTTAAGATACTGTCAAAATTCTTGACATGAGTTTGGCACTATTTAAAGCATTGTGCTGGGTACTCAGTCCCACTCTTTGATTCTAATTTCAAAATTCAACAACACTATGAGCTCCAAAAGAAGACTAGATTGTGAAGAATGTTTCAAAACTTTTTCAACTGAATGGAATTTAGAAAGACACGTGAATGAGCAACATGCCAACTGCAGATTTGTGAGGAGATGCCCAGTTAAGGGATGTACAAAACTATTTTCCAGAAAGCACTACCTCTTCTGCCATTTGACAAAATACCACAGATATCAGAAGGACGAAGCCGATATTGAAATAATGAAAACTTTTGTAGAAGGAGTCTCTACAGAGGAGTTTGATAGAAGAAGGAAAAAGGCAAAGTATGTCGCCATTAATCTGTCTGATTATTCTGACATCTCTGATGATGAGGAAATATTCGACTTTTTCAAAGGACAGGAAGAAGCTAAATCTGACCTACAGCTCTCACCAATTTCTTCACCAGAACCCTTTGACTTTGACCAACTAGAAGACACCTTTGAAAATATATCCAAAGAACTAAGTGATAAAACATTAGAAACTTACAAAAATAAAAGTGAAAACTCATGCGAGACAGGAAGTACAAATGCCGAAGAAGATCATTTTAAGGATCCGATTTCTGATTGTGACTCTGTTATCATGTTGGGAGAAGAATTCCCTCAGACTGAAGTTGTGAATATTGAAACTCATACAATTACATTGACAATGACTCATCGGGACATAACCTATAAGAATGGAGTAAAGGAAACCATCAGAGACAGTAAGATCCAATACAGTGAAAATGTTATACCAGAAAATGTGGACTTTTCTAAGTTAGCTGAATTCCTTCTGGATGATTTAAATGAACATTTGAAGTCTGGACCACAGAGACAATTTAAAATGGATTAATTTGACTTTCTTTCAAATTTCAAAGTGACTTTTAAGGTCTTAAAGTAATCTGTAAGTGTTAATATTTTGTTTAATTTTACTTTAATATTTTGTTTGTTTTATTTACATTGTTGCATATTTTGTTTTGATGCAACTTATCCTTATTTTATGTGTTGATTTACTTTCGACTATTTCAATGACTGAGGTCAGTCATTATTTGCAGGGGAAGGAATGTCATAATTATAATTTGTGTCCAATTGATAAGCAACTTTGTTTTAGTCTTTATAGTGTAATCTATGTATTGTCCATGTGTTAAAGTCATTAACTTAGTCTGGGAGTAGTGAAAGTAATATGATATCTTTTATCAGTTCTGTATATGCATGTTTAAACTGATTTATGGTTTGTTTACTATTATGGTGATGTAAGTGTTAGGAGAAAATTAGGAGGAAATTAGGAGAATTTTAGGAGAAAGTTAGGAGAATTTTAGGAGATAATTGAGGTCAGGTGATAAGGCTTGGGTATATAAGTACCAAGTTTTTGTTAGTTTAAAGGAGGAAGAAAAGAGGCAGTTGTGGCAATGTTAGAGTAGATTCTTTGCTGTTATTTTGATATGAGCCATGAGATGTTTTTGGATGTACTTAATGGTTAATGGTTAACCCGTGACTTTGAATAAGTCTGTGTTCTGTGTTATAGGATTTATGCTTGTTTTGTGGTGGATTATTTGTTAGTTATTCCACTATGTTGAATTATATTCAACCGTTACCTCATGTGCGTTTGGCCGATAGGATTTAGAATATATCCTGAATGTAATGTTTGGTGCTGATTTTGTGAAAGGCATTCCTCCTACTATGATGTAAAATTGACTGTATATAATTGAGATGTATATATATTTAATAAACTGTAGATTAGTACAATTAGTGTTTATGTGATTTTGAGGACTAAAGCCAGCATCACTGCATCCGTCTGTCCGTTTATAGTCATTTGCACTCGACCGCCGTCACACGTAGCTAAAGTGATCAGTATGAAAAGAGCTTCAATTTGAGCCCAAGGTCAAAGGTCATGGGTCAAGGTCACACCATAGCAACAAGGTAACCATCATAAAAAGTCCTTAGTAACCATAGATATTTAGAATCAGGATGAAGTATTTAGGTCGAATATACTATTTAACAATCGGAAGTTACAATTTGTCCCTAGCAACGGTCACAAAAGTACTTAGCAACCATATGAAGTGTGAATAGGGATGACTTGCTTTACTCAAATAACTGATTTTCATGACTGCTAGTGACATTTTGTAATAAGGAACAGACAAAACGTCAACAGAATCCCCTAATTTACCATACCGGGAAAGACCTCACATTTGTTCTTAGAACAAATGACCTTTCATTATTATTATTTTTCTTCTTTTCCGCCGTCAATATACGAAAAGTGTCGCGACATATCTTTTCGATACTTGGTACCTTAACTTGGTCATACCTGAACTCGCCTTGACCGACACCGGGAAACTGATCTATTTTTAGTAACGGAGTTATCTGCCCCAACACCGTAAACCCTTGTTAGCAGATAAACTCAGAAACCGTAACCGATTCTCGAAATCTAAAGTGTAAAAAATGTTGCTGGACCTATAGCAATGATTTGTCATGCAAAATTTTTTTTTCTAATCGACTTCCTGTTTACGTGTTTTTGACCTGAAAAATGTCGCAACGCGTCAAAATTTTTTTCTCAGAAACCGTAAGTCCTAGAGACTTGGGACCACCACCATTGATCCTAAGTGACATATGTTACATTAAAAAATGTCAAGGTCAAAGGTCAAAAGTCAAGGTCAAAGGTCACCATAGGCCTTGTTAGCACTAAATCTCACAAACCATAAAAGATAGAAGCAGACAATAAATTGGAAAAATACTCCTCTCATTGCGACCTACAATTGGTCTTTAATGTCAAAAATTATTCAATGAACCGTTTAGGAGTTATTGCCCTTGACATGTTTCGGTTGATTGGTTTTTGACTTAGAACTCGAAAACTGTAAAACATAGAAGCAGACAATAAATTGGAAAAATACTCCTCTTATTGAGACCTACAATTGGTCTTTTATGTCAAAAATTGTTCAATGAACCGTTTAGGAGTTATTGCCCTTGACATGTTTTGGTTGATTGGTTTTTGACTTATAACTCGAAAACTGTAAAAGATAGAAGCAGACAATAAATTGGAAAAATACTCCTCTTATTGAGACCTACAATTGGTCTTTTATGTCAAAAATTGTTCAATGAACCGTTAAGGAGTTATTGCCCTTGACATGTTTCGGTTGATTGGTTTTTGACTAATAACTTGAAAACGGTTAGAGATAATATGATAAACATGCGTAGCTAAAGTGATCAGTATGAAAAGAGCTTCAATTTGAGCCCAAGGTCAAAGGTCATGGGTCAAGGTCACACCATAGCAACAAGGTAACCATCATAAAAAGTCCTTAGTAACCATATATATTTAGAATCAGGATTAAGTATTTAGGTCGAATATACTATTTAACAATCGGAAGTTACAATTTGTCCCTAGCAACGGTCACAAAAGTACTTAGCAACCATATGAAGTGTGAATAGGGATGACTTGCTTTACTCAAATAACTAATTTTCATGATTGCTAGTGACATTTTGTAATAAGGAACAGACAAAACGTCAACAGAATCCCCTAATTTACCATACCGGGAAAGACCTCACATTTGTTCTTAGAACAAATGACCTTTCATTATTATTATTTTTCTTTTCTTTTCCGCCATCAGTTGCTAAAAAGTGTCGCGACATATCATTTTGATACTTGGTACCATTAATCTGTCATACTGGCAGATGACTCAGTTCACCCTGTGAAACCGATCTATTTTTAGTAACAGAGTTATCTGCCCCAACACCGTAAACCCTTGTTAGCAGATAAACTCAGAAACCATAACCGAATCTCAAAATCTAAAGTGTAAAAAATGTCGCTGGACCTATAGCGATGATTTGTCATGCAAAATTTTTTTTTCCAATCGACTTCCTGTTTACATGTTTTTGACCTGAAAAATGTCGCAACGCGTCAAAATTTTTTTCTCAGAAACCGTAAGTCCTAGAGACTTGGGACCACCACCATTGATCCTAAGTGACATATGTTACATTAAAAAATGTCAAGGTCAAAGGTCAAAAGTCAAGGTCAAAGGTCACCATCGGTCTTGTTAACACTATATCTCATAAACCATAAAAGATAGAAGCAGACAATAAATGAGAAAAATACTGCTCTTATCAAGACCTCCATTTGATACATTTGACCCGAAGCTGTGCAATGATCCATTTTCGAGTTACAGCCCTTGATGCATTTCTGTTGATTGGTTTTTTGGTTAAAACTTGAAAACGGTTAGAGATAATATAGTAAACATATAGGTTTATCATGATCAGTAGGAAAAGAGCTTCAATTTGAGCCTAAGGGCAAAGGTCATAGGTCAAGGTCATACCATAGCAACAAGGTAACTCTTACAAAAAGTCCTTAGCAACCAGATATTTTTAGAATCAGAATGATGTACTTTACTGAAATATGTCATTACATGGCCGGAAGTGGCCTTTTGTCCCTAGCAACGGAATGAAAGTCCTTAACAACCATATATTTTTTGGTTCCAGACCACCTTCTTTACTCAAATAACTCTTTTTTATGACTGGAAGTGACATTTTGTGCTATACCAAGACAAAATCCCATAGCAATACCTAACTGTTCTGACTTTAGAGGAACAGTGGAAAAGACCTTCTCATTTGTTCTCAGAACAAATGGCAGTTTAATGGTATTCTGCTGTTTGTTATATTTTTATCTTTGTAATTCAGCAACGAATCTCTGGAAACATTGTCAGCTTTTCCAAATGCCTCGGAGATGTTTTTGTTTTTATAGCCTCTTTTGAGTAAATGTTTACTGAGCTCATTTAAACGATGGTTTTGGGTGTTTTCTGTTGAGCAAATTCTTTTGATACGTATGTCTTGACTGTAAGGAATACTGCGCGAGCAATGCCTTGGGTGGCAACTTTTGGGGGATAAAAATTGATGCTTGTCTGTTGCTTTCGTGTGAAGATCTGTTGTCATCATTCCGTTTTGGATGGAGGTAGTAGTGTCGAGAAAGGATATTTTGTGACCTGAGAATTCGAAAGTAAATTTGATGGTGGGATGAAAATTGTTGCAATAGTTAAAAAAAATCTGTTAAATGTTCTTGACTTTCATTCCATTTAATGTCAATGTCATCAATGAAACGGAACCATGACAATGGTTTATATGGTGCACCAGACAGAAGCTGTTTTTCAAGATTTCCCATAAATATATTGGCATAAGAGGGTGCCATTTTGGTTCCCATGCTAGTACCACTCACTTGGATGTAGTGTTCGTCATTAAAAACAAAATTGTTGTTCTCAAGGACGAGAGTGAGCAATTTAACAAGACATTCTGTTGGGGGACATTTTTCTTGTCTGGTGTTCCATACAGCTTCACATCAAGCAATTCCTTCATTTTGTGGTATATTTGTATACAAAGATGACACGTCCATAGTAGCAAGCAATGTGTTTTGAGGTAGAGGATTTAGGGACTGCATTTTTTTTCAGATAATCTGTTGTATCTTGGATATGGGACGGAAGGGCTTTTACAAATGGTCTTAGATGGTGATCGACAAATTCCGAAATCTTTTCCGTGGGGTGTCCATTAGCAGATACAATTGGTCTTCCAGGAACGCCTTCTTTGTGTAGTTTGGGTAGAAGATAGAATCTACCCGCAGAGCAGTTTTCAGGCATTAAATATTCAAATGTGTCATTATCGATGTGACCTTCTTTATTCATTTTGGATAAGGTGGACTGTATTTCCTTTGTTATAGCAGGTGTAGGGTCAGATGGAAGTTTTTTGTAAAATGAGGTATTTGACAGTTGTTTGACACCCTCTTTAATGTAATCCTCCGTGTTCATGACAACCACAGCACTCCCCTTGTCGGCTGGTTTTATGGTTATTTCTGGTCTATACTTTAGATTCTTCATAGCCACACTTTCATTTTTAGAGATGTTGCGTTTCCGTTTGTTAGTTACGCACGATTTCACATCCGTTTTAACTATGTTGATAAAAGCCTCCAGATTGTCATTTTTGCTTTTAGGTGGATTCCAGTTGCTTTTTTTCTTAAATTTTTGTATGGGCGTGTCAACGTTGTAGTCATCTTCGTAATTGGTAATTTCGGCTTCCTGAAGTTGTTTCTTTTCTCGACGATGAAAAGATATATATATATATATTTAAAAAATATATATATATATATTTAAAAAATATCTTTATTTAAATATATTATTAAACTCTAGACATTATTTTTATTTCACACATTGAATCATTTGTCTGTATTACAATTTTGAATATAATTCCTACTGACAGTACTTTTAGTACTTTTATTGCAATGAATTGGAGTGCTCTCCCCTAGCTATTTGACCTAATATAGGACGTATCGGGCGGTTACAAAAATTGATTCTGTGGGATAAAGCGTAATTATTTTTTCACAAATATTGGATTATTATCATAATATATGGTAATATCTATCAATTCTGAGTTGTTTTCACCACAGATATGGTTGTTTTTACACTATTCCGCGTTGTTTTTACACTTTTCGGGTTGTTTTTACACTTTTGATGTACCCTTCTGTGGGGTGAGCTAGTTATATCTAAATCTACAATTTTGGAAAGTTTCAGTAAAATTGAGCGATTGTTGTTTTCTACTGCATTCTATTAGCAGGGAACCGGACTTCATTTTGGTGACGTTTATAACGTCTCCTGCACAAGCCTTGATAGATTTTTCAATGATAAATGGAGATACTTTTGCCAAAGGTTTAGTTGCGTCTTTACTAGATAATACAATAAATTTAGGCCAACTTTCGTCAACAACCAAATCTTCAAGAGGAACATTTTTTCTTTTTTTTGGACCTTTTTGTGTTAAAGGGGGTGTTTCGGAAGCCATGATAAGAAAATTAAGGTTCACCACCCTTGTCACCCACCCGCCAGGGAGTGCCAACATGGGCGATGCCTAGAGTCTGCGGATCTCCAGCAGAAAGCATCAGGTGTTCCAAGGGTGGTATACTCAAACAGACGAATTTCTCAATGAATGCATGCCTCGTGCCCGGGGTTACCTGGCGATACAACCGTTCGAAACTCTGTCTACTTGATTGACCCATGAGCCACCGCCTTCTTAACAGCCTGTTACTGAACAACTTTCGTAGTAAGATGCACAAGATTAAATCAAGTGACAAGAAGAATGATGACAAGCTTGTTAAGGGCTCGGCATGACCAGCCGATTGACCGAACCGGGTCCATCCGGCATCCCGTCTAGTTGAAGTTAGGGCCAAAGTGGTGTATTGAAAATCGAAACCCCCAGACCCGCACTAATGGATGCAGCAGTGAGTGATCTCTCAACCACCAGGATCCCTTCCTCCACCATCAGGGGTTGCAACACACGGCAAACATGTCGCCTCTATAAAGCTGAGGAAGCTTTGCCCTTCAGCCACCGCCTTCTTTGTGAATCCTTAAAGGAAGCTGTCTATCAACTGGTTAATACATTTCATGGAATAGTTTGAAAAGAAATAAATGTTATAGAAAAGCTAAAATGAGAAGGATTCACAAAGGGCAAGACGTGACATGCCGATTCATCGAAGTCAGGGCTAACTCGATTTCCCGTCTAGAAAAAGTAAGGGTTCAGTAGGTTATCGGGACCGTTTACCCGGCCTACTGAAATCCCGTCCTGTAATCGACACGGGTCGCAACACACGGCAAGTGTTGCCTCTGTTAGCAGACTCTTACTGCAGGCTGAGGAAGCCGTGGGCCTATTCTCCTGTGTGGACAATTAGGACTTTGTAGCCACTATTAGAGCTTGCCATCTAAAAATGGGGTCTTTATCATGCAACGATCATAGAATTCTCCAAACAATATTACCCACTATGATTCATGGTCAGAGTTTCTAAGTTATAACTTTACTATCCTCAATGCGAGGGTCGTCCCTATCTGCTGCCTGGATAGGCACTGGACCATTCTTTGGGTCCGACATTGTGTGTCCTAATAGTATGGTCCCAGACATACATTTAAAAGGTTACTTTATACATGTGATGTTTGCCATCAAAAACACTACTATTGATGAACACAAAATACTCTGCCAACAAAAACAACAATTATTGATGGACACAAAACACTGCCAAAAAAACACCATTATTGATGGACTCAAAATACTCTGCCAAAAAAAACACGACTATTGATGGACACAAAATACTCTGCCAAAAAAAAACAAAACAACACGACTATTGATAAACACAAAACAGTGCCAAAAAACATGACTAGTGATGGATACATAACACTCTGCCAACAAAAACATTACTATTGATGGACACAAAAACACTGCCAAATAAACAACATGACTACTGATGGACACAAAACACTCTGCCAACAAAAACACTACTATTGATGGACATAAAAACACCGCCAAATAAACAACATGACTACTGATGGACACAAAACACTCTGCCAACAAAAACACTACTATTAATGGACACAAAAACACTGCCAAATAAACAACATGACTACTAATGGACACAAAAAAACTGCCAAATAAACAACATGACTATTGATGGACACAAAACACTCTGCCAACAAAAACACTACTATTGATGCACAAACCTTTTTTTTGATTTCCATTTGCAAATGTTCCTTTTTTAGTAGCAGATGTTTTTGAATTGCCTTTGTCATTTCTCACTATTTTAAAATCTGATGATTTCAATGATGCAGCACTTGACAGTCTTTTATTCTTTTTTAGCATTATTTCTGTTGACTTTCTTAATGAACGTCTCTGTTCTGCAATATACATGTTGTTTACTGTAAACAAAATTCTTTAATTAAGAAATAAATAGTTATGGAGAAAACAAAATACACAATATGTGTAAATTGTCCAATGAACATGTATTGGACAAAACTTTAAATACATGTATTGTTTAATGATGTATAAACAAGAAAATTTACATTAAACAACTTTGAAATGTGTCTTTCATTTTAGTTCTTCTGGTTTTTAATAAGAGATGCATGTCATGACAAGAACTCAGGCGACCAAGTGGTTAAAGTAGATAGTCTGTGACACTGAGGTCAGGGGTTCCAAGTGGTTAAAGTAGATAGTCTGTGACACTGAGGTCAGGGGTTCCAAGTGGTTAAGGTAGATAGTCTGTGACACTGAGGTCAGGGTTCCAAGTGGTTAAAGAAGATAGTCTGTGACACTGAGGTCAGGGGTTCCAAGTGGTTAAAGTAGATATCTGTGACACTGAGGTCAGGGGTCCCAAGTAGTTAAAGTAGATAGTCTGTGACACTGAGGTCAGGGTTTCCAAGTGGTTAAAGACGATAGTCTGTGACACTGAGGTCAGGGGTTCCAAGTGGTTAAAGAAGATAGTCTGTGACACTGAGGTCAGGGGTTCCAAGTGGTTAAAGTAGATATCTGTGACACTGAGGTCGGGGTTCATGCCTTAATGTGAGCAGGACATGCTGGACTACAATCTTAACTGACATTAGGCTTGCCAGTACTCCTGCTAAAGTTCAAGTGTTTCCAGCTTTCACAGATTACTGCAATTACCTTACATCCCCCTTTCTTAAGATAAAAAATTCCTAAAAGTGGCATTACAGCTTATTAAAACAATTATTAAATTACAAGTCATTTACCCACCAACTGATCAAATTATAAATTCTTCAACAGAATTATACCGAACATGTTGAAGAACACTGTTCAAGGAGATAAAAATACTTCTTTCAATTTTTATTTCTAAAGCTAGTTTGTTGTGGAGGTGAAAATGGAACACGAAATCATATTATCTTTCTATAATTCAAATGTTCATTGTTACCATAAATGTCATTTCTGATTGGTCAACAGTAATTGTTCATTTTGCTGTTAATGAATCTAGTGTATGGTACATGTTGCAATAAAATAGTGTGTTCATTTACATTAAATATTTATATTCTTATAAATGAAAATTATTCTTACAACGGTGGAATAATAATAAGGACTAAATTTCCCAGTGTACGAACTCGCCAACTTGCTCACAAACTTTACAAGAACGCCTTCCTTTAGTTAGTATCAGTTATATACTTATTAATTCTTCCAAAACAGCTTTTATTCCTATGGCATAGCAATATTTACCATTTACATTGTCGAGTCTCAATGAAGAATTAACATCTTTCTTCTCTTTATTGTTATTAACATCTACAACTGCCCCTTTGGTTTGATCAGTAACATTGAGCACTCCCTTTTTCATATTCTGGCTATCAGAACCTAAATGTTTGTTGTTATGATCAAGGGTTTCAGAATCCATCTGACTCGTTTCAAACATGCTCATGTCATTATATGTCTCAATTTTTCGTTTTTTTATTGGAATGTCAGGTAGGGTGTCACGGTCAAGATAATTCCTGTTCTTTTCTTCTCTGTTCAAATTACTTAAATTCTTTTTTTCTTTTGACATGTTTGGTCTCTTCCATTTCCTATATAATGATTCGGACCGTGAGCTATTTGATTTTGCCACATAATCCATTCTACAACTTTCATGGGTCCTTTTTAACTTGCCAGTATGAAAGTTACTATTTACATCTATGTCAAGATTTTGACCTGTAGTCTTCTGTTGTGCATTAAAGTTTTCATTTTCCACAAGCATTTGTCGCATTTGTCGTAGGATGAAATTTCTAAAATAAATAAAGAACCTTAGTGAGCATGATCACATACGTCAAGCTTCCACATACCTATTTAGTCCCATAAAATATAGATCAGTACTTCCTCATAAGCACTTACAATATGCACAATGACATATGACCACATATGGTGTCCTTCATTCCTACTAAGTTTCATAAAATTCTGATGAACGGATGGACCTGTTAAAAACATTATACCATTGACAACTTTGCTGTGTTGGTTACAATAATAAGTGTCATGATTCTGTACAAATCTACTTAGGAATCTACTTGTTTGTATTTTCATTTTTGATACTTGAAAAAAAGTAAAATTTCTTGTAATTGACCAGGTTTATTATTTCATATTTTTGTTCTTACCTTGAGCTTGCAATCTCTTTATTGTTACCTGAAAAAAAATTAAATAAATGAAGTAAAAACTGATAGTTTGGTTTTTTAAAGCGATACATTATTTACACATTAGTCGATGAAATAGCACTTAAGGGTACAGTTAAATATTAAGAATAATTTGTTAATTGACCACACAAAAAATCCTTTAAGGACAAAAATGGCCAGATTGCATTAAACAGGAAGTAGGTGAGCGACATACCGGAAATCAAATCCCATGTTATGGGAGGCCATGCTGATGCATACCAAATTTCAAGAGAATGTGATTAGTAGTTGCTGAGAAAACTGTTACGAAAATGTTTTTCCCGCCCCCTCGTCTGACATTCACCAAATTATAACCTGGATTTTCACTCTGTTAAATCTGACCAAACATCAATCTATGGAAGTCATCTGGGTTATTATAGCAAGTAGCCAGACAAAGACAATTTAACACGCATTCTACATATATCATTACCAAAAGTGAGGGTTAAATGCAGTTTAGAACACAATAAAATATATGTACATACCAGTACATTTTCATTGGACTTTAAATTTAACAATGGTGGTACACACCATTAAATGCACCAAACTAATATTGTCAAGCATACATTAGTATTACTATTATTACTAGTTTTGGAGTGTTGTTGTCAATCCTATAATAGTTTTACTTGTACTACGATGACCCTGCATACCTATAGGTATACTCTTCTAAGGAGCGTTAACCAGAGATCAACTTACACAGTGTTGGTTCACCTCTTCCACTTTAGTATCACTATTGTTTCTTGTTTAACCATACTCAAAATTTTTAATTAAATAAATCTTTATCCATATAACAGTCAAAACACAATGACCTGTCAGGTATTTGCTACCTATGCTCAATCAATTCCAAAAATAGATCACAGCTGTTTAGAAAACTGCTTCAAACTGTTTTCTGTAAAGCTCTTAATCAGAAAGAGCTAGACATTTAAATTGCAGCCATTCACATGTGACTCAGGTGAAATAAATCTCTCAACTTGGTTCTCATACATTATACCCTATGACAATGTTCTAAGTATGAAGCTTAATTTTGCATGAGTACCTGTAAAAAATCTTTAATAAACTTTGATTTTTATATTTGTCAACACCGCTGATATTTGGTTTGTTTTTTGTTTGTTTGTATGATGTTTTTATGTGGCGTCCAGTTTTCAGGGTTCGAGTAGACGAACTACCTTAACCACTCAGACCTCTCACCCCACCCACCCCCCACCCGATGAAATTTGGTTAAAACTATGAATTGAAACAAAACTTCAAATAAAAATAAGATACATAACATCTTATGTATTCTTTATAATCTTTCCCTTAATATAGTGCCGTTCTACAGTGCTTATGTATATGTTTGGATATCACACTACACATATGAAAAAGTGATTTAAAAAAATTGACTTGTCTAATTGAATGATCTTCCATAGTTGTGTGTTGGGGATGATGTAATAATGAAAAGTTTTCAAGGTCAAAAAAAATCCTTCATGCACATCTACATATAATGTACTTCCTTTATGCTATTAAGTTTGATTAAATTTCATCCAGCGGTTTAGGAGTTGTGCTTACAAGGGATGTGGACAGACAGACAGACAGGGTGATTCCTATATACCCCCAAACAAGTTTTCGGGGAGTATAATAATGTACCTCCTTTTTTCTTTTTTTTTATGGACGGAGCTTATTTACAAAGAGGTCCAATTACTCGTAATGGAGCAAAAACACTCTTGGCATTTATACATATTTTCCTCTATTTAACTGATATTTTTGTTTATTTTATATTTGTTCCTTTCTCAGCAGCTCAGCTGACATTTCTACAGTGTCTAATTAAATAATTTTAACACTGTTTCGTAATCATGACCTTGTTGACAAAATTTAAATCATGGAGTCTAGAATTGTAGAATCGTATCGGTAAAAACTGGATCCCAGCTAATGCAGTAAACTGGAAATAACTTGATCCGGATGATCATTTTACCAAATCGATTAAGAAATTATGCACTTCCAGAATTCAAATTTTGACAACAATGCCATGATTACGAATAAAGTGTAAAACTAACGAATTAGGTGTTGTAGAAATATCAGTTATCTTCAAAGACATTAAGAAATATGTAGCAAATTACGGAAACAGTTTAATAGCTTATTATGTGCATAAAAACCGGGGTGTGAATCTCTCCTGGCTTGCTCCATTGCCAGTAATGGGACCTCTTTGTAGCTCCGTCCATAAAAGAAAAAAAAATTAGCTACATTATTATGTAGCTACCTTGACAACTGTTAGTCATAAAGGAGTGCAAAGAAAATCTCTGCACAAGCAGGTGCCATTGCACTGCTTGAGAAAAAATCTGTAGATTCATAAGAGAAAATGGTGTCACAATTTGTGCCAGTTAAAAATCAATATATATCAACTGTCTTTATGTTTGTTTGGTTTTAAAAGCCACAATCAGCAATTTTTCAGCTATATCATGGCATATAGTTTTTATTGGGGGAGGAATCCGAAGTACCGGGAGAACCCCCCCAACCTGCGGTAGGAAAACTGGCAATCCTTGTCAATGAAGATTGGAGTCTATTGCACCCTGCCCACCGTTAGGGTTGAACCTGAAATGTCAGTGTTGACTTATAACCATGTTATCAATAGAAGACGAACTACTTTAACCACTCGGCAACCGAGGCCCCATGCTCTTCATGTAATTTCAATTTAATAACGAGCTCACCAAAGGCTCCCTTGTTATAACGTATATATTATTATATATTTGAAATTACATAACTTGAGATGATATTTTGTAATTTTAAACTCTCACTCATTATAAAACCTTTAAATAAAGTTTGTCTTCCATCTTTTTGTTTACAAACATTTATCATTTTAGGTAGTCATCTTAGATTGTCTATAACTGAAGCAGGATTATATCTGGTACAGGTAAATGGAGTTATACTAAGGTACTTCAGTGGCTGACTGGTAAAGGTACATGTATAGTTCATCTACTATTGATCACCACTATTGAACACTGAGGTCGCAGGTTCAAGTCTCACTGCAGACATGTGTTACATTTAGGGGTCGTCCATATATTGTCAACCATTTTCATAAGTGTGCAAACATCCTCCCAAGTCAGGGGTTCTGAGTCGGCGTTCGCTCCATCATCACCCCTGACAACATACACATATATTTTTCGGGTCCGAGTGTCGCCATCTGGCGGTGACCGGAGTTAACAGCAGCCAATGAAATTTATCGTGACCTTCGCCTAATGTTTACATGTAAACAAAAAATGTCTGCGCCCTGTATCGTGAGAGTCCCTCCGGACCTCAAAAAGAAGCTGTATGAGCGGTGACAGCTGGTGCCATTTGTTTTTCTAATGAAATGAGGACGACTGCAATGGCATATAAAAATGTGCATACAAATACTTCCACGTGTTGAACGTGATATTGATAAAGTATAGTGGACTGAATGAAATGGAGTTCTGTGCAGTATGTGAAAGCAGTAGTAAATGATTCAATCATTGCAAATTAATATTATAGACAATTAAAATTTTCTGTAATCCGAACGTATTGGAACTGAAAAAGGACTGAGAAAGAGGTGGGTGAAGTAACCCAAAATGAGATTGTTTTAACACGGACAGATTTTATCAGTGACAGAAGAATGTCAATTTGTAAATATTCCAACCAAAATTTGTTCATTTGATTGGATTGTATGTGATTTAAATTTTACAACACATTTAGGTTGACATTTACATGTATTATACACCTGTATGTAATCTTCAACACATCATCACATTCAAGACTCAAGTAATTTACTGACCAGTTTTACATTTGGTTAATTATGCTCCATGTTAAAACTACTGATTATAGGAGGAAAACATTCAACTTCGAAATGTACAAGGATAATGGTTTAATAATATACTAGTACTGTACATGTAAGAATGTGAGGGATATTAAAAATTGATCATGCAGCACAGTAGTCAAACTTTTTATCACATGAAAGCAAATTTCCTATTCTGACTGATTTATAAATTGTGTACTGAAATAAAAGATAAAATATATTCATGTTCATCCATGTGGATTATGTTCATAGTTTCAAAACCTGTTGCAGATTAGACTCACATTAATTTCCATTTCATTTTGTCTTATTTTGATTTGTTTGTTGTATTCATCCTAATTTTTCAGCTTTACAATGCCATGTAGTTTTTTATTGGGGAGGAAGCTTGTGTGCCAGGAGAAAACTAACTTTCCACTAGGTCAAAACGGGTCAAGAAATCCTGGAAAAGTTATGGAATTTATCAGTATAAAAAAATTACAACAAAGTTCCAGGCGAAAAATTTCTACTGTACCTTTATCTCATATTTTGTGTTAAATTGCAAGTGTCAATTACACTGTCATGCTAGAATCTTTCATGGAAAATGGTCACATAGTTCTTTACAAGTCATGGAATTTTTACACAAAGAATGAGTATGACCATGTTTCGGTAGAAAAACTGGCAATCTTTGTCAGTCGACATAGGAGTCAAGTACACCCTACCAGCAGCTAAGCCCAACTTCAGGGTTGACAGTGTGATCAATAGTAGATGACCAACTACTTCAACTACTCTGCCACCAAGTCCCTGTCTTATAATATTCTGTCTCAGAGTGATTTTCATGACCTGACGTGAAATAATTTTATATACTAGTACATATACATGTACATGTATTTCATTGCAAGAATGTGTCAATGACACTGTCATGCTAGAATCATTCATGGAAAATGGTCACATAGTTCTTTACAAGTCATGGAATTTTTAGACAAAGAAGGAGTATAGCCCATGTTTCGGTAGGAAAATTGGCAATTCTAGTCAGTTAAGATAGGAGTCGAGCACACCCTGCCAGCAGCCAAGCCCAACCTGCAACCCCTGTGTTAACAGTGATCAAAATTAGATCTGACTAACTACCTCAACCACTCTGCCACCGAGTCCCTGTCTTATAATATTCAGTCTCTGAGTGATTTTAATTACCCCAAGTGAAATAATTTTTCATATACTAGTACATGTACATTTGTTTCATGGCAAGAATTAGACTTGTATGGTACTAGTTTACATACTTAGTATACTGTATGTACCTTATCTGCTGGACCAGTTAAAAGAATAAACCCATGTTTTTGTTTAAGCAAAGGACTGGATGGTTATGAATGAATTGTTAAGTTTATCAACAAGGTGTTCTAGAAGTATACAATAAGTGGTAGAAAAAAATAAAAAATATTAAACAGTTCAATAACAGATGATATTTGTAAATACCTGGGTGTTGAATCACAACCAGCTGAGTCATTCAGGGTAAAGGGACATCTTAGCAGATCATAAATTGTCACATGAGCTACATAATTGTATGAAGAATAATTTATAAGAACTGGTATGCTTAGACCATAATTAAAGGTTGATGATATGTTTATTAAAGTTCTAGAGGACCCAATTAACAAAATCATGGACTTTAAGTGTCCTATTTGGTGGAAATGAAAGTTAAATATGATTGCAAGTCTAACTTAACTAAATTGAAAAATACATTTAGTTTTTGGCTCCAAATTGGGGTTTAAAAAAATTTATTGGTAATCTTGATTTTGCATATGATATTGACTCTGTTGATACAAAATATATTTCCAAGTAACTTGTCCTATCAAAATAGTGTAATTTTGTGAACATGTACTGGTCATGTTTTGGAATTGAACATGAACTAGAACACATAAATCTTATTATTTACTTAATTTCTTAAATACAGCTTACCTAAAAGGAATAAATGCAAAAGCTGCAAGTGCAGATTTTTAACTGTGACAATGGCACTTGTTTTTAATTATTCAATAAATATGCAAGACAAAGAATTAAAACCAAGCTCAAACTCTCCTATATTGGGGCTTGTCATAATATATAAGTAACTACATGTAGTATGGCAAACTATGTAGTTCTCCTTAAGGTTAAAATGAGCTGCGATTCTTGTATGTGTATGCAGCTTAAAGTCAACATGTCAGGCAGCTTAGTTATGACAGTGTATGGGATGTTATTTAGATTGTTTAACTTGTTATGGTACAGGCCCATAAGGTCTAAAATCAAACTAAATGTGCAATTGCAAAAATTGCAACTTGTTGAAGCTTGTCTACATGTATATATATCAAAGGAATATTCTTTTGGTGTAATGCAGGCAAATACAAAATAGCATGTACACCACTATGTGCATGTATGAAAAGATTATGAATGCTAATAACAGCTAAGCTTTCCAGTGTCCCATTTCACTGATCCCTCAATTTATATAAAAAAATCCTACCCCCCCCCCCCCTTTTTCTACAAAAAGTAGTAGGTCCCTACAGAGTCATATACTGACACATGCTTACATAGCTAATGTCATGTTACAAATATGGATATAAGATTAATATTATTTACGATTTATAGTACAAACATACAAATATAAGCTTCGTCTTCGTGGTATTGACAAGGTCCAAAATATTCGAGAAGAAAATTTAAAAAATGTATCATTAGCTGTCACACACCTTATTTTGTGTTGGCGCACGTTTAAATATAAGATATATGATATATTTTTTATCAATTTCAAATCAAATTAACGAAGTATTCACATGTGCATTAAACCTCGTGTGTTTGTTTACATTCGACATGCAGATTTTGTAAAAACGATTTTGATTGGTACTTCTCAAGGTCAGAAGCAACTTCACTTCAGACCCGAAAAATATACTGTACAGGCCTCGCGAATTTTAATTTCTCCGCGCATCCCGGTGGAGGAAATTCGGGTCTCCGCGGCCTCTCCGCGGTCATCTCCACCGCGACTCGCGATCGCGAATTGCCGGTGGAGAGCCGGTATCGGGTGGAGAGCCGACGACTCCACCGTGTATTCGCGGTGTATCCACTCTGCAAACATTTGGGGATATATTGGCACATTCGGTAACTGTGCATATTATCGTATAAATGACGTGAATTTATCGTAAGTCTGATCTTTCACCTTTTAAAATATATGACACTTTTGTGAACCTGTTTCAGATCAGTTTCATGTGTTATCCACAGAAAGATCGTGTAGTATACTATTTCTAACAATAGTTAGCAAAGTTGTGTTAAGATTATTTATTGTATGTATGTTTGTATTAATTTATTAATCTTTCATCGTTTTATTTATATTTCAGGTTGTCTGTGAAGATTTATTACTTATCTATATTATCAATTCATGTAGCTAAAAAGCTAATTATCTTATTTATGTTGTTCTTTCTTATGTAGAGGTCAACTTAGGCTTAGAGGTGACGAATATGCGGTAAAAAGCTTACCAACTTCAATATATTTCTTCCCAATATATTTATCAATTAATAAAGTTAACAGTTGTTCACATTCTCTGCAATGACGAAGTGACAACTTGGTTTATTTGTGTTACGTATTCCGTTTAACAACAGGTTGCAATAAACAAATCCATGGACACCTGTTCGACAATATGAATCGTCAAATAACTCGCATCCACTTATTTAAAACTGAGAGCTTTGACACTGTTCAAATATAATTAGTTTGTTTGTAAACTGTAGGTCAGTCTGCGAGTTCAAAGGTAAATAACGACCTTATTATCGATCAGACAGTATTACCTTTGTTACACTAATTAATTGAAAATGTCCAGGAAGTGTCAGCGTACTAATTAAGAATTAGGCAATCATTTCTGTACAGCAAATATTGCTTGATAAGAACTTACCTTCGTATTATATGCTAGTTTAATCCGCGCCGAAGACAGTTATTACCTTACACAGAACACAGTTGTTTGCAAATCCACAATAGATTACATGAATATATAAATTATATATAACTAAAAATTCCGCAGTTTCTTTATATTTCTAAAATATTCGGTAAAAAAGCACGTGCCGATAATTGAGGATATCGTCTGCTTGTCAATCAAAGTATTTACCGCTTTCACAATAGCACGTGCAAGTAGTGTTATTTTACATTATTGTTACCGGATATTTTAAAATCTGCAAAGAAAGATGGATTATCGAGAAGCATCATTAGTGGTATGAGGTTTTCTTTTGGAGTTGTGAATATATTTCCTCCGTACACATTATGATTCCGAGATTCTACAAGGTTTATAAAAAACCAATAAGACGCTTTTGATTTAGTTTTTGAACTGTAGTTCCGGATGTCAAATGATCACAGGTACGGCCTAATTAACGCTAATTGGTTATCATCTGACAGCATTACCTGTGTACCACTAATTATGTAATGAAAAATGGTCCGAAAGTGTCACTGTGCTCAATTAACAAGGTATTGCTCAATTAATTTGAAGGGAGGATTAATTTTACAACAAAAAATATAAAGTTTGTTGTATACACACTCTAGCATATGACAACAATTTCACTTACATTTATAGACGTAATCGGCACTATAGACGATCTTGTTTTGTTGATGTTTGTCAAATTTGAAGAAAATATTTGACAGTAGAACATGTGCCGAAAATTGAGGTATCGTCTGCTTCTTGAATCAATTATTTTACCGCTTGTAAAATAGCACGTGCAAGTAGTGTACAAAGATATACCTGTGAAGTGGTTATAATTATTTTATTAAAAAAACGATGAAAATGAAATGACAGGAAGTATATCTTTATTTATTCCACCACTATTTTATCTATTATTATTTTATAATTATACCTCCGTTTTTGGTGACGTAAACAAACAAGCTGTAATAGAATTCAACGATTATTTTAATTCATTGGATTGATACTGGATATTTTAAAATGCTTTCAAAAAGAACGTGGATAAAGACAGATGGATTACCGAGAAGCTTCATTATTGGCATAAGATTGTCTTTTTCTTTTGGAGTTGTATGTTTCTCCGTAGATATTCTGATACCAAGTTTCTACAATGTTATAAAAATCCAAGAAGACACCGTTATTTATTTAAAACAGACAGCTTTGACACTGTTCAAATATAATTCAGCTTGTGAGTTCGTTTTTGAACTGTAGTTCACACTGTCAAATGATCAAAGGTAATTAAAGACATAATTAACGATAATATGACAGCATTACCTGTGTACCCTTAATTGTGTAATCAAATATGGTCAGGTGTCATTTATTATGTATTATGCAATTAATATAAAGGGATAATTAATTTTATTAACACAAGGTATAGAATTTGTTGTATACACACTCAAGCATATGACCACAATTTCACTTTCCTTTGTTGACGAAAACGGCACTGTAGACGATGTTGTTCTGGTGATGTTTGTCAACACTGAAGAAAATATAAGAAGTAGAACATTTTCTGGAGAAAGGAAACAGAAACTTAACATGCATACCCATTGTTCTGATGTGATTTTACGATCTTTTTTTGGTCGGCTATCCACCGCGACTACGCGATCGGCACTCCACCGCGAAAACACCGCGACTCCACCAAGGAGAGTTGAGTAACAGTGGAGGAAACTGTCTCTCCACTCTCCTCCACCTCCACCGCGATGGGTGGAGAAATTAAAATTCGCGGGGCCTGTACAGTATATGTATGTTGTCAGGGGTGATGATGGAGCGAACGCGGACTCAGAACCCCTGACTTGGGAGGATGGTGTGCAAACTGCACATTTTAGGGAGGGGGTAAAAAATGTCGACATTTTTGCGTACACTTTTTTTATCTTCAGCAATTTTTTGGTTCCGTGGAGTTTGGTTTTGATATTAGTTGATGTTGATTAGTTATTGGTTGACGTACACTTTTTAATGGGGGGTTGGGGGGTCTCAAAAAGTGTGCTTTTTGCACACTTGTGAAAATGGTTGACAATTATGGACGACCCCTTAATGGGTCAACTGCCGAAGAAGTGACTTCTGTTATTTTACAAATTTACATTATATTTCTGAATTCCTCAGACAGACTGACTATCTAGGAAATAAAGTTATTAAGATATTGGAAACGATTTAGAAATGGAAAAACTTTTTTCTTTAATAATTAAATATAAATATTATAAGAATATTTTAATGAAAAAAAATAATTCTTACAATACAGCAGACATGTTTCTTTCTAAATACAACATGTTACTTTTATTTTGATTTCAACCATTTTAAATTTTTAATAGTCAATTTACCTTTAACAACATATTGTTGAGTAATCAATACTACTACTAAACAACTTTAAATTTGTATATATTAATTTGTTTGTTTGTTGTTTTTTTTTGAATGATGAAATCTACAGAAATTGTTAAAACAGGAAATATTTGGCAACTGGAAAGTGATGACAAATGATATATAAACTATCTTTTATTATTCCCAATAATATGTCAGCACTGTCTGAAGTAGTCTCATTTTTGTTTTATATGCAGTGTTCAATCTAGAGCGCCCCATTGCGCCATTCACGCATTTTTTGATGAATTGACGCGCTTAAAAAACCTCCTGTGTCATTACTGGAGCCACTTAATTTTTCATTGCTTTGAGAAATTCCACATAGTCAACAACTTTGAGAATGTCCCTTTAAAATATACCGGACATTTAAGGTATCCGACCCATAATTGAAGTCACCGTTTAATTTTATTATTCGACCAAGAAATACTTCGTTATTAAATCAGTGTTTTGCTAATTAATGATACAAATTAAATATCTTGTTTTACTTTGTGTCGATGTTACTATATTTGGTAAAATAGTTAGTTACTCAAATAGTATTTTCGATGTTTGCCGAAATTTACCGAAGTATGCTCCATTGACAAACAAATGGACATCGGGGACACCAAATATGATCACGTGGTCAATTATGGGTCGGATACCTTAACTGTATTCTAGGTCCTATAAGTACGCTTTTTATCATGTACAATTACAATTTGGCAATCGTATAAATCACGTAGGCAATATATTATCGATTTTCTTTTATAAACGTGTTGTTCATGCTTCAAGATGAAGCGTATTTATTCATATTTTACTCCAATTGGAGATAACGTGCAAAAACGGATGAAAATCAAAATGAAGCGGGTACCGCGCCGCCAGAGAATGCGAAACAAAGAAGATCAAAAAGAACAATCATCGCCATGGACTGCATCAAGCTCTCAGTCAACATCGAATCTCAATCCTATCAGTGTCACACAAATATTTCAGGATGGATGGTTATCTGATATTAAATATAAAGGTTGGCTTAATTTTGATAAAGATAAATAACACATGACATGTTCCATTTGCATAAAAACTAATAAAAGAAATTCCTTCACTACCGGTTACTGTAATTTTAGAACGTCCACTTTTACGAGGCACATTAACACTGGTTAAATTGGGCGTTCTAAAATTACAGCAGCCGGTAGTGAAGAGATTTTGTTTTAGCAAGCTGAATCATAAGCCTTCACTTTTTGTCTGGTTGTCAATGTCTCTATATTGGTTTTATTGACCCCTAGTTATAAATTCTGGCCCTCTATGGTAAGTTATTGGGGCCATCATGACCCCCTTAGGCCAAATTCTAGATTGAACACTGTATATGGTGTTTTTGGATATTTCAAGTCACAAACATGCTCCTATTCTCTTATTGCACTTTAATATGAAGCATTTATGATCAAAACATAGACATAAATATAAATAGACTGAAATTTGATTGATTTAACTAAATTGCATGGTGCATTTAAACCGTCATGGTGTTCGCTGGCACTTTTTACTCGGCTATACTTAGGATATTCTGTGCTTAAATGAGGACATTACATCAATAAATGAAAATTATACATCAATAAATAAAAATTATAAACTGGTTTCTATGTATGTTATACCATTTGTTTTAGCACTGGCTCTTAAACAACTGGTAATTTTTTCTTTTAATTGATTGCTGACAGAATTTTTTTTTTAGTTGAAAAGGGGAAATAACTCTAAATTTAGAAATGTAACAGACCAAAAATGTGTTATTTGCCTATCTTTATCATCTGCATTAACCAAATTTAATACCATTGTCTGAAGAAAGTTTCACTTATAAACATTATTTCTCAAAATACTATGTCCATATCTTGTGGTTCTATATCTTACAGCTGAAATTAATTAGCCAAACAGAAAGTTATACATAATACATTTAACATACCTGTTCTTTCTTCCAGGTTATTATTCAAATCCCCTTCAATACCATTTTTAGACATGTTGGCTTCTGGTCTCACTTCTATGTTATTATTTAAATCCCCTTTAACACCATTTTCGAGCATGTTGGCTCCTAGACAATTCACCATATTTAATACCAAATCCAGGCCAAGATCCTCAAGGTTTCTGTTATAATTTCCAATGCAAGGAAATGAACTTATGTCTGACCATAAACATGTTTCAGCATTACTAAATGAAAAGAATGCAGTTTCTTAATGAGATATTATAACTTTAATTAACTCATTCAGCCCCGATCACGCTTTCAGGCGTGTTAATATTTGTGCAATCAGTGGCCGATCCCGTCTGTACGCGTGTTTTGTTTTCATCATTCAAGGTGTCAAGACACTAAAGGGGACCAATCAAATTTGGAACATATAAGAAAATAGTACTTAACAACAAAATAGTCCTGTTTATCTTAGTGTATATTAAAAACTACTAACTGGATTTTAATGAATGAAAGTTTTTCTGAAAGGTGAATATATTAGAAAAATTTAGAGTCCTAACTTGCTCTGTTCTAATGGTGTTTAGTATGTTTTATGTCACATGCACTAAATGACCTATAAACCAAGATTTTCTGAAAAGAAAGCTATTTTTAGAGTGGGGTTTACCCTGGAAGCTGGTTTTCTCTTGGAAGGTTTTAATTGATTGATTGTTTGTTGTTTTACGTCCAGCAAGCAATATTTCAGCTATATTCAGGACGTTGGAAGGTTTTAAAGAGGTCATGAAATATTGAGAGAACATAGGCCTGTCACATACGAGTCAGGATATATATGATGTCGGTCAAGTTGCGCTTAAGGTAAAAGAGATGCTCTAATTAAAAAAATAACAAATTTATTAGAAAATCTTAAAGAATTGGATTAGTGTTTACACAACTTTAATACATAAACACCATTTTTTCATATTCCCTCCCTTTGCCTGAAAATGTTTGAGAATGAAAGATTATAACCCATTTACTCATTTTAAATACATATTTGGTTCTAAACCATACTAGTGTCAAATTTCAGCCTAAATATTATATAATGTAACATTTTAGATTTTTTTGGCAATAAAATCTGTATTCTATGCCTAGAACAGTGTGTTTGGAGTTAAAAAATATATTGTTTCAGTGTTTCTCAGTAGCAGGCAAGTCAGATAATCTAAATATTAGGTCGCAAAGACATCTATGTTGCCACAAATATTGAATATGGTGCCTATTTTGTATTTTTTAGATGCGGAATTTGTCAATTGATACTATAGGACAGAGTCATACTAAAATTGTTCTTTTTTGGGATTTTATTGTTTGTTGAGGTGCAAATTCTATCTTGATGAGCAACAAGAAATATGAAATGGTTTAGTAGGAATGTTACAGATATTTAAAGTTTATAAGAGATCTAATGTCATCTAAAAAAAGGGGGGCTGGTCCCCCAACCTGAAACTTCAAATTTTTTTATTTCTGAGGTATAAATATAATGTATGTTTTTATTAGTATTCAGTATGTTATACTATAGTGTTAATGTGTGATATACATTGAAATTTACATCTGAACTTAAGAAATTGAATATATTGCAAATAATGCATTACTTGATCTGTAAACACAGTTTGTGCTGATTAAGTATGTGTGCAGTCATTGAATCTTTTCCTGCGATTCTCCAAAACTGTTATATAGAATGCAAAGAAATTTTAGGGTGTTGGTCAGATATACTAAGGCTACAAATAGGCAAAATTTTGTACAATTTGATTGACAAATACATGCTCTTTATAAATGGCTGATCACGTCTATAGGCGTTTCAAATAGGCGGTTGTGAAACGTTCTCCGATTGGTTTAAATGCAGGAAATTCCCAAATTCTTTTAAATATAAGCCAATGAGAAATGATTTTACTGTTCTTTTTATATTTTTTCGTCAATTAAAAGGGGAAGGTTAAATTACCATTATATATTTAAGGAAAAAAAAAACAACAAAAAAGAAAAAAAAAGGAAAAAAAAAAAGAGAGATAGAGAGAAAAAAAAAAAAAAAAAAAAAAAAAAAACAGAATAGAATACTCTAATAGATTTCTTAAAAATAAAAAAAACCATCAGAACATGTATATCATTCTTATCTTATAATTTACAAAAATATTGTACATAAACTAAACAAATATAATACAATTCCACATTGAAATGTATATAACTGAGTTACTTCATTATTTTCAAATTTAAATTAATCATGTAAGGCCATAGTAATGTATATATACATGTAAATTTTTTTATTATTATTTTTTTTTTCTTTCGTCTGTCAGATGAGACGTAAAACTGGTGCCTCGTGTACAGTATTCCATCAACTGGCACGTTAAAGACCCCATTGGCAGTATTCGATAAGAGTAGGCGCACGCGCCGCTGCCATGGCACGTCCAGTACTTGCTGCTAGCGTCTTAGTTCTCTAGCTGGATGCAGCTTGATAGATAAATCTACTTCCGCTAAGTCTTTTTGGTTGCGGCATTTCTGACTACTTTTATCATTTCACTTATAGTATTTATGGCCTATAAATCCCAAAAAATACAAATAAATAGGTAAAAAAATTTTAATAAAAGCCATTAGGCAATAAGTCCGTGCGAGACCGTTTTACGGTAGTCAAGGACGTTAAAAACCCCCTTAAGTAAGACCAGAGAGGATTTTCCACATGTGTTTTATTCATACAAATTGTAAACAATGGCGGATTTTGATGCAATTTTCGGCTTTGATGGAAGCAATTCAGAGGAGTTTACTGGCTTCAATCTAGAAAATTAAGGGAAGCAGAAGAAAGATATTTGAATCAATTAAATGTATTAAGCAATTTTGATTCAGATATTAAAATTTCCGACTTGGAATCATCCAAAAGTGACGACTTTATTTTGTTTTGCATGAATTGACTCCAGGACGACACTGTTTTGGCCGAGATTGCTCAATGGAGTGATCACATTAGACCAATTAAAATCATGGAATTTAAAGGTCCAAATCCATACCATAAAGAATTTTTTTCATTTTTATTCCAGTGAATGAAATTAAAAATACATATGTAAAACTGTAAATAAATGTACATAATTTTGTAAAAAGTGTTTGATAAACTTAAGAAAAAACAGGAATTATGAAGAAGAAATTATATTACTGTGTAGATAATTTTATTGTGAACATTGTGGGAAAATTTCATGGATTTCTGATGGATATTAACAGAGAAATTAAGATAAGAATGCATGCATGTGCATGATGTTTACAAATCTAACTACATGTAATTAGATAAAATATCTCACATGCAGCTAGAAATATAAAATGATGCTGGGGCATTATCAGCAGTGATTCTGATAACAGTGATGGGGCTGAATGAGTTAAAGAATAAACCATATCCATCACTCATATTTTTAACTTATCAGAGGAGTCTTGGTGGCAAAGTGAATGAGGTAGTTAGTCATCTACTATTGATCACATGCCTGTCAACAATGATGTTGTGCCATTTGAGCCTTATTACTAGCAGGGTATTCTAAGCTCTAATAAACTTTAATGACATGGATTGCCAATTTAACTGTTCAAGGTCAGGGTTTTTTATAATCTTCCACATTAAAACCTGGACAACAAATATTTTAAAAAAAATAATGATGAAAGCTCAATATCATTAAAACAGACAACTGTGATCTTGAAATGAATCAACACTATACATGTAGATATGAAGTTTCAGTATGTTTTTATTTATATATAACAAAAATATTTGACAATATTGTAAGCCACCATTCAAAATAATGCAAAAAGCTTACCTGTCTGCAAGTGTATTATATTGCTGAAAAATAAATATACAAGATTTGATGGCCAATTTTTATTTAAGTTCTTTATGCAAGTCTAATAGAGCAGATGGTTAAAATTAAACAAGTGTTCTTAATGGAATACATGCATCATCTTCCTGCCTTCAGAAAGACTGCTCCCCAAACAAAACTAGATATCAGTGAGATGGGCCATGCTGACCTTGAGGTCTCCTTGAACTTATCTACCCACATACCAAATATCAAAAGACTACCTCAAAAGATAAAGAAGTTACAGCCTGGACAGGATGAGTTTCGGACGGACGGAAGGACGGCTGCCAGACGGACGGACAGACTGATCACTATAGGGCATTCGGGGCCTTAATAATAACATTTAACACCATAAGCCACTCAAATTAAAGTTATACAGTTCATCAAAACTGCTCTTTTATTCAAGTAGAATGTTTCAACAGTTAAGTAAAACAGTCCCATGGGCACATAAGGGCAAAATTTTGCCAGTGTGATTTAAGTTGGGTCTTTAAACAATTAAAGAGAAGTCACATCCCCACTTGTTAATTCATCATGAAATAAAATTGTACATGTACTTTTTTCCATAAGAAAATAAATTTGTTGTTATCCATTAAAAGTTCATAATGAAATATATTTTTAATGTTTGGGTTTGTTCATTAAGATACAAGTTACTTAGGCTATCGACAGCTTTCATCAAGAAATTTTGCTAAGTTTAGATGTTGACGATAAAACAAAGTAAGAAGTCACTGGGATGACAATCCTTGATAGTTATCTTAATGTGTTGCCTTTGATATTAACAAAATCCAGTCTTAATTTTAGTTACATCTGAATGGGCAAAAATCCTGCAACCTCACACTGCAGGACTGGATGCTTAATATAGCAACAAGATGTTTCACTTGATGCAACATTGATTTTTACCTCAGTAGTGAGAGTTCTGTTCTGTCTATTATAGTGTTTTATTATTTAGTACCTAGGTTCTAAACAAAATGTACAGTCATACATGAAATTCCCCATCAAACCATGGTCTGGTTGTTTTTTAGGAAATAGTACAATCCTGACTAATTGTGAAAAAAAGGCAACTTCTTTAACCTTCCCTGGAACAGTCTAATATTAGTGTTTCGTTTACATGTAATGAAATAGTTTACATGTAGTGAAATATGAAGTGATAATAGCAGGGATTCTGTTTCCATAGTACAGTTTTAAAGATCAAGGCCCAAAGAAAACAATGCTGTTCTCATGCAGCAGCAAGGCAAGGCAAAAATTCCGCTAATCTATTTCCTGACTACACATATTAGATAATTGTTTTATTACATAATACTTATAACTGTACATAGTGCTACATAGTCAAAAAAATAGAAGAATGTGTCCATGGGACACAGATGCCCCCGATAAATGAAGTGCCAAACAGGAAGTAGTTGTCTGACATGTCTGAAAGACACTTAGGATGTACAACATGTGTTACTGATATACCACCCTGCCAAATTTCAAATTGTTTTCATTTATGGTTTCTGAGAAAAGCTCGATGGAAATTCGTACGGAAGGACAGACGTATATAGGTTTAAATTGCATGGGATGACGAGCACGTTAATTAGCGATCACTTTATGAAACGGCACCCTGCACTGTTACTTACCAAAACCTAACAGAGCTGTAATGTAACTTACCAAAACCTAACAGAGCTGTAATGTAACTTACCAAAACCTAACTGACCTGTACTGTAACTTACCAAAACCTAACAGAGCTGTACTGTAACTTACCAAAACCTACCTGAGCTATACTGTAACTTACCAAAAACACACCTGAGCTGTACTGTAACTTACCAAAGCCTACCTGAGCTATACTTTAACTTCCCAAAACCTACCTGAGCTGTACTGTAACTTACCAAAACAGCACCAACTGATTTATCAACAGACATGTCCTTTGACTTAATACAGTCAAACTTGTCATGCAGATGATTAAGGGACCCCACAACTTTCTCACACTCTTCTACTTGAGCTGCACTTGAAGACATCATTGCTTCCAGGATTATCTTCTCCTTTATTTTTAAAGCTTCATACAGAGACTGGAATTGATTTTTTACACTGGCAATTTTTTGCATGTTATAAGCCTGAAAATTGTTAACAGTTTTTAATTTATAACATGTAGTAAGTGTTAGTCTTTAAAAAATCTTTGAATTATGTAAACCATTATATGATGGGTTTTCATGGTAAAAACAAAATGATTCTGAATGGATTGTTAGAATTTCTAACATAGACACAATCTAATTAAAATTAAATCTTTCACTTGCTCCCCCCTTTTTGCTATGGTCGCTGCGTGTAGATCTAACAACATCCCATTACAGGTCACGTCAGGGGTCATATGCATTGATTTTCTGTTAGCCAATCAGAATCGTGCCTAGAAAATCTTAGGGTATACATTCGGAACATCGGCAAATCGGCTTTTTCCATTCGACGCCAAAGTGTACCAACTGTATTACAGATGTAAACAAACCAAATAGAAGCAAATTTTCTTACAAATATGGAATCTACTGAATAAACAACGTTACGAAAGTTGTACATACGATTAAAATCACAATGTGGTTTTTATTTGTGGAGTTTCATTCGTGCAAATCGAAGCTACACCAGCCCATTTCACCAGCCGTACCAGGACCAGGTGGAACGTGAAATCGAACGGAAACATTTTACACACTGGAATCGGACTGAAATGCTTTGTAATGTATTATTGAAAAAATAAAGGTAGATGTCCCCCAGTTACAAAACTAATTGACTGCCTCCAATTTAAATTTAAACTGTCACCAACGTCGAAGATATTGATGGAAAAAGGGCTTTTGGATCATGCGGTTTATATCGGCCTTCATTATAGTTTAAACTTGGATAAATACGTATTATTTTACCCAGGAACAGCAAATTTCACGCAGACATGAAGATTTCTTTAAAAAATACGAAGGACATGGCTAAAAAGTGGAAAGGATTTAGTGACAAGAAAATCAAGATGGTCATTAAAATGCTATGATTGCTTGAGCCAAATCTGTTTGGCAGTGCCTATATTTGACTTGTTACTTTGTGTAATGTTATACCATCATAAACTAAAGGAACCCATTTATTGACTTAGAGATCACTCTAGACATTATTCATTTTTAATTGTTTATTTGCAATTATGACAGAATAAACATAACACCTTACCTAAACTTTGTGTTCATATTTGAAATTGCTTCAGTTACTGAAATTTCTTCCACTGAACCATGTAGATTACACACTTCCTATAGTAAAACTTTCGGCATATCCTTTTTAATTTTCCCATTTGAAAAAATTAGTGTTCCAGATGTGATTTTATTTCAAATTCATGGTAGGGTATGTTTTCCAATTTGAATTTTTGTTTTTTGTACTTTCATCAAATTCATGACCTTCAGTTTTTATTAGGAACCAAAGTACCCAACAGAAAACCTCAAACCTTCTGCTGACTTGTGAATTAAGGTAGTCGTCAACCATGTAATCAATTGTAGATTCAAGAGTCAACCCCTGTTTGACTTTGCTAAAAGGAGGAAACATTTAATTATAATTTTATTGAGTCAAGTTTTTATATTTCTTGTTACAAATGTACACAAAATGAATTATAGGCCAAAAAGACCAATCCAGAATGACTACCTTAAAAAGCAGGCACAGGTGGAAGGATTCTTAATTCTCCTTTAACAGTGTTTAAGGTAAACTAAAGTTGTAATATTCATGTACAACATGTACATTACTAAAATGTGCAATATGTCAAATGAATGTTAAATATATGCCTATACTAGTTTAGTTTCCACAATAGTAGTCAAATGCCCCAGTCTCTGGCTTCAGTGCATCCAGTATTAGTCTACATTATTTGCATTTTATCATGTACACCTGTTGGGGACATACATGTACAGATTTTTGGCTCGTTTTTTCGTCCACCCAACCTCAGGTTTACCTTTGCACTGAAGCATTGTTTAGGAAGATGACGTCACATCTTTATGATACTTAGCACACAGTTACAACATAATGATATCTCTTCACCAGCAAATTATTATAGTGTTTTGCCAAATATTTTCTAGCTAGAGTAGAGTGAACTTAGAGAAGAACTAGAGGCTCCCAGGAGCCTGTATCGCTCACCTGAACCAGAAACCAAACAACCCTTTTTTATCCAGCTTTTCTTTGCTATAAGGAATTGCCCAACACTTCTGCAAAAATCATTAATTTTGACCTTTTAAGGGAAATAACTCCTATAAGGAGGATCTTTTGATGGTTAGGGGGAGAAGGGAGGTTCACTTCAAATTTGCTGTACCTGTTATACTTTTTTAACTATCAGTCGAAAACTCCCTCAACCCCCCCCTCCCCCCTTTTTTCATTTTTTCTATTTTAATCCAATGTAGCTATGTAGGTAGTCAGGTGTCATGATTTGCACAATTTTGGTAGAGGACATCCTAAAGATGATGTGTGCAATGTTTCAAAGCAGTCCTTTCATTGGTTTAAGAGGAGAAGATTTTTTAAAATCAAGTAAAATTGATTAAAAAAATGTTCAAGGAGAATAATTCCTAAACGGTTCATCAGACAATCTTGACCCTATAGTCATTTTTGTAGCCCTCATAGAGCAGAACAATTAAGCAATGCTTACTTTTTCTCTAGTTCTAATAATTTTCAAGATTTTGAGGCAAAAATGTCAAAAATAATCAATTTCGACAATTAAAGGTCAATAACTCCTATAAGGAGTCATCATACAACTTCAACCCAATGGAGTGTTTCGTAGAGCTTTTGATGCAGATGAAGGCATGTCTCTTCGGTTTTCCTGTATCTGTTACACTTTTTTAAATATAAGCCAAAAAACTGTATTTTACCGCCCCCCATCCTATTTTTAGCCATGGTGGCCATGTTGGTTAATCTGCAGCCATGGTAGGTGCAAACTTGGTTGAGGACATTTGACAGATGATGTGTACAAAGTTTCAAAGCAGTACTTTCAGTTGTTTCAGAGGAGAAGATTTTAAAAAATCAATTAAAACAGATTAAAAAAAAACAGTTCAAGGGGAATAACTCTTAAACGGTTAATCAGACAATCTTGACCCTTAAGTCATTTTTGTAGCCCTCATAGAGCAGAACAATTAAGCAATGCTAACTTTTTCTCTAGTTCTAATAATTTTCAAGATTTTGAGGCAAAAATAGCAAAAATCATCAATTTTGACAATTAAAGGGCAATAACTCCTACAAGGAGTCATTATACAACTTTGACCCAATGGAGTGTTTTGTAGAGCTTTAGATGCTGAAGAAGGAAGAAGGAAGGTCTCGGTTTTCCTGTATCTGTTATACTTTTTGAACTATAAGCAAAAAACTGTATTTTGACCCCTCTGTTCTATTTTTAGCCATGGCGGCCATGTTGGTTGGTCTGAGGCCATGATTTGGGCAAATTAGAGGGCATTTTACTGATGATGTTTGCAAAGTTTCAAAGCAATCCCTTCAGTGGTTTTGGAGGAGAAGATTTTTGAAAAGTTAATGACGACGACGACGGACGCCAAGTGATGGCAATAGCTCACATGACCCTTCGGGTCAGGTGAGCTAAAAATGAGTGTGTTAACCAATATGTGTTAATCCAGACTTAAATGTCATCGGTACACATTTTCTCATTTTCAAATTGTATTCAGGTGTATTTAATTAGAGCCAGACTTGACAGAAGCATTACTTTCAATTGGTAAAGTAGTATACACAAGTGCAATTCTTCCTACTGGTCTGGAGTATCTTTGATATGTGCATTTCTTATCTTTAGGGGTCTTGGTCTCCTATTGATTACAGAGCCCTTTATTGTGGCTGTGTGATTAACATAGTGATTAGTCATTTTACTTTTGATCAAGTGCCTGTCACCACTGAGGTTCTGAGTTTGAGTTTCACTGCGGGAGGGTGTGCTCAACTCCAATCTTAACTGACAAGGATTTCTAGTTTTCTAGTTTTTATACCAATTATTGTCATGGTTACTAAGGAACTGCCCTAATCCAATAACTTTAATGTAGTACTCATCATAAGCTTCCACTAGACAAAATTTGATTTACCAATGACTTAAGCTTACACAGATATAAAATATATAGTGTTTATGTAGTCGCCAGATTCCTATGTTTTGACTCCAGTCCCCACAGGCAAGACAATAAAAACTGGAAAACGATATAATTGAAAATTTGTTGAAACTGACGTTAAATCCCAGTTGGTTACATGACTGTTAACACTGGGGTTGCAGGTTCGAGTCTTATTATGGGTGCACTCAAATCTAATCTCAATTTACAAAAGGTCATGGTTTTCATCATGGTACTTCATATTGCTCATTGTATTTGATCATCAAGTAATACTGAAGATTTGTTTTCTTCATCTTTATAGATGAACTCTCATTTATCATCATCAGACTGCATACTGACATTAGAATCAGATGAAACATATGTTGCATTCTTTGCAACTGCATTTAGCAGGCATTCCACTTTTATTTTATTCCAAGGTCTTTAGTTCAGATGTACATTGCATTTATAAAATTGTTTGTCAAAAAGCTATCATACAACAGTTTTTGTTTTCATGATATTTTTTAATTTCTAAGTCAGTTAATGCAGATGATAATTTTAATATAAAATAAAAGCAACTGAAGAATTCCAATTTCTTCCTGTCCATTGTACATGTATATATCCTTTGAAGTGCAATAGATGATAGATTTTGAAAAAATAGAATTCTTTAAGGTACTGTTATCCATCTACAGTGTATAAGTCATGACACTGATATCTTAATATACTGTTAATTTTTTTTCTTTCATCTGTTTTAACTCTTTTGTGAGTATTTGTGTGTAGTACATGTAGCACTTTGGACCAGAACAGAAAAGCCAGCTATTATCATCTTCTTCCCTGTTTAAACAATTGAAAACATGAGAAAATAAGAGCAGTCGCTTGGAAGAAAATAAGAAGTTAAATTTTCTATAACATTCTGTAAAGAAGAAATTCTTTATGTGTATCAAGTTTATTCCCTATTATTCAGTCAACTCAACTGCATACCTTTACAGAAAATGGTTCAATAATTTTAATTCAAAGTTACAAATTGATTAGCACCTAATTTAATCATACATGTAGCCAATGAACCAAGTTTACAAGCTGTCCTTATGCTGTTATAAATCAAGGTACATGTATTTATCTAAACAATGGTCACATCATAAATGTAAACCATATTTAGTATTGTGAATAAATTTTAAATGCAATTTTTTTTAAACTGCATGTCACTGCACTCTTTTTAATTCTTGATTATTAATATTGCATTTTAATTACTTTCATACAGAATATAAGAATGCATCTATGTGGTACTTATAAATAACAATCCACTTTATGAAGATCTATACAAGTTGAAACTTTTATTTACAAGATACATTGTACTAGTAGATTAAAAAAACAAGATGTAAACATTCCACTTACCAAGTTGGCATCATGTGTGAAACTCATCTAATTTGAACAGAAACTTGGAACTTTTGAAAATTGCTTCTCCATACAGGGTCACCAGCTAGACTCGGTGATGCACAAATGATATCTATAAATCTGTTTTTGATATTGTGATATTTTCAGAAATCTGAAATGAAATTGTTGATAATGTTAATTTATACATGTATTAAGTGACTTGAATAACTATATAACTATTTTATTTGTAGCATTGATTTTCACACACCTTTTTTGGACAAATAATTTTTAGAACAAAAAATCCACAACTTTGTCTAATAAATGAGATGGCGTTTCATTAGTGATCAATATGTACCTTAAATTTTTTCTGACACTCAACCAAGCCATGAATGTCGATTAAAACTGGAGCAATAGGAAATATGATGTCGAATAATTCATGTCTACCAGTAGTTTATTGATAGTTTTTTGTCAAATGTTTAATATTAATTCCCCCTATCAATCTCCTAACCACGTTAGTTACATGTTTTATATACTAGTACTATTTTACTGATACTATGTTGTATGTTCATCGTATGTAATTCCCCTCCCCCTTTTTTCTTGTTAAAAAATTCGCTCCTTATTGTGAAAAAAAGTTCATATTTTCTTTATATAATTTACGTACTGACCTTTCTATGCTGCCGTTCAGTTTTGAACTTCTGTTTACTTGATTCTCCACAAGCAATATCAAAAGCAGACCAACATCTCTCAAATAGCGCGATGACGATTTGTTCATCTTATTCTTCATCATGTTCATTGGAATGTAAATGATACAAATTGAAGTGGAAAGAATTTCCCTAACGCCTTAGGAAGAACGGCAACGCAACCCTTTCTTTCTCTAAACAATCCAACATCATGCTTTGAGTTCTCGAGTACTAAAATATTGTGTAAAACTTTTCAGACCGCAAAAATGCATCGGACATCGCCATTTTGACACTAAAGCCTAGTGTGATATACAAACCAGTATTTGATTGGTCGAATCACTCAACTCGAACTAAAATTTGATTGGACGATCAAAATTAAAAATTTTGACCCCTGACGTGACCTGTAATGCGATGTTGTTAGATCTTACAACGCAGCGACCTATAACAAAAAGGGGGGAGCAAGTGAAAGATTTAATTTTAATTAGATTGAACATAGACACTAACCAAGCACTGCATTGCATTTGGTTTTTTTGTGTGTATATTTTCCAGGCCTTGCAAAGAATATCTTCTTGAATTATAATAAATTCTGTTACCATTTTTTGAGTTACCAAATAAAAGGGTTGAACTCTTTTGACAGTTGTTTAGTTTATTTCCTTTAATTGTATACCTTCCAGCAAACATCAGATTGATTTTTAGGAACATTAATACATAAACATATTACTATGCACTATTTACATAGCATCAAGCCACTGATCTATTCATAGAAAAGCATCTTTCAGAAATGTTTATACTTAAGCATTTAATATTAAAATTTGCAATGTGCACTCATGTGGACAAGTAGGCAGTGCTTGCCTTCAAATAGACACTGTTGAGTTACTCATTGTCAAGTCTAGGAAAAAGTAAAGTCCAGTATAAGGAAAGACTACCTTTGACTCAGCAAAACTGTCCAATCGTTTTTGAGATTAAGATCAACCTAGATACAAAACCATGTTTGAGTAACTTAGAAGTCAACGGCAGAATTTCTCAGGCTGGCAGCTATTTCACAACTAGTTAACTTTATTGCAAGCAAAAATAAGAAACTATAACAAAAGTGTCACTTTCTGCAGTCGCGGCAAAACAAATTTTTTGGAGAACACTGCAACAACAATTATACCATTTGTAAATATCAAGACTGAATGACAGTCTTCAAATTTAAGAGTGGCCTCAGTGGCTGAGTGGTTAAGGTAGTTTGTCTATCATTGATGACGTGGTCTGTCAACATTGAGATTGTTGATTTGAGTATCACTGCGGGTGGCGTGTACTCGACTCCAATCTTAATTGACAAGGATTGCCAGTTGCCATAAAATAGCTGAAAAATTGCTTAACGTGGCATTAAAAATCAAACAAACAAACAAAATCAAATTTCAGTGTTAGGTACCTCGGGAATATTAAAATTGACTTAAGCTGTATTAAAAATGTACTATCAGTGTTTATATTCTCATTAATAATATGGTTATGATGTAATAATTCTATTCATGCTGTTATTTATTAATATTATTGCTTTGATTGGATAAAAGCACTTAAATGGCGTCTTCTCAGATAATTTATATATCAATATTTCCTCAGAGCGGACTACTTTCAGTATCCAACTTAAACAAGATGGCGTCCTCCTATCAAATCGTCAGGGAGAGGTGACAATGATTTCTCTGATCCCCAATTAAATCGATTGAGATTTCAAAAAAATTTAATATAAAGACAATTAAGTGTTTCATTTTGTTTTTTCCTATCAATATTTACAGAACCGTGATTCCTTAGGTACTATGTTTTTGCATATCCCTACGCTTTCCGGCCTAGGTAAGTTTTCAATAAAAATACTTCTTTATTTGTTGCTATGAATAGAAACAAGAGTTGTTGAGATAAAATAAGATAAAAGTACACTGAAATGATGGAAGATAAAAGTGATGTACCAGTCTTCAAATTTTTTTGAAAGATACACCAAAATTTTCAAACAAAGTTTTATTGTTGTAGTCAAAATTATTGAAATCAAATATGAATACTGACACTGAAAATGACAAGAAATGATTGGAGTTTTATGCTGGCATTTACTGTGTAAAAGCTTCTATTTTCATCTAATGAGGTATTGCAAAGTGAAAAAGTAATGAAAATCTAGAATATTCACCTTAAAATTAAACAGTTGTCTCCCTTGGGATGTTTTGTGGTGATAAATAGGGATGTTTCCAATGTCAGAGTGTACAGTATATTAAAACATGACAGTATGTATAAGACAGAAAATCTAATAACTTAACATGGAAATAAATTTACATAAAAAGCAGAGCCTGTCTAAACAGAATCCATACAGGAATGAATTATGAAATTGAAAGAAATGACAGTTGTTTTACAATTTGTAATGTTGCCATTGTAATTTGTATTTCCTGACAACAAATAAGTGTTGACAAGGTTTCACTTCTTTGGATTTTATCATACCTTAATTGACTCAAGTTTTTGACTGTACTTCTCCTTCATTTTCTCTTTACAGCTATTCTGTACTTTTGGAATCATCTCATTTCTGATATTTTGCTGTAAAAAACATAACCAAAATTAATTCTAATAGTTTTTAAAAATAAGCATCTACCATACAAGAATCCATGTCAATGAATGTGCAACACAAAAATGCTGTTTTTTCTTGTGCTGGTTTTTACAACTGAAGAATGACAGAAAAGCCTTCTTGCTTGAGAACTAGGTGGTTTTTAGCAACAACATGACATTTTCGGTATTATTAAAGAAGGAAAATGTAACAGTGTGAATCACAACCTGACATATAAATTTTCATTACTTGTTATTTCATAAAAGTAAAGTTTGTTTTTTGGAAGTGTAGGAAATGAACTGTATATAGAACAAGTTAAATGAAGAAAAAGTGTCACATGAAGAGTAGAAAAGGAACTGTATATATCATAAGCCTTAAAAATATAGAAGAATGACAAGTGTGGACACAGAAAAACGTCTCGCCTGCATTCGCATCAGTAACAAAAATAAATTTTGTCATAAGCATTACGTAAATAGCATTAAATATCAGCATCGGCCTGTATACCAAATATTGTCACCATACCATGAATAGTTACAGATAAACAGTCCTAATACAAAAACTTAAACGTAGTCGCTGGACTGTGAAATTGAGGTCAAGGTCAGGTGACACTTACCAGACAGTCATGTACTATTCATCAGTAACCTATATACCAAATATTGTCATAATACCATGCATGGTTACAGCCGTAACCCAAAAACTTTAACATAGTCGCTGTACCGTGAAATTGAGGTCAAGGTCAGGTGGCACCTACCAGACAGTCATGTACTATTCAACAGCAACCTATATACCCTATATACCAAATATTGTCATCCTACCATGCATGGTCACAGAGGAACTGTCGTAACCCCAAAACTTTAACGTAGTCGCTGGACCGTGAAATTGAGGTCAAGGTGAGGTGACACCTACTAGACAGTCATGTACTAGTCATCAGCAACCTATACACCAAATATTGTCATCCTACCATGTCACGTGTAGTTACAGAGGAACTGCCGTAACCCAAAAACTTTAACGTAGTCGCTAGACTGTAAAATTGACTGAAGTCAAGGTCAGGTGACAGATGACTGACTGGCAAGTACTTACATAAGCTACCTCTGGACCAAATTTGATGGACCTAGGGCTTGGGCTTACAAATATATGATGCAAGATGTCAAGTGTTTACGCCGCTGCTGCTGCCCGATTCCCATACATATGTCTCACCTCCAGCGACTTTCGTCGCAGGCAAGACAAAAATTAACAGAAAACAAACCTCTGGCTCTTTTCTCTTCTGGGCAGCATTCTCAGCTTCACTTAATGGTGTTGTTAGATGAAAGTTGTTGGTTTTAGCGGGTGTTGATTTCTTGCTAGACAAGGTAGGTGTTTGTTTCCCTGTTACTTTAGCAGACTTCACCGTTTTCTGAACTGGTGTATTTTTCGCAGAACTGGGCTTCAGTGGTTTTACATCTGTTACTGTTGACTTAGGTTTAGGTAAAGCTGCATCATCATTGCTTTTTTCATTCTGTTCAGATTATTTATCAAATTAAATAATACATACAACACTTACAACACTATTTGCAATAATTTTTTTTAATTACCTTAACCATGTTAACTTTGATTGATTGGATGTTTGTTTTACATTCAGCGAGCAGTATTTCAGCTATATGTGGGACAGGAACAAGTTAACAAACAATATATCAATTAAAAAGGGATGGGATGGGACACAAGGAACAAAATTTTGACCGACTCTCGAAAAGTATGGAGTATTGGGTAGGGTCGGAGAATTAAGCCTTTTGTAGCAACTACAATGAGCCTTCTCTTTTGAAATCTACAAAAGGGATCTTCATCGTGCAAGGAGAGTGGCAATCTCCAAACACGTTACTTACTATGGTCTGCTGCCAGGCTTTCCGTATTATGACCTGACAACCTCCCAACGAGAGGGTCTCCCCTATCCGCCACCCAGGGATGCGAGGGCTGCTCTGTGGGTTGAGCAATGGGAATCATCCCAGTATGGTCCCAGTCCTAACTTTGAAGACACTGGAGAATTTATCAACTGTCCAATTTCAACAGGTCTCACATTAAGGGGGGGGGGCCAATTCAAAGACCCTTATATCATTCACTTCACTCAATTCCTTATCAAGTTATTGATATGGTCAGTTGCAGTTGCCAAACATGTATTGCTGTATACAATTGCAATCCTACTTATTTTTCTTTTTGTGTATCAAAATAAATGACTGCAGATATATTTCTTTGATATTCATAATTAGGTAAAGAACTACTTGTACCTTATTTAATTTACAATTCCTTTTTTTATTTAACATACATAAATTTATATAAATATATTCAATTATAGACTATAGTAACAAGAATCAAAATGTTCCAGAGTTAAAAAAACATGTTAATGCCACTGTAATTGCACATTTAAGATAAAAGTGGCATCTTCTCAGCCCCATTAGATCTCCCATCATCACAAGTCAGGGTTTCTGTCCACGCGTGTCCACAAAAGCATGACAAACTTAGCAACGAAATTCTTTGGCGAGAAGTCACTGTTTTGATTGGCTAAATCATACCTGCATGTAGCTAATCAAAAACTCACTTTAACTTGGTTTCTTTTGTCACCATACCATGCATAGTTACAAGGGAACAGCTGTAACCCAAAAACTTTAACGTAGTCGCTGGACCATGAAATTGAGGTCAAGGTCAGGTGGAACCTACCAGACAGTCATGTACTATTCAACAGCAACCTATATACCAAATATTGTCATAATACCATGCATGGTTACAGGGTAACAGCCGTAACCCAAAAACTTTAACATAGTCGCTGTACCGTGAAATTGAGGTCAAGGTCAGGTGGCACCTACCAGACAGTCATGTACTATTCAACAGCAACCTATATACCCTATATACCAAATATTGTCATCCTACCATGCATGGTCACAGAGGAACTGTCGTAACCCCAAAACTTTAACGTAGTCGCTGGACCGTGAAATTGAGGTCAAGGTGAGGTGACACCTACTAGACAGTCATGTACTAGTCATCAGCAACCTATACACCAAATATTGTCATCCTACCATGTCACGTGTAGTTACAGAGGAACTGCCGTAACCCAAAAACTTTAACGTAGTCGCTAGACTGTGAAATTGACTGAAGTCAAGGTCAGGTGACAGATGACTGACTGGCAAGTACTTACATAAGCTACCTCTGGACCAAATTTGATGGACCTAGGGCTTGGGCTTACAAATATATGATGCAAGATGTCAAGTGTTTACGTCGCTGCTGCTGCCCGATTCCCATACATATGTCTCGCCTCCAGCGACTTTCGTCGCAGGCAAGACAAAAATTAACAGAAAACAAACCTCTGGCTCTTTTCTCTTCTGGGCAGCATTCTCAGCTTCACTTAATGGTGTTGTTAGATGAAAGTTGTTGGTTTTAGCGGGTGTTGATTTCTTGCTAGACAAGGTAGGTGTTTGTTTCCCTGTTACTTTAGCAGACTTCACCGTTTTCTGAACTGGTGTATTTTTCGCAGAACTGGGCTTCAGTGGTTTTACATCTGTTACTGTTGACTTAGGTTTAGGTAAAGCTGCATCATCATTGCTTTTTTCATTCTGTTCAGATTATTTATCAAATTAAATAATACATACAACACTTACAACACTATTTGCAATAATTTTTTTTAATTACCTTAACCATGTTAACTTTGATTGATTGGATGTTTGTTTTACATTCAGCGAGCAGTATTTCAGCTATATGTGGGACAGGAACAAGTTAACAAACAATATATCAATTAAAAAGGGATGGGATGGGACACAAGGAACAAAATTTTGACCGACTCTCGAAAAGTATGGAGTATTGGGTAGGGTCGGAGAATTAAGCCTTTTGTAGCAACTACAATGAGCCTTCTCTTTTGAAATCTACAAAAGGGATCTTCATCGTGCAAGGAGAGTGGCAATCTCCAAACACGTTACTAACTATGGTCTGCTGTCAGGCTTTCCGTATTATGACCTGACAACCTCCCAACGAGAGGGTCTCCCCTATCTGCCACCCAGGGATGCGAGGGCTGCTCTGTGGGTTGAGCAATGGGAATCATCCCAGTATGGTCTCAGTCCTAACTTTGAAGACACTGGAGAATTTATCAACTGTCCAATTTCAACAGGTCTCACATTAAGGGGGGGGGGCCAATTCAAAGACCCTTATATCATTCACTTCACTCAATTCCTTATCAAGTTATTGATATGGTCAGTTGCAGTTGCCAAACATGTATTGCTGTATAAAATTGCAATCCTACTTATTTTTCTTTTTGTGTATCAAAATAAATGACTGCAGATATATTTCTTTGATATTCATAATTAGGTAAAGAACTACTTGTACCTTATTTAATTTACAATTCCTTTTTTTATTTAACATACATAAATTTATATAAATATATTCAATTATAGACTATAGTAACAAGAATCAAAATGTTCCAGAGTTAAAAAAACATGTTAATGCCACTGTAATTGCACATTTAAGATAAAAGTGGCAGATAAGGCATCTTCTCAGCCCCATTAGATCTCCCATCATCACAAGTCAGGGTTTCTGTCCACGCGCGTCCACAAAAGCATGACAAACTTAGCAACGAAATTCTTTGGCGAGAAGTCACTGTTTTGATTGGCTAAATCATACCTGCATGTAGCTAATCAAAAACTCACTTTAACTTGGTTTCTTTTGTCACCATACCATGCATAGTTACAGGGGAACAGCTGTAACCCAAAAACTTTAACGTAGTCGCTGGACCATGAAATTGAGGTCAAGGTCAGGTGGAACCTACCAGACAGTCATGTACTATTCAACAGCAACCTATATACCAAATATTGTCATAATACCATGCATGGTTACAGGGTAACAGCCGTAACCCAAAAACTTTAACATAGTCGCTGTACCGTGAAATTGAGGTCAAGGTCAGGTGGCACCTAACAGACAGTCATGTACTATTCAACAGCAACCTATATACCCTATATACCAAATATTGTCATCCTACCATGCATGGTCACAGAGGAACTGTCGTAACCCCAAAACTTTAACGTAGTCGCTGGACCGTGAAATTGAGGTCAAGGTGAGGTGACACCTACTAGACAGTCATGTACTAGTCATCAGCAACCTATACACCAAATATTGTCATCCTACCATGTCACGTGTAGTTACAGAGGAACTGCCGTAACCCAAAAACTTTAACGTAGTCGCTAGACTGTGAAATTGACTGAAGTCAAGGTCAGGTGACAGATGACTGACTGGCAAGTACTTACATAAGCTACCTCTGGACCAAATTTGATGGACCTAGGGCTTGGGCTTACAAATATATGATGCAAGATGTCAAGTGTTTACGCCGCTGCTGCTGCCCGATTCCCATACATATGTCTCGCCTCCAGCGACTTTCGTCGCAGGCAAGACAAAAATTAACAGAAAACAAACCTCTGGCTCTTTTCTCTTCTGGGCAGCATTCTCAGCTTCACTTAATGGTGTTGTTAGATGAAAGTTGTTGGTTTTAGCGGGTGTTGATTTCTTGCTAGACAAGGTAGGTGTTTGTTTCCCTGTTACTTTAGCAGACTTCACCGTTTTCTGAACTGGTGTATTTTTCGCAGAACTGGGCTTCAGTGGTTTTACATCTGTTACTGTTGACTTAGGTTTAGGTAAAGCTGCATCATCATTGCTTTTTTCATTCTGTTCAGATTATTTATCAAATTAAATAATACATACAACACTTACAACACTATTTGCAATAATTTTTTTTAATTACCTTAACCATGTTAACTTTGATTGATTGGATGTTTGTTTTACATTCAGCGAGCAGTATTTCAGCTATATGTGGGACAGGAACAAGTTAACAAACAATATATCAATTAAAAAGGGATGGGATGGGACACAAGGAACAAAATTTTGACCGACTCTCGAAAAGTATGGAGTATTGGGTAGGGTCGGAGAATTAAGCCTTTTGTAGCAACTACAATGAGCCTTCTCTTTTGAAATCTACAAAAGGGATCTTCATCGTGCAAGGAGAGTGGCAATCTCCAAACACGTTACTAACTATGGTCTGCTGTCAGGCTTTCCGTATTATGACCTGACAACCTCCCAACGAGAGGGTCTCCCCTATCCGCCACCCAGGGATGCGAGGGCTGCTCTGTGGGTTGAGCAATGGGAATCATCCCAGTATGGTCCCAGTCCTAACTTTGAAGACACTGGAGAATTTATCAACTGTCCAATTTCAACAGGTCTCACATTAAGGGGGGGGGGGGCCAATTCAAAGACCCTTATATCATTCACTTCACTCAATTCCTTATCAAGTTATTGATATGGTCAGTTGCAGTTGCCAAACATGTATTGCTGTATACAATTGCAATCCTACTTATTTTTCTTTTTGTGTATCAAAATAAATGACTGCAGATATATTTCTTTGATATTCATAATTAGGTAAAGAACTACTTGTACCTTATTTAATTTACAATTCCTTTTTTTATTTAACATACATAAATTTATATAAATATATTCAATTATAGACTATAGTAACAAGAATCAAAATGTTCCAGAGTTAAAAAAACATGTTAATGCCACTGTAATTGCACATTTAAGATAAAAGTGGCAGATAAGGCATCTTCTCAGCCCCATTAGATCTCCCATCATCACAAGTCAGGGTTTCTGTCCACGCGTGTCCACAAAAGCATGACAAACTTAGCAACGAAATTCTTTGGCGAGAAGTCACTGTTTTGATTGGCTAAATCATACCTGCATGTAGCTAATCAAAAACTCACTTTAACTTGGTTTCTTTTGTCACCATACCATGCATAGTTACAGGGGAACAGCTGTAACCCAAAAACTTTAACGTAGTCGCTGGACCATGAAATTGAGGTCAAGGTCAGGTGGAACCTACCAGACAGTCATGTACTATTCAACAGCAACCTATATACCAAATATTGTCATAATACCATGCATGGTTACAGGGTAACAGCCGTAACCCAAAAACTTTAACATAGTCGCTGTACCGTGAAATTGAGGTCAAGGTCAGGTGGCACCTACCAGACAGTCATGTACTATTCAACAGCAACCTATATACCCTATATACCAAATATTGTCATCCTACCATGCATGGTCACAGAGGAACTGTCGTAACCCCAAAACTTTAACGTAGTCGCTGGACCGTGAAATTGAGGTCAAGGTGAGGTTACACCTACTAGACAGTCATGTACTAGTCATCAGCAACCTATACACCAAATATTGTCATCCTACCATGTCACGTGTAGTTACAGAGGAACTGCCGTAACCCAAAAACTTTAACGTAGTCGCTAGACTGTGAAATTGACTGAAGTCAAGGTCAGGTGACAGATGACTGACTGGCAAGTACTTACATAAGCTACCTCTGGACCAAATTTGATGGACCTAGGGCTTGGGCTTACAAATATATGATGCAAGATGTCAAGTGTTTACGCCGCTGCTGCTGCCCGATTCCCATACATATGTCTCGCCTCCAGCGACTTTCGTCGCAGGCAAGACAAAAATTAACAGAAAACAAACCTCTGGCTCTTTTCTCTTCTGGGCAGCATTCTCAGCTTCACTTAATGGTGTTGTTAGATGAAAGTTGTTGGTTTTAGCGGGTGTTGATTTCTTGCTAGACAAGGTAGGTGTTTGTTTCCCTGTTACTTTAGCAGACTTCACCGTTTTCTGAACTGGTGTATTTTTCGCAGAACTGGGCTTCAGTGGTTTTACATCTGTTACTGTTGACTTAGGTTTAGGTAAAGCTGCATCATCATTGCTTTTTTCATTCTGTTCAGATTATTTATCAAATTAAATAATACATACAACACTTACAACACTATTTGCAATAATTTTTTTTAATTACCTTAACCATGTTAACTTTGATTGATTGGATGTTTGTTTTACATTCAGCGAGCAGTATTTCAGCTATATGTGGGACAGGAACAAGTTAACAAACAATATATCAATTAAAAAGGGATGGGATGGGACACAAGGAACAAAATTTTGACCGACTCTCGAAAAGTATGGAGTATTGGGTAGGGTAGGAGAATTAAGCCTTTTGTAGCAACTACAATGAGCCTTCTCTTTTGAAATCTACAAAAGGGATCTTCATCGTGCAAGGAGAGGGAGAGTGGCAATCTCCAAACACGTTACTAACTATGGTCTGCTGCCAGGCTTTCCGTATTATGACCTGACAACCTCCCAACGAGAGGGTCTCCCCTATCCGCCACCCAGGGATGCGAGGGCTGCTCTGTGGGTTGAGCAATGGGAATCATCCCAGTATGGTCCCAGTCCTAACATTGAAGACACTGGAGAATTTATCAACTGTCCAATTTCAACAGGTCTCACATTAAGGAGGGGGGGCCAATTCAAAGACCCTTATATCATTCACTTCACTCAATTCCTTATCAAGTTATTGATATGGTCAGTTGCAGTTGCCAAACATGTATTGCTGTATAAAATTGCAATCCTACTTATTTTTCTTTTTGTGTATCAAAATAAATGACTGCAGATATATTTCTTTGATATTCATAATTAGGTAAAGAACTACTTGTACCTTATTTAATTTACAATGCCTTTTTTTATTTAACATACATAAATTTATATAAATATATTCAATTATAGACTATAGTAACAAGAATCAAAATGTTCCAGAGTTAAAAATACATGTTAATGCCACTGTAATTGCACATTTAAGATAAAAGTGGCATCTTCTCAGCCCCATTAGATCTCCCATCATCACAAGTCAGGGTTTCTGTCCACGCGTGTCCACAAAAGCCTGACAAACTTAGCAACGAAATTCTTTGGCGAGAAGTCACTGTTTTGATTGGCTAAATCATACCTGCATGTAGCTAATCAAAAACTCACTTTAACTTGGTTTCTTTTGTCACCATACCATGCATAGTTACAGGGGAACAGCTGTAACCCAAAAACTTTAACCTAGTCGCTGGACCATGAAATTGAGGTCAAGGTCAGGTGGAACCTACCAGACAGTCATGTACTATTCATCAGCAACCTATATACCAAATATTGTCATCCTACCATGCGTAGTTACAGAGGAACTATCGTAACCCAAAAACTTTAACGTAGTCGCTGGACCGTGAAATTGAGGTCAAGGTCAGGTGACACCTACCAGACAGTCATGTACTAGTCTTCAGCAACCTATACACCAAATATTGTCATCCTACCATGCGTAGTTACAGAGGAACTGTCGTAACCCAAAAACTTTAACGTAGTCGCTGGACCGTGAAATTGAGGTCAAGGTCAGGTGACACCTACCAGACAGTCATGTACTAGTCATCAGCAACCTATACACCAAATATTGTCATCCTACCATGCGTAGTTACAGAGGAACTGTCGTAACCCAAAAACTTTAACGTAGTCACTGGACCGTGAAATTGAGGTCAAGGTCAGGTGACAGGTGACTGACTGGCAAGTACTCATCATAAGCTACCTCTGGACCAAATTTGATGGACCTAGGGCTTGGGCTTACAAATATATGAAGCAAGATGTCAAGTGTTTACGCCGCCGCCGCCGGATTCCCATACATATGTCTCGCCTCCAGCGACGAATTTCGTCGCAGGCGAGACAATAAATCATGAAGCCCACCTTCAAATCATACAGCAAACAGCCAGAAATAAATATAATGATTGATTATATATAGATAGCATTGTCATGCTACTTGACAGCACTTGTGACAGTGGTACTGCCTGAAACATTGACAATACCCTCGCCTTTGGCTGGGGCATAATCAATGTTCCCTCTTGTGCTGTCAAGATATCACACAAGATATCCACATGGATTAAATTGCTTTTTATGAACAAATAATATGTAAATTGTATTTATCTATTTTAATAGGACAAAATAAGCGGGTAAAAATTTGAGGCTGCAGTCAATATCAGCATTACATGTTAATATGTACCTTTGGCTTTAAAAAAGTGATTTATATATTATAATTTATCTATTTTGTAAATGACATTGTAGGGATTTTTATTGTTTTTTAGATTAACAAGTTGGGGATACTGTTTGCCTCTCCATGCAAAGCACCTCATTAACTCTTTGTAATTAATGTGTTGCTTATTTTCAGCTTTCATTCACATTCAGTGTTCTCCCCAGGCCCTTGTAGCATCCTGGCAATGTGATGCTATCTGGTTCAAATATGATGCTTTCTGAAAACATCCTTCTTAATATATTTCATAAGAAATATGATGCTATAATTTCAAAGCAAATGATGCTATTGTGAAAACTGAAAATACCAGGATGCTACATTTGTATTAAAAATTTCTGGGGAGAACACTGACATTGCTTTTATTTGTCTTGTTTTTTTATGGTTTTATTTGTTTTGCCATGATACTTTGTTTTTTTTAAATTTTAAGCAATAGATAATACCTACTCACTTTTATACCAAACATGCAAAAACTGCAGTGCAATTTCAATCTCAGAAACAAGATTTCAAAAGACTAAAAAAAATCCTAATGAATGGTCACTGGTCATGTCTTTTATATATATATTTTTTTTTGGTGAGATTTTTATCATTTTTCTGGTTTTATTCATTTCAAGCAACAGTCCATTCCTATTATATTTTCAATAGTTAATACAGTAATCCTCTCCCGTCCAACAACTTTTTGAGACTGATGGGAGTCTCAAACATTAAGAGAGCCCACCAAGGGGGAGATAATCACATGTGTACATGTTTGTTCAATTATCAGTGGAATGCTTCTAAATACCAAAATCCTTCACAAAATATATTCTTTAAAGTAACACATGGTTATTTTTTAAATAATGTTCAGAACCAGGAGTATTCTCAAAAAGATGTTATGAATTTTCATGGTTATTCACTTTTGAAATATTATGCTACTAGTATGCTAAAATTTTCACATTTTTTTTTGCTTGAAATTAGATCAACAGACATTGAAATCACCAACAGCTGGCATATTTTAAAAACCCTGAGCTGAAAAATACATCAATACCTGACATTTAGTAAACAGACTTGTTGCTCTACAGACATGATGGCCAGTAGGCAACTCATTGCATATGGAACATATCCACATCATGCAGTCTTCACAGAAATTGTTCATTGTCATTCTGTGTTCATAACAAATGGATATCTCCATGTTATTTTCTCTTCTTTCTTTTTTATTTTCTGCCATTGCATCAGTTTCCTAAAAACAATTTTGAAATTTGAAGTACAATTTAATAATGACAATAATTCCCTAGACTTGTAGTTAACAAGATTTATCTTCCATTTGCAATTTGCAGAGATTTCTGTTTTTTACAGCAGGAACCATCCTCCCAAGTCCAGGGTTACGAGTCCATGTTCGCTCCACCATCATGGAATGTATGCAGACTCGTCACCCCTGACTTGGGAGGATGAGCAGGAACCTATAAATCAATACTAGTCCCAGTTTAGAGCATGTTCTTTATATTGTTGTTTTTCTGCGATATTTTTGTTTTCACTTTTGGCAGCTAGCCCCTGGCTAAATTTATTATGATTGCAAACTAATCCTGCAGTTTATTTTAGATGCACTGCAACAATCAGATCAGAAAACCCAAACATTTCAGTTAGAAAATGGCAATCCTTTTCAATTAAGATTGGAGTCAAGCGCACCCTGCCTGCAGTGAGACTCAAAACCATCAATCCCAATTTAGATTAATAGTAGACTTAATAACAATATTGTGCTGAACATTCAGCCAGATTTTAAAAAAATGCCTGACAAAGGACAAATTGAGGCATTTAATGATGCAAAAAGGCATATATTTTCTTCAGATTTATTAATAATCTTACATTCACACATTAGACCATGATACACAGACATCTAACCCTCATACAAAAACTGAATCCTTTTATAAAAATAGATACAAGTGCAAATTCTTTTGAAGACCTGCTATTTATTAATAAAAAATTTGCATTAAACATGTTAAAACTGACAAGAGTTCATAACTATTGACTGTAATAAAGGTCACAGGCACCTGTTTCAGAAAAAAAATTTACCCTCTATTATAGAGTACAGAGGGTAAATTTTTTTTTCTGAAACAGGTGCCTGTTAATAAAGGTGCAAGTTATCATTTTCAAACTTTTCAAATAATTTACTACATGCATAATCAATAGTCGATCAGTTTTGCTAAGCGATTATCGTTCATGACTTGAACCTGATTGACCATTATCAATACCTGACAGTTGAATTTCTGTTGTCAGTTATTTCACTCCCGCGCACAAGTCAAAATCCAACTGGTTTCTTGAATGGTACCAGTCAGATGTGTCAATTCATTGATTTCGGGTACGGTTTACTGAAGTATGCGCGAAAATATAGTTCGATGTTTACATTTACCGAAGTAAGTAATTTCTATCTGTAATATTGTTTTGATTATTTTTCAGGTGAAAAATAGTATGCTTTGTATTTCGAAATGTAATACTTTTGTTTTTTGCATTTGACGCATATCCTCAATGAACAATTCAAAAGTGCTTTCACTAGAGAAGACACATCAGAGCCACTGGCCCAGATAATGTACCGTCTTAGTTTTTGAAAACCTTAGCAGAAGAAATTTCCCCTTTTTTGGTGCATTTTTCCAAAAATCAATTGACCAAGGCTCTGTCCCTAAAGACTGGAAGCAAGCTAACGTAGTCCCTATATTTAAAAAGGGTGACAAGCATAATGCCAGCAACTACAGGCCTGTTACCTTAACAGCTATATGTTGTAAAATCTTGGAACATATATTAACAAGTAACGTAAGGCAACATTAAGATAACCATAACATTCTGCATGACAGCCAACACGGGTTTCGTAGTAAACGCTCATGTGAGACACAATTAATTAAATTATAAGTATTCAAGACTTATAATTGAACAAGAAACAACGAATGTTGAACTACGAACTGCGAATGTTGAACTATAGGAACTGAAAAATCGAATGTTGAACTAGGAACTGCGAATGTTGAACGAGGAACTGAGTGCTAAATGTTAAACTGAGAGAAGAGGTCTTTGGTATTTATTTGAATGTTGAACGTTGAATAAGTAACCAACTTGATTCACGTCTTAAATTATTCCAAAACTCATATTTCTTTCTTCAACATTGAAGCTTTTGAAAAGCATGGACATAAACTTTAGTCATGATGAATTCAAATCGGCACTTAAATCTAAACATCAGTTTAATAGCAAGTTTCCTTTACACCAAACACTTAGTAACAGTAAAATGTAAATAGGTGTCATACATTTTGAAAACTTGTGCTTCAGCCAATTTTTTTTTATGATAAGATCATCATGAACATCATGTTTCGAGTACACGTAATGTATTTACCATAGAATACATCGTAAGCGTTGCTCAAGAACTCAGAAATAATCCTTGAGTCTATTATTTTATTACTTTGATATATATATACTTATACAAAATACTATGTTTATGGCAATTTAAAAAAAAGTATAGCAAATTTGTTCAGTCATGAGACTTACCCTTTAAATCTGAGCTTTATAACGTGTATTTCGTAACAGAAATTATATATATAAACAGAATATTTTTACAGAAATTTCTGATCATAATTTGTTAGTGTCTGTGTCCTCAGCGCTTTAAATCTGAATTATTAACACGCGTAAAATATACTTTATACTGTATATCGTATGTACTCCAAAATATATTTGTGTGTTCATATTAAAGGCTGGACGGATTATGCGGTTCGCTGTGTGGATTGTGGTTTGCTTAGTTTTACATGACAAGCGAAGAAACGCAAACATGAACGAAAGTGGGTGAATATGACACTTACGGATTTGGTAAATATGTTAAGGATTTAAACCCTTTCCTGAGTGATGTATACTATGATGTTTACAAGTTAAAGCGAGATAACTGGTTAGACAATCACTCAAGATGCTTTAGCGTTGAAACTATGGTTTTAAACGTCAATACCAAGCTTTTTAGTCTGATTACATTTGATATAGATATGCCAACTTTCGGTGGATTCTACTTACATTCCTATGTATTGACGTCCCGACTATACCCTTACATAGACTCATGGGACTACCTTGTACTTGCTGCACAACTTCTGTTTGTGTTGGTGGCCTTCGAAAGAACCATATTTTTCTGTATGAGGCTTGGAAATTAAAATCGAAGTGCCTGGCAACTTATCATTTTGGGGAACAGTTTGTAGTTTGATATTATCCTTTACTGCAGTTGGATGTTACATAGCAAAAATTGATAGGACAATTGTTATTGTGGAAAAAATATTTAACTCAGCAGGTAAAACTATTTAACATACAAATAATTATAATTAGCAACGTATTTTATATAAATGTATTATCAAGTTCAGCTTTGACGTCATTAAATATTCATTACGGTTGCTTGATGTGAATATTTTTTCCTGCGAAGATTTGTCAATTTAAAGTGCATCTGAGCATACCATTTGCAACTTGTAATTGAAGCTTTATTAACGCGTCACATGTTCCAAAAAACATTATCAACGTGTTGTAATGTAGCGCATTATAGTTTTACCCGATGGTGTTGTGTTTATAAATATCAATGTGTAAACTGCAATTGATAATCATAATTTATTATTTCAGGAAATTTCGTGTCATTCGAACTAGTTCAACTATTGGACGATATTTACAATTAGGGCTGAATTGGCGTTGTGCTATTTATAGCCATTCTCGCCATTCTCGCTCTTCTGCAGTCGCTAAGCTTTAACTATTATATGTACTTGATGAAAACGTCCATTTCTCATGCTAAGGCCGATATTATATCCTTTTACATGTTTGGTAGTCATTATGCTTACGGGATTCTCGTCCTTTATGTATATGTCTATAGGAAGCAGTTCGTGCAAGCAATACATTTGGAACATTGTTCCGTATGATGTTAGCGATGGTAACCTTCCGAGATGCAGAACTCCCAACAAATGCAGAGTCCACAATCGTGTACTCGTATTCTTTATGACAATCCTGATGGTCAACGTATTTATTTGCATCTTAAATGATGCATTTTCTACAGTTAAATCAAGCTGGAATACCCACAAGAATATCGAGCCCTTTGATGAACAATTGAATGAGCATTTCTTGTGGAAACTTGGAAAAACATTTCATTTCTGTAAAGATACATCTTCTAAATATAAAGCGGGTAATATATAGTAAATTACAGTATAATGTTTCAGATATAATACATATCTAGTTTTAATCATTTGGTATAATTGGACTCGTCATGATATTTACTCATAATTATATATCGTTTTTGTAAATATTTTAGAGTTGTATGTTTGTACCTACAATTATGCTTTATTCTACTGTACTTCGTATTTCGATCAAAAACAGTACTAGTAACTATAACACTAATTGATATCATTTTATGAGAGTAAAACAGCATTTTGTTCTTTTGTATCACTTTTGGAAAGGTTTAGTTGATCATAAACATAAGAATGACGTGATGCGACGTTTTAAATTCATTTTCCAACAAATAGCTGCGTACTGGGACGTTTTAATCGACAGAGTTTTCAGTGCGTTCCAGGTTGGGGCATTTAGAATCTCCTCCCGATTAGGCATAGTCCGTGTTAAGACATTTAACCAGTTGAACCCGAATAAGACTGCATGGCCTCCAACTATACTTTGTGTCATTCTCCTTGCACGTCAAATATACTTTTTGTTGATGTTGTGTACTCGCATTATGAACTGTATAAAAAGCAAACTTCTGTGTCACTGCCCATACTTTTCAAGGTAAAGCTATAAACTGCAGCATTAATTATGTTCCAATTGATGAAGAAATTTGCTTGGTGTACCGTAAGGCACTAACAAGTGGAGAAACAATGGAACAATGTTTATTTTTATATACATGTATATGCAATAAACATTCCACAATAGACTCATAAAAGATTGTTTTGTTGTAGATTCATCTGCAAATGTCGAACAAGATTTTAAACAACTGGATGAAATGGACGTTACTTTACATACTGTTATTATCATGCAAATTTTTTTTTATGGAAGTGGAATGTTTACTGTTATTTATTTAACCACTGAGACGTCGACTAAAGTTAGTATGAATCATTCTTATTGTGTTTATTTTAATAAACACTCTAACCAGCATGCACATAGTTACCGGAATAAAGCTGTAACATTTTCCTCTGTAACCATTTTCTTAATTTGAACTCCTTGGTATGAAGGATCTTTAATTAGTATTTTGCAATTTTCTGCAACCAAAAGTACGGGTTCTACCAAAAATATAATCGTCTAAAATACTAAAATAAAATATACTCGTATACCTAAAACACAAGATTTTATACTAAATCTTTTTTGACCTCAGATAACTAAATTGTTTATAGAGTTTTGACTCAATTTTCCATATATATGGTGACCCTACAAAAATGTTAACAATTAATAGTACCCTATCAGAATTTGATGGGTTCTCGCGTTGGCTTCACCATTTAGCCATAAAGCCAGTTTATTGTTTTGGGGGCGTTTTTTCACTCTTAAAAAGCAGTCTAAGTGACCAAATAAATAATGTTTGATGCATGCCGGTGTCGTATTAATATCAAGCTACCCATGAAAATTAGCTACCGGAAGTCATTGGTAGTAAATTTTAATATCGCGAAGATATTAAAAATTGACTACGCATGAAAACAAGCTACCGTACATCAACGTATAACATTTATCTCCCTTATACCGTGAGAAGAAGTTAGATTGGTCGAGCTATTACCAATTTATTTTGAAATATTTATTTTAATATCCATAATGCCATAAAGTTAGTTCTGTTGTTAATTAATTCATTTAAATTTGTTCTTTTGCAGACACATTTTCTAGTCTGTAGATTTATAAATACAACACTACACAACTAAGGGATTTATGTCGTGGAATGAGTCAAAATGATTGTTGGAAATTGTTTCTTCGAGAATATTTTGTTCTCCCATAACAATCTCATAATACAAACAAATATCATTAGCAACCTTATGTATTAGTATGTTCACCAAAATTTAACATGCCAAGAAACAAGAAATAAAGTTTTTTTATTAAAAGTTATCCCGCCGTGTAATTAGTATTAGTTATCATGCAAATGGCTTATCTGTAGCAAGACATAAGTGTTCGTTACGCCACAGAGCAATAAATCCCCCCCCCCCCCAATGCACTTCTTTTTATGGGTTAATTGATGTTTAGTTTTGACATAACGAAAAGGAAAATAAAACATAGTACAAACTTTTGGGTGTATATTTTTTGAGTGATAATATTGTTAGAGTTTTAACTTACAAATATTTTTGTAAGTTTTAAGTTAAACAGCAATCAGTTTACTCATAATGTTCTTTATAGGACATAGTCTACTTGGTACACTTTCTAAGAAATGATATAAACAATAGTATATTAACAAGTACTATCTTTAAAAGATAGTCGACGCATTTTTTCTTAGACAGGACATATAACGTAGAAAGTAAAGACTTTTAAAAATCAGTGGAAATTTAAGTTTAAAAAAACTATGATAACCAAAAACAAAGTTAAACTCTAAAAAGTTCTGTAAATTTATTAAAATTATTAATAAAAAAAACTAGTCTTCTTGACTATCTGTCTGTCTGTTAATTACACTGTATTAATATCTATCTATGTTTATGATGTTTTCGTTTGTAATATTGTAAATATTGTATACAGTATTTCTCTGTACCTCTGTAATATTGGTTAATGAGAATAAAGTTATTATTCTATAAAAAGTATCGAAACGGAAAAAAGAAAACATTAATTAACGTACTATTCTGACACTTGAATATAATGGAGAATTTATGTCAGTTTATTAAAGATTCATTAATGTAGGGAGGGGTCAATAAATAATTAAAGGCTGCGAATTGTATCCAACAAAAATACATTTTATTATAATATAATATTTAGAGTGTATGCAAATAAAAACAAAATAAACAAAGATAAAATTATCTGTAAACATTTGATATGTTGTGTGCCTTTTCTATAATGTTCAACATATTAAAGTTAAGAAGGATCTGATATCGAAACTAATCATGTTAATAACAAAATGAGCTTCATCTCCTGACTGCCCGTGAATGGCGACGGGCGCAATGAAGGCTATTTCAGAAGTTGAAAACAACAATGGTGAATAAGCATGTGTTTAAAAAAATACCCACCCGTCTATGTAAATATATATTTATTTCATGTGTCTTATTTCTTTTCTTGCAACAATTTACACACTTCATATATGCTATTTTTACTCGAAAACAAAGTTACTTAAGTACCTAGTTAAAATTTAAATACGCCAATCAGCTTTGTTTCATATGTACAAAACTATTTTTAATAATTTACTTCTTCTAAAATGGGAACTTCTATGAAAGATATTTTAATTAGAATGGAGACAGGAACATAAATTGTCAACTGACTGCAAACTGCAAGTAAATCTTTCAATCTGTTCACATGTAGGCTATTCCACACAAAAAAGGCCCAAGGGGGGGGTGCGAAACTGTATACACATTGTATAAGTGAATCACGGGGGGGGGGGTAACCAAGGATACTTTTAGGTACAGGTCTGCGGACGGAGATTTGAAAACCCACTCTATTCATATATTTTCGGACGTTATAAAACAAGACCTAATCATATATTTAATTTTTAAATCAGACTTATTCATATATTTTATTACTGCACATCCCCATAGACAAAACAGTACATTCACTACCAAAATGATCAAGTGATGTTAATGGAACACTTTGTTTGTAAAATCACTGTGGTTTTTCTAGCTGAACATGATTATGATGAGAATCGAGGCATGGATATATTTAGATTATTTTTAACTACCCAATGATATATTTTTCAATGAAAAAGCTACCTATTCATATATTTTGGAGAGGTGAAAAAGTTATCCATTCGGGCCGCACATCCGTATTACCCTATATATACCAAGTTACCCCCCCCCCTCGTGAGGTGAACGAGGTCCTACTAAGTAACTGTAATGAAACCATAAATAAATAAATTTTCTTTTAATACTATTGGCCGAATCAGTACAGTTACAAAAAATGTAATGAAACATCTTCGTCTCGTTCGCTGCCAATTACCAATGACCCATATAATTACTTTTGTGTTAAATCACTGGCTTTAGAGTAGTTACATTGCCGACATTAACGAAGCATATACTTATAATACTGTGTTTGTAAATTGAAAAAAAAGTAAAAACCTACCTAAATAGAGTGCGCAAAAATTACACGACGTGGGATTTTATTATGTAATTATCATATTTTTATTCTAAATCGGATTCCCTATTTTAAACCAATTACGGCCATCAGTTGTTTTAATAATTAAGAAATGCATATGGAGATGCTTTCAGATCATTGATCACACACTAGACATTTGTATTGTTTGTTTGTTTGTTTGATGGTGTTTAACGCCACTTTCAGCAATTTTTCAGCTATATCATGGCGTCCAGTTTTTATTGGGGGAGGAAGCCGGAGTACGCGGAGAAAACCCCCGACCTATGAAAACTGGCAATCCTAGACATTTGTAGTATTTTAGTCCAATCAAATGCAAGTGCACATTGTGTTCAATAAGAAGTTAGCATCATTTAGTTCAATGGTCACAATTCAAAAATATATCGACTTCTTCGGAAAAACTCTACGTCATGAATATTAATAAAGGAATAAGATAGCTAATTAAGTTAACAATATCTATGCCATTGTATACTAAACAACTAAAGATACGTTACATTTTGGAATATTTCTTAAAATATCTTAATATATATATTTTTTATTAATTCGACACTGAAGAAAGGCATCAGTTGATCGAAAATGTTGTCCTTGTATATATATAAATGTTGATGTGAAATCTCCACAAGTCACATAATATATGAAAATAAAGTTGAAAAATCCACTAAAGTATCTATTTATTACACTTTTGGCATAAAATAAACCATATAAATAAATCCATCAATTAATTAATCGCAGTTCTCTCCGTGTAATAAATAGATACTTTAGTGGATTTTTCAACTTTATTTTCATATATATCGGATCGACAAACTGGACGATACAGCATACACTATATATAGTGTATGCTGTATCGTCCAGTTTGTCGATCCGATACTAAATAAGTGTACTGGTTTAGCAGCTTTCTTTTAGACTCTTGATATAATATTTTGATATGCCTGTATCGTGTATTTACACGATTCTAGTGCACTTAAATTATTCCATCTCCCAATGAAAAAAATATTATTCCATCTCACAATGAAGAATATCTTAAACATTTAGAGTTTAACGCCACTGATGAGTCTTAAGTCGACAAATCGCGCGTCTGGCGTAATGAATTTGTCACCTTGATAATTTTGATTACATCTTGTTGGAATATTTGAGCAAAGCCAAGTTACAGCACGGCACGTCTGCGGTTAGCGGACTGAGAAGCAACTATAAAAAAGTTTTGGGTTCAGTTGAAATGAGAAAGTTTAAGATCAATATGGTATGATTGTTTGCGTTATTTAGTTATATTGACACTCAATGACTAAGGCCATTCGTTGGTCAGTCTGTACCTAAATTTATGACAAGAAACACCGTCATTTGTATTGTTGCATAATCTTCAAGACTTGTATATTATTATTTTTTGTTTATGCCTTTATCGTCGTGTTTGTCGATCCGATACTAAATAAGTGTACTGGTTTAGCAGCTTTCCTTAGACTCTTTATATAATATTTTGAACTGTCTGTATTGTGTATTTACACGATACTAAATAAGTGTACTGGTTTAGCACCTTTCCTTAGACTCTTTATATAATATTTTGAACTGTCTGTATTGTGTATTTACACGATCCCAGTGCACTTATATTATTCCATCTCCAAATGAAAAAAAATATTATTCCATCTCACAATGAAGAATATCTTAAACATATAGAGTTAAACACCACTGATGAGTCTTAAGTAGACGAAACGCGCGTCTGGCGTAATGAATATGTCACCTTGATAATTTTGATTACATCTTGTTGGAATATTTGAGCAAAGCCAAGTAACAGCACGGCACGTCCGCGGTTAGCGGACTGAGAAGCAACTATAAAAAAGTGTTGGGGTCAGTTGAAATGAGAAAGTTTAAGATCAATATGGTATGAAAGTTTGCGTTTTTTTATTTATATTGACACTCAATGACAAAGGCTATTCGTTGGTCAGTCTGTGTCTAAATTTATGACAAGAAACACCGTCATTTGTATCGTTGCATAATCTTCTATATAAGTCAAGAAGATTATGCAACGATACAAATGACGGTGTTTTCTAATTGATCTTATACATGGTATATATATTAGGACGACAAAGTTACCTGTCATTCAGTCACATTTAGAAAATTATATACAAACGACTGAGTATTGTGACAACTTTTTAAGCGGATTTCTGAAGAATCAGAAATACAGGGTTAATACCAAATATTTATATACGTCAACAATATAAATATATATAATTTATATATTTCAATTAATTTTTTGCTCGAATGATTTTTCACTGTAAAGAACGTATGTACCTTGGGTCTCTCGTGGGAAACTATGGGAGCCCGTACGTGCCACAGAAAAAATAATTTATAACTTGTGCGCACGAGTAACAAACTTGAGCGCACGAGTTTCAAACTTGTGCGCACGAGTTGCCAACTTGAGCGCACGAGTTACTAACTTGTGCGCACGAGTAACTAACTTGAGCGCACGAGTTTCAAATCTTGTGCGCACGAGTTACTAACTAATATTTGAAACATGTGCGCTTAAGTTAGTAACTCGTGCGCACAAGTTTGACCTCTAACTCGTGCGCTCAAGATTTGAAACTGCCAAGTTAGTAACTCGTGCGCTCAAGCTTAAAACTCATGCGCTCAAGATTTGAAACTCGTGCGCTCAAGTTAGTAACTCTAGCGCACAAGTTTGAAACTGGTGAGCACAAGTTATAAATTATTGATTCAGTGGCACGTACGGGCTTCCATAGAAAACAGTTAGTGATAAAAATTTTATCAAAATTAAATATTCATGGCATGGGTATAAAATGTCTTCAAATTCAATGGGTCCACAACTGAGAGAACAAGCCATTGGTAGACTGCAAGATGGCCAGTCCGCTAGAGTTGTAGGCAACGACTTGCACTCCAGGACTATTAACTACAAACATCACGAATAATCGGCCACAAGTTACAACATAGGCATTTTGTTCACCCTTTGACGAATCGGTTCACCACAGCTTCTGAAAATGTAAGACATTAACAAACTAGCGATATACAGTGCATCGTAGAATACATCGTAGCTGTCGTCAACACCATATGTCATCGTCCAAACAGAGGGCCTGTTTTAACACCCTGACACGGACATGCACGCTTTTAATTGTTTTTGCAGCAACAAAATTGACATAATTAGCAATGACGTTACATCATCTTTTTTTAATAAAACCTTTAGTGCATATCTACAGCAGATGATTGCTATGGGTTTTTTGAGAGAGAGAGAAGTGTAAAGAAGGAAGAGAGACAGGAGCTGAGGGGAAGGAGAAAGGAGCAATATGGAGGGAGAAAGGTAGATGGAAGGGCGAAAGAAGCAAAGGGAGGGAGAAGGGAGAAATTCCCTGTTAAGGAATGATTGGGGTGGTTCAAACATCATGGTATGAAGTGGTCGTAAAAATTGGTTTAGCTATCTTTCAGAGACATTGACTAATCTAACAGCTGCTAGATACATCGACCAACATATCATGCCACATTTCGCACGTCATCAAAACAAGACATTCTGGCATGATAACGCACGCGCGCATACAGCAGGAGCAACAAGGGATCTCTTACAAATATATATTACCAAGAAAATATAGATGCATTTCATCTCGTTGTCGGATAATTGTTGTTTTTGTTTGTTTTATGTTTTGTCACAATTAGCAGTTTAATGACAATAAAAATTGAATTGAATTAAAAGTATAATGATAATAAATGTGATTAATGAAAAGAAGATACTTCATAATATTTATGAAATATGTCAAATCAAAATCAGCTTATATCCCTTATTACAATATATCTCATTTTATTAAGTAAGTATCGGAAATTCTATCTATAAAAATCGACTACGATCATTTGAATAGTAGTCCTTACATCTCTTGATTGTATGATACAGATATGATATCAGAAACAGGCGGTGAGAATAAGCTACTATAAGTCTCTATGGTATGACATAGATAACAGAAAAATGACATGAACACCAGTTCTCATATTTTATTTTCAATTAATGTGTTTTGAGCATTTTTACACATCTGTTAAGTTTGTTTTAAATAAATCAATGGCTACTTGATTTCCAACATTATCTGTTTTTTTTTAAATAAGCACTGCTCTTAATATATTAAAACAAATAAAGTCAACCATAAAATTAGCAACTCGTGACTTAATACACAAGTATCCAAAGCAAAAAGTATGATAATGAAAGTAGGTCTCTAACAGGTTGTGTGATATCAAAATATTTGAGCCGTCTCATGAGGCTAGAAATGTAAAATAAGCTTCAAGTAGATATATTGTCTGACAGATGTATCAGAAAGACATCCCATGAAAATCATCGTTTCACAGAGGTATCAGAAAGATGTTCATGCAAATCAGCTACCTTACATCTATACATTGTATTACAAAGGTATCAGAAAGATGGCCCATGAAAATCAGCTCCATTACATCTTTACATAGGATAACAGAGATATCTGAAAGATGTTCCATGAAAAAAAGCTACTCTACATCTATGCATTGTATAACAGAGGTATCACACAGATTACTTATGAACATCGGCTACCTTACATCTATTTATTTGCATAACAAACATATTAGAAAGATGACCCAAGAAAACAGGTACCTTACATCTATGCCATGTATAACAGAGGTATCAGAAAAATGTCACATGAAAACCAGCTACCTTAAATCTTTGCACAGAATACCAGAGGTATCAAAAAACCATAAAAACTACCCAACGTGTATGCATTGTATTACAGAGGCATCATAAAGATGAACCATGAAAATCTGCTACTTTACATCTACAGCATAACAGAGTTATCAGAAAGATGTCCCACAACAAACAGCTACCATACATCAAAACTTGTATTACAGTGGTATCACAAAGATAAGTCATGAAAATCTTCTACCCTACATCTATATATTTGCGTTACAAATGTTTTGGAAACGTCATCCATGAAAATCAACTACCTTACATCTATACGATGTATAACAGAGGTATCAGAAAAACGACACATGGAAACCAGCTTCCTTACACCTATACATTGTACAACAGAGAAATAAAAAAAATGACTAATGAAAATCAGCTACCTTACATCTTTGTATTGCATAACAGAGGTATCAGAAGTACGTTGCATGAAAAACAGCTAACTTACTTCTTTGCATAGCATAATATGAGGTATCGGAAAGATGTCCGGTGAAGAATCCGCTACCCTACATCTTTATACCCGGTATTGTATTACAAATTGATTACAAAAATGACCCATGAAAATTAGCTACTTTACATCTATACAATGTATAACAGAGGCATCAGAAAGATGACCCATGAAAATCTGCTACCTTACATCTTTGCATAGCATAACAGAGATATTAGAAAGATGACGCATGAAAAACAGCTGCCCTGCATGTATACATTGTCTAGCAGAGGTATCACCAAGATGACTCATAAAAACCGACTTCATTGACCCTATAAATTGTATACAAGAGTTTCAGAAAGATGACACATGAAAACCACCTACCTAACACCTATACATTGTACAATAGAGATATAAGAGAGATGACCATGAAAATCAGCTACCATAAACCTATAGAATGTGTAACAGAGGCATCAGAATATGTTTCATAAAATCAGCTACCTTAAATCTATACAATATACAACAGAGGCATCAGAAAGATGACCCATGAAGATCAGCTTTCTTAAATCTTTGAATAACATAATATAGGTACCAGAAAGATGTCCCATGAAAAACAGCTACCCTGCATCTATACATTTTATTACAGAAGTATCACAAAGATTAGTCATTACAATCAGCTACCTTTAACAATTCAATGTATCACAGAGGTATCATAAGATGTCCTATGAAAAACATCTACCTTACATCTATACATGGTATTATAGAGGTATCACACAGATGGCTCTTGCAAATCTGCTACCCTACATTGATATATTGTATTACAAATTTAGTAGAAAGATTGCCTATGAAATAAGTGTATAACAGAGGCATCAAAAAGATGATCCACGAAAGTCTGTGTATAGCATAACAGAGGTATCAGGGTGATGTCCAATGAAAAAGAAAAACAACTACCCTTCATCTATGCATTGTACAACAGAGATATCAGAGAAATGACAATGAAAATCAGCTACTATACATCTAAACAATGAATAACAGAGCCATCAGAAAAAGGACACAAGAAATCGGCTCCCTTACATCTTTGCATAGCATATAGAGGTATCAGAAAGATGTCGTATAAAAAACAGCTACCCTACATCAAAACATTGTATTACAGAGGTATCACATGGATTGGTTATGAAAATCAGCTACATCTTTATACATTTGCATTACAAATGAATTAGAACGATGACCCATACAAAATCAACTAACTGACATCTATACCATTATAACAAAGATATAAGAAAGATGGCCATGAAAACCAGCTTCCTTGCGCCTATAAATTAGATAAAGGAGTCTCAGAAAGATGTCCCATGATAAACAGCTTACTTATTCAATACATTGTATAACAGAGGTATCCCGTAGATAACCAATTAAAACCAGCAACCTTAAAAATTTACAAAGCATATCAGAGGTATCAGACAGAATAATCATGAAAATCAGCTACCCTCGATTTATATATTTGCATTTCAAATGTTTTAAAACGTGAAACATGGAAAATCAGCCACCTTACATCTATACGATGTATAACAGAGCCATCAGAAAGATGACACATGGAAAGCAGCAACCTTGCATCTTTGCATAGCATAATAGAGGTACCAGAAAGATGTCCTATTAAAAACAACTACCCTTCATCTATACATTTTACAACAAAGATATCAGTGAGATGACATTGAAAATAAGCTACCATACATCTATACAATTTACGTGTATAACAGAGCCATCAGAAAGATGACACAAGAATAAAAGCTCCCTTGCATCTTTGCATAGCATATTAGAGTTATCAGAAAGATGTCCTATGAAAAACAGCTACCTTACACCTATATATTTTACTCTAGAGATATCAGAGAGATGACCGTGAAAATCAACTACCTTACATGTATATAATGTGTAACAAAGGCATCAGAAATATGAACCATTAAAACCAGCTACCTTAAATCTTTACATACCATATCAGAGGTATCAGAACGATGTCCTGAGAAAAAAAACTACTCTATATTTATACATTGTATTACAGAGGCATCAGAAAGGTGACCCATGAAAATCAGCTACCTTAAATCTTTAATCATTATATCAGAGGTATCTTAAAGATGCCCTATGAAAAACAACTACCGGGCCTACATCTACATATTTGATTAAAGAGGTATAATAAAGATGTCAATTAAAAATCAGCATCCTTACATATTTATAATTTACACCAGAGGTATCAGAAACACTACCCATGAAAAACCGCTACCCTACAATTATCTACACATAGTATTACAGATGTATCACAAAAATGATTCATGAAAATTGGTTTCTTTACAACTATAACAAGGTATAAGAAAGATGACCATGAAAATCAGCTTCCTTGCGCCTATGAATTTTACAGAGTCCCAGAAAGACGACAAAGAAAACCAGCAACCATACATATATGCATTGTTCAAATTTAATCATAAAAATTAGCCTGCTTTCAACTATAAATTGTACAAAAGAGTCTCAGAAAGATGATCCATGAAAATCAACTACATGTACCTTACATCAATACATTTTATAACAGAGATATCCCAAGAGATGAACATTAAAACCAGCTTCATTGTCTTTATAAATTGTATACAAGAGTCTCAGATAGATGACTCATGAAAACCAGTTACTTTACACCTGTACATTGTACAACAGATATATAAGAGAGATGACCATGATCAGCTACCATAAATCTATAGAATGTGTAACAGAGGCATCAGAATATGTCACATAAAAAAAACAAATGGCCGATTTCTGGAACAGATGACCCAGAACAGATGAGCTCACACGCACACATCTGTACTTGCTGCGTCATCCAATCACAATGCCAGAAACAAGAACGTTGCTATGGAAGCAACGTTCTTCTATGACGTTCTTGTTTCCGGCGTTCTGATTGGATGTCAGAGACAATGGAGTATAAAACAATGGAGAGTCTATAGGATATAGCAATGTAAAAGTTGCTGGTTTACGGAAGAAATAGGTACTTTCATGCGTTTTTTTGGAAAGCCCGTGTGAACTTTCACTCGTGATAGAAATTTTTATGTCTTTTGGCTCGTTCCGCTGCTCTCCACTCGCGAAAAGACATAAAATTTCTATCACTCGTGAAAGATCAACCGGTCTTTCCCAAAAACGTATGAAAGAACCTATTAATCTTTACACAACATATCAGTGTTATCAGAAAGATTTCCTATAAAAACAGCTACCCTACATCAAAACATTGTATTACAGAGGTATCACGTGGATTACTTATGAAAATCAGCTACATATATATATTTGCATTACAAATGTATTAGAAAGATGACCCATCAAAAATCACCTACCTGACTTTTAGATTGACACTAATGGTTTGAGGTGGAGCTAAAAGTATCCGCAAATTAAAAACAAATTTTTCCCTGCATTCAAATATGATGATTTCATATTTAAAACAATATAAAAAATCATTATACATTGGACGGGATGAAGATATTGATCACCTCCAAGAACTAGGAATGAATTAGAACCTCTAAAACACATATTTTTCTGCAAAAAATGTTGATACATTTATTAGCTTTCATTAAAACAAATGTTTATGAATTTTTAAGAAACAACTTGGTCGTTTAATCAGATTTTACCTTTAATTAGATAAAACAACTAATTAAGGTAAACAACGGGAAACTAAAACAAAATATATATTAACTAAAGTCCGTGTCGAATAATTTTCAGTTTGTTGCTCAATTCCTTAAAAAGTCTTCAATACAAAGGAAGGTGGACTAACATTTAATTTAAACATATTTCATTTGGTAATTAAAAAATTGATTGGACACACGTAAATACATACTTATAAAGTCCTCTGTACATTACAAGTACATACATATGCTAAAACAATGTAGATCACAAGATAGAAGAACTTGTACACAATTTCAAATAAACAAACGTGAGAAATAATTACAAAAGAATCAAAATAAAAGTCAATAGTGGCTGAAGATGTTTCCGTTTGACTCTGACCACTGCATCGCAGAATTAAAACTCCTTTGGATCTCTTAACATATTCAAACACTTCTCTAAAAATGCTTAAATTTTTTTCATAAGGATGTTTTACATTGCCACTAGTAAGCGTATGCAAATCAATATTAGTTCCAATTGGTAGCAATCTTAGATAACCAATAAGATCTAATCTGTGGTTGTTATATATGGGACAATCAAAGAAATAGTGGTTTGCATCTTCAATACGAATACCGCATAAACATGATGGATTTAAAATAATGTTTGATCTGAATAAATCGTAATTAAGAAAGGATGCTGACCAACTTAGTGTGTTAATAGATGTATTACTTTTAATTTCGGGGCCATATGCATAGTGTCTTGGCACTACCCACAAAACAGAATCTTTCCTTAAAGCATTTTTGAAGGCCCAAATAGAGTTAACATTTCCGATCAATTCTATTCCATTGCTTAATTGTTGGGAATAAATGATTGATTACCGAGGGAAAGTCTACAGTATGGTAATATTATGTCATCACCATTTCGCAATGGATGAGGACTTAAACTTTGAACTTTAGTGGGAACGATTCTCCTTACGTATTGAGGGGCATTTTGGTTTCGTATTGTATAAAACATTTGTAATCTTTTAAATTTTAGTAAACAGACACAAGCCAGGTAATAACCTGTTTAGAAATGTGCAATGTTCCTTGTAATTTAATTTTAACTATAAATCTAAACAATTTTCTAATGGTAAATAGATCGACCACGTCGTGAGACTATTTGAATTTTAACGGCGTAAGAATATGTCATTTTTTTCGTATAATTCCCTACTTGCGGTAAACAAGATTTATCTCCCATTAGCAGAGTTATCTGTTCTTTATTCACATATAGCAAAGCATCCGGTAAAATTTATTATGATATGCTAACTAATTCTGCAGTTTTTTAATTGTACTGGAAGAGTCAGTCCACAGACATTATTTTAAAAAAATAAAAACGTAATTTCCCTATCTGCACTTGCTGTTATGAAAGACAACTCTTGCAAATGGGAAGTAACTCTTGTATTCCGAAAATAGGGATATTTGCTCGTTTGAATTATAATCATATTTCAGCTTACAAAGCAACTTTAAATTATTCTAAATAAACTTAAATAAAAATAAATATATTCTTTATCTATAGTATGAACCAAACATGCCGTGAAAGATGGCAGGTTTGTATTTTTCTTTAAGAAGATAAATTTCTAAAAGAAATTAAAGAATTCACTATACTCCTCATAGAATTGTTGCACTGAAAACTTAAGACAGTTATTGATCAGGTTTAACCTTTCGTATGGGGTCATATCAACATCTGGAAGAAGAGATTTTATTTAAATATTTTCGGCAGTAATTACTTCAGGGTCACCATAACTTCAATCTAATTAAATTGTAATAACATTAATTAAGTTCACCGCACACGGACACTACAAATGCGAATTTTATTGATTTAGTGCTATAAACATGTAGATAAATCCTAACACATCTAGTATAGTGACAAATCCGTTAGTTCTGGTGGATACTTTTACTACCTTCGTCAATAGATTTAATTAAGTTACATTTGGTTAGGTTTTCACAATGACTCCAGATAAATAGTCATTATATATAGATAACACTATTATCCGTCACAGTCAATCTTTAATTTGAATAGAGCAGCAATGTATCAAACCTGGAATCGGGTTAATTAAGGTCAGATTAAAGCAATTATTGGTGAAATTATTTGTTTATAGGTAAAATATGTGTTGAGGATATATTTTAAATACAAATTGACGACACTGTCATGTGACTTTATTATAAAAATCTTAAACGGGGACATTTCTCGTAGAATTATGTTTTTGATAAATCTGTCTATAATGTTTTAGTCAAGAATAACTGAATATCCGTGGAAGGAGTTGAATATATCATGTATATGTTAATCTACAAAATGGAGAGTTGTATTCTACCAATCTAATTAAAATTAAATCTTTCACCTGTTCCACCCTTTTTGCTGTGTCGCTGGACAGCGACCAACAACATAAGGGGGAAGCTAGTGAAAGAGTTATTTTAATTAGGTTTTGTTTTCTACTTTATTTTCTGCTTCTCGTATATTATATATAGTGTGTGTAACACTCCCCATTAAAAAAAAACAAAAAGAAAATCCAAACATGCACTTGCATTGCTGAAAACTAATTACAGGAAATACAAGTATTCCATTAATTGACAAATTAATTTTTATTTTACATGTATTGCAAAATCCGTTATAATCTAGCTTCGAATTTAAGATGATTTAGAAAATATGGTTTTTAAATATCACCGATTACGCAAAGTATAAATCTGTTTTCTAATTAACATTCCTTTTTATCTCATTGTGAAAAAAAACTATAACCTATGGCCCCTTATCCAGTATTACGCAGTTTCAACGGAGACTTAAAAACACCGCATTAAAATATCAGAACTTATATAATTGGTCAATAGAAAATTCTGAACACCACGGATGAATTTGGTTGTATATAAAGGCGAATTGAAAGCATGTTTTAAAAATTTGACGCTTGTTTTCTAAATTTCTAAATTTTTTCTCATTTCCCATTTATTTTATTTCGGCTATTTTAGAAGCTACTTTTTTCCAACATAAGGCATTGAAAAAGGTAGGGGCATAACATTTTCAAATTTTGCAACAAATTTGGGTCAGCCAAGATTATTTTGAATTGTGCAGTTAGATCGAAGCAGTCTTCTCAATTACAAGATGATGTTCTTATTAAATATCTTAATAAATATATTGCGGAAGAGTAAAATTACAATGTAAATTTTATTATACTTAACATCAAAGATAAGAAATACATATCGCAGCAGGGGGGTCTCAGCCCCCTAGAAGCTGAGCACAATTTTTTAACCACTTCCATGATCATTAGTAGATGACTTACTACCTTAACCCCTTAGTTTATAAAGTTGACATATACTGTACTATTTAAATAAAACATTTCCTCTACTGTACTTATATAGATTAAGGTTTGATAGTTAAAATGCAACACAATTAAACAAAATCGAAGAATGTGTCCATGAGACACAGATGCCCCCTCCCCCCCCCCCGTTAAATGAAGTCCCAAACAGGAAGTAGTTGTCCGACAGGTCTGAAAGTCGCTTAGGATGTACATCTTGTGATATTGAACCACCCTGCCAAATTTCAAATTGTTCTCATGTACGGTTTCTGAGAAAAGCTTAACGGAACTTTTCATACTCGTGTTCACACATTTTCATATCGACCCAGACCCAAAGAGGAAGTAGTTGTTCGACAGGTCTGAAAGTCGCGTAAGACGTACCACTTGTGATACTGAACCACCCTGCCAAATTTCAAATTGTTTTCATGTACGGTTTCTGAGAAATTTGGGTCAGCCAAGATTATTTTGAATTGTTCAGTTAGATCGAAGCAGTCTTCTCAATTACAATATGATGTTCTTATTAAATATCTTAATAAATATATTGCGGAAGAGTAAAATTACAATGTAAATTTTATTATACTAAACATCAAAGATAAGAAATACATATCGCAGCAGGGGGTCTCAACCCCCTAGAAGCTGAGCACAATTTTTTAACCACTTCCATGATCATTAGTAGATGACTAACTACCTTAACCCTTAGTTTATAAAGTTGACATATACTGTACTATTTAAATAATACATTTCCTCTACTGTTCATACATAGATTAATGTTTGATAGTTAAATTGCAACGCAATTTTAAAAAATCGAAAAGTGTGTCCATGGGACACAGATGCCCCCTCCCCCCGTTAAATGAAGTCCCAAAGTAGTTGTCCGACAGGTCTGAAAGTCGCTTAGGATGTACAACTTGTGATACTGAACTACCCTGCCAAATTTCAAATTGTTCTCATGTACGGTTTCTGAGAAAAGCTTGACGGAACTTTTCATACTCGTGTTCACACATATTCATATCGGCCCAGGTCCAAACACGAAGTAGTCGGCCGACAGGTCTGAAAGTCACTTAGGACGTACTACTTGTGATACTATACCACCATGTCAAATTTCAAATTGTTCTAATGTACGGTTTCTTAGAAAAGCTTGACGGAACTTTTCATACTCGTGTTCACACATTTTCATATCGACCCAGTCCCAAAGAGGAAGTAGTTCTTCGACAGGTCTGACAGTCGCTTAAGGCGTACCACGTGTGATACTGAACCACCCTGCCAAATTTCAAATTGTTTTCGTGCACGGTTTCAGAGAAAAGCCTGACGGATATTCGTACAGACGGACGGACAGCATACAGGGGCCGTGTAAACGAAAGAATCCTAAGATATGTCCTAAGATACGTCTTAGGATAATACTTAGGATGGTCTGAGGACATGTCCTAAGTCTGACTTAATGCCTTCAACAAAGCTTAGGATAGTCCTTACTAAGATTATCTTACGACCATCCTAAGACAATCTTTAATAATTATTTTAAAATGAAAGTAAAGATACATGTAAAATTTAACTGATTTTAAAATAATTGTAAGAAATATATAATTCATTCCCATATTCGGACATAATAAAGGTAAGATATTTCCTTTTAAAACATCTCTTTCATAAAAAAGCATGCCAACATACAAGTTTAATTTCAATAAATATATATTATTTCAAGCTAAAGAATCTAAATTGTTTTCAATGTTAACAATATAATTTTAGTTAGATTTAAAACGGCATTTTAATGCGGTGGTAAATGTTTTACAAATGAGTTAATTTCATCACTACCTTTAAATACAAAAATCATAAGTTATATTTAGTTGGACCAACTCAAAAGCAACAGAAGATGATCCTTATATATTTTTTCTCAAACTAATAGGAATATTTAAGGGTTAATAAATTTTATATATTAATATATATTACTTTGTAGATTTATTTTTCAATCATTTTTTTTTGTAAGCATAAACGGTCTATATAATCGTATAAAGACACACCGAAGTATATGGACCGGTCCATATAATATATATGGACCGGCTGGGGATAAAATGTACATTGAATTTACACATCTGTTCGAAGATTATTTACGACAAGTAATTGATATGCAAAATGAGTTTTCAGAACAACAATAACCTAAAATGATCAGTCATGACAGTACATGTTGTGCATATGAAGCAAAAAAATGAGTATAGAAGCTTACAAAAAGTAAAGTATAATATAACAAATAGTTAATGACACTTCGGGTCATATGGCAGTATATGGACCGGTTGGTGGCCCCAAAAAATAGATGGACCACAGCTGCGCTTCGGTCCATATAAATTTTTGGGGCCACCAACCGGTCCATATACTGCCATATGACCCTCAGTGTGATGAACTATTTGTTAAATAATTCGGCGTTTTATTTGTATTAAAAAAACAAAAAGTTAATTATTTCAAATTTATCAATTATAAACCGGCAACCTATATATAGAACGTTGCTATAAGGTCCCACTCGATATCTACACGTGTACATTGTCATTAGTTAAGTCATCTATCGTTGGATGCATGGATGGATGGATGGATGGATGGACTGAACTTGAAGTTTTGGTCGCCGAAGTGAATGCTAACAAAAATATTATATCAAGCAAAACTTTCTAATGTAACAATTAAAAAGTGCTGAAAAGAAGACATGGAAAAAATATGTACCAAGGTCAACTCCACAAAATAAAGACTATCAGAGGACAACGGATGAAATACGAAAAAATGGTCAACCTCAAGCAAGCAAGCAAGCAAGCCTGTTGTCTATATCCCTAAATATTCTGTTTCGACGAATATTATTTCCCCGTCGTCTGATGTGTCGAAAAAGCAGCCATATTTGTGTTTGTTTAGTCAAAGTTAGGGCATCCTAATTGTTTTAGGAAGAAAATTAGATCTTCTAAAATAGGACGCGTTCGTTGACACGACTTAGGACTAACATGTGTCCTAAGACCATCCTAAGACATATCCTAGTACTACAATAGCTTCATTGACATGGCCGATTTTTTAAGTGCATGCCATAAATAACCGCAAGTTTTTGGAATCCCTCTGTGGTCCTCATTATTAATTTACATACATAAGGCTTATCTGTAGCAAGACTATACGACCGTCCGACCAAGGGCATTAAGTTGTCGGTGTAGGACGTAAAAAACTCCCCAAGTCAAGTCAAGACTATACGTGTTCGCTACGCCACGGGCAATAAATTTTCTATCTGTCTTTTTATGAGTTGTGGAAGTTTAAGGAAAGGAAAGGAAAGGTCTTGTAAGAAAACGTTTACAAATGGACGCGTGATTTATACGATAATGACTTAACATAATACGAAAACTTGGTTTTCGGGCGGTTATTGTCTCATTTCCAAATCATGAGGTTATACATTTCACGTGTCTGAACTCTTGAAATTTTCCCTTTTCTTTTGAAGTGAACAGCTTCATATACGAATATTATTATCAACTGTTTATCTTCGAAATTAATAAAAGTGCCAGTTTTTGTCAGAGGTCTTCGAACAATCATTTTCATATTGGTCCCTTTTAAATAATTTGTGCATTTATTATCATATTCTAACGGTGAAAGGGAGATAATTCAAACTTTGTATTATTGTGGTAGCAAATTTTCATAATAGACTTTCGGAACACATCGTTGTTGTACCGAATGTGTATTCCGAAAGATAAAAAGAAGCTTGTTTATCATGGTAGCAAATATTAATACCACACCGGCGCACATTATGATTCCTCTGTCTAGCGCGTCTTATAAATTTTACATCAGGATCATATCTAGATTTATGATGCCAATAGAGCAGATGGTCTGTGTTGATTCAGAAGGTTAAATGTACTGCGTTTCTGGTAGTGGATAGGAAAGACTGTAGTTAAGAATTCCATAATACAAAAAGCATAACCACGCCATTGAGAGAAATGTGTTAAGAGAATGGCGCGCTCCTTGACAATAAAACCCCATTTCTAAAGTTGAAGACAAGCTCATTGTAGCCGATAAAAAGGTTAAATTCTTCTTCCTTATCCGATACTCTTTACTTCTGCTTTTTGTTCCCGTCCTGAATACAGCTGAAATATTGTTCGCTGGACGTAAAACAAACATTCAATGAACGGGACAAAATTTCCATTAGGTTCATACATCTATGTTTCATTATTGCTTTCACATAAGCAGCAAATAATGGTTTGCTGGTGATTCTACTATATTCCACTTTGGCTACACTTGCTTTTTTGTGTTAGTTGGTTTGTCTTTGTTATTTTCAATTCATGTGCAAATGTTCTTTGATTTCCAGGTACCAAACTAATTATACGAAGTGCCTCATATGTTAGCTATAATTATTTTATTTATGGTATATTATTACAGATAAGCAAACTGTACAAACACACATTGGGTGCAATTAGAGACAACTATACACATTAATACGAGATAATTGCAGGTAATTAGCATGTATTGTAAAATTGTCCTGTCTGTTTGCTTTATTTCCTGATAGAGGAGGTCTCAATTTCCACATTATTCTCCCCCTTTTTAAATTTTGTAAATGGTGTCTTAAAACCTTTTTTCTATTTGCCAGTTTAAGTGTTTTAGTGTTTGATTGTTTTTTCGTTTATAAATTTGTTCATCGCACAAAAGAAAATTATTTCCATTCCTAGCTAAGACCGCAAACTCTCCCATTTTCAAATTTTCTCTACATTGGTTCATCTAAATTTCACAGTTTTTTGATAACTTGTTGTCGTTATGATTATAGCTAAAATATAACTCGATGTACTCTAAAACTTTCCACCAAATCAATCTTACAATTGTTAAAATTTACAATTATATGTAAAGACACTTAATTTCGGAATTTATTTTAATCAAACATTTATTCTAATATTTAATATTTTGTGTTCTGACATTTGCTGTTGAGGGATCTTGAATGCAACTGATAAATCAAGTACATTTTTGTCTCAGATGATTAATATTCAAATAATTTCGTTATACAGACGATGTTACGTCGCTGTATGGTTATTTGGATAGAATTGTTTTAGGGGCTTAATGCCATTTTAGCATTTTCAAATATATAATCCTGTTTTTATTTTGGGATAGAAAACTGGACTGCTTGTTGAAAACTCCTGATCCTAATTAGGCGAGAAAACTGGCAATTCTGTGTCAACTATTATTAAAGTCGAGCACACACTGCCCACAATTAGGGATCGAACCAGTTATAAGTGTTAACACACAGAAGAATAGTATATGACAACGACCTCCTAATGACAATAAATACTTAAACTATCCCAAAGATACCGGTGTAAATTGCTTGCGTGTGTCGCACATTTCTAAATTCAGTTAATTATATACATATTATCGAATAGAGTTCTTTCTTTCTAGATGGAACCGGTCTGATGTAGTACCTGTGTGGCATTGTTGTGATTCCCGTGCTGTACGTTAGATTCATACCTGAGTGATGACTTAACTATTCAGTAATAACGTGTTTCAACCGATATCAAATATAATATATTTGACTAATATTAAGACATTTTGGACCAAGTTTATTTTTCACTTAACATTTTGTAATTATGTGTTCTAATGCATTTGTCGTGCTTCTAACATTTTATGCTAACATTTTTCGCCTTGTTTGGTAAGCTTTATATATATGCGTTTTGCATTTTTTTAAGTCGCCCAAAACGAAGTTGTTTTGCACATGTTTTGGTTTCCACTTTTCTAGATCGTGCACTTATCCGACACATTTCTCAGAGCAGCCTTAATATAATAAAATGAAATTTTGCAATGTTGTAGATTGACATATTGAGGGGTGCAGTCAACAGTCAGAGTTTTGATAATGGCCGCCATTTTAAAATGGCCACCACTTGACGACACAAACCCAGAAATGGCAATTATTGTTCCCTGGTCTGATTTCAACGAAATTTGGTATAGAAGTAGATTTTAGTATTTGGTGTGAAAAACTACCTTTGAATTTTTTTTCGACGTCGCGTTTCAAAATGGCGGCAACAAATGTGCATAATTTTCACCGTTATCCCACCTCGATGAAATTGAGCGTGCTCAAATTGCGAAAAAAAAACCATTTGGTGTGAAGGTAGATTTAAGTGTCCCGAGTAAAACTCCACAATCGGATTTTTTTTCGACGTTGGGTTTCAAAATTTCCGCCAAAAACGCATAAAATTTTCAACGTTGTCCGATTGTAGTGAAATTTAATATGTTGGTACATTTTAAAGTCCTTAGTGGAATGCAATGCTATCCATTGGAATTATTGGCGAATTCTGTGTTGGCATCCTAACACATTGTATCTTCTTAACTTCTTTTGGTTCAAAGACTGTATTACAACACTCGCTATCTTTTTTCAGGATATTCAATGAGTAACTTATATCAATTTAATGCATTAAATTAATGCAACTTAGTATTATTTAAAACAATATATACATTTGGTGATTTAATCACAGAAAAACATCAGAACCTTATTTGTTGTGATTACCATTAAATGTGAATGTACAAATGTTGGATACAATTTAAATATTTTTTCTCACATAAGAATTTCGAGACTTGCAACTCGGGAAAAATATTCAATTTTTCAACTGGTAAATTTCGCAAAAAAACCCTAAACTTTTTTTATTGTTTTTCTTTCGAGACACCACGGCAGTTTTAAGACAAATAACTCGGTATCGTGCATCCAAATAAATTTAAATCTTTCGCTTGCTGTCCATTTAAATTATTGTCGCTACGTGCAAGATCTAACCTAATACCGTTCGGGACGCATTCTGTTGATCTATTTTAAGCAAGAATAATGTCATGCAAATGAATTTAAGATATTTAGGCAAACCAATCACATTGCGTGCAGTTTTTTTCTGATATACATGATCATGAAGACAATTAAAATTTGTGTTGACCGTCATAAACTTGCAACAATCAAAATTTAACTAAGTACCCTATTGATGTCGATTCAAAATGGTAAGTTTATAAGAAAATCCCATTTAAAATCATGTTTAAATTATAGCAACTATGGTAAAACAATCAAAATATTAGCTTAATTGACAAGGATTGCCAGTTCTCCTACTAAAGGTCGGGGTGTTTTCAGCGGAAACTACTGCTTCCTTCCTTAATAAAACTGGACGCCACAATATAACTACATATTGCTGAATGTTTAAAACACAATTTGAACAAACAATCAATCGTGCATTTTTGTCACAAATTATTTCTAAAGGTCAAACCAAGTTACGATAGAAATATAGTTTTCATTCGGTTAACGCTTCTAATGTAGACTAAACGGGAAATCTACTAATTACGTAGTTATTTTGACAAATTGAGATGCGCATAACTATTTAAAAAAATAATAATGTATACGGCCAGCAAAGATTCGTGATTTCCGACATATTTGGTTGGTCCGTAACTTCACATGATCTTAGTTTACCAGAATATGACCTAGATTTTTGGTAACGTGATTTATACACAGATTTTAAACATGTGTTTGCTTAATAAACAAAAACTCCTATTTTCTTGTTGCAATGCCGGTATATCCGTGCAAGTGGATTAATCAATAACCAGACATACAACACTGAAAGTTGTAAAATACGAAGGTTGGGTTGCTAGATAACGTGAGACGTGAGACTCGGTGGCGGAAATAGGAGGGCGCCAGATAGCCTGAACCCCCAACTTTGCAGCATCTATAAAATACGTCATTGAAAACAAAATGTCTATTGCGACTCCTTATAACAATTCGGATCATTTAGAAATTGACAGGTTAAAACCCAAATGGAAAGGGAGATATAAGGCCACAGATATATGCATAAAAGTAAGACATAACTAAGTCTCGAGATACCGACAGTAGTTAGCGTTCTAAATTCAAGTATAGACAACAAAATAAATAGTCCATTATTTTAGTTCATAAAATGTTTGTGAAAAGTAAATGTAAATACCGAGACAAATTATTCTGTACAGAACATGCTCATTGTCATGGTTGTATTATGTATAAGAGTTTCGTAAAAACACCTACCGTTACAGTGTTACCAAACTTACACCACATCACAATTTAGAAGATTTTGTTTCAATTCAACAGATTTTGTTTGCATGTGGTTTAGTTACATTTTCAGCAATTTTCAAATATATCGTAGGATCCAGTTTTTATCGGGGATAGATCGAAGCTGAAGTACACGTTGAAAGTAAATCTCCACCTTTGGCAGGGAAAATGGCAATTTGTGTCAATTAAGAGTCGCGCTAACCTTGCTCTCTGTAAGGCTCAAAACCGCAATCCCAGTGTTGACGTTCAAGTAATAAAGATGACACCTTATTTAAACCGCTTGGCCACCAATGATCTTAACAAATAAGAAAACTCATGGCTATAAAATCGAACAGGAATACAGTTGACGTAATCTGTGACAAATTATATGTTGCGTATTATTTGCTCTTACATGTAAATTTTGTGTTTATATCCGAATATTTATTTCTTTGAAATAATATATTGATATGCATTCTGATACATTTGAAAAATAAAGTTCTGTACAAAACATCAAATACCGCAATCGATTTTATGGATAATTTATTTTGAGTGGACACCATAACAAACTGAGTTTACGCGGCAACATACATTAAATTGCATGTATGAACAGAAAAAAAAACAACAACAGAAAAAATTAGAAACAAAGTATCCCTTCTAAACACAAGAATTAGTTATATTAAGTGGGTGAAAGGTGAGCATCATCAAAAAAGTTCCAGGCAATAATTTTTGCTACGATTGACGCGCGTTTCGTCTTTTCAAGACTCATCATTGTTTCTATAATAACCCCGTCGTGTTACTTCAGGTCAAAATCGGCTTTAGGAGAGACCATTACTTAACCCTAGATTATTCGTCACAATACTTGTGATAATAATCTGACGATTCGAAATGGGCATAGCATTTCGTAGGGGTAACCTCGACTAGAGGAAATCGTTGTTTTGTAGCCTCTTTGTGAGCAATCAATGAATAAATAACTGTCGATTAGTCCGAGACGCTTCCATCAGTCTAAATAGCGTTGAACGTCAGAGGATTCTCGGACCATGTGCCGAGGTGTGCCCTATCTATCTGGTATATTCCATTCAACTTTTTTATTTTTAACAAATCGTTGCATGTTGCCTACCCACACGCTGTTTATAACAAGCTCTAGTGATTGTCATGAATAAATGGAATAACAAACTCAATTCATCACAAAAGTACGAAAAAGCTTTAAATTTTCATGTTGAGAATTATTCATGTACTGGTATGTTAAATGACAGAAATTATCAATAACACCCACATGTTTACACAACATGTTTTACTATCATGGCTTTCTGTACTTGGTTTAACAAGATTATTAAATTATATCCGTTTAACTTTTTTAACAAAACTGTGCAGGTCGTCCACCTAAACGCTTGTTATAAATTGTCTAGCGATTTCCTAAGAATAAACCGATTAACAAACTCATTTTGTCACAAAAGTACTACAAGGCTCTTTAAATATTATCAAGTGGCGAATTTATTTCTGTGTTGATATGTTAAATGACAAAAAATATCATTGGCAACCACAAAAAATCTTCACTGTCAAGACATTGTGTACTTCACTTGTTTAACCAGTATAACAACGCAATCTTTGAAACTTGAATCCGATTATTAAATTATGTGAGTTGTGTTGTGATTCGATTGGTTTTTCAAGTTTGCAAATAGTTTCAAAATATTTACATTCATGTGTCCATTACGTGAATCAAGTTGGTTACTTGTTCAACGTTCAACATTCAACATTCAAATAAATACCAAAGACCTCTTCTCTCAGTTTAACATTTAGCACCCACTTCCTTGTTCAACATTCGATTTTTCAGTTCTTAGTTCAACATTCGCAGTTCCTAGTTCAACATTCGATGTTTCTGGTTCAATATTCAAAATTTTTAGTTCCTCGTTCAACATTCGCAGTTCCTAGTTCAACATTCGATTTTTCAGTTCCTAGTTCAACATTCGCAGTTCCTAGTTCAACATTCGTTGTTTTTGGTTCAATATTCAAAATTTTTAGTTCCTCGTTCAACATTCGCAGTTCCTAGTTCAACATTAGATTTTTCAGTTCCTAGTTCAACATTCGCAGTTTCTAGTTCAACATTCGTTGTTTCTGGTTCAATATTCGAAATTTTTAGTTCCTCGTTCAACATTCGCAGTTCCTAGTTCAACATTTGTTGTTTCTGGTTCAATATTCGAAATTTTTAGTTCCTCGTTCAACATTCGTAGTTTCTGGTTCAATATTCGAAATTTTTAGTTCCTCGTTCAACATTCGCAGTTCCTAGTTCAACATTCGATTTTTCAGTTCCTAGTTCAACATTCGCAATTCCTAGTTCAACATTCGTTGTTTCTGGTTCAATATTTGAAATTTTTGGTTCCTCGTTCAACATTCGCAGTTCCTAGTTCAACATTCGATTTTTCAGTTCCTATATTTCGAATATTGAACCAGAAACAACGAATGTTGAACTAGGAACTGCAAATATTGAACTAGGAACTGAAAAATCGAATGTTGAACTAGGAACTGCGAATGTTGAACGAGGAACTAAAAATTTTGAATATTGAACCAGAAACTACGAATGTTGAACTAGGAACTGCGAATGTTGAACTAGGAACTGAAAAATCGAATGTTGAACTAGGAACTGCGAATGTTGAACGAGGAACTAAACATTTCGAATATTGAACCAGAAACTACGAATGCTGAACTAGGAACTGCGAATGTTGAACAAGGAACTGAAAAATCGAATGTTGAACTAGGAACTGCGAATGTTGAACGAGGAACAGAGTGCTAAATGTTAAACTGAGAGAAGAGGTCTTTGGTATTTATTTGAATGTTGAATGTTGAACGTTGAATAAGTAACCAACTTGATTCACGTAATTTATTTTTCTTTTTTATTGTTTGGAGGTAAGATCTCATTGATTCATAATCAAAATCCTTTTCAATTTTTGCATTGAATTTTGAAATGAAATTTGCACCAATTTCTATATAAAGTACTGTACAGAGCATTTCTTGATTGTTTTATTAAAAGTTAAACACAGACATCCTTCATATTATTGTTTCAAAATCTGATATTTCTGTGTTAGTGTCTGGTGTATACCGTTTCTGTATTTTATATATTTTTGTTTTTGTTACTTTTATCACTGAAAGGTCATTAAGTGAAATTTAACCTTTAAGTTTTTGTCTATTGGCCAATCAGTGAGTTAACCATTGGTTAACCCTTATATGAAACTTTAGTAAATAAAATATAATAACTAGATAGGATTGCTTTAAAACCTGGTCAAACTTTATTTGGTCTTCAAAGATCAACTGCGATAAGTTACTAATTATAAATAACTTGACTTGGTAATTGATGCTATTAAAAATATTCTTCTATCACTTATATACATATATATATATATAGTGCATTTCTAAAGATCCATTGTTGAAATACAATCAGATGTTGGGCATATATAAATAGACAATTATAAATAGAAATTCAAAACAACTAGTATATGCACGCATCTGTAGATGCTTAGAGATCCATTCTGATTGTATGAAAATCGTTGTAATTAAAGCTCAGGTCGCACAAAAACATTGTGTATGTAAATGACATGTTCAACCAAAAGTAACACTAGGCAAGTGAAACTCCGTTTTTTAGCGGACGGATCTGGTCTAGAGGTTACACTGGTCTTTACATGCTAAGTGCAGTAGCCATATATGTTATAAACTGACACGAGTTCGATTCCCGGGGTGGGACGGCTCAAAAATCAAATCTGTGTGTACAGATGATTTTCAGAGTGGAAATTACAACGAGATTGTTTGGTTAATTCATTAGACACTTATAAATATCATTTATCTTAACTATGTATCTTTAGTGCATTTCTAAAGATCCAATGTTGAAATACAATCAGATGTTGGGCATATATAAATAGACAATTATAAATAGAAATTCAAAACAACTATATGCACGCATCTGTATAATTGCTTACAGATCCATTCTGATTGTATGAAAATCTTTGTAATTAAAGCTCAGGTCGCACAAAAACATTGTGTATGTAAATGACATGTTCAACCAAAAGTAACACAAGGCCAGTGAAACTCCGTTTTTTTAGCGGACGGATCTGGTCTAGAGGTTACACCTCTGTCTTAACATAGATAAATCATTTTTTTACCACAGTTGTGGTCTCAAAGCCTTTAAAGCATGTCAATAGAATTCTTAATAAACGATAACAAAATTATAACGAAACATATAAAACTAATACTAAGTAAGTAAATACCGAAAATGCATTCTGACAAATGTTTGTGGAAGAACATACATAAATTTCCAAAATATATAGGACTTAATTAACCTTAAAAAATCAAATCACTTCAGATTTTATGAATTTGTTATACTTTTTGGACTGTAATCTAAAAACTATATCTTGACCCCCTTGTCTATTTTTAGCCAAGGCAGCAACGTTGGTTGGTAAGCTGTCATGACTTCTGCAATTTTTGTAAAGGACATAATAAAGATGATGTGTGCAATGTTTCAAAAGCAGTCTTTCAGAGGTTTTAGAGGAGAAGATTTTAGAAAATCAATTAAAATTGATTTAAAAAAAAATTGTTCTAGGGAAATCACTCCTAAACAGTTGATCAGACAATCTTGACCTTCTTATAATTTTTGTAGCTCTAAAACAGCTGAACAATTGAACAATGCTAACACAATTCACAAAATATTTCATGAATAATAAAAATAAGATTAAGAAATAGATTATTGCGAGCGGGCTCTGCAAATTAGAACATGGTCAGACCATATATTTGTCAATATTTTATACCGAGCGATAGCGAGGTATAAAATGAGGACAAATATAAGGTCTGACCATGTTCTAATTTGCATTAAGAGCTTAATTGCAATAATCTATTTCGATTTTTATATGTCTAACAAATGTTTTAAAATTTCGAAGCGGCTCTAAGAGGACGCTTTCAATGGTAATACTTTTTTTAAAATTAATAAGATATATCACAAAACAGTATGTTAAAGCAAATAAAATTGACATAAACATATGTTCTCGTTATTTTATTGAATATACGTCCCTTTTAAACAAAAATATTGAGAAATCTTAATGAGATTGCATTGTTCCAGTTTGGAATTTTTAGTTGAACGTAATATGACGTCAATTCTAATTGTGACCTCATATTAATTCGAATGTAGAATTGTTTAAAATAAAATGAATCTGGAGTAGTTTAAATCATATAAATCTCAGAATTTTAACTAAAAATAACTGCATTATTATCAATAACGATAAATAATTATGGATAATACATAACTGCATTTTTAAGACAGTTTTTACATTTACACAAAACACACAGCTTACGCATGTGCGAACTAAACTTATTGGAATTTTGACAGGGCTTAGTTTACATAGCTAAAGCAGGATATCATATTAGAATCTATAATATAAAATATGGATTAATATAGGTATTTGGGTTTTGAAAAAAGTTTCACAATGTTTGCAAATGACTGTGCATAAATTCTTGAGCATTTCATACTTATAAAGTCGTCCCCTATGCATTGAAAATAAAACCTACTTGTAAACATTTACATGTATACACAATTTGTTCTAACAACAAAATATTCATATATTAAGTATATTTAATTAACTTTTTCTTCACTAAAAATACCATGTAAAAATATACCAATAAATATTCTCTAAAATTCTCAAACAATAAAATCATGTGTAGTGTGTTCCGTTGTAAAATAAGCAAGAACTAAAACACATTATTTTTTAGCCTTAAAGTTGCCCAAGTGCTGAGGTAATACAAAAAAAACCTGGTCACAGACCATAGCAGTGGGCGATGTGTATGGTGAGTGGCATGATCCTTCCACATAAACTTTTTGTAAATGTCAATGATGAGAAGCCTCGATTTTCTGTTATTTGCTAGTAGCATTCTAAATGTCCTGCCAATGATCATCCTCCCCTACCCAATTTACCGGAAATACTGACAAGTGAAGTTTAACAATCATACTATTCAATCGAAACAAACTACATATATTGCAATTACACAATTTTGTTGTTTAAAAATTTGTATACATCCTGTGAGCAAAAGGGTATATATTAATACATGTTTAAAATAAATAGAAACATTATTTTATTAAATGTCATACATATGGTTATGTACAGAAATTGTTTTAATAATTGTATAGCCATATAAAAAATAAAGTTGAGCACCAATATACCTAAACTGGAATAGGCCATTAAATATACAGTTAAAAGAGATCTTCAATCATATTTACACATAAATGTTTGTAAAAGGAGGTCCCTTATAAAGGGAATATTAGCTAGATTCCATTAAACAGTAGAAATATTTTCAGACAATTAAGTTCAACCTTGCACAAAAATCAATCATGAACTAAACACACAAGGTTTGAAATAAGATTATTATAATTACACTTCAATATCTTTTAACAGCAAACAGGGTTTTTATTTTAACCAACACTGTCAATTTTTAAGAAAACAGATAACAGCTAATAGTTGAACAAGTGTGGACACAGAAAAACGTCTCGCCTGAATTCCGCATCAGTAACGAAAATAAATTTCGTCATAAGCATTACGTTAATAGCATTACTTATGAGCAGCGGCCTGTATACCAAATATTGTCACCATACTATGCATAGTTACAGAGGAACTGTCCTAATACAAAAACTTTAACGTAGTCGCTGGACCGTGAAATTGAGGTCAAGGTCAGGTGGAACCTACCAGACAGTCATGTACTATTAATCAGCAACCTATATACCAAATATTGTCATCCTACCATGCGTAGTTACAGAGGAACTATCGTAACCCAAAAACTTTAACGCAGTCGCTGGACCGTGAAATTGAGGTCAAGATCAGGTGACACCTACCAGACAGTCATGTACTAGTCATCAGCAACCTATACACCAAATATTGTCATCCTACCATGCGTAGTTACAGAGGAACTGTCGTAACCCCAAAACTTTAACGTAGTCGCTGGACCGTGAAATTGAGGTCAAGGTCAGGTCACACCTACCAGACAGTCATGTACTAGTCATCAGCAACCTATACACCTAATATTGTCATCCTACCATGCATAGTTACAGAGGAACTGTTGTAACCCCAAAACATTAACGTAGTCGCTGGACCGTGAAATTGAGGTCAAGGTCAGGTGACACCTACCAGACAGTCATGTACTAGTCATCAGCAACCTATACACCAAATATTGTCATCCTACCATGCGTAGTTACAGAGGAACTGTCGTAACCCCAAAACTTTAACGTAGTCGCTTGACCGTGAAATTGAGGTCAAGGTCAAGTGACACCTACCAGACAGTCATGTACTAGTCATCAGCAACCTATACACCAAATATTGTCATCCTACCATGCGTAGTTACAGAGGAACTGTCGTAACCCAAAAACTTTAACGTAGTCGCTGGACCGTGAAATTGAGGTCAAGGTCAGGTGACACCTACCAGACAGTCATGTACTAGTCATCAGCAACCTATACACCAAATATTGTCATCCTACCATGCATAGTTACAGAGGAACTGTCGTAACCCAAAAACTTTAACGTAGTCACTGGACCGTGAAATTGAGGTCAAGGTCAGGTGACAGGTGACTGACTGGCAAGTACTCATCATAAGCTACCTCTGGACCAAATTTGATGGACCTAGGGCTTGGGCTTACAAAGATATGAAGCAAGATGTCAAGTGTTTACGCCGCCGCCGCCGGATTCCCATACATATGTCTTGCCTCCAGCGACTTTCGTCGCAGGCGAGACAAAAACAGTTAACAGTTGATTTATGTTAAAAAAAAGTTAACACATCTGTAAAAATGCCCAAAACACATTAACAGAAAAGATCTTGCCCCCCCCCCCCCCCCCCCCCTAGATGTTAACACTGCAAATTGTTACAATTTATTAATTCAACGTGAAAGGAAATTAATTGAAACATATAAACCAATATCCATTCTGGTTATCCCATGAACCATTTCTCGGAAATCACAAGTCCCAGTTTCTCGAACTCCCGATTTCTTGAACAATTTTTGTGGGCTCTTTTGAGTTCGAGCCATCGAAGTTTGACTGTATTTCATTGAATTTGGGTAGATATATATATATTTTTTATACAAATCCTCACTTTGAATATGATAATAATAAAATGCCTGATTTCTAATGCTTAACTTCCTATATTTGTTGCATAGTTGGAGATGACTTCAGTACATAACTGCCCAAATTTTCTAATATTGGAATGTTATTGTTGATATAAAGCCTTAGAAAACTCTGGTATGTCTCTGTTTTAAAAATGATAATGATAAAAATTGCAAAGAAAACTGACATAACAACAAGAGCAAAAAGTCAAGGGACAGTTACAAATCCGCATATATACAAACACAACACAAAAATCAAAAACACAAAAACAGAAAAAGAGTAACCCAAACCCAATAAAAACCAAGGGTGCACTCAGATGCTCCAAACAAGTAAGCAGTAGTGTCAGTGTCTAGTTAGAAACCGTTCAGTTACTCATTTTCATGTCTTGCATGTCTAGGGAAAAGAACGTCAAATCTAGGAATAGAAAACATTACCTATGATATTGAACTTAAAAGATATCTTAACAACTTTGTAATTTTGAAGTAGTATAATTGCTACATTGTTGTAATTAACGTTTATCAACGCAAACAGTTAGTATAAATTTGATCAAACAATTGCAAAGAAACAACTGCATTAATAAGAAGTGTTTATCAACACCTTCAATCACTTAAAATAAGGCACAACGAAGATACATACACTCAACAAACTCAACAAAGCAAATATAAACAAACAAATATTCTTGTGTATTGTGAAAAATTGCATACGTCCAATAAATATACAAACATTAAAGAGTGTTGCAGAAAGCTGACTATTTCACAATTAAAAGGTTACAAATGCGATAATTTTTCCAAGTGTACCTGTAGTAATAGGTTCTTAATGAAAAGAAATTTGTAAACAATTAAGTGTAAAGCCTCAGAAATATAAACCGTATCCGGAAAAGGCTGTGCAAAATACACCCACCCTTTAACGCAAAATTCACCATGCTTAAGTTCAACCTAGACCGAAATGTAATTATTTGGATCCCTCAAGGACTGACAAAACTATATATCTTAATTACTTTTATAGTTATTCACTTTCTTTTTCTCTACTGTCGTCCAAACCATCTATAGTTAAGTCATCTTGATCACTGACAGCAGTTGGTGATATTGCATATCCTTCTACAATCTCTGCTACTCTTGTAAGTTCAGACTCTTCCAGTGCTTTGATAAGAATCTCTTTAGTGACAGAACTTCCTCTTAATTCCCTCCACTTTTTTAGCATTGAGTAAGCTTTATCTTGTACCTGGTTATTGTTTAGGTCAATTATATTAATGTTGTTTTCTCCTAGATCTAAGTACCTTCCAACTGTTTTCCATTCACTTGCAATTTCTTTGTTGATTTTAAGGAAAAGTTTGCTCCATGGATCTTCATCTAAAAAAAATAAATTCATTACATGTTCAGTTTGAATAAGACTGAATGTTTGCTTCCAAGATCAGAAACCGATAATTCCCTATTTTCGAAAATACAAGAGTTACTTCGCATTTTCAAGAGTTGTCTTTCATAACAACAGGTATCTAGTATTGAACTGATGGGGAAAAATCATGTTTTTATTTTTTTTAAATAATGTCTGTAGACTGTGTTCCAGTACAACTAAAAAACAGCAGAATAAGTTTGCACATCATAATAAATTTTACTGGATGCTTTGCTATAGGTGAATGAAAAAATATTGCAGAAAAACAGCTTTTTACCAACAGTAAGTACTATAAAGTACCTGCTCTAATGAACAGATAACTCTGCAAATGGGAGATAAATCTTGTTTAATGCAAGTAGGGAATACAGCTACTATAGTTTGGACGATATTCACACAATAAATCAAACTTAAAAAGTTGTGGAACATGTATAACACAATTTTGCAGGCCATTATAAAATCATCGAGTATGGGTAGAAGCAGAGAATTGAGCAACTGCAATGATATTCTGTTTTTGAAATATACAAAAAGGTGTTTTTGTGCAAGGAACGTGTCACTTTCCAAACACATTAGCCTCTTTTGACTACAGCCAGGCTTTCTGTATTATAACCTGACATGCTGGGCAGTTGTGGGTTGAGTACTGGAATCATTATATTATGGTCCCAGCAGACTGAAAAAGAACATAACTAGCTATTATTAACCTGAATGTAAGTGATAAGTATTTGCTGTGAGGGAAAACTGATCGGAAATTTATGTTGCGTGCTGAAGGACAGAGAGACTGAGGTAAAACAGTATGACCCTTCTTCTTGGAAATGAGAATATTCTATATATGTAATAAATTTTATTACATTAATAGAATTTTGCATGCTTTGGTCTAAAAACTACTTTTGGGTCACCTTAAATCACAACAGTAATACAATTGCATCAAACTAGGGTTGCTAGTATTATGTCTGCTGCACAGTTCTGCTGCTCAAGCAGTCAAGCAGAATCCAATCTGATCTGCTTCATTACACGGTCGTAACACATCTGACAAGGCTATACTAGTATTATCAATATAGTATTTATTATTACAAGAATATAATTTTGCAGGCTTTTGATGGGTCCAAAACTATGTTTGGGTCATGTTAAATCATATTAGTACTAAATTTGCATAATAAAATGGTTAATTCTGTTGCACATGTGGTCAAGTGGAATCCAGCTGTTTTTCTGATCCAAAATATATTACAAAGTTATAACATAAAAATCTTTTCAAAAACATGTGTCTGCTGCTAACAGATTTGCTATGATAGATGAGGATTTTATGGTTTTGTTCATGTTAAAAACAATTACTGACTTTGATATGCAGTCGCTGTCGGTATTTCTCAACTCTCAAAAGTGTTTATTCACCTCACCTAACGGCTCAGTAAATATTATATTTTCTCTGATTGAGAAATAATCCAGATAGCGACATAAATCGAAGTCAGTACATGTAATTGCATTTTATCATCTATTTTAACATGTTATGACAAAGTAGAAAAGTACACTTTTTAGTAGGACTTGGAGAGAATTTGTGCACTAAAAAAAGAGTAATGTCAGATATTTAAAGAACACTTGCATTTTAGATTAACTGCTAATGAACTCTTACATGTATGTCAACAATAGTTTACAATCATTCTTCCTCTTTTCCCTAACTTTAGCTAAAATCTTTCATAGTATATTATGACTTGCAGAAACTTATTTTCTTCCCTATGACCCAGTAGACATACACACTTTTATTTCCTTGTATAAAGTAACTGATAAGGTAGTAACCAGAGAGATTAACCAGACATTTGACTTCGAGTACTATTACTTACCTAAGGGATAATTTCCAGCTGTTTCAGGATAGTTCTGAATGCCAAGTATTTGAGTGATGTTTGGAAGATTGCCATTTAGACTCCAGGCAGTAAGTTGGATTCCTGTTCCACTAGGTAGGCTTGGGTTTCTATGACGACCTGTAACTTGGACAACTGTTGTAGGAGGAGTAAGTGTTTCTACTGTATACTGATTTCTACTAACAATCTGATTATCAATTTTTAAGGTTAGACTCTTGTTTTGAGTTTCACTATTGATGTTTCTTTGGTCCAGTTGACTATCTGATGGAGACTGCTTTGGACCTGGTCCCAAGTTGTGTCTAACTAAATCAGTATCTGATTTATAGCCTCCAACAAAAGATTTATGTACATCCAAAGAGTATCTTGAATATGATGGCACTGAGATCTATAAAGAAGATTGATTGATTATTGTTTAACGCCCAGCAAGCAATATTTCATGATCAGCTATATTCAGGACGTTATATAAGAAGAACAAGGAAGTTAAATGTGAATACATGAAGATCTAGGTACAATAATGTAGCTTTTTTTATGGACGGATCCGTCCATAAAAAAAAAAGGAGCTACATTATTGTAGCTAATGAAGATAATGCTTGCTTAAACTCTCTAACAATAAAGAAAACATGTACTGTACACTGTTGATGAATCGAGCAAACATACAGTATCAAATGTATATATCTAATTTAAGAATTTAAGAAAACAAACATAAAGAAACACTAGTAAGAATGTATAAAATATGTTTTTCTATTATCACTATGTATATTGTCCATGTTATCAAATTTTGAGTTAATGAATAAATAAAAAGAATAAAAGAATAAAAAATTAATAATTTTCTTTCATTAAGGTTAAAAAGAACACCTACCATCCGACTGAAGATTTTTTGGTTGTTTCGAGACCTGGAAATGATATGAACACTTGGTTCCTTCTTCGTCTGTTTTATTTGCAATTTTCTTAGTTTAATGGCCATTGCGGCTACTGAGGCTTCAGTAACTAAAACACATTCATGAAATATTAATGACATTTTAAGGTTTAGGCCGTATATAAATTATACTGCATTACACATGCATATACATTTAACTCAATGAAATGCATGCACATATTCTTTTAGAGGAATGCTTGGCTGTTATATCACATTTTCAAAGTAAGTGTACTAACGATTCAACAAAACTATTTGAAGGTTGTTATTTATAAAAAATATGAATTTTCATACAAAGATACGTAATTTATTATTCAGAAATAATCCTTTAATTATTTCTAGATAAATACTGTATTAGAATTGTATTTGTTTTCAAAATATTTGTACATGTATATAATAGTTTATAAAGTTATGGGTTATAGACACATAATAAACATAAAAGAAACTTATACTGCCTTCTATATAATTAAAAGGCTTTGGTCACAAATTTACCCTGAAGCCACTGCCCTGATGAATTAGCTTGGAAGACTACTTCCATGTCTTTTGAACTTGAGGCACTAACTGGATCCTCACAATGACATAAACATACTATAGAACCATCCGAGATATAGACATCTTCATAAGTCTGATTTTTCTCCAAATAAACTCCATTCTGTATTAGATGCAAGTTTGTTTCTTCAACGTTCAACTTCTGAGCAAATGATGAAATTAATTCACTAAATTCTTCTTTTGGATCATCAACTCTGACATGTACAAATTTTTCAAAAAGATCAATATCACATCTGTTAGGGACACTTTTTTGAAGGTAAAGCTTCAGTATAATTCTTTTTTCATTGGTCTGAAGCTGCAAGGTTGCATTCTTGTCAATTATACTGTCAAGTAAAATGTGATCACACAAAACTTTATTTCTGTACAACAGGTCAAACTGCTTTGGCAGAATGTTACATCGTTTTGATAATTTGTTTTTCAAAACTTCAATAGAGCAAGCTGGATATTCCTCAACTGTGAAAGAACTTATTTCTGGTATGGGACATTCAATGTTCAGCTTTAGCTTTTGTATTCTATGAATACTCAGAACAGATTTCGAATTAAACTGATAAGGAAGTGTATTTAAGCACTCAACATCGGGAAGAGATCTCTGACTATTTGGATAGCATATTTCAAACGACTTAGGTTTCCAGTGGCAATGTTTAGATATTTCAATTCTTAACTTAGTTGTTGAGAAGTCATTTCTAATAAACACAGAAAATGGATGCATATGTCCTCTATCTTCACCATGGATGTGAACTTTAATTGGGAAATATGAATGTTTTTTTGGTGTCAAATGTATCAGGAATGTTGGATATGACTGGTTCATATTACTACTCTTCATCAATGATTGTTCATTATACAGCAAGCCAACAATGCTTCGTAAATTAACATGCACAATGTTACCAAAATCATCGGTAACTGATAAATCTGTCATATCAATGCTACTAAATTCTGGATTGTCTTTTGAAATTTTTTTCAAGTACAATTGTAAGACCTGATTTACTGTGTCGGTGGATAAACATTCTATGTGTAAAGTCTGTGATGACAGACAAGTTTTATGGTAAACTAATTTAATAATATTTGTCTTACATTTGACCACACTAAGATAGTAAGCTTGGCTTAAACATGAATTAAAATGGGCAGTCTTGGCCAGGGATTCTGCATCTTCATAATCATGACAAAACATGAGATCAGCAGAAAATTCATGTCTTCTTACATATAACAGGTTATCTAGGGTGAGGGGCATTGGCAGTGATCTGCAGCAAAATGGAACACGGCTTTCTAGTAGTGCTGCATTGTGACTGACATGAATGGGCGTATTTGCACAACTTTTTGAAACAAAGAAAGTAACCTGCTGATCTCTGCTTATAGGTAAAAGAACAATAATGGAATGTATTTCTTCCAGAAATTCTGTATGATTAGTACCAAATATTCCCAGATAATGTTCCCTGTTGATTATATTGAAATGTGGTCTTCTGTAACTCAATATAATATCCCTCTGATCCTTCTCGGTATTTAATGAAGCCCTCCGAGATTTTAACTCTCCTGGTGCAAGAAAATCAGCTATTTCACAATCAAATATCAAAAACTGAATTTTTCTTTCCGGTGTGGAGCATAATCCATTAAGGTTTGTATCCCCTGAAGTAAATGATTCTGAAAAGGAGATAAAACATAGGAAATGCTTAAAATAATAGCATCCAGAATAATGCAATAAGGTCCACAGCAAAAGCGATATTAATCGGAAAAGAACAAAAACCTATTATAAAGATGATTGCTGGTCAGTTTAAAAATAACTGGGTTATCAAATTGTTGTTATAATTTGTATGGAATTAAATCCAGGAAAAAAATGGATGTAAGACAATGTAAAAATTTGTAAGGCCCTTGTGTAACAATGAATTGGCATCTGTCCGACCAAGGGCATTAAGATGTCGGTGTAGGACATAAAAATCTCCCCATGTCAAGTCATGAATTGGCACAAAAAGTACCAGTATATTGATGACCTCTAAGAAATTAAAAAGACTTCAGAGATAATTACATATCATGATATTAGAGACAGGACATTTGAAAATTTTAATGCAAAATGTAAGCTTAGATTAAGCATGGAGTGTGTTTTTGTTTGATGGTGTTTAACGCCACTTTCAGCAATTTTTCAGCTATATGATGGCGTCCAGTTTTTATTTGGGAAGGAAGCCGGAGTACCCAGGGAAAACCCCCGACCTGCATGGAGTGTGCAATTAATTCCAAGCTATCACGGATCTATATGAACCCTGGAGTTTTCTTACATTTTTCAGTTGAGCACAAAATTGGCATGTTAAGGCTCAAGATGTAACTCTTATATCACTCAGCTGGTAACCATGTTAGTAGCTAACTGCTCAAAAAAGAGCTAAGAACTGTGAATCACTACCAAGTCATTAATGACTCCGCAGAATAGAAGAAATAATTATAAAGAACCCTTCATACAGTTCATGTAGTTTAATAATGCAATATTACACTCCATTGGCTCTGGCAGTTTCAGATATATTTTAATAGATATAAAAACAGATGTCTAAATTTTTTAACAGTCGGATACATGTATAAGGATTCCATATAATGTCATGTATAAAACCTGAGCAAATTACAAAGAATTTGTATAAAGAAACTTACATACATGTACTTACACCATGCAATGGGACAATACAACCATCAGAGTTTCCAAGAAAAAAATCCACTTTAGTTTTGGCTAATCAGAAACAAGAATTCCCTTGGTGACCATTTTCTTCATGAATAACAAAAAATATCTAGGACAATATGGCCACTTTTTTTCGTTTTTTTTTTAGTAGTTTTAGAAGTTTAGACAAAATTATGAAAACCTCACAATGGTCATCAAACAGAGAAGCAAGAAAATTTAGAAAGCATTCATGTCAAATACAACCACAGACATACAGTTTCATATAACATTGGTTGCAACGTTTTGTGTCTTATTTGAATTGCCATTATATTCATGATGATGATCTCTGTATGTTGTTCAAGACTAAGCAATGCACCTTGTCATTTGAAACCACACACAGCTAATTGCCAATGAATTTCCATGGCCTTTGTAAGATGGAGCATTGAGGATTACACCCTATTCTTTTACAAGAAAGAAAAAGCATTCTTCAATAAGTGTCCAATTCCATTTTTTAAACAAATGTGTAACATTAAGAGGGAAGCCATGATGTTGCTGGCTACACTGTAGCTCACAAACATGATGATCATTATGTACATGTACATGTGCTCTCATTACCTATATCAGCATCTGCACTGTTATAAGATGCCATACTTGACCAAACATGTAGCTTAATCTATCTGGTTCTGGTTGTCAACTTCCAACATTAGTCATACATATTCAACACTCATTGAAAGTGCTTCTACATCTACAAATCAAATGCAAAAAAATAATTTGAAACAAAGATTTTTTTTTACATTTTTTTGTTTAATAATTACACATATTTTGTAAAAGTTAACTCATTTTTGTGATAATAAAACATATATTGTTTTTGTAGGACATGAATGTATTGAGTGTTTTAATATAATAGTAGTCCAAGCAATAACCAACATCTGCTGGAATCTGGATCATTAACCATGAGGCTGATGCACATTTTTTTTTGTAATCAAACAATGGAATGATGACATTATTCTAGCATGTGTCTAGTGATACACAATGATACAAGCATTACTGTATAATTTTTTTTTTGAAAATAAATGTACCATTTATTTAAGTGCATAAATAGACATTTCTAGAAAACAGACCAGGCTCTTTAATTTTTCAATCTATTCACTCTTCCCCTAACATCAGGTATGCACTCATCCTCATCAGCAACTCTGAAGTGCTCTACCTGTAAAATATATGAAAAAGATTATTTATACGAGTCATTGAACACCATTTATGGCACTGTAGTCATAGTATGGAAAAATATGAACACCATTTATGGCACTGTAGTCATAGTGTGGAAAAATATTAATGTCAACAATAATAAACAGAACTTCGTAGTATATGTTTGTTTGAATTATATTTATTACGACTTTCTGCAATTTTTCAGCATTATTATGTCATCCAGTTTTTATTGCAGGAAGAAGCCAGAGAACCCCAGACCTTCTGTAGGAAAACTGGCAATTCTTGAAAATTAAGATTGGAGTCGAGTATAGTGTCTGCAGTGAAACTGGAACCTGCAACCTCAGTGTTGGCAGACCACGCGATCAATAGTAGACTACATGTAACTACCTTAATCACTCATTTACCGAGGCTCTTAAAAGAACACAAACTCATGACAAAGTTCAAATCATTAATTTCCTCATGATTTTCTTAGTGAATGGGGTTTTATGCCTCATACTTATAGCAACATTAATATTATCATGGCATCCAGTTTTTAGTTAGTGAGGAAGCCAAGAGTCAATTAGAAAAACCTTGACCTTTGGCAGAAATACTGGCAGACTTTGTAAATCAGGGTTAGAGACCAGCATACCATGCCTGCAGTAAGACTTGAATCTACAAACTCAGTGTTGACAAGTGACTTGTCCTCCAAGGCCCCTCAGAGAATTTTAAAAATAGCAAGTCTGAAATGGTCAGGTTGCAAAGAATGAGCCTTAATAAATGGGGAATCACTGACAGGTGTACAATTTGTTGGAAGGTTTTTTGAGCTGATTACATAAAAACAGAACCATCATGTATAAAATGTGCTAAAAATGACTATAGAACAAGAGGCTCCCAGGAGCCTGTATCGCTCACCTGAACCTGAAACCAAACAACCCTTTTTTATCCAGCTTTTCTTTGCTATAAGGAATTGCCTAACACTTCTGCAAAAGTCATTAATTTTGACCTTTTAAGGGAAATAATTCCTATAAGGAGGAGCTTTTGATGCTTAGAGAAAGAAGGGAGGTTCACTTCAAATTTACTGTACCTGTTATACTTTTTAAACTATCAGTCGAAAACTCTCTTGACTCCCCCCCTCCCCCCACCCATTTTCTATTTAAAGCTATCGTAGCTATGTAGGTAGTCAGGTGTCATGATTTGCACAATTTTGGTAGAGGATGTCCTAAAGATGATGTGTGCAATGTTTCAAAGCAGTCCTTTAATGGGTTAAAGAGGAGAAGATTTTTTAAAATCAAGTAAAATTGATTAAAAAATGTTCAAGGAGAATAATTCCTAAATGGTTCATCAGACAATCTTGACCATAAGTCATTTTTGTAGCCCTCATAGAGCAGAACAATTAAGCAATGCTTACTTTTTCTCTAGTTCAAATAATTTTCAAGATTTTGACATGTTTGAGGCAAAAATGTCGAAAATAATCAATTTTGAGTATTATAGGGCAATAACTCCTATAAGGAGTCCTCATACAACTTCAACCCTATGCAGTGTTTCGTAGAGCTTTTGATGCAGATGAAGGCATGTCTCTTCGGTTTCCTGTATCTGTTACACTTTTTTAAATATAAGCCAAACTGTATTTTACCCCCCCCCTTTCCATTCTATTTTTAGCCATGGTGGCCATGTTGGTTAATCTTCAGCCATTGTTGGTGCAAACTTGGTTAAGGACATTTGACGGATGATGTGTACAAAGTTTCAAAGCAGTACTTTCAGTGGTTTCAGAGGAGAAGATTTTAAAAAAATCAATTGAAACCGATTAAAAAAAAAGTTCAAGGGGAATAACTCTTAAACAGTTCATCAGACAATCTTAACCCATAAGTCATTTTTGTAGCCCTCATAGAGCAGAACAATTAAGCAATGCTAACTTTTTCTCTAGTTTTATTAATTTTCAAGATTTTTTTGCAAAAATGTCAAAAATAATCAATTTCGACAATTAAAGGGCAATTACTCCTCTAAGGGGTCATCATACAACTTTGACTCAATGGAGTGTTTCGTAGAGCTTTTGATGCGGATGAAGGCATGTCTCTTCGGTTTTCCTGAATCTGTTATACTTTTTGAACTATAAGCCAAAAACTGTATTTTACACCCCCCTCCATTCTATTTTTAGCCATGGTGGCCATGTTGGTTAATCTGCAGCCATGGTTGGTGCAAACTTGGTTAAGGACATTTGACGGATGATGTGTACAAAGTTTCAAAGCAGTACTTTCAGTGGTTTCAGAGGAGAAGATTTTAAAAAATCAATTAAAACCGATTAAAATAAACAGTTCAAGGGGAATAACTCTTAAGCAGTTAATCAGACAATCTTGACTCTACAGCCAATTTTGTAGCCCTCATAGTGCAGAACAATTAAGCAGTGCTTACTTATTCTCTAGTTCTAATAATTTTCAAGATGACAATTAAAGAGCAATAACTCCTACAAGGAGTCGTCATACAATTTTGACCCAATGGTGTGTTGTGAAGAGGTTTTGATGCTGAAGAAGGAAGTTCTCTTCGGTTTTGCTGTATCTGTTATACTTTTTTAACTATAAGCCAAAAACTGTATTTTGACCCCCTTGTTCTATTTTTAGCCATGGCGGCCATGTTGGTTGGTCTGAGTCCATGATTTGTGCAAACTTGGCAGAGGACATTACACTGATGATGTGTGCAAAGTTTCAAAGCAATCCCTTCAGTGGTTTTGGAGAAGATTTTTAAAGAAAAGTTAACGACGATGACGACGACGACAACAGACGCCAAGTGATGGCATTGCTCACCTGACCCTTCGGGGGTGAGCTAAAAATGGAAAAACATTTCTTGAACAATTTCATGAGATCATTTACACAACTTCAACTCATGTGTGCAATCTTTCTGTCAAGTTAGAAGGATCTGGGTTGAAAGCCGAAGGAGAGTAAAGAAGTAAAGCTGTAAAACCAAATACAAATTCTTCCAACCCCAATTTTTTGGTCTTGACTAATAAATACGCAGTATTTGGTTTCATATTTCTCTTTTTAGCTAAAGATTTTCAATAAACGTGTAAAAATTAGAGAAAACCTATTTAACCATTTTTGTCTTGATCATAATTTCAAGTACATTTTATATAAATTAAACAATTATTACCACATAGTTTTAACTCATTTAACATATATGAAACAAACAAAGAACCGTACATTGTACAAGTAATTAACTCATTTTACATTCAGGCCGTACAGGTGCGGAACGCTCCTACCATGTACTTATACCATGCTGAGAAGTCCGATGTTTTATCATTACTTTGAAGTTATTAACATGATTAAGTACTTTATAAAATTGTATTATAATCAATCTATTAGCATGCTGTGAAAATTACAATTTTTGTAACTATTAATTAAATAACTTTAGAATTGTACTTGTATTCACAGACCATGCCAAACTTGAAATTTATGACATGTACTGGAGATCCAGTAACAGAAGAAATTTACTAGCCCTTCAATTCTTACTTTGAAGGAAAGAAATGCAATTTAAAGTAAATAATATTAATCAATAAATGATTTTAATTTTTAAAGAACTGTTGTAATCTACTTCCTTCTCATTGGAAATTTTTGGTAATTACATGTGTATCCAGCAAATAAACAAATGGCATGTACATTTAATCCATTTCAAAACATAAAACCTTTGAAACAACGAGATATGCACAATCTTTATTCTATTTTTTAGTTCATTTTGTTATACTGCTGGCTAAAAAGTCAAAGGTTACTGGTATCAGGTCAAGTACTTTATTAGAAAACCTCCAATTTCTTCAACAGTGATGATCGACAGTTCGATGATGTTTAGGTTGTTCTGGTACTAGTACTAGTATATACATGAAGATTTCTTTAAAAAATACAAAGGACATGGCTAAAAAGTGGAAAGGATTTAGTGACAAGAAAACCAAGATGGTCATTAAAATGCTATGATTGGTCGAGCCAAATCTGTTTGGTAGTGCCTATATATGACTTGTTACTTTTGTGTAATGTTACACCATCATAAACTAAAGGAACCCATTTATTGACTTTAAATTGAGATCACTCTATAGACATTATTCATTTTTTAATTGTTTATTTACAATTATGACAGAATAAACAAAACACCTTGCCTAAACTTTGTGTTCATATTCGAAATTGCTTCAGTTACTGAAATTTCTTCCACTGAACCATGTAGCTTACACACTTCCTATAGTAAAACTTTCGGCATATCCTTTTTAATTTTCCCATTTGAAAATATTAGTGTTCCAGATATGATTTTATTTCAAATTCATGGTAGGGTATGGTATGTTTTCCAATTTGAATTTATGTTTTTTCTACTTTCATCAAATTCAATACCTTCAGTTTTTATTAGGAACCAAAGTACCCAACAGAAAACCTCAAACCTTCTGCTGACTTGTGAATTAAGGTAGTCGTCAACCACGTAATCAATTGTAGATTCAAGAGTCAACCACTGTTTGACTAAAAGGCGGAAACATTTAATTATAATTTGATTGAGTCAAGTTTTTATATTCTTGTTACAAATGTACACAAAATGAATTATAGGCCCAAAAGACCAATCCAGAATGACTACCTTAAAAAGCAGGCACAGGTGGAAGGATTCTTAATTCTCCTTTAACAGTGTTTAAGGTAAACTAAAGTTGTAATATTCATGTACATTACTAAAATGTGCAATATGTCAAATGAATGTTAAATATATGCCTATACTAGTTTAGTTTCCACAATAGTAGTCAAATGCCCCAGTCTCTGGCTTCAGTGCATCCAGTATTAGTCTACATTATTTGCATTTTATCATGTCCACCTGTTGGGACATACATGTACAGATTTTTGGCTCGTTTTTTCGTCCACCCAACCTCAGGTTTACCTTTGCACTGAAGCATTGTTTAGGAAGATGACGTCACATCTTTATGATACTTAGCACACAGTTACAACATAATGATATCTCTTCACCGGCAAATTTTTATAGTGTTTTGCCAAATATTTTCTAGCTAGAGTGAACTTGGAGAAGAAAAATGAGTGTGTTAACCAATATGTGTTAATCCAGACTTGAATGTCATCAATACACATTTTCTCATTTTCAAATTGTATTCAGGTGTATGTAATTAGAATCAGACTTGACAGAAGCATTACTTTCAATTGGTAAAGTAGTATGCACAAGTGCAATTCTTCCTACTGGTCTGGAGTATCTTTGATATGTGCATTTCTTATCTGTAGGGGTCTTGGTCTTTTCTTGATTACAGAGCCCTTTATTGTGGCTGAGTGATTAACATAGTCATTTTACTTCAAGTGCCTGTCACCACTGAGGTTCTGGGTTTGAGTTTCACCGCGGGAGGGTGTGCTCAACTCCAATCTTAACTGACAAGGATTTCTAGTTTTCTTGTTTATATACCAATTATTGGCATGGTTAAGGAACTGACCTAATCCAATAACTTTAAAGTAGTACTCATCATAAGCTTCCACTAGACAAAATTTTATTTACCTAGGACTTAAGCTTACACAGATATAAAATATATAGTGTTTATGTAGTCGCCAGATTCCTATGTTTTGACTCCAGTCCCCACAGGTAAGACAATAAAAACTGGAAAACGATATAATTGAAAATTTGTTGAAACTGACGTTAAATCCCAGTTGGTTACATGACTGTTAACACTGGGGTTGCAGGTTCGAGTCTTATTATGGGTGCGCTCAAATCTAATCTCAATGGAGCCTCGGTGGCTGAGTGGTCAAGGTAGTTCGTCTACTATTGATCACGTGGTCTGTCAACACTGAAATTGCGGGTTCGATTCTCACTGCAGACAGAGTGTTTTCGACTCGAATCTTAATTGACAAGGATTGCCAGTTTTCCTACCGCAGGTCGGGGGTTTTCTCCTGGTACTCCAGCTTCCTCCCCCAATAAAAACTGGAGGCCATGATATTGCTGAAAGTGGCGTTAAACACCATCAAACAAAACAAACAATCTAATCTCAATTTACAAAAGGTCATGGTTTTCATCATGGTACTTCAGATTGCTCCACCAATTAAACTGGATGTAACTATATAACTGACAAATTACTGAAAGTGGCATTAAATACCATTCAATTACACAAACTAATTTCTACAAGAAAATTTGGTATGGTAATTAATCATAAAGGTACATACAATTAAATGTATTTGATCATCAAGTAATACTGAAGATTTGTTTTCTTCATCTTTATAGCCAGACTAGTTGTACTCTTGTTTATCATCATCAGACTCCATACCGACATTAGAATCAGATGAAACATATGTTGCATTATTTGCAACTGCATTTAGCAGGCATTCCAATTTTATTTTATTCCAAGGTCTTTAGTTCAGATGTACATTGCATTTATAAAATTGTTTGTCAAAAAACTATCATACAACAGTTTTTGTTTTCAGAATATTTTTTAATTTCAAAGTCAGTTGATGCAGATGATAATTTTAATATAAAATAAAAGCAACTGAAGAATTCCAATTTCTTCCTGTCCATTGTACATGTATATCCCTTTGAAGTGCAATAGATGATAGATTTTGATCTTTAAGGTACTGTTATCCATCTACAGTGTACATGTCATGACACTGATATCTTAATATACTGTTAATTTTTTTTCTTTCATCTGTTTTAACTCTTTTGTGAGTATTTGTGTGTAGTATATGTAGCACTTTGGACCAGAACAGAAAAGCCAGTGATGATCATCTTCTTCCCTGTTAAAACAATTGAAAACATGAGAAAATAAGAGCAGTCGCTTGGAAGAAAATAAGAACTTAAATTTTCTATAACATTCGGTAAAGAAGAAATTCTTAATGTGTATCAAGTTTATTCCCTATTATTCAGTCAACTGCATACCTTTACAGGAAATGGTGCAATAATTTTAATTCAAAGTTGCAAATTGATTAGCACATTTAATCATACATGTAGCCAATGAACCAAGTTTACAAGCTATCCTTATGCTGTTATAAATCAAGGTACATGTATTTATCTAAACAATGGTCACATCATAAATGTAAACCATATTTAGTATTGTGAATAAATTTTAAATGCAAATTTTTTTAAACTGCATGTCACTGCACTCTTTTCAATTCTTGATTATTAATATTGCATTTTAATTACTTTCATACAGAATATAAGAATGCATCTATGTGGTGAGGTTACTTATAAATAACAATCCACTTTATGAAGATCTATTAAGTTGAAACTTTTATTTACAAGATACATTATACTAGTAGATTAAAAAAAACAAGATGTAAACATTCCACTTACCATGTTGGCATCATGTGTGAAACTTATCTAATTTGAACAGAAACTTGGAACTTTTGAAAATTGCTTTTCCATACAGGGTCACCAGGTAGACTCGGTGCTGCACAAATGATATCTATAAATCTGTCTTTGATATTGTGATATTTTCAGAAATCTGAAATGAAATTGTTGATAATGTTAATTTATACATGTATTAAGTGACTTGAATAACTATATAACTATTTTATTTGTAGCATTGATTTTCACACACCTTTTTTGGACAAATAATTTTTAGAACAAAAAATCCACAACTTTGTTTTACAAATGAGATGGCGTTTCATTAGTGGTGATCAATGTACCTTAAATTTTTTCTGACACTCACAAGCCATGAATGTGATTAAAACTGGAGCAATAGGAAATATGATGAATAATTCATGTCTACTAGTAGTTTATTGATAGTTTTTTGTCAAATGTTTAATATTATTTCCCCCTATCAATCATCCTAACCACGTTAGTTACACGTTTTATATACCAGTACTATTTTACTGATACCATGTTGTATGTTCATCGTATGTTATTCCCCTCCCCCTTTTTTCTTGTTAAAAAATTCGCTCCTTATTGTGAAAAAAGTTCATATTTTCGTATATAATTTACGTACTGACCTTTCTATGCTGCCGTTCAGTTTTGAACTTCTGTTTACTTGATTCTCCACAAGCAATATCAAAAGCAGACCAACATCTCTCAAATAGCGTGATGACGATTTGTTCATCTTTTTCTTCATTGGAATGTAAATGATACATAATTTAAGTGGAAAGAATTTCCCTAACGCTTTAGGAAGAACGGCAACGCAACCATTTCTTTCTCTAAACAATCCAACATCATTCTTTGAGTTCTCGAGTACTAAAATAGTTTGTAAAACTTTTCAGACCGCAAAAATGCATCGGACATCGCCATTTTGACACAAAAGCCTAGTGTGATATACAAACCAGTATTTGATTGGTGGAATCACTCAACTCGAACTAAAATTTGATTGGACGATCAAAATTAAAAATTTTGACCCCTGACGTGACCTGTAATGCGATGTTGTTAGATCTTACAACGCAGCGACCTATAACAAAAAGGGGGGAGCAAGTGAAAGATTTAATTTTAATTAGATTGAATTACACATGGCCTGGGCCCTTATATTTGTTTTTGTTTACCGAGTGATGGCAAGATAGAAAATAGAATGTAAACCCAACCCATGTGTAAATGAGCACATCATACCCTGAATGATTTGTTATAATTCTAATACATGTATGACTATAGGCTGTGCTTTACAATTCAAGCAGGCCCATGATTTTCTAGCTGCCCTTCTTTAAAATTCTTGAAATTAATTTAAAAAAGATATAAAATTAATAAAAAAAGATTGCTTTTGTATGATAAAAATATTGAACAAAAAATTATGGACAAGAAATTATTTGTTTTCATTTAAGAAAGTTTGTTTCAAGTAACCATTATGACAAATTTTAGACTTTCTCAATAGATATGAAAAAAAAACCAAATCAGTGCTATAAAAGATTTATAGCTAAGCTTTTGACCTCTTTCAAAAATGGAATAGAATTAGAAAGGAGATTTTGATAAACTTTAGATTAGAAAATAAATACTTGAGTTTAAAGCTTTTGTTTTTCTGTATACTACTCAACATTGAAATTGTCATAATACACTTCCCATATGGTACAAAATGGTTATGGAACAAAATGGTTTATACGAAATGGTTTTATTTATGGCACGATATGACTGGTTACCCAACTTGTAGTCCGAGAATCCTCTGCCGTCCAACGCTTTTTTAGACTGATGGTAGCGGGGGACATCAGAGAGCTCTCCATAGGCAAAACAGCAGATTCTGTGACACAAGTCTGGGTCGGCACATTTCACATTCCCTCAATGTAATTTACAATTAACTTGTGGTTCAACTATATATAAATTGCTTCTTAAGATATATTTCTCCACGACAATCATCATCTAACCTTCAATCAATCTAATTTATGTCCATTTCTACTAGCCGTTCAATAACATACCTACTTTCCACCATTTTACTTTCATTTTTGGGGTTATATGAAAATGAGGTTAGAAAAGTGGTAAAATAAGCTTGATTGAAGTAAAGATGATATTTATAATATAGTTGAACCATACGAACACATTTTTAAAATCTTGAGATTATGAAATGTGCCGACTCAGACTCGTGTCACAAAATCCGCTGTTTTGTCTATGGAGAGCTCTCTGAGGTCCCACGCTCCCATTAAAGTCTAAAAAAGCGTTGGACGGCAGAGGATTCTCAGACTACCTTACTTGTTACCTGCTAGGCTTTGATACCCTTTTCATTTCTTCAGTTGTGTGTGTAATGTGACAACTGCAAAATAACAAAAAATTAATTTTAATCAATCAATCTTTAGTTACATATTTGGGAATGGATATGCACAAGAAAAGGGGATATTATAAGTTATACACTTTCATATCCGTAGATATGGAGATTTTAACACCTGAAGTGCCCCAAGTCACCCTGAGGCGAAGCCGAAGGGTGTACAGAGGTTTTGTTTGTTTGTTTGTTTGAATGGTGTTTTAACGCCACTTTCAGCAATTTTTCAGCTATTTCATGGCGTCCAGTTTTTATTGGGGGAGGAAGCCGGAGTACCCGGAGAGAACCCCCGACCTGCGGTAGGTGTACAGAGGTGCTGAAGGTGTTAAAATCTCCATATCTACGGATATGAAGGTGTATAACAAATTTATCCCCGGTTTTAGCTTGAAATGGTGGATGTTTAGGTACATTGTCAGCGCAATGACGGACATTAACGTTACGTTTTCTTCATTATCGAAGAAAGTTTGATTGAAATTTGATAAAAATATCGCTTTTTAACAATGTGTAGGGTTTTCGGAAAAAAAAAACAAGTTATTTGTTGGACTCAAATAGATGTTGAAAAGTTAGTTTTTGGCACTGAATGTCTTGCAGAGACGTCATACTATACTAAATGTTACACCCCCCTGCGCTAGGTGTTTTGCTTGCATTTTTTTATTATTCCATATTGTACCTTTGTAGTGTTAAAATCCAATTTAAAACAGTTCTACACGATAACACATCCATATTTTATATATGCCTTTGTTGTAGACAAGTTCCAAATCGTCCTTGACATTTGCTACGGGAATTTTACATAGTCAGCCATTTGAGTTTCTACAGGGACCTCACGTTGTTTTCAAAAAGATCGTCTGCTTTCGTAATGTTCAGTGGTTTTCGGATAAACCGCGTGGATTTTCCCGCCTTAAATGCAGATGATATTACCCAAAGGATTTCGAACAGACGACAATGGACTCTTCCAAACATAAACTTCCTTTGTAATTTAGGTCAAACTTTACTATAGAAAATTGCTCCATCACATTGAAAAATATGCAGCATTTAAAAACGCTAAATAACTGTGGAAAATAAAGTGATGAATTCAATTTACACACATTTTGTGATCTACAAAATGAGCATAAGCTGGACCATACGCGGTTAGTAGTTTTCATTTGTCACGCAAAAACAATAACAACAATACGTCAACATTCAGTATAGTGTGACATCGTTGTTTGTCAAACTGCATATCTTTTTTTTTCTCTTTCTGCTGAAAATAAAACATATTTGGACTTTTTGATTTTATCATCATATATTTCACGCTAACCAATTACCATATTATAAACGCATCTTACGTTTCATTATAAAACTAGCGGTTTATAGCAACACCCGGGTATATGACTTAGCAACGCCCCGGGTATATTAGTTTTGTTAAGACGTGTAACTGACCAATCAAATTCCAGGAATATTACTGATACGGGGAAAATAATATATATGAGGGCCAGAGACCAGACTTAACTGTATTTTTACATGCCGATGATATTTTGTGTTTGATTATTGTTTCTTACCTTCAAAACCCCTTATTTTAGTCATTATGTAAACTGTCAACATCGTGAATGACTACTAAAGAATTCAGACCAAATTATATCCACATGACATATGGAAGACTGTTTTGAACCGAATTACCGCGGATTTCCGGGTATGACAAATTTTCCTCCAGCAACGGGCATATTATTCCGGAAAATGTTAGTTCTCCAATCACCCGCTATTGCTCTTTGCAAACTTTAAGAAACTTTTTTATTTGGATGAACATGATGAGCAAAAAAGGATACAGGTCAATTGGTCCCAATTCCAAGTCGTCCCAAGTCAATTGGTCCCTAATTTGGTCAATTTGTCCCATTTCCAATTTGTCCCAAGTCAATTGGTCCCAACTTGCATTTAAACTTATTGTGTTTAAGAGATTATTTAAGAGATTATTTCAACATATTAATGTACATTTATGCTTTTGATTTAACATTTATTATAAAATTTATGCTCTTAGTTAACATGGCATGTTAAAAATGAACAATAGAAGACAAAACAAGTTTATGTTCTTTATTGAGATTTACGGCACTATACTATTATTTTACATATATTTGAAGCACTAATTCCTACCCATTCATTCTGGCATACAAACTATCTTTCTGACATTTCTGACTTTCTACTTTCATACCTACTTTCACCATACAAAAATGACTTTTCACACATTCGTTCTCACATATTAACTAATGTTATTCACTCGAAACACAAAAACACTCCCAACTTATTCATAAATACATAAATGCACTAAATCAAAGCACAAAAGCACAGCATAAAAAGCAAAGCACAAACATGACAAAAGCACAACATAAAAACACAAAGCGCATCATAAAGAATATTGTCCATTTTAAGTCTTTACACAGTCTTTAATTGGTGCCACCAAAAGTCCAACGTTTAGAATGGTAGAACAAGCTATTTCTTCTATGCAGTAGCTCTCAAATAAATAAAAGTAAATGTTTCATTATAATTAGCAAATTCAAATGCAATAAAATTGATGTATTCAGGTAATCTAATTAGCCAATTAAACAGTGGCACATGCCATTGACAACTTTGTTAATTGAATTGTGATTTACATTAACAGACTTTGAAGACAAATATGATTTTTACAATTTTTTTTAAATACTAATAGTGTCAGACTGAGTGCTGACCAAGTCTTTTAATTTTTAATTATTTTAAATCTAATAAGCAATTTACAAATAAAAAAAAATGGGTACATCGAAAGTGTAAAAACAACCCGAAAAGTGTAAAAACAACGTGGAATAGTGTAAAAACAACCATATCTGTGGTGAAAACAACTCAGAAATGATAGATATTACCATATATTATGATAATAATCCAATATTGGTGAAAAAATAATTACGCTTCATCCCACAGAATCGATTTTTGTAACCGCTCGATACGTCCTATATTAGGTCAAATAGCTAGGGGAGAGCACTCCAATTCATTGCAATAAAAGTACTAAAAGTGCTGTCAGTAGGAATTATATTGAAAATGGTAATAGAGACAAATGATTTAATGTGTGAAATAAAAATAATGTCTATAGTTTTATAATGATATTTTTTAAATATATATATATCTTTAAATATATATATTTTCATTCAAAGCTTTGCATTTTTGGTAATACATGTAATTATATATCTCTATTGTTATTAAAATATTTTAAATATGTCATCCTTGTTAGTAGCTCATATTAGACAAAATTAGTTACAATTACAATGAATTATTAATTGACCTTTCCGTCAACACAACTGAAATTATAATTGTAAATAATTAAGAGCCCCCACACCATGTCAAGGCTATGAGCATGTGGGTGAGGGTCAGGGGTGTTTATATATTTATTCATTTAAGTCTGTTTGTTTTATAACTATATGAGATGCCGTTTTTACTGACAATAACGCTCTAAACATTTATTGTTTTGCAAAATTAATACATCAATAATTGTAATCAAAATCTTTATTACAACTTATTACAGCTCAATCATTGCGTTAATTCAAGAATTAACTCTCGCTGCATTAATCGTAATTGTTTATGTTGATAACACTTGTTATTGGCCTTGCGGGGTGTCAATTAACAACTGGTAGCCAAACTTCTGGCACGTGCCGACAAATTAATCGATTGCGTCTTTATTTTTCATTTTTAGAATATAATATTATATACGCTAGTAAATATTAATATCTCCTTCATTTATGTATGTCCTCATACGACCATTTATGTCATTGTCACATAAAATAAATGTATTTAAATAGATTATCTCCGTTCTCTCTTCGTATAGAACAGGGACAGTCTATACTAATAGACTGTCCCTGTATAGAGCGACTTTCTTCGATTTAATTTCTTAATTTGAACGTATATCTCTTTACTTTTTATGACAAACGGTGAGAACCATGAATAATAACAAATTGAAGTGATTAAACACTTAAATATCATATGAATAACAATTTTTGAAGTGCATTCCGGTAAATCAAAGTGGATTCCGGTGGATTCCGGTAAAAACGGTGGATTCCGGTAATTCGTGTCACCGCTTGCTGTCTTATTCACCACTAAAGTAAAAGTTTCTTTATCAAGTTTGAAGAAAAAAATATTACACCAAAATGTTTAGAGAATTTGTAATAACCGAAAAGTAAAATTTTGAATTATTCTTTACACTGTCGGCCAATCTTATGAATGCAGTGCTTTAAAATTATCCCATGTAAAACATGAAATAAAAAAAAGAAAAATTAATACATAATTTGTGTGAAATACAGCTGAAATAATACAGGCGAAGGATGCCAAGACGGCGAAAGCATTAGGCAAGATGATTCGGCCAAGTCAGTCTTGGGAAGACGTAAAGCCAACAATTATGGCAGAAATCTTAAAGATAAAATATGTCCAGTGTCAACAGTTTAGAGACCCACTCTACTGTGTCTTGTGTTTTTGTTCTAGTATGTATTATCTCCAGATTTTTCAATTGTTCCTTATTTAGATGTAACATCCCAGAACGTTTTTATTTCATAACACAGTATACATAGAGATCCCAACAAAGACAACAGGTCATTAAATTTTATTGCTCTTTGTTTGCATATATTCATAAACAAAAAATTGCAACTCTTTCAATGTACATAGACTGAAAATTTATTACAGTCGTTTGATAATAAGAAAGATGTCTCTGCAGTCTTCTATTTTGTCTTTTTGTGATAATAACCAGTTTTTCTTTTTTAAATTGATGAAACTTTGTTGAAATGTCTTCTGAAATTATAAATTAAATAAAAACAAAAATAAATCATTTGTCTGTATTACCATTTTCAATATAATTCCTACTGACAGCACTTTTAGTACTTTTATTGCAATGAATTGGAGTGCTCTCCCCTAGCTATTTGACCTAATATAGGACGTATCGAGCGGTTACAAAAATCGATTCTGGGGGATAAAGCGTAATTATTTTTTCACAAATATTGGATTATTATCATAATATATGGTAATATCTATCATTTCTGAGTTGTTTTCACCACAGATATGGTTGTTTTTACACTATTCCACGTTGTTTTTACACTTTTCGGGTTGTTTTTACACTTTCGATGTACCGCAAGTAAATGAATTTATATAGTGATGTAAGAATACACAAGCATAAATGTAATCTTCAATAAGGTTTTCTGTCCCTTAATCTTATTGTACAAAATTTAAGTTTATAAATGAATATGTGTGTCCAAGAATTGCATAACCCCCAACACAAAGCCTGATCGGCATGGTGTTTCAAACTGGTCCGGTGCAGATTACATTTTCAAAAGACATAATGTCGAATTGAGTGATTTTTATAGCTACACCATTTTCTTTTATATATTTTTTATTATATGATTACATTTGGTTTTTCTGTAACTGACCAATGATAAGACATCATTTTTTTTACCACTACCTCCCAAGCTGAAGTCACAATCATGTGCGTTTTTTATATTGTTTCTGTAAGACTTCAAAAGGGACAGTGAGTAAAAAATTTAGTTGTAAAATATACACATGTATTGTTTAAGAGTTAATGTTCAGACAAACATTTAACTGCTTGATGTTTGTATAATGACATTCAAAGGCAATCAAATGCATTTTATAGCTCCTTGAATTTTTAATTTAAACTAGAACCTTATGCTTTCAAAAGATAAAAAAGTATTAATTACAAGTCCAAGCTGCTTATGAAACTACTAAGACAAAATTATTATACTATACAACTTTTATATTTTAAAAAGAATGCACAATTCTCAAATTATTTTAAATAACACTTGTCATTACTTTATATATAAATGTGTATATTAAATAACAAATTTTAACAAATTATAATTTGTTTTGTATTGTGAGCTTCTTAAATTTCAATAACTTCAATTAATTTCTATACAAAACCAAAAATTGTTCTAAAATATACTTTTTAAAAGTGTTGGGACCAATCGTGCAAAAGTGGGACCAATTGGCAAAGACTTGGGACAAATTGGCTGGGACCAATTCGCATGTGGGACCAATTGTCCAGACACCGCAAAAACAGTGTACAATGTGATTTCTGATTGTGATATCTCATATGAAAAAACATGAATTACATTCATTAGAACCCATAGGCCGACGAACTAATTGCTATTGGAACCCGTTCGAAGTTACATTTATAAATATTTAATTTATTGAAGGTTTACAATCCGATTAGTGGCATAGCGTACATTTTTGCTCCGCTGGCACATATTTCTGTCCCTCCCCTCCCAAACTTCACTAGGCACAACAAAAATCACAGTACAATATTATTAGTTTAATGCATGAATTGTGTATTTTACATGGTAATTTAGTACTAAGAACAACTATTCGCATTCGAATTTTCCGTCTGAATATTTCCCTTTATAATTTCTACAAATTTGCCACTCAATGGGTGCTACTGTGTGCTATAAGGCATGCATCTGTGGTCTGAATATGTTAAGGTTGTTAATAATTTAGCGTTTTCTCCACGATCGCTAATTATTGAAATCAGTTTTTCGCTGTTAAATTAATTAGAAAACTTATAAATTGAAAAAAAAACAAACAAACAAAAGCAACATTAATCCCGGTTAAATAACTTCCAAAAGTAGTTTATTTTTAATTATCTCTCATGTAATTTCTCTGTATGTACAGCGCTATATACTTTTAAAATCTGAAGTCAGTTCATTGTATAAGTTTAAACATTAAAAACCTCATATTCCACTAAATTAAGCGAATGCTTAAAAAACGAGACATTTAAATTCGAACTTGACCTCACAGAATGTTGAAGACAAACCCTCAGACAAGAGCTATTTAAAACTGAAAAAATTTTTTTGGAATCAATGATTTTATCAATTGTCTCAATATTATAACAGCAAATAATCATCAACGATCAACACTGACTTGTCGTCAACTTGAGCGACCTTTATGTCCAACATTTCCTTACTTGATATAAATGATAACATTAATTTTGTGACTTTTATGTTCTGTCGAAACCTTCTTTGTGTATGTATTTTTTCATCCTTCATGAATGATCTTTGCTCTTTGTACATTTGTGTATTTATAACATTGGCGAGATTATAAAGGCGGAGGTTGCCCCTCAGCCCCACCCCCCCCCACACACACACACAACACGCAAACACACAAAACTTGTTTCACCTTTCCACATTATTTGGATTGATTGATTGGATGTGTTGCTTTACGTCCAGTGAACAGTATTTCAGCTATATTCAGGACGAGAACAAGTTAACACACAATAAATCAATGGAAAAGGGGGTGGGATTGAACATAGTGAACATACTAAGTTTGCAACTGGAAAAGTATGGAGTATTGGGTAGGGGCGTAGAAAATAAGCCTTTTTTACAGCTACAATGAGCCTATACTTTTTCGAAATCTACAAAAGGGATCTTTGTCGTGCGAGGATCGTAGCACTCCAGAAACACGTTAACCACTAAGGTCCTCAGCCAGACTTTCCGTATTAAGACTTGACAACCCCCAACGAAATGGTCTTCTTATCCTCCAACCGGGGACACAATGGGCTACTCTGTTGGTCGAGCACTGGGACCCCCTAGAAATGGCAGTTATTTCGCTGAACTGATAAATAATATTGTTTTGGTGCCTGCTCTACCATGTCTACCGTATGAAGGTGTTCTCGTTCATTTGAGACTCATGGGTTGCCATAGACTGGTTGTCGCCTCTTTATATTTCCCATTCTACTCTCATTCGTATTTCTTTTGTATGAGGCTAACTATAAGCAAAGGCACTAACCAAATAATGGAGAGAACCATGGTAAATTGAATAATTTCTTTCCTTTTTAATAATATTAAGGAAGAAAAGAATTTGGACACCGCTTGATTCATCAAAATTAGGTTTATTTCAAATATTGGAACAATGACTTGACAAAACATTGCAATACTAGAATACTCAAGTCAAAATTGCAACAAGTTCCAGGCGGTTAATTTTTGACATATATGATCATTCGATAACTGAGCTTTTAAAATAAAATAAAAAAGTGTTTATGTGAGCTTATTCTCTATGCTGATACCCACCCTCTATACTTTATACGCACACACATCAAAACGAAAACAATATACCCTTATCCCCATATGGGGAGCAGTGGTATAATAAATCGCAATAAATATGGCAGGATCCTACACAGCTATTGACAAAACTTCAGTATTGTATCACGTAAGCGTAGCAGCCGGTACACTTTTGCAGGTACGACTTGCCGTACCAATAATTTTCAGATATAAAAATATAAAAGATTGCTCACGAAACCGATCTTAAGACATGAGATTAAGTGCTAGGAAATCGCCAGAATGCAGGATTTTACACCATTTACCCCCAGAGCTTCGGGGGGGGGGGGCGTTAAGCGGTCCCCGAACCCCCTTCGTAAAACCACCTCTGTGAGGTGGATAGGATCCACGCGATCCGGATTAGCATTCCGCCGTACCAATATCAAATGCAATGCTACGCCTTTGTATCATTTATCATTGCTAAGAAAAATGTGATGAAAATGGATACACGAACACACTAATACACAGACCGAAACAGTATGCAACCTTAAAGTTTACCGTATAGGAACAAACGTTCCGACCTGTACCTATCTATGTATACATCGATTTGTTAGTAATCCGAGTTTTTATCCGGTTAATAATTAGTATAGGGGTCTCGGTGGCCGAGTGGTTAAGGTAGTTCGTCTAATATCTGTCAACACTGAGATTGCGTGTTCGAGTTTCACTGCGGGCAGGGTGCGCTCGACTCCAATCTTAATTGACAAGGATTGCGAGTTTTTCGACCGAAAGTATTTTTTTTCAGCCAGTACTCCGGGTTCCTCCCCAAATGAAAACTGGACGCCATGATATAGCTGAAAAATTGCTAAAAGTGGCGTTAAACACCATTCAGACAAACGAACAAACCAACTGAAGGTCCGGGGTTTTCTGCGGGTACTCAGGCTTACTCCCCAATAAAATCTGGACGCAATAATATAGCTGAACAATTGCGGAAAGTGGCATTAAGCAACATTCAAATTAGTATATAATGTCCTTAGATGAACAACTCCGATTTCTACCGAACAACAGAGAACAGAATACATTGGATTGAAATACTTGTTTATTGTTATGTTTGTTAAATACTCCTTACTATATATGTCTGACAATGTTGTTTTTAAACAAAATATCATAAAGCAGAAATATATGCATACGCACATAATATCAAAGTATATGCATATAATGTCAAAGTCTATGCACATAATGTCAAAGTAATGACAAAGTATATGCATATAATATTTATCAAATATGGACTTTTTACGAGGTCAATACGTAGTTATATGGACAGTGGAGGAAAATATTGACCGAGGACGAAGTCCGAGGTCAATATTTTTCTACAGGTCCATATAACTACGTATTGACAGAGTAAAAAGTCCTTAATTGTTACATTACATATGAATTTTTCTCTATTTATTTAAATTTAGAATAATGAGACGGAAGAGTATATCCGACAAGCCTTAAATATGCTTTATAAATAGTAACATATCCGGATCTATTTTTAGAAACAAGCCTTAAATATGCTTTATAAATAGTAACATGCCTTAAATATGCTTTAAAAATAGTAACAAGCCTTAAATATGCTTTAGAAATAGAATAGATACACAGAATATTCTGTAAACCACATGATTGGCTTAGCCAATCAGAATTTTAATACAACACACCATATGTAATATTAAAGTATATGCATATAATGACAAAGTATGTGCACAGTATATGCATATAATGACTATGTATATGCATATAATATCAAAGTATATGCATATAATATCAAAGTATATGCATATAATGACAAAGTATATGAATATAATATGATAGTATTAACATAAAATGAAAACATTAACACCTAAGGCAGGAACGCCGTTTCTTACTTCCACTAGTGGGATAGACGTTAATGTTTAGCACCCATGTGGGGTGGTCTTAAAACATGAAGTTGTAAATTGAATGTAAAAGAACTAAGATACCGGCAATTTTTATTCAGAATCTGAATAAGCACATATTGACAAACCGTTTGGTTTGGGTGATGCATTTAATTGTACGAAAATTGTTGCGTTGGTATTGATTGATAATAGTGGTATACATTTGACGTCATGGTTAACAGTATCTGCATTCACATATAAATTATCTTGATTTTTACCTTTCTCAAGGTTAGAGTTTCTGCTTGGATTCTACAATATATTACTTCCACAAGACCTTAAAATTCCTGCAATTCCGGCAGTGATTGTTTTACTGCTCAAAGAAACACTGGTACAGCATGGATTTTTGATACAGCATGAATTTTTGACAGCCATATTAAGGACGTCATACGTATGTATAGGTGCATGTACTCTTTTACTGACGAAAGACCTAATTAATAAGTACATGCAATGCACAAATACATAATTATTTTCTGGAAGCAAATAATACACAAAATATATTGGCGATTTTTGTGTATATGTAAAGATATAAGTTAATAATAAGAAGGACAATTTATTTTCCAATTATGTGTATCCAGGACGTCGTTGTTTCAAGAGCTGAAATTTAAAATTGAGATCATTATAATATGTTTATGGTAAAGAAAAATGATTATTTTGGCTGGATTAAACAAATCGTCAAGAAAGATAGCAGTGGATACTCATTACTTACACACTAATCTTATCCTCTCTTTAGTAAAAAAAACACTACGTCATAATATACTGAATCATGTATCAGCATTTAAAATAATGAAGGATTTCTACCTGGGATGTGATTGTTCCATAATTCATGGTTTGTCCTTTACTTTACTCTAGCAATAAGTATTTAAATATAAAACGGTAGATATTTCATTTTCTATTTTAAAAAATGCCTTAATAGAAGGACACGGTAGAATTTAACAAGTTCTCCTCCATTCTTAACATCCGTATAAACTAATACACAGCCATACAGAACTGTATTTTTTACATAGGCCTTATTGTTTTTCGAGCTTGATGTACCAAGATAACATCAGGCTGTAATTGTGTTTAGATATTAGAGATTCAGGTCATTATATGATATTGGTAAATAAGGTCTTTTTCTTATTAACTAATTTCATAGCCCATTTCGATTTGTTTATAAAAATGAGAAAACCCGCAAACTTAACGCCAAATTATACAATTTTGTTAATTAAATAATTTAAAAAAATATATATATATTAATTCATCTATTCTGTTCATTTTGATTCATTGTTGACGTAATTTTCATAATAGAAACATAATTTCAAAAAGATTGCGCTTTTTTTATACCAAAACTTATAATATTTATTTAGACAGAGCTATCTGTAAAATGTGGTATAGTCTAGTTTCGGAATAAATCAGAAAACTGACTTACAAACATGGATTTAAACATGCTTAATATGAAGAAATATCTCTCATGTAATTGATAAGACTTTTCTTGTATCCGGTCAATTAATAGAGAAAATGACTCGATAAAGCTCTTAAAGCTGCGCGTTATATAACAATTTTGACAAGTTCTTGTTATTTTATGACACATAAGATGCAATTGATGTCAAATGCTGTTTTACATTTTTTATATCACCCAAACTTAATCCAAGGAATATATTTTCCGGTCTTGCAGGTTGTATTTTTGTGCATAGCCTGTTATTCCTTTTTTCATACTTCATTGTTTTATTTTTGTTTATAAATTCAACAACTTCTCAGCTATTTTTCTTTTTTGTTGTTATTATTTGTTATTTTGTTATTTCAATTATCACGACGCTGAAACAATGAGGAAAACAGCAAAAGGTTGACCAAGTTACCAGATGGAAGCTACGCCGTCATCACGACCTGATCATGCTAACCAAGAACTGTTGGAGACAGTAAGCATATTTACTGCCCTGACTGTTACACAACTGGTTATTTCTGATATGTATGTAGCTTTGCTGATCTCTTTGCTCTCACGGGGAGGCGATACAAGAATGCTACTCCACGCCATTCTTGCTGACAAAGTGTTTTGTATAAAGCAAACAAAAGATCTTCTGATACTGTTCTGTGTGTATATTGTTTTTCATCAATGGCAAATAACAAAAATTGTGGTTTCAGATGGACATAATTACAAATGAAAAAATTTTCAGCGTAACTGTTCATGAGATATGTAGCATGTTATGTGGCAAGTATTGCCTGCTGCTCTTGAGCTAACTAGGTGCGATAATATTTCTTTATTATTTAGTGTTTTATAATAAACTTTTACAAAGTATTGAAGGACAACCAGACAAATTTTGCTGACAAACCAACTTTCATGCGATTAAATTGAAACTATTGCCGTTAGCCAAAATGTTCTGGATAGGCTCTATGAACAGAAAGCCAAATGTATAGGTGATAACTAAGATTCGAACAAATCAAGGCCAAGAAGGATGCTAGTCTGGTGAAACTACCCAATGTGAAGCAATAACGAAACAACATGTTTATACAGTTGAATGTATTAGGACATCTTCACCAACAGCTAAACTCCTTAGTAAATCACCGCTACAATTTGGTTGGGAAGACTTGTACCTGTATATTTCGTTGGACAAGCATGGTCAGACTTTTTATAGGATGGAGATTGCACTATACGTGCATGAAGAAATCTTTGTGTTCACAGAGTTTTGCATGTTTTTGTACACAACGTTGTCTCTGTCAAGGATGTAACCCTGCAAACACTCTAACACGCACACATTTGGAGATTATAGTGATGATGATGAAGTTTAGCTGTAAAAATTCTGTGATGTTTATGCTTCGCCTTCGATTGGTTAAGCACTATTTTTGGTTTAACTGTTTCATATACGTCTTTACGCAGTTATAAACAATCGATCCTTTCAATAAATGTTTTGCCAGGATTGTGGGAAAATGAAACAAAAGACAAAAATGCTTCAATAGAATTGAGAACCTATTATATTCATGTCGTGAAATATCATAAAAATTAAATATTCACCATTGACGACGCCACGTTTGCATAACTTGCATTTACAAAATGACAAATAACAACTGAATACCATGTTTCTGATACTAAAGGATATTATCTTCAAATGTATGTTTATTTAGGTTTGCGTGGCTAAAAATTCATATAGGGAATGGCAAGAAAGTCTGAGAAAGCTGCGTCAGAGCAAAATAATGGCATTTGTACCAGATAACAAAAAGCTGTGTGGAAAGAAAAGAAATTCCAATACTAGTATGCCAATAAAAGATAAATAAGGAAACCTTATAACATCAGAAAAAGAGCAGGATAAGCGAACATTTTGAAGTGACAAGTGTCGAATCGCCCAAAGCCAAACGTCCTGGCAGATATACCAGAAGCTAACATCGATCTGGACATCTCAATACAGGAACCATTGAAAAAAAAAGATATATAGGGCAATTACATCGTTCATGAACAATAAAGCACAATGAAACGACCAACGTTTTCCTGAACCATTTAATGTAGATCAAAACCAACGGCAGATATATTGCACTTATTATTCGTCAAGATCTGGAACAATGATACTATACCAAAAACATGGTTTAAAGGAAACATAATTAAAATACCAAAAGAGGGGAAATCTCAATAACTGTAATAACCGAAGAGGCATCTCACTACTATCTATACCAAGTAAAATTTTTCAACAGAATAATAATTGACAGAATAAAAACTGAAGATGATACTAAATTGAGACAGGAACAAGCAGGTTTCAGAAAAGAAAAAAGCTGCAAGTTTTTGCATTGAAAAATATAATAGAGCAATGTTCTGAATGCCCAAGGCAGCTGACAATACAATTCATTGATTTTGAGAAAGCCTTCCACAGTGCTGATAGAGATAGCTTCCGGAAGATCTTGGGACATGATGCAATACCATCGAAAATTGTAAACCCGATTCGAGTTTTCTGTGGAGAGTTCCAGTGCTCTGTGGCTGATTCATCAAAAACACGCTACCTGGTTAAATTGTGTAAAACAAGGATGCGTCATATGTCAGCTCTTCTCTTCATAACAACTGAGGTCAACATTGAGTGGAGACAACACACGATCAGAGTGGATTTTACAAATCTAGAAGATTGATTATGCTTTGCTGTCACATCTAGAAGGACATATGCAACATAAAACAACAAATCTACAGGATATTGTAAGTAAAACTGGCATGAAAACCAATGTGAAGAGATCATGTTCTTAAACACCAAACACCCAGTAAAGATATAACTCAATGGAAAATACGTAGCCGATACAACATCCTTTACTTGTCTTGGCAGTAAAGTGATAACAGATGGAGGTGTAGATAAGGACAAAGGCAAGGCTAAGTAAAACTAGAGGTGCATGCATCAACCTCAGTAACGTATGGAAAACTAATGTCATTAGCAGGAATAACAAATTAAGACTCTACATTATCTGTGTACTATCTGAATTACTGTACTTAGTGTTGGCGAATGACAGAGAAAGATATTGGCAGACTATCAAGCTTTCATAATGGCTGCATCAGAAAGATTTCAAAGGTCATCTGGCCGAACAAGATCCCTAATACAGTACTGCAAAATCGAGCAAAGACAGATGGTATGATAGTAAAATTGGCAAAAAATAGATGGAGATGGATTGGTCTTGTTCTTAGGAAACCACACAGTAACATCACTAGGACAGCTTTACAATGGACGTCAGAAGGTAGAAGGAAACAAGGCCCTCAAAATAACATGGAGACGATATGAAGATAGAGAATTGCAAAACATCGGATTTGGAGAAGCTGAAAAGAATGCTCAAAACAGAGACAGATGGAAAGCCTTAGTCTTTGCCATATGTGCCCCCGGGCAAAAAAAAAGGACTAGGTAGGTAAGTAGCTAAAATTGTGAAAATAAGCAATCTCAGTTTTATATGATGTTTTGTTTAATTTTAGGCGTTGAACTTTAACCTCAATTTTTGATAAATTGACAATATTTCATTCATACAAACACAATTTACTAATGATGTATAATTTAGCTTTATATTCTCTTGACACATACCATCTTAACAGCATTCATTTGCAGCACTAATAGAGCGTCTGTCGCGCTGCATGACAATAAATCATGAGTTGCACAGGAACAGGAATGGACCAATGTCAGCAAATTTTTGACTATTAAATATTGATTTTCGCGGGGAATGTAGCCTGTTGTAACAGCTGCAATAAAATGAACCTACTATTTTTCTAAATTTTCGCTGAAAGATCGTAGCACTCCCCAAACACGTGACCAAGTTTTCCCTATTATGACCTGACAGACGCTTAAGAGACGTCCTCTTTCCGCCTCAGGTCAAGTTCTGGAATACCTGCTAGTTTGGTCGCAGCGTTAAATTAACATCTTTCGCATTTGCAGTAATTTTGATATAATATTATGTCAAACATGTATGACGTGATTATGTATATCATAGCGTATTCTGGAAATGTTAGTCCTATAATACCACGGACAATGTAATTTACTTTAATTTAGCATTGTGACCTTAAGAAATTAGACTTGAAGGCGATATTATCAATACGTCTTAGTTTTTGTCCATGGTCTCACAGTATATATAAATATCTACAACGACACATAGTATTCAACAAATCAAACCTAGATCACATTTAGGTCCAGAGTATCCTGTATTACATTTACACAGAAAATCTGTGACCCCATTGTAGCAAGTTCCATGAATACATGGTGATGGAGAACAATCTGAAATTCAATTTTTTGTGTAAAGAAAAAGAAAGAATTCGAAAAAATAACATTAGCTGCGAATGCATATTCATTTTACGAAAAAGTTGTATTGGCTTTCTTGTCCAAACAAAAACTGGAGCGTGCCACGCTCCTTGCATGATAAAGATCCCTTTTGTAGATTTGGACAAGTAGTAGGCTCCTTCTAGCCGCTGCAAAAGGCTAACTTCTCCGCCACTACCCAATGCTCATACTTTTCCAGTTGCAGTCAATATTTTGTACCCTGTGTCCTGTCCCGCCCCCTTTTCCGTTGATTTATTGTTTGTTTACTTGTTCTCGTCCTGAATATAGCTGAAATACTGCTCGCTGGACGTAAAGCAACATTCAATCAGTCATTCAATCAATAAAATAAACTTATTTTTTTTATGCTTAAAACATTAATTGATTGTTATATTTACTGAAAGCAATTTATTGTACTCCTTTATCATAGGCCTATGAGTACTTCGCAAATGGATACAGAGTTTAAAAAATTTCATTGTACATCTGCATTTGAAGTAGATATAATGTTCTTTTTTAACGTCCAATCTGTCGTCTCTAAATTACTTATTGTAAGAACTGTATTTAATATTGAAATTTTCCTTTAGTAAATGAGATGAGGTAAAATCTGTAATACATTTAATACGTGATGACAGTATTTTATGTTATGGTTTTAAACACTCTAATGATATTTTTATTATTTAGTTCTTTTCAAGCGAAATTTTCTCATTGTTTTTAACTAACACAATCGTATTGCTATTCAATAAAATTTTGAAATAATTGTGAATTAACTAACATATATACTATATATACTAGAACAAAACTTACGATCAATCGCTGAAAAAAGTAGCAGAGAAAAAGTTAGATTAAAAGGTAACACAATTTACACGTTTTATTTAAATCTATTTGTAGCACATTATGAATTATTAATTTGAATAAATGTTGTCCTCTACACTCACCAGAGTTTTAAGTATATCACGATGTCCAGTTTTGAATGGCGGGGAAAGGTGGGTTACCTGGCCACAAACTACCAACAGTAAACAATAAACCTACCATTATTGTTTTTTTTCGATCTGACTAGTGTATCACACCTACAAAGATGCGCAATGCCTTTCCGGGTGTTATATAGAGGGAAAACTCTATTTTAGGGGATAGCCAGGTTATAATTTGGAAAAAAATATCCCATATTTATTGGGTGGTGTGCTTATACAGCCCCACGTTCTTTTTGCGATTAAGACCCCAATTTTGTAGAGTAGGTTCATTGTAGTCGTTTAAAAAAGCTACGCATTACTACTTACTTTTCCAGTGGTAGTCAAAATTGCATAAATCTGATATCTCCCAAAGCCCCCAAGCAGGTAGGCTTACCTTTCTGACACTTTCAGACGCAAGGGGTAGCTCTAGAAGTTAAGCACTGTGAATTGGACCAGTCTGGTCACATTACCAGGTCTTAGGCTCGGGCATTATCAGTTTTTCAGGCCATACTGGTCTCCCTTGTGCAGTCAAGATATCATGACATTGCCTTTTATATAAGCAACTGTTGTATAAGTATGACCTTTAATGACTTGTATGTTCATACTTAATAAATTAAAAAAAGGGATGTTTCTATTAGGTCTGAAGGACCAAACAAAAACAGTGACCTTTTCCAGCTTTAATACTTTGGATATCACATGAAGTTTAAAGGTCTTCTTTGTATGATTATAAAGAACTAAAGACAAACAAAACCACACGGGATTACCTTATGGGGAACTAGTTACCCTTAAAGTTTGGCAGACTTTCGCAGGTCGAACAAATAAAAAAGTTTTTGTTCTCTATATTATCGCGCTTTTGCACGTCGAACAAATAACTTACACTTTGTCTATGTGCAAATTCCCAGACAGTTACTTTACCTACATGCAAGTCAGAAATCTTGGTAATATAGAGTTTCAATTTTTCATATATCTTTTAATACAAACAATGACTTTATGTATAATTCGTTAAAAACTATTAAAATATTATTCTTTACAAATATGTCGCGAGAAAATATTACACATTAAATACTGAAATATGTATCATAGTGACGTTGTCAAACTTTTTTTACTCTATACATGTTTAAGTGTAAAAGGAAGAAACTATGTGTCATTTTCAGGTTTGACATTGTGACCTAAACCAATTTAAACATAAATCATTTTATAAAAAAGAGATATTTTGTCTTTATCTTGATACAATTATAACTGGATAAAAAACTATGTTGCATAAGTGATACAAATAAAATTTTTGATATGATTAAAAAATATATGTTCATTAATAAAACTAAAATAATATATATGCTTCAAACCTTGATCACATTTAGATCCAATGAATCCTGAATAGCATTCGCACATAAAATTTGTGGCACCATTGTAGCAAGCCCCATGAATACATGGTGATGACGAACAGTCTGAAATATAAACCAGTAATTGTTCTTTCGAAACTAATTTCCACAAAGGCAAAATACCTGCAAACCTATATGTATTACACAAAAGTTTCAGCACTAATTTGATCCACTGGATGTTCTTCCTAAATAATAACATATTTGTTTACAAGTTGTTGATCAAATTGTATTGGTTGTTTCTATTAAAATCTGAGATTAGACCTATAAACATAATATTATATCCACAAATTAAAGTTGTTGATGTATTAAATTTGGAAATACTGGCATCCATTTTATAACATACCTTCCAGTCCTTATGAAGGCGAACATTGTGTCTCTAAATACGTAGTACAAGATAATGTTATATTTTTAACTCGTACAAAAAAATTTATAAAGCTTTCCTCACACAATGCTAAATGAGTTTAATACTAAACGATCTTTGAAATGATGTGAGTTTAGAGAAAAAAACATATCGTGAATTTCTTAAGCTATTACAGTATTATTTTATTTGCATTTTTATGCACCTTAAAGACTCACGTTTTTGTTGTCGATTTAAAACAAGACTGTCTGAAAGTAGTTCTAACTTATGCATGCATATTTAAAAAACCTTCTTTCTTTGAATCGCAAAAGATTCAAATGAATCAAACTGTAAAAAAATAACTTACAATCAATCGCTGAAAAACAAGAAACAGACTGAGGATAACATTGATAACAATGGTAACAAAAGTTACGTATTTAATATGAATCTATATATAGGGGGCCTCGGTGGCCTAGTGGTTAAGTTAGTTCGTCTACTATTGATCACGTGGTCTGTCCACACTGCGCTTGCGGGTTCGATTCTCACTGAGGGTATGGTGTACTCGTCTCCAATCTTAATTAGCAAGGATTGCCAGTTTTCCTACCGCATCGGGTTTTCTCCAGATACTCACGTTTTCTCCCCCATTAAAAACTGGACACTATGATATAGCTGAAAAAATGCTGAAATCGGCGTTAAACACCATCACACAAACAACAACAATATAAATCTATATGCATAATATTTTTTCTATGTTTTGTTTCAATGGTGTCTAACTCCGCCTTCATAATTCATTAAGCTATATTATGAAATAATTGATAAAACACCAGGTAAAACCGGCAAAACAATCAACAGACAAATAACAGTGCGTTTAAATTCATTTATCGTGTATCACACATGGTCAATGTATGGCGTGAACTTGTAACCTTTTTTGTAGGCTATAAATATCCCTAGTCATGACGATTTATCTTATCCACAAGGTCACCAAGATCACACTAATATATTAAGAGATGAAAATTAAAATGTGTTTAATTTTAACTCCTATAATTATAATTTCTAAAACATATTCCTCACAAATATCGACACAAATGCAATGCATTTTGGTTTTTATTTCTACCTCAACAAATTAGAACGTTTTCTTTAAATAAAGCAGTCATTCGTGTCATTTTAAGTGGGTTAATGAATATAAATAGAAATCTATATATAATATTTTTTCTATGTTTTGTTTGAATGGTGTCTAGCTCCGCTTTCATAATTCATTAAGCTATATTATGAAATAATTGATAAAACATCCGGCTACCAGGTAAAACCGACAAAACAATCAACAGACAAATAACAGTGCTTTTAAATTCATTTAACGTGAATCACACATGGTCAATTTATGGCGTGAACTTGTAACCTTTTTTTGTAGACTATAAACATCCCTAGTCATGACGATTTATCTTATCCACGAGGTCACCAAGATCACGCTAATATATTAAGAGATGAAAATTAAAATGTGTATTATTTTAACTCCTATAATTATAATTTCTAAAACATATTCCTCACAAATATCGACACAAATGCAATGCATTTTGGTTTTTATTTTTACCTCAACAAATTAGAACGTTTTCTTTAAATAAAGCAGTCATTCGTGTGATTTTAAGTGGGTTAATGAATATAAATATAAAACAATCTCATTATTATGGATGATATATTCTCGTCTTTGGTTTTAAACTCAACATAAATATTAACGATAAGAAGAACATCAGTGCATACCATGATCACATTTAGGTCCGGTGTACCCTGAACTGCATTGGCACAAAAAACCTTGTACATTAGTGTGGCAAGTTCCATTGATGCAAGGTGACGACAAGCAATCTGAAATGTCAGCACCTTGTTATAGAGAAATGAATAGCGCTGAAGCAAATTTCATGCGATTCTACACGTTTTTACATACACAGCCTCAGCATATGTTGTGGTAATTTCTATAGGGAGTCTTTTCCGAGTGATATATTATATCGTCAAAAATATTGGAATACATTGACTGAGCCTATATAAGTCTCCAACGTTTTACAAATGAAACGAAACTAAAAAAGGAAAAAACGGAAAACCAAACAATAAACAAAAAAAAACAAAAAAAAAAAACAAAACAAAACAAAACAAACAAAAAAACAAACAAACAAACAAAAAACAAAATAACAAAAATAGAAAAAACCTTTTAGAATTCAGCTGAAGAAAGATAATAATTCTATTATTAACAATTCCTAGTCTATAACCAAACGAAAACCATGCAGAACAAAACACTAGCAATAGCATAAAAACCCCAAAATGAAAACAATACATTTTTGCACGCATGTTAACACTGAAAAATACGCAAGCCTTTCTACAGTTATGACCTTCAAAGGGCTACACTTAACGATTTTTCTGGTACCGTTATTTAGTTTGCATCATTTAACATTTACATTTTAAGAAAAAAAACCTTCCAAATCACTCATTTCATCTTAAGATTAGATATAGCATAGATATTGTGTTAATACCTTATAAAAATTGTTGCTAAACCAGTCCCGAGAATATTCATCCACACCATCTAAATGACACGTATGACAATATTACATTTGGCATCGGGGCCTCGGTGGCCGAGTGGTCAAGGTAGTTCGTCTACTATTGATCACGTTGTCTGTCAACACTGAGATTGCGGGTTCGATTCTCACTGCAGGCAGGGGGAACTCGATTCCAATCTTAATTGACAAGGATTGCCAGTTTTCCTACCGCAGCTCCGGGGTTTTCTCCGGGCACTCCAGCTTCCTCCAGCAATAAAAAATGGACGCCATGATATAGCTAAAAAATTGTTGAAAGTGGCGTTAAACACCATCAAACTAACAAAACAAACAAACATTTGGTCGCTCGTTTGGCCTTAACATACCACAAATTATACGTTATGCTTAATGATGCGATTGATATTCCAGTTTTCTTGACCCGAAAACAGCTGTAGTGGCAAGGATTTGTTGCACACAGATTAATTGCATCTGTTTAGAAGTTATTCCTGTAACAGTTTAAAAATAAATCAGTCTAACTACAAAAGAACCTATATGACAAGACTTACTGTCAATCGCTGAAATAAAAATAAAAATAAACATAATTAATAAAAGGCAACTTTGCCAATCGTGCACATTTAAATGTGCCACAAAAAACGAAATATTACAAATACAAAAAATTATGTTGTCTGATAGTTTATACTCATATGTTCGGATTTAAATGTACATTTACCATAAAGTCTTAAATTCGTATTTGACTTTCTTAAACCTTGAAATCCTCCTACGAAAGATTTTGTAGCAGATTGCTGTAAATTTTATTGACAAACACAAAAGAATTGTTGACTTAAATACTGCTGCAAATTTCCAAACCTGTATCACATCTAGATCCAGTAAATCCTATGTGGCAGACACACTTAAGCACGCCTGATAAGCTTTTGTAACATAGTCCACGCATGCATTGTTGTTCGGGGCAATCTGTAATTTAAAGTATTGAAGTTTTGGAATAGGAAAGATATATTAAACTATTGATTAATACATTCTAACAAACAAAAAGGTAACATAAAACATTATATATTAACATCTAAGTGTAACTTCTTATTAATCTCAATGATTTGCGACTGAGCAGCATTATATATAGTTATATAATGCATAAAGCTGGGATATGTATTAATAGCAACTTAGTCTTGATTATTGACTTTAAAAATTTAATAAATTTTCGACGTTTATCCTAGTTGGCTTTATTGTATTCACTAATACATTAAAGCCAACAAGATAAAGCAAAATACCCAACACTCCATAATTTATCTTGGCATTGGATCCAGCTCGTAATTAATTGATTACTTGTTTTTCTTTTCTTAAACATAGAACGTTTTGCAACCATTCAATCAATCACAAATTACTGCTATACTTTCAACCCATTCTGCCTCGAAATACTTACTTCACTGTGATAATGTTACAGATGTTACACACGCAGTTAATATTAGAGGGATGTACGTTTACAGGTGGAGCAAGTCATAAATTTTTATAGTATTGCATTATTTTATTTTCATATGTACACATTTCGATGATGTATTAGATCTTGGTTTCATGACGAACTATTCGGTTGTTTTATAACATACACATGTGTATTATCAACGAGAAAACATTGAAATAATACAAAAAACATATACACAAGCAACAACATGGAAATAATATGCACATTTTCTTAATATGGTAATACTAAAGTTGATAGCAACTCTGTGAGTGTAGATTAATTGAAGTTATCTTTAACAAAACTTACGATGAATAGCTGAAATCAACAAAAGACAAAATAAAACATTGATGGCACAATGGTCATTTACGTCATTGTTATAGCATAATATTTGTTTGTTTACACAGATGTATTGAAACCTTAAGCACTTTATTTAGTTTGTGAGTGAGTCGCTGGAGTTTACACATTGATAATTTCCTAAAACCGAGTGTTTAATCCTTATAATTCTGTGAAATAATCGTTGATATAAATAAATTACAGCTACTGAAAGTAGTCCGCTCAAAGGAAATATCGATATATAAATTATCTGAGATGACGCCATTTTAGTGTTTTTATCCAATCAAAGTACTTGATATAAATAAATTACAGCATGAATAGAATTATTATAGGATTAAACACTAGGTTTTAGGAAATTATCAATGTGTAAACTCAGGCGACTCACTCACAAACTAAACATAGTGTTTAATCCTTATAATTCTGTGAAATAATCGTTGAAATTTTTAAAGCAGCAAAAACAGCTACCGAAACCCATCTAGACCTCAAAAACGTAGGAAGGCCGGAAAGCGTAGGAATATGCAAATATAGCACCAAAGGAATCGCGGTTATGTAGATATTGATAGAAAAAACAACAAAATGAAACACTAAATCTTATTTATATTATATTTTATTTTGAAATCTCAATCGATTTAATTGGAAATCACAGCGGCAGGCAAAACATTGTCCCCTCTCCCTTACGGTACGCAATGAGGACGCCATCTTGTTTACATTGGATACTGAAAGTAGTCCGCTCAAAGGAAATATCGATATATAAATTATCTGAGATGACGCCATTTTAGTGTTTTTATCCAATCAAAGCACTTGATATAAATAAATTACAGCACGAATAGAATTATACAGATGTATTGAAACCTTAAGCAATTTTTGATACTTGATTCAGCTTGTGATGTGATAAGTACCTTTGTGATTTTGCCATCAAATGACTGTTAATAAAATATTATTCTCTTTACTCAGAAATGTACATGATGTATTAGAAATATATATCTCGGCATATATGACAAAACAATTACACTTTAAAGAATATAAGTTTTTTCTCTTGTTGACGTCCAATTAAAGACTCTGTATACAAATAATAATTTATTTAACTCTTGCTAAGTAAGAAATGCGTTTTATGCATTGATCGCTTCTTATGCAAGGTGCCCTTTTTGTCAGGAGCAATTCTATAATTTACTTATTCATAGCTAATGGTGCAATTATAAAACAATACTTATAAACTAGATTTGCCGTTTGTTTCTTCTACTGAACGATAAATTCTATTAACATGTAAATATATGTATAAATTGTGTCCAAGTACAATACCATTTATGCTAAAATTCACATGTTACAACTTCGTATTTATAAGTTTGATTTTTATTAGATCACATTTCCACTCGAGTACCTGGGCCTTGTTCTAATTTTAAAAGATTACTAATAATTCCTTATTAGAAGAAATGTGCTACGGGATGTGTTTGACTGTGCAATATGTTCATACGATGATCGGGCAGCTAATGTTGCAGTAATAAATTATTACTGATACCATAGACTTTCCTTCCGTTTGTATAACACCGTGTTTCTGCATAATACCACATATTATGTTAAAATGTCCGTAAAGATATGTATTTCTAAGTGCTGTAATATTATTTATGTATTGTAAAAAAAATGTCACTAGTGCATGCGTCCTGAATACCAGTAACGCGCATCTAGTGTAGTAAATTTTATAACCTTTATATCTTTAATGATATTTTATTTATGTCCCAGCTGAGGATATATTTAGCCTGTCAATATTTTAATTGTTGGCGTCACTTTTTATTCCGGATTATCATCTTACATTTAACGTACTTTTTCTTGTATCCTTTGTAGACGAGAATCGAAAAACAATTTGTAAGCAAAAGCTGATTTTGCTTTGGTGTCTACCGTGTGGTGCGCGCTTGATATATCACCACATCTACTCTGTTTTAGTGTAAAGTTTCTGAACATTACAGTTTTCTTATCATAGTACCTTTAAAGTAATTTATATGTTTTACTAAATTCGTTGCAAGTCTTCACTCTTCAGTGCGTTTTTCGTCTTTCCAGGACAGTTTATTTAGTTGTCTGAATAGCGTTACACTCCACTTTCAGCAATTGTTCAGCTATATCACGACGCCCAGTTTTTATTTGGGGAGGAAGCCGGAGTACACGGAGAAAACCCCAAGACCTGTGGTAGAAAAACTGGCAATCCTTGTCAATTAAGATTGAAGTCGACTACACGCTGCCTGCTGTTAAAATCGAACCCGCAATCTCAATGTCGACAGACCATGTCGGCCACATAGACCCCATTTTGTAGGACTGATATGTCACACTAACTATCAAAGCGTACGCGTTTACCAAGGCAATAATACGTTTTGGAACGCTTTTGCTTGTTAAGCTGTTCTACCTGTTTAGTACATATGACCATTTTTACGAATGACTTCAAAGTTAATGGATAAATATCTGAAAAATATTTTTTAGGGAAGAGGCAAAAATGTCAAAATGACGAGGTGTTACGAAAAGGAGGAACCCATATACCAAAAAGACAAGGCATTGTTTTCTATGAATATTGAAGGTGCAACTATTCCAATTTAGGATTTTTTTACATCACATACTATTTTAATTTAAAAAACTGAGTGTATTAGAAGATTTTGTGAACTATAGAGCATTTTAACTTGTCAATAATTAGGTTATGATTAATTCATTTATTGTTTAGTAAATATATAGTTTTTGGTACAACTTGCGATGTCACACTTATCAGTACTTATCAGGAATATAGGTCGTTTACGAGAGATTCTTAAAATTCGAGTACCACAAGACCCTACAAAGCTTGCAGTCACGAATACTGAGTAACACTGCAGTAAACAATTAAAGTTTGCCTTGGATTAGCAGGACAGATAAAGAGAACAAGTGTATTTCTATGTAAAGTTAATATATTTTTCATGATTATTTAACCAAATGTGGTATAAGATTTATATTTGAAAAATACCAGAAGCATCTTGATTTGTAAAACTAACATAGTATATAACGCTTAATTGCAAGATAAGAAATATATCTGCATTGTTTGATAGTAACAGTGTCAATTTTATTGGACTGTCTTATTCCCGTTCTTAGTCTCGTTCTGTCTCCCACTTTCCCACAAGATATATGAATTGAATAAATATTCAATTGTTACAGACAAAACGTACAGTGTAATCAGCGTAATTACCAGCAATATGTGTTAACAGATATATATTTTAATTTCTTATAAATACGCCATAGCTAAGTTGTCAATTTCGTATACGTATACCTAACGTGGTTTTGCAGTTAATTGACGGAAACCGACCCAAAGTCAGCTATAGCCAAATCTAAAATCTTGTAGCTAAATCTTGTAGTACATTTAAGGATTGTTTTTAATTTAACAATTAAAAACAATCCTTAAATGTACTACAGGATTTGTAAAAAAGAACGATTTACCTAAGTGGTCACAATTTGCACCTTCGTATCCTAGATTGCAAATGCACTTGTATCCTGTCATACTAGAACACTTGCCGTGAACACATTCTGAAAAGAAAAAATTCTAATACAACGTCGAAAATCTTATTTTATTTTATTTTCTGTGGATTTTGCATCTATTTACAAGCACACGATATTTTGTATTTGAATATAGGTGTCGCTTACATTTTCTTTCCAGTCCAATTTTAAACAGAAATAGACATAACTTATTACGATGGGTGAGATTTAAAAGAAACAACGGTTTATTTATCTAGATTCTTTGAAAACATTTCTTGTACAACAAATGACTGATGAGTTGTTAAAAACGACTAAAATGAGTCAAGCTGAAAAACAGGTTCAATTTTAGATCATTGCCTGAGAAAGTACAATTTGTAGATTTTGCATACATTATACAATTTTAATTTTGCATACATTATACAATTTTAAATGCGATGTTATAACTTAAACAATAATATCAGGAAAATTTAAAGTAATTAAAATGCGATTAATATTTAAGCTATAAGGGATCAGCATCAAATTTGTATTAAGTGCCTAATGTTTGTCAACTTCAAAACCAAATGATGAGACGTAAACGAAAATGCATCATGTTTAAAACTCATTAAGCATGGTTAATATTGATTTATTAAAATGGTGAAGTGGTATCCGGGAATGTCCCTTAACTTTCAGCTCTTGTTGTGCCATCGGTTTCCTTTGCTATTTTCCTTATTATTTCTTCAAAATGGTATTATATTAACACGTTTGCACTTGCTACATAGGTCAAAATGATAATCAATCTAGATAACAAAGGTCATTATCCAAATATAGATGACCGTTGCCAATCTTTCCACAATATTCAGTGTTAAATAAAAGGTTTTGTTATGCTATGGAATAGATAAATGCGAATGTAAAGTTTTTTCTTAATAGGTAGCATTTGTTTTAAGCTAATTTTCAGATTTATCTATTTTCAACCGGAATATCGATGTCTGTTTATAATTTCCTAATGTACGGATTAGAAACTAGAACTATATATTCAGATGCTGACGATCCTTTCATTTAAAATTGGTTCAATTACGTCTTTAACTAGGTAGGATTTGAACGCCAAACAGCCGTATTAACACACATCTGATTAATACTCAATAAACTATCAGAAACGTCTACCACCAAGTCCACTTCTTGTACTGCAAGCCGTTAAGGAAAATGTATTGATTTCGTAATTTTAAGAATTTGTGCATGTTTTAAGAATGATTTATATAATTTGCATTTTTGTCATCTAAAACAATGGTAACAATTTTTCATTATCACAAATAATAAAAAACAATAAGTAATCTTATATGCTTTAATTTACAAAAATGTACAAATTTAAGATATTTATAGATGTCATAGCATAGTAAGCCAATGTGTTTTTCTACGTAGTTATTTTATTCTACTTACCATTACAACTGTTTACACTAAGTACACACAATAATAAAAGTGTTAACGTAGAATGAAGAACTATTTTACCAGAAGCCATATTGTCCAAGATTTAGGTAGATTATACGAATCAAACAGATATGACAGGAAAGATATCATTATATGACATGCGAAATAATTAAGATTTTTCTTAATTGGTTTAACTAAAATTAATGTAAACATTACAATAAAATCCCAATGTCCAAGTTCTATAAGACGTGGATTTATACTCATGAACCAAAGCTGTCCACTATAAAAAAGTACAACAACTAGAAATAAGCTTTATTAACTCAATAACTGGAAAATACCTATGCATGATTTTTTTCCATTACCGAAAACAATACGCAAAATATCCGAAGGGCATTGTTTTAAGTGTGCATATAGAAAGAGATTATATAGTTAGGAGACTTTGTTTTCCGATTAGTTTTAGCCAGGATATCGTTGTTTCAAGAGCTGAAGATTCGGGTTATAATACATTAATGGTATAAAAAAGCGGTAATTTTTATTAATATATTAATATGTAATTAATTAACAAATCAATTAAAAGACACTAATCATTTACATGTTGCCACTGTAGTGAAAACCCTTGGGAATAGAAATATCGCTTTCTCCGTTCTATGTTGATAGCAGCCGAGATAGTTTATGTGCGAGTTAAAGTATACAAACAAATTGTAGCTCGCATTCCGACGGAACTTCCTGAGTTCTATTATATCTACATGTAAACATATTTACACAATAAAATTGTAAACGTATTATGTATGACTACACTCTAATCCTATATAACTATATAAAACTCATAAACTATTTTACCACGTCAAATTGTTTACTATTAATACTAGCAGTCAGACACCAAAACATATATACTAACCACCTATTAAAAGGTTTTGCATTTATAATAATGTTGAAATAATAATCACGCATTTATTTATGACATGCTAGTATTCTATTGAATTTGAGCCTTGTCAACTTTTCATACAATTTAGGAAGACGGAACAAAAACTAAAAGGACAATGGAAGAAAGCGAGTAACTCGAACCCAATAAAAGCCATGAAAAAATATGCAAAAAGACAAAGTATAGAACAGGTCAAACCTTGATCGCGTTTAGTTCCAGTGTATGCAGAGCTACACAGCAAAAAAAGATTCAAAGATTTAGACCCCATTGAAGCAAGTTTCATAAATGTCTGATGAGAAATTATTTATAACCAAACTAAATCATGATTAAATGCCCCTCCTATAATTTGCGTTTTTAAAGGCCTTATTGGAAATTCACAATCGCTTCCACCGAAGATCCTGTTTAAAGGAGGAACGTTAGGTTCCAATGCTTTCTTAGAATTGCAAAGCTCATGAAGCCATTGTATTTAATATTTATTGGATGGTCAACTACTGAGTATTTTGTCCAGTTCCGAATGGACATATGACAGCTGTCAACACAGAAAGGCCTTTTTGAAATTACTGAATCAAATGAAACAAAACTTGTCAGCAATAAGTAACTGGAAAGACCACAAAAATGTAAAATCAACCTATCAGCAACTATAATTGGATTGTATTCTACAAACGTTATGACTTATGCAAACGGAAATTTATAATGAAAAACAAACATGAGTCCGTTAATATAGTGCCGTATGTGAAAATTCTTCTTAGGTACAGGCCATACTATATATGTTTCTGTGTTCAAATTGGATATCCAAAAAGAATTCAACTGCAAGATTAATTTAACGTAAAAACACAGGGGGAATATTTAACGGATTTGTGTATCATTAAATCCAGTAAGAACTTAATCATGTTTAACCAAATGACATACAATAGTAAGGGAGGTTTTGCATGCCATAAAACCTGGTTTAACCCACCATTTCTTTGTTGGGTTCTGGAGTTTGCCGGTTTCTCGGACTTTGATTTGTGGATTGTCATTTTTGACTGTTTCGTCGGTGTTAGGTATAAGGTTTCACCTTCTTTTAGAGTTCTTATTTTAATTGCTCAACGGGAGTGGTAAATACAAAAAGCGCTTATCAGTGAAAGACGTTTATCACACAGGAAATTTTTTTATATTGTCTAAATATAGAAGATAAATATACATTCTATTTGTAACCTCTAGTTTCTGGATATAACTTTTGCTTTCCTTTGTATTTCTTCTGAGACTAAGTAATCAATTGAAGCTGGCCAAACTTCGTTCATAACCTTTTTGTAAGTTTTAATTGAAAACGTGTAAACTTACATATTTTGTTCATGTGGTTAGAAACAACATCACCAAAGTACCCAGAAAATAATTGTTTGAATGCAAACCAAAAAGACATCAATGTAAGCTTTTAAAATAAAATGTATTCCACCTCATCTGTCTTTTCACGAAATGTATAATACACGTTATCATAATTGCCAGTAACAAATAATAATACAAAATGTCGATACTTTATTTTCCAATTATGTGTATCCATCATCGTGTCATCGTTTGTACAGCTGAAGGATAAAATTGAGATGTGATAAGTTTATGGCACGTAATATACTTTTTTATAGATATTTAGATTCAGCGAACTTTTCAATACAGTTTACTATATTGTATGTCGGCAGTAATTTAGAAACACCAAATACAGAATAAACATTATGTGCTTCATAATACGCATGCCCGAAACATACGGAAGTGCTCTATTTTATTGTTTTTTTTTTTGTTAGGGATTTGTGTCCAGAACGACGATTTTGCTATATTCTCCAAAAAAACAATAATCATGTGCATGGATGATCTTTAGTTCTAGTAAGTCAATATTAGAAAACTGCATAAAGATGTTTGGTTTATCTGACACATCTATTCTGAATTATATTATATTTATTTATTTAGATTATGCTTATTTCAAATGTTCCCTATCTCTTTTTAAGGAAACCTTTTCATGATCAGGATGTAATACACCCCGAGAATGTTAATCTAGTTGCGACGAATAAATTTAGTTATGTGTTCACGTGGTGTTCACATGTAACTAACTCATAATGGTTTATGTAGAGGCTGGTTGCTTCTAAACTTTTTTCTGGCTATTCCTTATAACGCCTGCTTTTAGTAAATTACAAAGAACGTTTATAGTACATTCAAAGTTTTTAACCAATCAAGTCATTGTACACCAATCGTCATTGTTGTGAAAAAGCCATCTTAATAACAAATTTGCGATACACTTACAATCCTTGATCACAAATATTTCCAGTATATCCTGTATGACATGTACATGTAAAGCCGGTCAGACTGCTTGTACATGTGCCGTTACTGCATGGCGAAGATGCACAATCTAAAGAAGTAACCAAGAGAATTAGCTCATAGATAAGACAAAGACTGGATTCCGAACGGGGGGCCTCGGTGTCCGAATGGTTACGGTGGTACGTGATCGATGGCGATGGATAAAATAACGACATAAATACTCACTCCGTTGTAAAACAATTATAAATCACAGCCTCCGTGAAGTATATTGAAACGGATAATTATAAGCGCGATTCGCTATTTTTAAGATTAATAATTCATACTCTTGTGGTCTGAAACCTTTAAAGCACGTCATATTAGAATTGATTCCAATCTTTATAGTCTTCCTGGGGAATTTCAAAGAGAATTTTGGATCCCGAAACGGACTGGAAGCTATGATAAATCAGATAAAATGATGAATGTTCAACGTAGCGTAAAACAAAACAAAATCCAAAATAACTGCAGACATTCGCAACATTTCGAGATTATAAGAAATAAATTGAGTTCAGTGAAATAGATGTTGCATTTCAAATGTGTTTGTATATAGTTTTCAATTTCACAACAAGCGGGTGTGCTAGATTTTCACGTTCGATTGAATGCTAATGAAGACAACTTCACAAAACGTCATATTTAAGTGCATTTTTATGAGTTATTTGTTAGACTCTGCACGTAGGTTGAAGATGATTTTTTGAAACGTCTTGAATATAGCTGACATATTGCTTGCTGGACGTTTAACATCAATCAACCAATCAACCATATTCACTACAAATAAAACACTAAAACTGTAATTATGTTTCTTTTTCGCCTCGTTGCCAAATTGCCATAGAGCTATCTTACATATTTAGTACAAGTGCTGAACACCTCCAAACATAGCAACACAGAAAAAAGTAACCACACAAAAGAGCATTAAATAAGTATTTTCTGCAGAAATCAGTTGAGAATTCCTACATATGACTATATCAAAGTTTGCGCTATAACTTCACTAGTTGGTCCTCAAACTAACATGTTACCGGTATGTATATTTTAATGTCTTAAAAATCTACAACCATATTTCCAGAATTACTCATGCATGTGTTAAAAACTTACGGTTAATCGCTGCAAATTGAGAATTTATGCTTAAATAACTAGAAGAACTATTACATTGTCCAGAAGGATTTTTTATCATTATTAAAACTATATATTCACAGTGTCACTATGCAAAGATCATAAATAATATATTTACAATAATAGCACTATGATTGAAATCTAAATATAAACACAAAGTTGATAACGTGTAAAAAAATAATAAGCATACACCACGAACTGATGAACATGTATACAAAGATGCATCTTAGAGGAGGCCACTGTAGTGCACCCATGGTTTTTATTGGGTTCGGATTACTCTCTTTCTGTTTTTTGTGTTTTTTGGTTTTTGTGTTGCGTTTGTCTATATCCGGATTTGTAACTGTCCCACGATTTTGAGCTCTTGTGTTCGGTTTTCTTTGCTATTTTTCTTATGCGTAAATGTACCCCACTTACCATCCCCCTCCCTAACCTCTCTTCTTTTTACATGTTGAATATTTGCCTCTTTGTATTGAACAACAATAAAAATGATATTACTTTAAACTGAAATACGCAAATAAATAAACAATAACATCACTAGGTCAAACATCGTGTGGCATACATTAGAAAGTTTTGGTATGGGTTGCGTTAGAGTTCGAAGGTAGCAAAAGGGAGTTAAAATAATCTACGACTTTTTAAATTATATTTAACAATCTGCGATTTAGTCTAATGGACACATATAAGCATCATGTTTAAAAAATTAAAATGAATATAAACAATACAAGATTTTATAAAGGATGTTTGAATAACTAGCGGTTGTCTGAACATCCTTGTAGTTAAGAAAACCAGGTAACGTTATTTGCTTTAAATGTGCACACATGTTTTTAAAATACAATTTACATTTCAAGGCAAATGTTTACAGACAAGAACAGACAATAACAAACCTTGATCACATGTAGCACCGGTATATCCTGGGTTACACGTACAACTGAATCCCGATAAGCTATTGGTGCAAGTTCCATTGTTACATGGTGATGGGGAACAATCTGAAATAGAAACGCATTAGCATTGAAAAATATAAGGAAATAATAAAAAGTAGAGATTTGCATTTGCCGAACAAATTGTACGTTTAAATTCGTGAATATTTTGTCACAATGATAATCAATGATATATGCAGAATATAAATTATTTTGATTATTATTTCGCCGATTCATTGGTAACTGGAAAATCCTCTAGTGTTGGAATAGAGTTGATGCTGATTAAAAGTTGTAATACACATGTGCATATAAGAAAAGAAAAAAACATAAAAAACATAATTGATTACATTCGCAATGTAATTTTAAAAAATAACAACAATTTTTGTCGTTGCATCATGATTTCCTAGACGCAGGAAAGATGGCGATGGAAAGGATGGTCAAAATATAATTCGAACATATCCAAATAAAAACCAATGCATACGTAGTTTTTTTATTTAGAATTGGGTTTTGCTGATCGAAATGATAAGAAACTGTCATTTTGACGTGTTGTGTTATCAAAATACGAAAGTATGGCGTAATACACATGCGTGACAATATTTTATTGCATTTTTAAATACGGATGTGTTTCCAATGCGTTTGAAGAACGTTATATAAAATCTTAATAATATATATACTCCATATTCTAACAATTTTTAGCTTAGAAGGAACTTGCAAAATATACAACAAAAAAACTTACGATCAATCGCTGAAAAGCAAAATATGCAGTTGCTTACAAAGACAACACAACATTTATAAAATTGTACAGCCAATAATACAATTCGTGCAGAGAAAGTAACAATAAAGAAAGATAGTCACATACTATATACAATATATACAAAAAGAAGGTAATGCGTTGACATAATCATTTATAATGTTAATAAACCTGACAAGATTTCTAAGCAGAGACATTCTGTTGCTGGAAATCAGGTCTGAATACTTATGAACGTTGTAGTTTTTCATGTAATCATTTGGAACTTTTTAGGTTGTTCTGAAGAGCTGTGCATCCAAATATAAAGTTGTATTACAAAATTGAAAGTGATACACAGTATACAAACACTGAAGGTAAGATTAAAACTAAACATATAATATATTAAATAATAAAATATTAAATATTTTAATTAAAGTTTCACCGTTTAAGTATGTTTAAGTATGTTTACTATGATTGTAAGATTTTCAGATGTAATGTTTAAATTTGAGATGAAATATTTTACTTAAATTAGGATGTAATTAAAGCATTCGAACCTTGATCACATTTGGCTCCGGTTTATCCCATGTTACATGAACATATAAAGCCTGTTAAAATACTAGTACATATTCCCTGGATGCATGGGGATGGCGAGCAATCTGTACAGCAAAGCAATTCATTATTGTAGTAGAAAGCCGATATTCATTGGCTTTTTTAATCATAGAACAATGTTCTAAAATGTAAAAAGGACCTCGCTTATTTAATTTTTTGCAAAGTATTGTTGTTTAAATAATTACTAGCCGACTTACATTAAAATATACAAAAGATCATATGGTAATAGTAATGTTGCATGTATAAAAAGCTTTTGTAAGAGTTGTTTTGAACTGTATCAAATGCCATTCAGTGCAACAAAATCCATTTTTATTTTATATTAAATTGTATTTGTTTAACATATATACATGGATTTTTATAAAAAGTGTCCCGTTTTCATAATTGTATAACGCATAAGACTTATAGATGTTGGCCTCAGTGGCCAAGTAGTTAGTCATCTACTGTTGTTTACGTGCCTCACAACGCAGAGGTTGAGGGTGTGGGTCTCACAGCGACAGGGCTAGCATGACTACAATCTTTATTGACGGAGGTTAGTAGTTTCCCTACAAGAAGGTCAGTGATTTTCACCTAGTGCGTCGGTTTTCTCCGCCAATAATAACTATACATCACGATACAACTGCAAAATTGTTGAAGTCAGCTAACTTAATTCAAATAATCAAACAAAAACCCATTTACAGTTTAGTAATATACTTACGGTCAATAGCTGAAAAATGAACACATTGATTTCAAAACAGATTACATTTTTTTAAATTAGCAGGATGTTTGTTAGGTTCGAAACATATTTTTCTAGTTTGTTTAAAGACACATTTTCTAGAATCTTATTCTGAAACGTGCTATCTCCGCAAAATTCGATGATTTTAAAACGAAACCAAACAATTATTTAGTATAAGAGTCAAAGGACATCTCAGTAAACGTATTAGTATATTAAGAAATAGATTATTGAAAGCAGTCTCTTTGCGAATTACAACATAGTCAGACCATATTGTTGTAAATATTTAATAATGTTAAGAATATAATCAGCGGCAGATGCCAGCAAGATTTGGGTTCAACGATATCACGAATCTCATATCAATATTACTTACATATGCATGCGCAGTAACCATTAATACAAATATTTAAATCACAGCCTGTAAATGGTAAAGAATTAACTTTAGTTAGAATATAGAGAATACCAGTCAAAAAATAGTTACTTATGTACCTATATCTAAGGTAAATCCGTGGTCGTGATCAAAATAGCATTTGAGAAACAACTGAAATTGTCTTACAATTAGACATATTTTATTTGAGTTTGCTTACTCGTGACATTATGTGTATTCCAATTCTGAGGTGATAGAGAGGAATGTTCCAAATTCAACTTAGCACATAATTTTTATTTAACTTTTTTATTCATTAATATTAATTTATATAAATAATTTTATTACACATCTTTTTACTCTGCTTCAAACATGCCTTCTTTATTCTGGTAGGAAATGCACATCGTTCTATCTTTGAAGAGGTTTAATTAGAGGGAAGTTAATGATTGACAAATAAAAAGGTCCCCAAATGAAATATTACTGTGCAGTAATACATCAATTTAAAAGGCACAAGCAAAAATAAAAGTAATTTTATATACAACTGTGTTATGTTTCTGCTTTGTCAAATTTTAAAATAAATACACATTGCATAAATTATGTGTAGGTACAACCATCTGTATCACGTCGAGAGAGTTGTATACATTCGTGTCACTACGAGTTGCGTAGCGTCGAGTTATGATGAGGAACTGTTGAGACGTGGTACAGGTAGTTTAGTTTAAACATATTTTATTTGCAAATATTCAAATACTGGATAGGACTCGAGTTATTCCAACTCAGAAGGTCTTCTCCATACATTTTTACAGCATACAAACAATAGTGGTTCAGATAACGACAAGTGTAATACATACAATTTTGATTTACATGAGAACAAGACAAAAACAAAAGAAAGAGAGAGGAATAAAAATTATGATAGAAGGAAGAGAAAAAGGAAAAATGTACCTCTTTAAGTGTTAAAATAGAAGAACAAAAATGAAATCAGTCTAAACTGAAACGACCAGAGTGCCTAATGAACTGCTGTATTGTCTCGAAGTTGGCTACATTTGCATTCCTGTCAAGGATATAGCTCCCGAACAGAATTAAAGTTATTTTATCCTCTACAGTGTCCGGAAGAATATCAATATATTGCCCTCGTTGCACAGTATACAAAGGACACTCAAGAAAGAAATGAATACTGTCTTCAACTGGCCAACCACAAGAACATCTTTGGTCAGCCACTATGCCCACCCTGAACAGATCAGCCTTAAGTGTACTACTCATATGCCTTAGTCTGGTGTGTAAAATATTGAGTTTTTTATTACCATAGCTATAGTACGATGGTGGTTGAATAGTAGGGTTTTGGTTTTTCAATACCCCTTTAAAGTTATCTAATGTCGGTATATTTCTAAGCCGTATGTCAAGACTATTCCACAAGATAGTGGTAGATGGTATGAATGACCTAGAAAACGTCTCGATACGTGTTTGAGGGTGAACATAGTTTTCTTGATTTCTAAGGTTATATCTGTTTGTATTTACAATTATTGGAGTCAAACAGTCAGATAAATAACCAGGGACTCTGCCGTTATGGATACGGTGGAACAAGCAGAGTTTTCGTCGTCTACGACGGTCAGCTAGTGTTTCCCATCCTGTTTCAAAGTATAGAGATTCATTTCTAGCATAGCGAGGTAGGCCTGTGACAATTCTCGCAGCTTCAAGGTGAATTTTATCTAATTTGCTGGCGCATTCTAATGTACACCCATCCCATAGTTCACAAGCATATTCTAAGAGAGGCAATATGTAAGTATGATAGATTTTACTCAAGTTTGATCTGTTCAGGGTGAATTTTAGGCTTCGCAGGACACCTAGCTGTCTTGATGCGTTCAAACATAAACTGTCAACATGGGCAGTCCATTTGCAGTTTGATGAAAGAATAACACCAAGATGCTTATGCCTATCTACTAACTCGACCTGCTGATTGTTAAAGGTAATAATAGGTTCTTGAGCTACGGTTTGGTTCGTAAAATATATGGCTTTCGTCTTGTTCGGATTAAAGTTTACCATCCAATCAATAGACCATCTATGTAACTTTTCTAGATCTGAATTCAATGTATTCTGAATGGCTACTTGAGACTTAGACGAGCATCCAAGTGAGGTGTCGTCTGCAAATAATCGCGTGAAACTATCTAAGTCGTCTGATATATCGTTAATAAAAATCAAAAATAGCAGGGGTCCCAATACTGATCCTTGTGGTACACCTGCATTTATATACGATTCCGATGAAACAGATTTTTTTACAAAGACTCGTTGTCGTCGTTTACTTAGATAACTCTTAATCCATAGAAATACGTTTTTATCTATACCATAAGCTTTCAGCTTTACCAGAAGACCCTCATGCCATACCCTATCAAATGCCTTCGATATGTCACAGAACACAATGCAAACATTATTTTTTCTATTTAGCGCTTCACATATGTTATGATAAATCTCAGTGAGTTGATGAACTGTACTATGTCCAGCCATGAACCCCGACTGATATCTATATATCATATTATTACTTATAAAGTAATTATAAAGATACTTATATACTACTCTCTCGAACACCTTTCCTACGCAACTTAACAGGGAAATCGGCCGATAATTTGACGTTTCAGCTTTGTCACCTTTCTTGAAACATGGCATTACCGATGCCAGCTTCCAATAACTTGGAAATATAACCGTTGTTAACGACTTGTTGAACAATATGTATAGCGGGGTCGATATGCTATCGGCAGAATACTTCAACATTTGATGACTTATGCTATCGTGGCCGGAAGCTTTGCCCAACTTCAGAACTTGTAACACGTCAAGAACATCTTTCCTAGAAACTACTATGTTACTAAGCGATTGATTATTTCGCCGCGCAAAGGGCGGAACTTCCCGATTTGTGTCATCAATAGTGGAAATTGAGCAAAAGTACCGATTAAGAAGTTCCGATTTTTCCTTATCGTCAACCACGAGCTCGTTATTTACATGATCGTATAATGCCGGTATATGGGTGAACGATCCCGACGATTTCATTATCTTTTTAACGAGACCCCAAAACGTCTTGGGACCCGAACTATTGTTGAGCATATTATCAACATCTAGAAAAAATTGTTCTTTCGCATGTTTGATCATATTGGTTACCTTATTCCGCTGACGTTTGTAGTTCTGAGTAGCAGTTTCTGTTTTCTTGTCAATCGCTTTACTTCGTAACCTATCACGTTTTCTGATCTCTCGACGCAATTCGGAGTTAAACCACGGCTTGTCGTTCGGACGTATAATTACCTCCTTTGATGGTATGAACTTCTTAAAAATCTCAATGATTTTACTCGAGAATTCCGTGCACATCTGATTTACATTGTCACCCATGTCGTTAAAAAACGCATCCCAGTCGATTTGGTCAATAGCTGCGTTTATCGAGTTAAAATCTCCTTGTTGATATAGCCAAACGGTCCTTTTACTACATGAGTTATCAGGCTTACTTGGTATCCTCAGATGTACATTTGCAGCCCGGTGGTCACTGATGTATCTTTCAACATCAATAACATCAACAAGCTGCACATCACATTGTGAGGCTACTAGAATAGGATCAATTAGTGTTCCAATTCCATTTTGGTAACGCGTCGGTTCATCTACAATGTTCGGAATATCATAAATATTAATAATATCTTTTATTACATGAGTGTTTTCCGCTAGTAAGTTCACGTTTAGATCGCCGGCAATAATGACATACGGCGTATAGTTTAGTGCTTGTTCAATAGATATCTGAAAGTGCTCCCAGAAAAAAGAGTTTGCTACGCACATACCAGCAGCTTGTAACGCGGAAAGCAAACCTCGAGCCAAATCCGTTCTCCGTTCGGAAATTCCAAGTCATCGCGATGTACAACCTGGAGTTCTTCTGAGACATATACTATAACACCGCCCCCGTGACAATTTCGGTCTTTACGAATGGGTTCGTTACTAAACCCTGAAATAAGAATATTATCGTTTGGTACATCTCTATCTAGATGAGTTTCCGTAAGACACAAAATCGATGCCCCATGCGCCATGCTTTCAACATACGATACTTTCTGTCTTAGACTTCTGATGTTAAGGTGCATTATCGAGAGCAGGTTATCAGGTTCGGGACCAGGATTTTCACTGACGTCATTGCTGAGTAGTATAAGAATCATCAGAATCAGTAAGTAACACGGATTCATTGTAAATGGTTGAGTTATGAACCTGTGACAAGCGAAGACAAGTGATCGAATAGACACAAGGATCTCGAGTATATAATATTGCATAAAATAGGGATTATATCTGTATGTGAAAAAACTTTTCCTCCGGACTAGGGAGTAAGCCTTTCCATAGAACAAGCCTATCGCGGATCGATATGTACCTAGCTCGTTAGCCATTTTCCAGAGCCAAATCATACAATGGATCCACGACACAGACAGTTCTATGGAAAAGGATAAGACATAAACGACTATAACAATACGAACATTTCACTTCAGCACCCAGGTTCATGTTCAGCGAGACAGAAAATAAAAAACACTTGTAAGAGGTAACAAAAATCAAAAGGTAGAAATCCTTGAAAATCTTTTCAATTTTTCTTTTTTTTTTTAATTTTAAAGTTCGACTTTTGTCATTTCTAGGTCTAAAACAATATCAAAATCTTTTTCTTTTTTTTTTTGATGAAAGATAATTGAGAAAAAATATATAATAATAATAATAAAAAATAATTAAGAAACATGATTTGTTGCTTTGAAAATTGATTCCTTATCTTTATAGATGGATTACTTATATCTGAAAAACAAGTAATTAACAATATAACACATATACATACAGTATACCTATTTTTCAATAATTGATGCAAGTTCAAATACAATCGTCAACCATGTAATTATCTAAACATACATACTTATAACCCAAGCATGGACTTTATTTTCATACTATCAGCACCAATGCATTATAGCAAGATTACCCCGGATAAATATAAGTTTGGGTTTCATTCAATAATTTTCAATGCTCAGTCTACTAGAGCTAAACATATTTTGTGCTGTTGGCGGCCAAAATCTTGAGACTACAGTTTACTTCATTAGGTAAGTAAGGTTATATAATGTATATGAATTACATAAATATTATTAGAAGGGAAGATGGGGAAATAAAGCCTTTTTGTTGTTGATTGTTTTAACATATATTTCGACTTATTCCAAGAAATAAAGGACATAAATGTATAGGTGTCATCTGTAAGACTAAGCCCGTGATGAGTTTTAGTTCACATTTTGCAGTTATAGTCATGTGATGTCACATGAATGAGACTAATTAGTTTTATGAATGAAGAATTGAAAGAGCGGTTGAACGACATTCCTATCTTAACACATCGAGTGGTCCTTTATGGTCTAATAAAGAAAAAGAATAGAAAGGACAAAAAGTTATTTGATGATATAACATTTACATTTGGTCTCTGTTGTAAGGAGAACACTTTCAGTGCGGATAATTTTCCATTTTAAAACAAAAGGATGAAACTGGATAATAATATCATTGATGGATAAGGGAAAGGTTGAGGTCAACTGGGGTCATGTTTGTTTATAATAAACAATAAACACGTGGATGGATAAAAAATTCAATCACTCTATTTACTACAGATTAGTTATTGTTTTACTAGATAGTATAATATATTAAGAGATATTGTTTTCCATCAAGTAAGTTTATTTAGTAAATAAGATCATCTGGAATGACCTCTGGAGTTTTTCCGAGAAGCCCATCAAGTTCACACTGGTATTTGATAAGAGTTTTTGGTCCTTTTTCTGTTATTTTTACAAAGATCCTACCATCGTTTGTCCAGAAGGAGGACAGTTCCTTGTTTTGTCGAGCCAGATTACAATGATAGATGATGGATTGTCTATATTTTGTAAGATCTTCTGTTATTATTATACCATCTCGGTTTCCTTTGAGATCTTTCTTTCTGCTGTATATTGAGTTTTTTACTTTCCAGTTGCGGAAACGGCAAATGATCTGGGCCTTTCCCTTTTGGTTGATTTCTCCAATTATATGAGATCTAAATATATCATCCTCTGTAATTGTAACGCCTAGTTTTTGGGTACATATGTCCACTATTTTGCTGTCAGTTTGTTGAAGCTCGTGCGGTTTTAATGGAACGTTATGGAATCTCAGAGAATTACGTCGACCGTATTGTTCTAGCTCTTCAATCTGGTCTTCGAGTTGAAAGACCTGTTCAACGAGATCTCTGTTTTGACCATCGAACTGTTCAACGGTTTCTCGTAAGCGTTTTATTTCATAATCTTGTTCGTGAAATTTTCTTTCAACTTGCTCAAAAGTTTCAAATAGTTTATCTATTTTGCTATCTTGGGCTTGTAATTGCGTTCTGTAGTCAGCAACTGCATTGTTAGCGGCAGTTTGTACTATTGGCCCAATTATTTGTGACACAGTTTCTTTAATGACGTCCGACGTTTTGTCAACTATGGTGTCTACAAAGGTCGGGCTAGAAAGGACTTCTTGTTAGGCAGAATTGATTAAGTCCGTAACATTATATGTTTTCCTTGTGTTTTAAATACAACTGGTTCACACATGGACTCAGACTGGCCAGTTCTACTCAGGTCCGGGGACGAAACGGCCCGACCTGGTGATGGTGTGCCAGGACTATCAATGTTTTGACTTAACGCTTGTCTTTTACGTGGGTTTCGAGAGTCATTGTTTTGGTGGTCTGGCGTTTGAGGTATAGCGTTCGGTTCTGATGACATGATTAGACTTTCTATATGTTTAAAACTTAAAGCCTAAGGGTTTACAGTTTTACAGTTTGTTTACAGGTGTTTACAGGTGTTTACAGGTGTTTACAGGTGTACAGGTGTACAATGTTTACAAATGGCGGTGTGTTCGAATTCGATTAAGGATTAGTTCAGATACACTAATTCTGCTGCTCTTAATTAGGGTTGGTTTGCAGTAATTTCAATATGCACAATGTTCATTTCTATAGCTTTTACACATGTTTGCGGTGCCAGGCAGTGACTATAACAAATATATCTCCGAACTTTCTTGGGAGCTCAGCTCTAGATGTTTACACTTGCCGCCATCTTGGTAACACTACATATTTTATACAGGTAGTTGTAACTACGCTTAAATGAATGTAATAAGATTATCTAAAATTAAGAAGTATGAAAAGTCAGAACAGTGTTGAATGTTTAAAATTTACAACTTAAATTTTCCAAAAGCATAAAAAAGAAGCTCCGACAAAAGTACATCTTTTACCATCTACAATGTTTTGTTACCATCGTTAATTTTAAGATGTTGCAAAAATACATAGATAATTATACGTAAAACTATAAGTTGAAGTGTAAAACATCATTTATATTTGTATTATTGTTAAATTTATGTTGACCATATTTCATAATGAGGTTTACATAAAGGCCTTGAATATACCGGTAATGCACTGCATATTCAATAATTGTTGAAGATAATTAAAGATAATTGTTGTTGAATAGCGGGTTTGCCCTTAAGTTGATGTTCAGAAGTTATAGTACAGTCGACATAAATTAATAGGAAATCCTACTCTTAAATAGGATTAAACATAGGCAGAGGTAGTGTCCCCTTACTAGAGTTGAATTCCTTGGGCATGACAATAAGTTACTAGACGCATGGATTATTAGATGCAAACGTTTTGGAAGCACCTTTCGTGTTACTTATTTTGTGTCACTCTGTGTTTCCGCTTTTTGTTTCATATTCTCTAATTATTATATAGATAGAGATGAAATATCGAATTTTCCGAGTGACAGAAATCACATGTGAAAATTATCGTTTATTTTCACTCTCGGGTTTTTTCCCGCCAAAATGTTGCAGTTGGTTTTGTACTATACAGATATTCATCCGCTCATAAAATTTAGGATTAAGCATTAAAATTTTACAAAAACAATTTTGATCTATATAATAAATAGGATAATCAATTGGGCATCGTGAATATCTAAAATATGATCACTTGTGCCGCATAAAGCATCAGATTAAGCTCGTGCGCGGAACAAATTCCGCGCACTCGTTTAATCAGATGCGTTATGTGGCACTCGTGATCATATTTTGGATATCACTCCGCCCAATTAATTATCCTATAATTAAGTAATCGCGACAAGGCTCTTATTGTTCGACAGTTTTCTGGCTGTTCTTTTTAGTTTTTGAAAGTAGAGATTACTTAAACATGTGTTATATTAAAAAATCTGAATGAAAATGAAAAATTGCTTTATAACATATATATCATCAGACAAAATTTTAAAACATGTGACCATTAATATGATGAATTACTTTATAAATTAAATGATAACCTTTACAATTCTAATTATAATTCTAATATGACTCATGCTTTCCCATAGTTCTGTTAGAATCAACTTAGATTGTTTAGATTGCTTTATGGCAGGTAGAAGACAACTATGCCATAATCTATTTAAAAATACTTAAGTTTCGAGCACAAATGTGGTATTTATACGTTCCCGCCATTTTTGTTATGGACACGGAATACACAAGACCGTGTAGGTCGGCGTTATTTGTAACGCGGTCCTGCTTTCTAAAAATAGATTTGGGGACTCCTCAGATATATCTGGTAACCCAAACACTAAAATATCGACACCGACGTAAAAATACTAAATTTCCCTCCAACTTGAAGAGTTGACATAGCTTGATAGAAAATATGGAAGAGTTAGCAGCTGAGTTTGAGGAAGCTTACAGTGTTGATAGGTTGAAACAATACATTCATAACCTTTGTAACGCGAAAACATGCATGTATAGTTCGGTTGTGTTTATTTGTTTGTAGCCCGTAAAAGTCTCACGAATGCCGATGTCAACGGGAAATTATGGTTTTTGCATTTTCCATGCATGAACCACAATGACAATGGCTTAATTAAGGTTACACACAAAAATTTAAATTGCACTCATTACAAATGCATGTAATCATGTCTTTAGTCACAAAGAATAGAAATATTAATACCAAATGTTTTTGTTTGTTTAATGTGTTTAACGCCACTTTCAGTAATATTTCAGCAATATCATTGCGTCCAGTTTTTATTGGCGGAGGAAGCCGGAGTACCCGGAGAAAACCCCCGACCTGCGGTAGGAAAACTGGCAATGGCAATCCTTGTCAATTAAGAATGGAGTGGAGTACACCCTGCATGCAGTGAGAATCAAACCCGCAATCTCAGTGTTGACAGACCACGTGATCAATAGTAGACGAACTACCTTGACCACTCGGCCACCGAGGCCCCTAATACCAAAAGTGATTAAAAGTTTGCAAATACACATGTACTGAATTTCTACCCAATGTTAAGTCAATTATTTAAACAAAAAAAAAATTATTTAAAGCCCATTAATGAACAGAATTTAATGATTCAGGCACAAAGGGATTTGAAATATTGCTTTATTTAATTTTTTTCAATAGCATACAGATAAATTTTTAAACAAATAAAAGCAAATCTATGTGTTAAATTCCAGATGGCAAGCAAGTAATCTATGTGTTTTTTGTGATTAAACAATAAGACCATTGAACAATTATGTAAATCCAAATCAATCTTAATGAAAGATATTCAATTAAATATAAAAGATCATGAAAAAGTTTCAGTATTTTACTCTTGTTATCATGCAGTTTATTAAACATTAAACATTCAGAATCTGCAAAGTTTTCATCTGATATTTATAATAAAATGAGAATGTGAGAGATAAAACTGGTTACAGTTGTATTTAATAAGAAGAAACCAAAAAATTATAAAATGGCAATTTCCCCTCTAGCATAGTCTAGTTCTGACAACAATGAAAGATTCTGTGGGGAAAAGCAAGATATTCTAACAAGTTTTGTAGGTCAGAGCAGCCAATCAGACCTGATTTTTGGTAAAATATCAAAAAGATATCTCCTTTTGTCATGGATTAAACAACTTGTTATTCAAATAAATAAATCTTATAAATTTAAAACCAGGAAAATACTACTTTTACATAGCATACTTTTTCACAATGTATACAATAAAGTATATAGGCCAAATGTTTGCATGTATTACTTTAACAAAATGAAAAGTTCTACAAAAATATCATCCAAGTCCAGTACTATATTCACACCTATAGGTCATAAGAGGTCCATCACATTGTCACACCCTATGTATCACCTACTCCATATAGGTACATCACCTTATCACAACCTATGTATCACCTACTCCTGCTCTACTGTCCCCTATGTACAAATCTGACCTTGCATATCCACTCTGAAGGTTCTAATAGGTAAATCACCTAGTCACACCCTATGTATCACCTACTCCTGCTCTATCGCTCCTATGTATACATCTGCCCTTGTATATCTACTCTGAAGGTCATTAAAAGGTAATCACCTAGTCACACCCTATGTATCACCTACTCCTGCTATACTGTCCCCTATGTACAAATCTGACCCTGCATATCCACTCTGAAGGTCCTAATTGGTAAATCACCTAGTCACACCCTATGTATCACCTATTCCTGCTATATTGTCTCTTATGTATAATTCTGACCTTGTATATCCACTCTGAAGGTCATTAAAAGGTAAATCACCTAGTCACACCCTACGCATCACATACTCCTGCTCCACTGTCCCCTATTTACTCATCTGACCTTGTATATATCCACTCTATAGGTTCTAATAGGTAAATCACCTAGTCACACCCTATGTATCACCTACTCCTGCTCTATTGTCTCCTATGTATACATCTGCCCTTGTATATCCACTCTGAAGGTCATTAAAAGGTAAATCACCTAGTCACACTCTATGTATCACCTACTTCTGCTATACTGTCCCCTATGTACAAATCTGATCCTGCATATCCACTCTGAAGGTCCTAATAGGTAAATCACCTAGTCATACCCTATGTATCACCTACTCCTGCTCTATTGTCTCCTATGTATACATCTGCCCTTGTATATCTACTCTTATGGACTTTAGAGTGGATATACTAGGTCTAGTAAGTGCTTATTAGTCTATAGAGCAGGACTAGATGATATTCATGGTGTGATTAGGTGATAGACCTATTTTGGACCTTAGAGTGGATATACTAGGTCTAGTAAGTGCATTATAGTCTGTAGAGTAGGACTAGGTGATATACAGGGCATGACTAGGTGATAGACCTATTATGGACTTTAGAGAGGTCTAGTGAGTGCTTATTAGTCTATAGAGCAGGACTAGGTGATATACAGGGCATGACTAGATGATAGACCTATTATGGACCTTAGACTGTATATACTAGGTCTAGTAAGTGCATAATAGTCTGTAGAGTAGGACTAGGTGATATACAGGGCATGACTAGGTGATAGACCTATTATGGACTTTAGCGAGGTCTAGTGAGTGCGTATTAGTCTATAGAACAGGACTAGGTGATATACAGGGCATGACTAGGTGATAGACCTATTATGGACCTTAGAGTGGATATAGTAGATCTAGCGAGTGCTTATTAGTCTATAGAGCAGGACTAGATGATATTCATGGTGTGACTAGGTGATAGACCTATTATGGACCTTAGAGTGGATATACTAGGTCTAGTAAGTGCATAATAGTCTGTAGAGTAGGACTAGGTGATATACAGGGCATGACTAGGTGATAGACCTATTATGGACCTTAGAGTGGATATACTAGGTCTAGTAAGTGCATAATAGTCTGTAGAGTAGGACTAGGTGATATACAGGGCATGACTAGGTGATAGACCTATTATGGACTTCTTCTTCTTTATGGTTTCCAGTATTCCTTACTTTAGAGTAGATTTACTAGAAAATAAAGGAGCCTAAAATAAAATAACTTTTTTAAACGTGATGTGTGTCGTGGCAGTCTAAAACATAAGTACATAAATTATTAGTTTGTTGTTGTTGTTTATTTATATGTATTTTCTAAGCGACGGGGGAGAATGTTAAATTATGCCCAAGATTTCTTTGCATATGTAGAGATACATTATTTCATCATTTCGGTGTGCAAATCTTTTTATCCTTGCAGTTCTTTAACAACTCAAAAAAACCAACACCCAACGTATATTAAAAAAAGAAATCACTACTGCAGTAATACATTCATTTGTGAAAATTCCTTATGTGCAGTTAGCAATGTATATTCCAAAAAAGACATTGATCCATCATTCAAAGACCGGTGATAATTGTTTTATTACACATCATTGATTATACATATAACTTAATAGATATTTATCATATTCATACTGTTTTCCTTTTTTACATTATTTTTTTATAGTGAAAATTGCGTCGTGATATATTATGTTCTTTTCGGTTATTAGATATATCCGAGGACTCCCTCAATTCTATTTTTAGAAAGCAGGACTGCGTTACAAATAACGCCGACCGATAATTGTGCGGTGAACAATTTAACAATAAGATATGGTGGCATATATCTGCCCCTACTTGTCACATAATTAAGTCTACATAATTTGTGAAATAAGTCGACTTGTCACTTAATTATGTATACTTGTCACATATTTAAGTAAACTTGTCACATAATAAAGTTATAATATTTTTAAGAAAAATAAACCGTATTTTGCGGTTTTGCCGTTTTCATTCCATACACAAGTTGACATATTTATCTAACAAGTAGACTTATTTATTGACAAGTAGACTTGTGTATCTGACATGTGAAGTTAGTTATCTGACAAGTAGACTTATTAACTGATATGTAGATATAATTTTCTGACAAGTTGACTTGTTAGATATTAAAGTATACTTGTCAGATAATTAAATTCACATGTCAGATATATAAGTCAACTTGTCAGATAATTATGTCCACTTAAGTATGGCATGTAAAGGGCAAAAACGCAAAATACGGTTTATTTTTCTTTAAAATATTATACATTTATTATCTATAAACTTTACTTAAATATCTGACAAGTAGACTTAATTAAGTGACAAGTCGACTTATTTCACAAATTATGTAGACTTAACTATGTGACAAGTAGGGGCAGATATATGCCACCATAATATGAATTGAAGCTTACATATATTTCCTAAAAATGTACGGATTTTCCCTTATACTATATTTAGGTACACGTTGACGCTTACACAAGTACAGTAATTACCACCTAATAATTGCTCGGTGATTATCTTATTTTGCAGACCCGTTGAACCAATGAAAATCTAAGTTATTTACAGTCATATAATAATAAAATTTCGTTAACATTTCTCAAAAATGTTTGCTTAAAAGATAAAAATAATCAATAAAATGATTTTTATATATGTTTATGTCAATTTTATTTGCTTTGACATACTGTTTTGGTATAAATCGTATTAGTTTCAAAAACAATATTACCATTGAAAGCGTCCTCATTGAGCCGCTCCGAAATTTTAAAACATTTTTAAAACATATTAGAATCGCAATAGATTATTGAAATTGGGCTCTATGCGAATAAGAACATGGTCAGCACTATATATTTTTTTTTATTTTATACATCGCTATCGCTCGGTATAAAACATTGACAAATATAAGGTCTGACCATGTTCTAATTCGCATAGAGCCCGCTTGCAATAATCTATTTCTTAATTTTATATTGATGCAATTACCAATAGGTATACTTCCTACTATACTAGATTGTTGTATTTAATATTAAGGATTAGCTATTTCGTGGTATTAACATATATGATTTACATTTTGAGTAAAGAAATTCCGTGCATGTAATCAATCGTCAGTAAAACATCAAAGAAACAACCAGATAGGGATCGATGAAAATGTGTTGAAGTGCTGATCTTTTATCAACATACGCTTTATTATCACTGAATAAAAACCATACATCTGTATTGCTGAAGGTTACAGTTACTGTAGAGCAATTTCATATTTTTATTTTATTTAGTGTTATGCACTGGGAAACAATATTTTTCATCAAGGTTTCGTTTATTAATCCGTATTTACCAAAGCAAATATTTTAAGGCAGCATGACTTAAAGCAAGCCTCACTGACTTTCAATGTTTAATTTTACAATAGTGATAACACAAACCAATGTCAAATGTCAGTACACCTTCAACGTTTTAACTTTTCAGATGACGTGGCCATGAGTGGTAAAACTGTCAAAGACGTACGGTTTGGGCAGTAACAAATTCATTAAAAAAATAAGGAATCTTCGAAATAATTCATTTAAAACGGGTTAATGTTGTTTAATCAGGTCTTTAAGATTTCCAACATTTTTTTTCTCTTTCTATTACGGTTCGGTAAATTATGTCATAACAAGCTCGTCCATGATTGAGGAGATAAGTCAGTCACTAAAGATAATGTCTTATTTAAGGGTGTCTTAAGCTGTCAAAATTTAACATAAGAATTTTGTAATTAGCTGTTTAGTAGAATCCCAGCATCATATTCCTATTATCACCACAATTTACATAGCCGGCACATCACCAAAACCCCAAGGCTTAAACATATACTAAGGTCACTTATAAGAATAACGATTGATCTGCCGTACTAAAAAAGGAAACATTAAACGATATTCAAACATGCAATTATGCTGAAACAAATTCCGCATCACAATTTCGTATTCTTAACTTTCATACTAATATCTATATACTGTGATCAGTATTTCAAGTAAGTTTAAAATAGAGAAACTAGCTGGAATTATAATTTTATTGGCTATTAATTAACAAAGCAGTATTCGTAAAATTCGATAAAGACACATTTGCACTTACCAGTCCGGACTGCTGCAAATGACAAATTGCTTGCCTTATTGCATATAATTCACGAACAATTTTCAATAAGTAAGCACAATATGCATTACAATCAAGTATACTGTTGATTAAATAAGTATCAGACATAAAAAGCTCATCTAATTCTCACAAATTATAAATAAATAAATAAATAGATAGATAAATAAATAAATAAATAAATAAATAAATAAATAAATAAATAAATAAATAAATAAATAAATAAATAAATAAATAAATAAATAAATAAATAAATAAATAAATAAAATAAAATAAAAAATATATATATTGACACTCAATGACTAAGGCCATTCGTTGGTCAGTCTGTGTCTATAATTTTGTCATTTGTATCGTTGCATAATCTTCTAGACTTGTATATTATTTTTTGTTTGTGCTGTATCGTCGTGTTTGTCGATCCGATACTAAATAAGTGTATTGGTTTGGCAGCTTTCTTTAGACTCTTTATATAATATTTTGAACTGCCTGTATTGTGTATTTACGCGATCCCAGTGGACTTATATTATTCCATCTCCTAATGAAAAAAAATATTATTCCATCCCCTAATGAAGATTATCTTAAACATTTAGAGTTAAACGCCAGTGATGAGTCGACATCGACATAGTACATATGTACTAGCGAGTGACGATGGAATTTTTGTAACCAATACGTATTAATCTGACAGTATTATAATGCAGAATTATATATATATATTATTTAGGATGACAAAGTTACTTGTCATACAGTCACAGTAAGTAATTTGTATTCTTAATACGTATTGATCAGATAAGACAAAATACTTCCCGTAATGAAAAATTTAGTTTTGATAAATTAGAAAACTATATTATACTTGTTTTAATTTATCACCAACAAAATGTGGTCAATTTCGGACATTAATTATGACACTTAAGGATTAAAATCACATTCTTTACCGAGTTACTCGATATATATTTGGCTTTTTTATCTTACATATATTGCGTAAAGTTACTACCTGATGCTGAAACTTAATTTTGATAATATTGATAATTTATAATGCTTACTTTTTTCAAATATTTACAAATGCCTTATTTGTCTTGTTACGAAATTTTCAAAAGATGACATTTGCCCTGAATGTTAGAAATTTTAAAGGTTATATTGGTCAACAAGGTCAATAGGGTCATATTACTGATAAAGTGCTCCCATGTCTTGCTTTGGAAGACGGCTCATTCAACAGACGTTCTATATAGTGTTATTTGCCACAGTCATTACATATATAATGTGGGCTTGCAGTAAAAGCAGCTAATGGCAAATAAATTTAATGTACCCGCATATTCCTTAGGAATTTGCTTTTCTACGAAATAATTTTGAACTCGTTAGTCTAATTCACGTTTATCAGCTAGTTTTAGTTTAATATTATAATATGTAGTATTTATATTCATTTTGATTCAATTGATGTTAAGTAGCAGTTTTATTACATTTGACAAACTCCTAAATAATAACATAACACATTCGAACAGAAACATGAGTAATTTTGCATGAAAACCGGAGAATGTAAAACGACTATTTCATGAAAAATATATCACATATATCTGGTGGGTGCAGTTTGCAACAAAATATAATATTGGAAGGAACCTCGGGTTATACAACTGCAATTTACAATTAAAAAAAATCATCGTGGATTAATTAAAATTCAATATATATTGATAATCAAATACTTCAAAAACCACCGTAAATATAAACTTTTTGAAAGATACATATGGATAGACTTTCGAGCATATCAAAAGTTGTGCCTCACTATTTAGAGATTCAAAAGACCACAAGGGACTAAATCCCCCGTCCCGTCGAAACTTTATACTTTTTCATGGAAATACAGATTACATTATAATTGCTATATTACGTTTCACCGTTGGTTAATTGTTTGTTAACTTTTTTTACATGTCTATGCTTCCTGTTATTTAAAGCATGTTTCAGTTGTAACTAAAAATCCTTTATACTTACGCCTGTAACTGTGGACGTTTAGTACACATAAGTATACAAATGCCAATGTAAGAAGCAGTGCACTTCTTCCGAGCATGCTGGTCATACTAAATGTACTATAATGAACTCGTTTAGATGACAACGATGTATATCTTGACGGACATAAGGTGTTATCTATATGGTGTTAAGTTCATCAAATGACATCATATAGAACAAAATAAACATAAAGACTTTAAATGAGTAATCTGTAATTTAAAACATAAAACATTCCAATAATCTATTTTATTTTGTATATACACAAAGAGTTAGTTCCAGCTGGACACTTTATTTTCCAAAAATATGTATCCATGAAGTCGTTGTTTCAAGAGCTGAAAATTAAAAGAGATTATTATCCAAAATTAGCAAAATTGTTTCCTGGATCTGTGGAAACAGCATAATTATATTGAAGACCAATGCTAGATTTCTGATTGATAACATATTGTTTTTCAACAAACTGTTGATGTTTAATGAGTACTTATTTTGATTCTCTCATTGCGGACCTGTTTTTATTCTCTGACCTGCTGAAGAAGAAAGAAAAGACACAGGTCCATACCTTTAATTTCACAATCTGCTATATTCAAGATTGTTTTTGTTTGTTTGAATGGTGTTTTAACGCCACTTTCAGCAATTTTTCAGCTATTTCATGGCGTCCAGTTTTTATTGGGGGAGGAAGCCGGAGTACCCGGAGAGAACCCCCGACCTGCGGTAGGAAAACTGGCAATCCTTGTCAATTAAGATTGGAGTCGAGTACACCCTGCCTGCAGTGAGAATCGAACCCGCAATCTCAGTGTTGACAGACACGTGATCAATAGTAGACGAACTACCTTGACCACTCGGCCACCGAGGCCCCGTTATATTCAAGATGTTTTGTTCCTGAACAATGGTAAATTCACTGACTGTTTTTATTCAATCTATACTTGCAAGCATGATATTAAAGACACCATCAATACACTTATAAAAACTTCTAAAAATAAACTCGGGGGAAAATACAAACTAGACTCTACGACAAATGTGGTGACTTCAACTTTGCAATTTTCAACTTTCCGTTCATTGATAGCAACGTTCTAGCAGCTCAGGCGTATGTTGTGTATATTTCTCAAATTATACATTATGATAAATCCTGCGATTGGTATTTCGATTTTCTAGACCGGTTACTGCTGTTGATTACTAAGGTAATCAAATGTTTGTTGTGTCAAAATTCGTGTTCTCCTTTTAGACGTTCTATAGTCGTCACCATGGCTGAACTGATCCTAATAGGATATCCATCCCTCTTATCCGATCGGATAGTTTCGATGTCATATTTATGCTTTCCTATTCCTGGAATTGACTTTTCCGAGACATGATAATAAATAACTCGGCGTGTGTCTTATACTGACAGGCACTAGATATTCGGCTCCTGAGTTCACCCATGGCATGAATTGGGTTCGAGTTACTCATTTTTTATGGGCAAACAATTAGCTTTTTAAAGCTAATTTGAGTCTGCTCATAACGACATCTCCATAAGGGTGTTAAACTTCAAAGGAGCGTTGCATTCTCTAAAACGTCACCCATTGTGTTTTTTCTGTCAAGCTTTCCCAATTATGAAATGTAAACCTGTTAAAGAGAGGACCTCTATTTTCTACAACCGAGGAAGCGCTGGGTACCTCTTTGAGTCGAGTGCTGTGAACCATCCTAGTATGATCACAGTAAAAATAGACCATAACTATCTAAATTAAGAATTATTGCACCAGCATAACGTTTATTTATAGTATTCTTACATTTACCTATGTCGCAAAAATCTAATACTTTAATATTAAATTCCACAGTTTCTCCTTATAATTTTTAAACGATTATATGAAAGTCACAGTTAACACAATGAGTCGTGGTGCACGTGTTTTTTTCAGTCGATTTATTGTTGCGTATATCCATGAGACTAAAATATCAAAAAGTGACAATTTTCGATGTATCGTATTGTGACCGGAGTCAATTAAAACTGGAGGTGATGCTCTCAAAAGGAAGTAGATTATCGAACTTGTTTTTAAAAATGGTAACTAAACACAACATTGTCATTTATGGTGAAAAAATATTTTGCATTTATTTCAATGGTTTAAATATACAAGACAGTAAATAAAAAGGCAAACCTTGATCACATATACTTCCGGTGTATCCTGTATTACATTTGCATAGAAAATCTGTAACACCATTATAACAAGTTCCATGAACGCATGGTGACGGTAAGCAATCTAAAATTTAACTGATTATGCTCAGATAAATGAACAAAATAATCAAACAAAAATAAATAACTTGCAATTGCATCCCTCGAAAAAAAGATGCAATCATGTATAACAAATTCAGAAATTATTAATACTGAAAACACTTATTTTAAATTTTAAAAGAAAACGTATTTTACACTTAAATTGTAGGTGCTACTTCTTCGAACTACCGAGTTTACGAAATTCTCTTGAATAAATGTCAGATTTCTTATGACGTGCTGTTCCCATAACCTTCTTTTTTAAATACTTACTTACATTGTAAGAACGTTACTAAATATTGAATGCAACGTTAAATAAGTAGAACACTAAATGACATTTAAAATTCTTATTCGAATAGAATCATGCAAATGTGAACGCTGCAGAAATATATGTATTAATGTTTTATTTAAGCAGGGATGTCTGATTACTGTTTTTACAAACATATCCGTATTAACAAATACAACAAACATTGAAATAATTGCTAATTTTCTTACAAAAATATACTACTACAACTTTTGCAATTTTTTTATTATAACACAAAAAGCTGTATAAAACAGAACTTACGATCATTCGCTGGAAAAGAGAAAAACGTAATATTGGTAACAATGGTAACTTAATTTAAATGCTCCATTTAAATGTTTTCACATAATATTATTTGGTTATGTATTTGAGTGAGGTTTTCCGACAATTTCATACATTTTCTTCATACATGAAGTCCAGTTATCTATTGGCGATAAAGTACCTGGTATTGCCAACATTCGACAACAAAACATAAATTATTATTAAGTAAGATAAACGGAGAGCACACCCTGCTCAACATCCGACTTGAACGCGCAACATTATTGTTGACTATCTGATGATTAATAGAATATGAGAAAAAGATTACCACAAGGCTAACAAAATCCTCACAGCATGTTAAGACTGTTTACAAAATTTAATCTCTTCCACATAGTTACTGAATGATAAATTTACGCCAACTAAACATAAAACAGTTTGCGAAAAGTTTGGGAATACAAAAAACTGAACTTGATATATATTTAACATACTCTAAGCATTTAATGATCATTTACATTAATAATAGTGCAAAGTTTTTGATTTTAATTTGTTTTAGCTCTAGTGTATTCATTATTATACAGATGTGCACATTTTACAACCGACGAGTCAAATAAATATACTGGCAAAATACCTCTAGGGAACCCAGTGCTCAATCTACAGAAATGCCCAGCGCGTCTCCAAGAGTCAAATAGAGAAGGCTTTCTTGTTTGAGAGTTGTTAGCTTATAATACGGAAGGACTGACATCGGTTCATATAACATAGACATTTTTAGTAGTAGTGGAAAACAGGGTGCGCATTGTAGGTACCACAAAAGGATTAATAACTACCTACCGGTATTTTAAAGTGCCCCCTACTTTTCCAGTGCTGTCAAAATGTTCACCCTTTTTTCCATTCTATTTCACGAAAAGATTTATTGTTTGTAAACTTTTTCTCGTCTTAAATTATGATGAAATACTACTTGCCTAACGTTACGCATCCATCTACAGCATGTGATCTCCATATATGAACAATAACAATTTAATTCATGATTTGATTTAGCACTCTGAACTAAGCAAATTATATTGATTAATTGATCTAATGTTCGCTTAACGTCCGTCGGGTGAGCTATATTTTAGCTAAATATGCGGAACGCGAGCATGTTTGCAATTAATTAATTAGGAGGATTAAGAGAAAGACTAAATGGAATAGTTATGACTGTCACTGAATAAGAATGATATATTTCACAGGACGGAGAATTTAGTCTTTTTTATCGGCTACAAATGTGCCTTCACATCTTCAAAATCTACAAAAGGGCCTTTATGAGCAAACATGTTACTCCCTTTGATCCACGGTCAGGCTTTCCGTATTCTAACCTGACGACACACAAACGACGGGGTTAACATTATGCCACCTGCAGATGCGTTGGTCAGTTTTGTGTGTCGCGCACTAGGAACATTGTCAGTATGATTTACTTTATTACAAATAAGTCGTTTTGACATATTGTAAATTTCACATTGGTAACTATAATATTTATCTGCAGTACGATGAAGAAATGATATATTGTGAAATCTGTGAATTTCTAAATGTCAATAATAATAGTTAAACTCATTTTCAGGTTTTACATATTAAACAAATTAAAACTGCAGGAAATATTCTAGAAAGGAAAATTTTTTTTCTCTATATCGTTAAAAAATTGCAAAGGAAACCGACCGAACAACAAGAGTCAAAAGTCATGGGACAGTTACAAATCCGGATATATACAAACACAACACAAAAACCAAAAACACAAAACCAGAAAGAGAGTAACCCGAAACAAATAAAAACCATGGGTGCACTCAGGTGCTCCGGACGAGTAAGCAGTGCCTCTAAATAGACACCGGTCGAGTTACTCAGAAATAGGAATCACTTCCTTTGACTCAGCGAAAATGTCAGATGGTATTTGAGACACTGATTTCCAATAACGATCAATTAAGTCATGGTGACGACGTAGAACTTCTGAGGAGATATCATATCAGGATTTGATTGAAAATTGATAAAATGATCCAAATTTAATTTCGTACAGGATTACATAAATATATACGAAAAGAGAAATAATAGAACTTATGCAAACCTTGATCACAGTTAGTCCCTGTGTACCCTGCACTACATGCGCACTGAAAATCCGTAACACTGTTGTAGCAGTTTCCATGGATGCATGGTGATGAAGAACAATCTAAAATTACAACTCATTTCTTAGAAATGAATAATTTCAAGCAGAAGCCCCATTAGATTAGCGTAATATCTATAAGATGATCATCTCGAGTTTAATTTACAAATTATAACTTTGAATATATTGGTTGTGTCCAAAAAGAGCTTTTAATATTTTAAACAACAGTGTATCAAATCTGATGATGCGTCAGACTCATGCATACTCAACACAACTTCATTATCTCGTTTCCCTTTTTCTAATTTAGGTTTTCATACGGATACATACTGTTTCTTATTATTATTTACCCTTCCGTCTCTATAAAAAATAAGTACCTTGTAAAAATGTAAAGAATAAATCTATTTGCTTATGTGTTGACATAATAATTGAATGTATTTGCCTTCCAAAATATTTCAAAATAAATTTAACATCGAACGATCAGTAAGGCGATTTCTAGATAAGAAAGAGATACTTTGTAGGTAAAACCTCTCATAAATATCCTAAGTATGGTAGTATTTTAGTTTATTGTTTATACTTTGCAATGATAAACGCATTGGTTTTTCGTACCTTTGAGAAATTTTTCCAAAAGCTCATAACAAACCGCGCAATATTGTGAAAAATATGTGTGTCATTTCCAAACCTGTAAAGTAATAATCCAACGACAAATGTATATAATGAAACTTACGATCGATCGCTGAAAATAAAACCAGATAAAACATTAGTTAATAACAGGGGTAAATAACTCTTTTATTAAATCTTTTATTTCTTTGTTGGAATATTGTAACGTAACTTGTGGAAATATTTGACTGTATCATGATGGCATTTTTTATTCGACAGGGAAAACGGAGTACCCATGAAAACCGGCAGAAAAACTAGAATTCTTGTCCGATAAGTTTAGAGACGTGCACGCGATGCCTGAAATACGTATCCTCAAAGTGTTACTAGTGGCCAATTGTAGATGACCTCCTAACCACTCCAGGCTCTCAATATATCATGATCGGGTTTAAAAGTAGAAATTCTTCATCATATTCTTTGAATTAAACAGGCTTTCCGTATTACGATATATTAACAACTAGATGGCATCCTCAATCTGAATAAAAAGAACTATTTCTAATGAGTGAAAAAATATTTTTTCGTCTATAATAACAAAATCTACATATTTACAAACAGAAAAAAAATAGAAATAGTGCTAACCTTGATCACATTTTGTTCCAGTATATCCTGTTTTACATTTGCACAGAAAACCTGTGATACTATTGTAGCAAGTCCCATGAATACATGGTGACAAATAACAATCTGAAATGTAAAGTCATCTTTGTTCAAAAAAAATAATTTTGATCAAAACATTCTGATCTGCATGCATTTAAAAACCTCTTTACAATTATTGCCCCAAAACATTGGTTATAACTATAAATTTTTGACTTATGGCAAAAAGTAAGTGATTAAACCTCAAACTCTAATGCTGATACTTTAAAGATTTTATTTAAATTCAACCTTTATAAATTACTGTTGTTAATACTTTCATCATTCGACTCCTACAACTTATTTGAATTTTAAGAACGCTACAGGTTATATCTGTCTTGTGTGTTGAAATAATAATTTATTGTGCTTTCGTTTTGGGTTCTCTAATTTGCGATATTTTGGACTTTAATTTTTAGATTCGGTTTTTTGGCAGTTTCCTTTGGCTTCGATATTTTATTTTTACTTTCGTTGAATGTGATGATATTCTATCATGTAAACGTTTGTAACACTTAACTATTTGGGAGAGAGGTACGTAAAAGGATGAAGCTTATCATGATATTCATAATATCGGAGATTGTTTAAATATTATTTTTACGCTTAATAATAGTACTTGTATTATTATTTCGCTTAAAAGGACAATTTGTGATTACCTTTTGAAAACTAAACACGCATACTGAATATTCATTACAAAATCGAAAAATAAAGGCGTTCCATAAAAATATGATACAAACCATGTTAGCAATTCTTGAATTGAGGATAAAAATAACAAAACTTACGATCAAACACTACAAATAAAAACATAAAAGATAACAGACTTTATACTTTTATTGAAAGCCATAAGACATATATTTTTCTTTAAATGTTGTCGAACGAAACTTTGCGCATTTTGTGACCTGTACCATGGCGCCCATAATTCAGTGGAGCAGATAAAGGAGTACTAGGCGAAAACGACAGACCTTCAGTAAGAAACCTGCTAATCCTTATCAATAAAATGTTGAAGTCCAACTCGCCATGTCCAGTTAAGACGTTTATATAAAACCTTGAAAATGTTTTGAACTGATCCACTTAATCACTTCTAGTTTTGTGGGCCCTTCTTCGTTGTTATCTAGATTCAGCTAATTACAAATGACTTCCATTCTCTATTAGATGAAACTCATTCTAATTTGGAGGTGACAGCCGCGTTAGTTGATGAGCAGCATGTTAAAATTAAACAAGTTCAATATAGAGTTCCGTGTGGCCAGTTATAGATCCGAACCTCACCACGATTTGTACAGACTTTGCTGTTACTGTACTGACCACCGACTATGATCATGTGTTTCTAAAGTTTAAAAAAATTATTGTGTGTTACAACATTTATGTACTAAATAAAACGGAAATTCTTAGCTAAACTTTTTTGAAGTCAACCATAATTATTATTACCTTGACTTATTGGTGTATGCTTTTTAGTGCCAGATAAAAGTAATCTTAATCAAAGATATATACAACATTACAAACCTTGATCACATATAAGACCAGTATATCCTGTATGACATGTACATGTAAAGCCAGTCAAACTGCTCGTGCAAGTGCCGTTATTGCATGGAGATGCAGTGCAATCTGAAAAATATAAATAATATATACGGCAACAAATTAAAAATTACCCATATTATTAGGTATGATGTGGACTCAGATATGTAAGCTATAGTTAACATTACTGTAACCCAAATGAAGTAACTAGGCTAGTTCCCTCAATTCATGGATTTATAATTTAATGGCAGTTTTGGCCATAAATTATTTCTTTGTAGGTATAATAAACACTCACCTTTTTTAAATTTTAGCTACTTAAGCTTGACGTCTGAATTTATTGGGTCTTCATTATTAATGAATACAAGACAAAACGGACAGTAAATGTATTTAAGCAGGTTCCAGGAAGAAAATAGCTGTGCGTAGAAATTTTAATATTACCACAGACGATTATTATTGTACATTTTAACTTAAAACGCCATATATTTCGAAATTATAGCTACCATTTACATACGAAAATAACGAGATATTAAATCACTGATTTCGATTTCATCCTCTTGAATGCTGTTACGTACTTGGTGTTGAGTTACATTTAAATACATTTTTACTACTAATTTCAATTGATAAAGACATTTAAATGAAAACATAACGTTACTCAAGAAAAGAAGACGTACACAATTAATCGAATAAATGCTACAGGCTGCAAATAAAAATATGTCAATCACAACGTTTTGTTTTTGCGATTCCACTTTAAGATACATGTGTATTTCAAGTGATTAGAAAAAGGTTACAAATATAATATGTTGAATAATTAAATACTTACGGTCAATTTCTGCAAAATAGGAAAATTACTTTAAATAAGAATGTTACAACTAGCAATATAATATTCACGATCTCAAAATGGAATAATTTTGCATTACAGATTATAGATTAAGAAATATTATGAATGAAATTCCAACCAAATGATTGTACCGCGGCTATTCTTGGCTATAATTACGTGTGATTGAGCCCTCTTACTTTTTAATGTTTGTTAAAAAAACATGTTAAAGAAATACAATGTTTCGGTTACAAATGGAACTGTTTTCTGATTAAAGTTCTATATATAGCTGAATATTTTCAATCAAAAACAAAATTTCAAACCTTGGTCACATTTATCGCCAGTATATCCTGTACTACATATACAAATATATCCTGCTAAGCCATTTGAACAACTTCCGTGGGAACATGGTGATGAGGAACAATCTGAAATTGTAACTCAATTAAAATGCTCTATATGGAAAAATACGAAAATAAGAAATTCATGTTTACTGAAAAAAACAGGCGTAAACTGGTGGATTCAAAGACTATGTTAATATACGAAAATAAAATTTTACTCGGTCAGGATGTCTTTTGTAATACTGCAGACTGTTCCGGGTTTCTGTGCATTAGCTATTACATGGTTTAAAAGTTTAATAATAAGTTTAAAGAATATTTTAACGGAGCGTACATTTTAATCACTTTCCTTTATTTTCTTTGCTTTCCTTGGATCTACTGCGGGATCCAATGCATGACTCACAGATGTCCACACCACATCGGCAGGTGGCGGATAGGACTGATCCTTAAGGGTTCAGGTACAGAAAGCCTGGACGCAGATCAAAATAGTTTTGACGATCCTTGCACGATAAAGAGCGCTTTTGTTGATTTCCGTTGGGCAGTCAAATTTTCCTGACGTTGTTCCATCCCTTTTTTACCATTGATTTATTGTATCTTATCGTCCTGAATATAAAACAACTGCCAGCTGGACATTAAGCAAACACTATACTTTTTTCAATGGCTAAATATTTTTAAAAGTATGATTAAATATTTTTTCATCTTTCACCAGGTATTGGTTTATAATCTACTGTTTACAATGTTTAACAAAGAAACTTACGATCAATCGCTGAAAAGAAAAAAACAAAGCTATGGGATTGTTTAAATGGTTACCCACAATGTACATAACTTTAATAAATACACAGTATATTAAGAGAGAGCTTTGAAACGCCTAAAGATATATTGAAAGGTCTACATATTAACCACGTTACCTTTGGTTTTATACTTTCACTTGTAAAGTTTTTATTTGAAATATGTTTACTTTATATTGCAAGGAAAGATCTGTTTGCAATTGATGACTGTAATTACAATATTCAAACCTTGTTCACATTTAGCACCAGTGTACCCAATGTTGCATGCACATGTAAAGCCTGTTTTAGTATTAAGACATGTCCCATGGATGCATGGGGATGGCGAACAATCTGTAAAGCAATTCATTTTATTACTAGAAAAATGACTGTTACATCATAGTGCAACGTTTAACTATGCAAATAAAAAGCTTTGCAAATGCAAACGCAAAGATCGCAATGAAAGTAGTAATAAAGTACATGCTTATATGAACATTCAACTAATGCAGCAGGTGAATTTAACTTCAAGACTTGTTTTACACCAAAATTGAATAAAATCTAAATAGTGTGTAGTTAAAACTTAATGGTTGTCTGTTTGTACGAAAAGTTTCGACATGTATGATGTTTATTGACCTGTTTCGCATACAATTTATAAATACATAGTCTTTTTATAAAAGTCGCACGATTTTTCATAGATTAGTAATATACTTACGGTCAGTCGCTGCTGAAAAATAAACATAGTTTGATTTTAAAACAGTTTAAATAGAAATGATAAAATGTTCAGGTTTGGACAACTTTTTGTTTAATTTTTCAGAGAATTATTATTAATCTTACCCCTCTTGAAAGTGCTATTTACCTGTCAATATCTTTACGGTATTTATCGCTGACATATAATCAGTTGAACAATTACTTATTTGACAAAGATGAAATACTGGCTAACGATAAGTTCTTCATAACTTCTTTGAATATTCATTACGACGAAGATTCTGAAGACTTACCATACTTATATTGAACTACTAAATGATATAAAAATCAAGGAAAGTAACATTGCAGGATTATCTACGTGCTCTACCAAAAAGTGGTCAATAAGGCTGACTAAGATATTGTCTACAGGGTAAGAAGGACAGCAAAACTACCGTGGAACTGTTTATTCTCGCAGTAATATAAATCATTGCGGAATCTTAAAAATTCAAAAAACAACTTTTGGACAATTAAAAATCAAGACCGATGTCTAAAGTTGCATCTGTTAGAACCTTTGATTGTTTAACTCCTTATACAACCTTGCCTTACGATAACTAAAATTCGTCTTATAGAAATCATACATAATACCTTCGTTTCCACATATGCAGTTATAGGTCAGAACAATATGTATTTTGTTACTAATAACAAACAGGCAAATTATGCTACAGCGAGAAACAGGTTTATAAGATTTTCTGATCGACAACATATTTATAGCTTTTGGAGGATTTGTTTTAGAGAAGGTAATCGGAATTCCAATATGTAAAACGTATCACCCACTCTTTGCCAATTTGTTCATGTATTCTTATGAAATGGAATGTCGTTAACGTCTTTTTAAAGACAAGATGGCTGAACCTTGGGTTCTTAAATTTCACGTATTGATATATTAATGATGCCCTTGTAATTAACAACCTTCATTTGCTGAGCGGCTTCTGCTAATATATCCTGTAGAACTAGAAATAACAGAAACCATATAAACAGTTTCATCTACGTCACGTTTAGACGTACCACGATATGACGCCAATGATCATCTCAACACGAGAACACAAGAATTTACAACAAGGAGACTAGTTGAATTTCAAAATTATAAATTTTCCTTACTTATGCAGCAATATTACAGTTTCTCCTGTATATGATTTCTCATTTGATAGGGTATGCAAGAATAGACTTATAAAACAAGGTTACTAGAAAAAACGACGACCTCGCCTGTAATAAGTTTAACTATAGATACCTTTTCCTCGTTTGGAAATATGATAGATAGCTTTCCCAAGTTTTGAATTTAGTTAATAGTAATTTTGCTGCAACGAGCACACCCTGCCCGCAGTGAAACTCGAATTCTTAACTTCAGATATGACAGGCAAGTGATCAAAAATAGATGACTGACTAGGTAAACCACTCGGCAACCGAGGTCCCGGAAAGATGAATGAGCTGTAGGTAACCATGTGGGTATATTATTATGCGGAAATCACAATTAACATGTCAGAATACAATAAGCTGCAGTCTGTTATTGCAAATACTATTCTATATACAACACAATATTCATATGATGAAAGCTAGATTTATATTAAAGAACTTTGCTCACGACTTTGTTCTTCATATTAAATATTACTTACATACGCAGTAGCAATAACCATTAGTGCAAACTTTTACAGCACATACTGTAAATGGTTAAGAATTACTGTAGTTTGAATATAGAGAAAACATGTAAATGCAGTCTAGCAATTATATATGTAACAATATCTACGCTTAATCCGAGCATGTGATCACAATCACAAAGTAGCATTGGAAAAAATAATTGCAGTTTTCAAAATTTTCGTGGTTAGTCAGTACTAATGACTGTTTTGAAAGATTATCAATGAAACATATAACGACCTAAAACGTTCAAATATCAAGATAATTGCAATTATGACTTCCCGGAATATTGTCTGGTTTTAATTTGCAACCCAAATAGAGTGTAGAAAGGCAGGGACTGTTTACGGGTTTAGAGAAACCGAGTTTATTGTTTTTATTCAATTCGGTTGATTCAGTTTATGTTTTTTGTGCTTTTTAGTGACTTTGGCTCTTGTTTGATCAATTTTCTTACTCTTTCGAATTAATTATTATCAATAGCAGCATTTAAAACATGTAAGATTTATTAAAAGTCTATTTTGTCGTGAAAATGAATGAGAAAACATTACTTTATTACACAAGCATTTATCAATAATCTTCACTAGGTTGCACAATTTAGTAAATTAAATGATCGCCGAAATAAACTTGTAATGTTACATTTATTGCAGTATACAATTAATAAAAATGTATGTTTCTCCAGACGATTAGATATTGTATTACTGGTATAGAAATTCCTTGCATGTAAGGAGGAATCTATTTAAATATGTTGAATTGTTCAGCTAGCTCTTATCTAGAATAGCGCTATCAATATCGCTGAATACTTACCATTTAGCTGTAATGCTGAAAGTATAGAATTTGTTTTCGAAGTGAAATTATAAACATTAAATTAATTAACAAAAACGGTACCAAATTGTTTCAAATTTTGTGTATCTAATTATACAAGGTTTTTGTCTGCACAAACAGTAGACATCAGGATTTACTGTAGCAAGAATGTAACAACCGGATAACTAAACGCAAGACTCCTTATTTTTAAAATTATCTTTATGAATTATTTCAAAGTAAACACAAAACAATGTGAAACATCAATAAACATAAACTTTATAAGTATTCAGCAAACCACATGACGTGGCGATTAGTGAAGAAATTGTCAACGACTTATGGTTTGAATGATGTGGGCAATGACTGAAAAGAAATCTTCCACATAGGATGTATTTAGGTTGTTGTGTTTATTTAAGACGTCCGACCTCAGTGTTCACTTTCTACTACGATTCTGGCATTACGAGATGTCATAACGAGGTTTTCTTTAGAACGGCTGATAAATAATTAAAAGATATCATGTACTCTTTTAAGGTAACGTTTTCGAAAAATTTCTGGAAACATCAAACAGAACAAAATCAACTGAATAGCTAAAACATACTAAAATAACATGTATATAATTTTAATAGAACATTACTATTTGCTTCTTAGGTTTTCTAAATAATATCTGATTAATATTTATATAAACGAATGTTGGACATGATATCGTTATGTCCAGGGGTAATGTTAACAGACAAATTTCTGTTATCAACAAATTTGTCAGCTCTGTGGTGAGCCTCGGATTGCCGAAATATTCAGCAGCCAGTCTTTAATAGGAATCGGTGTGTCCGAATTGAGGATTTTGCATGACGTATCACAAATTCGACTGCGTTTAGTCAAGCTGATGCCAATTTGTACATCTAAAAAATCAAATTTACTTCCTTGAGATTTTCAGTGTTTTTCAAATTCAGCAGTTTTGTTTTCATAGGGCAATTTTTTGTAGTAAAATTTGACCTTTTGGAAGTAAGTGTAACCTAAGAGCTGTCGACTGTGGCTGCTGTTCAAAAACGTTTTGGCACGGTCGTTTGCTTTTGAAAGTATTGAGGGTTGTCCGAATACCGTTGCACGTAACGAAACGTTTGTAACCAAAACTGTAAATCGGATAATATATTGGCGTTTTTCTCTAAAGTGCCATTTTTTTTAGTGTTTAATCTTCAGTGTTTCTTCCACCTATGTGGCACCTGCGATAGCTCTTTCAATCGCAGTATTGAGCAAGGTTATTTTATGTATTTTATACATTTTATATTGAAATATAATTTGCGATGACGGTTTGTATCCACGTATGTGTGATGTTAAATTAATACACATGTCATATTAAACATGTTAATATTGTCCTTCTGTCACTAAATAACGTTCATGAGTTTTTGATTTTGAATCCTTCTTGTATTTAAGAAGTACATCTTGATTAAATGACGATGAAGCTGTTTATGCTATAGTTATGATAAAAAAAAAGTATTAAAAAAATTATGAAATATGCATACAGTGTATAGCTGCAAGTACAATTTTCATACACGTGCATATTACCGGCATCCTGGCTTGTAAAATGTTGGTGCCTGCTTAATTTGGTGTGTTTAGTTTGGCACGTTCACCGAAAACGCTAACTAAACCAAAATAACACTACAACCAAAATAATCCGATTTGCGATATACGATTTCTTTAAAAACAAACATTATTTACTTACAATGTAAAATTCCTATAGTAAAAGTCAAAGACAATCGGTGACATGTAACCAACGATGACATATGGACAGGTAAATGATAGTTATAACAAAATTCCGAACACCGATGAAACTGTCAAAAAAGACAATCCACAAATCAAAGTCCAAGAAACTGGCAAATTCCAGAACCAACAACCAACATAAAGCAACTACGGCAATGGTCCTGGCTTGGTACAGGCATTTCAAAAGAAATGGTGGGTTCAACCAGGTTTTATGGCATGACAAACATCCAACTAATGTATTTTTAATGAAAAGGTACAATACAACAAATAAAAAATATAATAAATTTCGAGCAAAAAAATAGACACATGTGATGGGGTTTGATTTTACTAAAGAATGATAAATGTTGCATTGGATACTATAAATACATTCATATTATTTTGATTGATCATAACAAAATAATTATAGAATGCTGTATAATGAAGGACAAAAAGAATATATACAATGGTCACTACATTATAAACTTACGATATATCTGCTATACTGACAAAAGTACTGAATCAATTGTTATGCATAACAGTTGGATAAAAGATCCGATAAAGCATACTACAAGACTATTTCGCATGTATTCCTAATTTTCATGTTAATATATGAGAATAAGATATTTACATTTCATCAAAATCCTAGATTTCTATTGGTTCAAACCGTTACAGATGACGTAGAATCATTCTTTGTCTTTCTCAATGAAATCGGTAGCCATAAAGAGTATGCGCTTCCTTGACGACGTCCACAATTAACAAACAACGCGGAGTAATTTAAATAAACACAAATACATTGTGCACGATTTAATCAGGACCCCGACATTTTTTAATGAAATAAAATGTAAATATAAGAATTGAATGCATTCTTTTGAAGTTTCATTGACGAAGTATGAAAACGTTGACCGAGCAGATTTTCATCGTGAAACGCTACTTCACTGACACTGTGCTTCGGTCAACGCTCTCATACGTCAATGAAAACTTCAAAAGAATGCATTCAATTCTTAAATGAAAGTACAATATAATAAGATAAGTATTTCGACTAAAAATACAATGAATACAATGTAGTTAGATTGTCAAAAATTTCAGGAATACTTTAAAGATTGACAAATAAACCTTTCGAAATATAGATTCATTCTTACCATTGTTGAGTGCTGAAAAATAAGGAAGCACATTTACTTTTAATTGCGCACATGTAAATAAAATATTATCATACAACTGAAAGACACAATATGCAATAATTCAGTTCAATGTTTTACAACTACTGTTGATGAAATAAATAAACACATCAATTAATAAGCACTTTCAATAATTAAAACTTTTAGATATATATATTTGAATTATTTACTTTGTGATTCTTTTGTGATAGTAAAAAATTTCATTAAATTAGAGTAAAGATTGTATATTTCAGGTTCCAATCACTCGAATGTAAGGCCAAAGTAGCAGGTTTAATCTTAAAAGTCTTGAAAGGTTGTTGTAGGATACACATGTGTGTATAGCCAATATATTTCTCGTTGTAAAACAATCTTTTAAACGTTAAATGAATAAAATTATATAAAAGTAAATAGTTGGCCTTCATACTTCTGGTCACATAAACTTGCTAATCGTAAAAATGACATAAGATATGATTACACAGTAATGTACTTAAACAGATAAATCTAGGTCACTGACCATTAAGTTCTTGACCAGTACATTCCTGATTTAAACTGAAATATATAAACTATACTTTGTCATATTTTAATGGAAATAAAATGTCATCAAGGATACCAAGGAAAATTACATTACGACGAAAACGTCGCTCATATGCATTTTTATAGTGGTTTCCGATCCGTATACGATTTTTATTCACCGTTTACTGAAGACACGTGATTTCATCTCAAAATGATACACAATTACTTCAGGTTTGTTGTAAATGTCAATAATCTTTGATCATTGACAGATTTATTGATTATAACAGCGTAATGTACCAACGAAAAAATAACATGTTGTTCCAAAGTGCCCAAACGGACTCACGGAAGGATTACATATTATACAGGTTATACAAGTATTAAGGAATACTTGCATACAGCAAGTATTCCTTTACCTCTTGTCACTTCATCAAAAGAAAGTTCATTTTCACAATGTTTTCACTGAATACCAGAAGTACCCTTGCTTCATTGTCCTATCACATAATAGCGAATTCACGTGACTGTTTGGTCAAGGACGTGATTTCGGAAATGATAGACTTGATGTTATCAATTGCTCTTACTACCGAACATTTCAAACAGAAGCAAGCATATCCTTGATCCAATATCGCAAAATGTCAATTAAAACAAAAATCATATTTAAACCTTTTATTTTTTATTTTTTTGTAAATTAAAAGATAAAAAAATAATCTTTTTTCAAAGAGATTTTAAATGTCTTGCAGTTTTCAATGTTTTAACCAACTATTGTTAAGACATATCATTTCTGAATATATATTTGTGTATTAACTTAATGCAAAATCCCGTTTAAACATTCTATTTCTTTTCACAACCTTTAACGAATGGGATGTTATCCAACTGGACTGGTCATTAACAGATCTATTAAGGTAAAAAATATAAGAATAAAACGACTAACCTTGATCACAATGGACACCTGTGTAACCCGCAATACAGTTGCAGCTCAGGACATATCGTCTAAACATATATCTTGCGTAGCACGTGCCATGCACACAACAAGCATCTGGACATGCTGCATCGACAACATAAATAGACAAAAAAGAGAGGTAGAGAAGAAAAGATAAAAGCATATTTGCTGTTCATAAACATGACACAGGTTAAGCTTAAAAATTAGTTTATTTAACCTATTACGAAAGTCGCATTTGCAAATGGTTCAATGACATAAATGTCATGATTGTAATATACTATTTATTTTAATTCGTTGATTTTATCTGATAATTTAGAAGATTTACGAAATAGAAAGAGAATAAATAGTTATAGAGGCAATAACACCAGACCCCATTGTTCTGTGAACAAAAACAAGTGTGCAACCAAGCAAATTTCTTTACAACGCTCGTTAAGAAAATTCATTTTGAAAGAAAACATGGGGGAATTGGATAATTAAATGTTTTAATGGCAAACAAATTGGCCGAATTCTATAAAACTCCAATGGAATAAAGCATGTACTACTCTTGGCCTGGCCATGCATTAATATGATACATAAAGGTACTATCGGGGGTTCTCTCCGGGTACTCCGGCTTCCTCCCCCAATAAAAACTGGACGCCATGATATAGCTGAAAAATTGCTGAAATTGGCGTTAATACACCATTCAAACAAACAAAACTATCAGATTCTTAAAACTGAATAGCAATAATAATTAAACCATCATTTGTTCTGAGAACAAATGAGAAGGTATTTCCCACTGTTTCTCTAGTAAGGAAAAATGTGTGATGGTATGGCCTTTTGTGTCTAACTAAACACAAAACGTCACTTCCAGTCATACAAATGAGTTATTTGAGTATATAGTTGTTAAGGACTCTTATGCCCGTTGCTAAGGACAAAATGCCACTTCCGGTTGTGAAATGACATATTTCAGTAAAGTATATCATTCTGATTCTTAAATTTATGGTTGCTAAGGACCTTTTACAACGGTCACCTTGTTGCTATGGTATGACCTTGACCTATGACCTTTGACCTTTGGCTAAAATTGAAGCTTCATACTGATTACTTTAAACATACATGTTTACTATATTATCTTTAACCGTTTTCAAGTTTTAACCAATAAACCTTAAAGCGTCAAGGGCAGTAACTCTAAAATGGTTCATCGCACAGCTTCGAGTCAAATGTAACAAATGAAGGTCCTAATAAGAGGAGTATTGTTTCCATTTATTTTATCTTTTACGGTTTATGAGATATAGTGCTAACAAGACCTTTGGTGACCTTTGACCCTGACATTTTTAAATGTAACATATGTCATTTAGGATCAAAGGTAGTGGTCCCATGTCTCTAGGACTTACGGTTTTTGGAGAAAAAAATTTGACGCGTTGCGACATTTTTTGGGTCAAAAACGTATAAACCGGAAGTCGATTGACACACCGAAAATTGCATCTTAAATCATCGCCATAAGTTGGCCTACATTTTAGACACTTCAGATTTTGAGTATCTGTTACGGTTTCTGAGTTTATCTGCTAACAAGGTTTTCGGTGTTGGTGCAGATAACTCTGTTACTTAAAATAGAACAGTCTCACAATGTGAGTCAGGTCATCTCCTGGTATAACTGATTAAAAGTACCAAGTATCAAAATGATGTCGAAACCCCTTCTGGCAAACCCATTTTGAAATTTGGGGAGAAAAAGAAAAATAATAATCATAAGAAATACAAGAAGGTCTTTCCACTGTAGTGGGAAAGTCCTTAATTATGTTAAAGCTATTATATACATGTAAGACTCACAAGCGTACCGAATTCAACAAATGTACACGATTCCACAACTAAGTCTAATTTGAGAGTTACGTCAATTTTGAAAAACAGACAAGGGAGATCAGGTCCTTCTCTACAAACAAGTTCAAAAATAAAAATTCACAAGCGCGTCCCTTGTGAAATGCAATATGATGCAAGATATTACGTTTTACAATGCCCAAGACGCTCAATTGGACGTTTAACAGTGCAAATAGCGCTAGGTAGAACGTATTACATAGCCTACTGTTTTTAGTAAAGGTTGGTAAACCTAAGGTAAAAGATAGAATTTTCGTCACGCATTTGTTGTCAATTATGTTGACGTGTATGGCGTTCGACAAGACGTTTAACACTAAGACTAAGGCATTGTGAAAATTAACAAAGTCTACGAGTTAAGAAAGGATGTATGCTTAGATTTATCAACTAAACCTAAACGGTTTAACACTAAAAGACAGACACAGCGTACGGCTCTAGACAGGGCATTTGACATACCCTACAGCACTAGACTGTGCGTTTGACACTGTCATCGGTGCAAGACTGGAATCACGCATATCAGATATATGAAGATTCAATTAACATCTCATTCAGCTGTCACTAAATTCCTTAAATCACCTAATTATTTTAGAACTTTCTAATCATTTCCACAAGCATATATACGGCCATGATTTTGGGTAATCGATCATATTTAATTCTTAAGTTAAAATGTTGTAAAGATACACATCTTTATGTATAGTTTAGCAGAGTCCCAATCCGACACGTTTGTGGTGAAAACATCGTATTAATTGATTTCTGTTTATGACGTTATAATCCGTCATGTTTGTGAACTGACATGTTTCTGAATACTGTACATGTGTTTCAAATACATTTTCTTTCTTGTTACGAAATTTTTAAACTACTTCATTTCTCTTGAATGTTGGTCTTTTTTAAGATCAGAATGGTATATAAGGTCAACACGGTCAGATTCCAAATTTCAATACTTTTTGGGTCATTGAGTACCACGTATAATATATGATATATACTAGTTTCATGTACTGATGAAGTCTTAAAGTAAGAGCAGCGACTGACAAATATAAGACGCCAAAATATTCCACATGAATTAGTTTTTATTTTTTTCTAAATATTTCGTTGTCACATAGTCCTTTAATTGACATTCGTCTGCCACTTTTAGCATAAAATTATAATTTTTATGTAGAGATATTGTATATCCGTTTATTTATAAAAAATAATCAATTACTACTAAAATCATTTAAAATAAGGAGAAAAACGCATCACATGTTGCGGATAAAGTAAGTATTCCTTCTTTTAAGGATGATAGATTATATCAGCAGCCAGACCTCTGAATAAATAGGATGAATATAACAATAACGTTCAAGGTGTTTTTATTTCGATCAGAGTAAACTCACTGTAGCTGACGCTAAACCTTTAATATGTTTCCCCTACAATGTAAAAAATGTACAATTTTTTTCATCTTTTATAAATAACAAAATATTGGCAGTTTAGAGTTATAATTAAAAAATATGTTCTACTTACGCTGACAACTGTTGACACTGGATATACACAAGTATAAAAATGTCAATGTAAGAAGCAGTATAATTCCTTCGGACATGCTGGTCATACTTAATGTACTATATTGTTCTAGTACAGATGACAACCATGTATATCTTGCCCGGAAATAAGGTGTTATCTATATGGTGTTCAGTTCATCAAATAACGTCAATGTACAACAAAATAAATAAAACTAAAAATATAAAGACTCTCTCAACAGTACAATTCATCATCTGCAATGTGTTAATAATATGAAATATATTGTCTTCTGTTTTTTTTCAATTAAACTAAAACAAAATAGACAAGTCCGAAATACAATCTGGTTTACCTGACAGTTCCAATGGCTGGACCAACACTGGTTCCAAGCGCATACACGTTGGGGGAAAGGGTAGTTTTCAAAAAAAAAATTGGATAAGATCGTCGTGAGGGATATTTTTGATAGTACTTCGTTCGTTCAGTTTATCTTAGTAGGAATATTTTTATACAATTTAATTTTTTTTAAATTTCACCAAATGAATTTATTTAACACTAATCAATAGAATTAAACAAATAATCGAAATCCAAAATATAGTCTGGTTACTCAAATTATTCTGATGGATGAAGACAGAGAGGTTTCCACGGCGTTCTCGAATTGGGTGTAAGGTGTTGTCTGAGTGTAGATTTCAAACCAAAATAAGGAACGATCATAGTAAGTGACCTGTTTTGAAAATGCTACGTTCCTCTTATTTAGAAAAATTTTAGATGAAAAACCGGTTGCATCACCCATGTCTATCGAAATCCATGCCTATATTATATGCAATATTGATGCTTTTGAGAACTTCATTATGAGCGGTCATTATGTAACCGCTTACAAGAATTGGTTTTCTTACTGATTATATATGCCCCTTATATCAAAATTAACAGATCAATTTCATATCTAGTATCACAGTGCTAAATAAAATATGCAAGCGACAAAACGAATAATCGTACAAGTCGTGGTTCTTGTAATATTCTAAATAAATATGGCATTAAGGCAATATTTCAACGACACCTACAAGACAGGAAATCCTGGAAAATCATTGATCCGTTATGTATTCCATTGTTATTTATAACAAAATCTGAGGAACATGAGTCTTTTTATTGCTCCAATAAACCTCTTCCTAAACTTTTAAAATCTATCTAATAAGCAGTCAAAGGCGGGCTTCAGAACATTGAACTTGAAAAGGACACAACAGAGACAGTTATGTCTACATGGCTAAAAAATGACACACTTAAGGTGGAGATCCAACATGAACAAAAGGGATGGATTAAATTTCGTATTGTGAATATTCCATTTCAGTAGCACATGTATATAAAATATACATCTCCCCATTGATCACGTACTCAAGAGCCAGTATTTCCTATTAAGATATTAAGATTTCCTGAATGTGCTGACAGAAAAGCTACTTGACTATGGTTTCACAGTGGCAATATTGCAATGTTAAGTTCGTTGTCACCTACACTACTGGCTATAAAAATGACCAATTGCAGCCGTTTTCCGTTTGTCACTAATTGTGATTTACTGTAAATACTGCAAACATGTATGTAAAAGAGTGCAAAACGTTGTGTCAGACATTGTTTTTTACTGCAACAGTCATTTTATGTCTGTCACAAACATATTTTGTCTGTCACAGACATTTTTCGGTTGACTCAGTCAAGATTCGTCTGTAACAACGGATAGTTCGTTTTATTAGTCATACAATGTTTGACAGATATTTGTTCCGTCGTTCAGTTTACTCAGTAGAAATTTGTCTGTCACAACGTGTACTGTTATATCAGTCAAAACATGTCTGCCACAGAACTTTTTACGTTGACTCGGTCGAAATTTTATGTTAAAGCGGCCTTTCAGTAGTATTAGACAAAAATTTCTGTCCCGTTTTTGTGACGAAATAACATACAAATTTCTACATTTCTACAATAAAACTTTGCAAACACAAAGTTAGAGTTATTTCGACTAGTCATTTGCAGCAAGTAAAAGTCTGCAAACGGCTGCAACTGGTATTTGCAGTAATTTATTTAGCTAATAATGCTGGTTGACCGTAACGGAATATGAGTGTCAAAATGACAATGGATTATTTTCGTTTGTCGTAACTTATTTTCCTTTTTTTCTACTTGATTATGAGTACCCCCGGATATTACTATAGCATAAAACGCTTATTTTCGATAATTTATCGATGTATGAACGAGGTCGATTCAATAAAAAACAAATGAAGGCCGTTTATTATAAGTTTGCGATTGAGTCGATCTCGTTCATACATCGATGGTTGATCGAAAATATGTATATCATTTCCTCAAGAAAATTCCATTATAAATTAGGAATATACACAAAGAACTAAAGACGAAGACGTCATCGGTGGGGGGGGGGGGGAATTACTGGCACTAATAGCAAATATATTTTATAATTTGCCGAGAAGATAATTACTGAAAAAAGAACACAGAACAAATAATATTCTCATGAATTCCACATACTTATGTTACTCATGAAACCGCGGTTTGTATGTAACGTCATGTGTGACGTCACGAGCAAAGTTATAGCTTTTCAAACGCAAAGAAAAAAAAGTTGTCATTTTTAGAAGGATTTATCAGTGAAAACTGTAGTAGCAGTGCTGAAACATGGGGTTGGTGGCAAAACCGTTCTCTTCCTCATCTTGTTGATTTGTTGCGACTGTGAAAAATGGGAGTTTTACGGCTATTGTGTGTATTTAAAATAATATATTTATTTGAAAATAGAAGAAACGCAAATTTACAAATATTGTTTATATATGCCTACACGCTCGCATTTTATCCACACTCGAAATTCGGTTATTTCCCACCATTCAGCAATGTAATAAATGAATCCAAAGCATAGTATACTGTTATAATATATTCGTGAATTTATTTCTCTAAACCTTTATAATTATATTTTCTATGGCATGATGTTGATTGCAAAATTCACTAATTTGTTTTTATATACATTTTATGTACTTTATTTCATTTATATACCATACATTTTATTCAATTTTCATTTATATTCATAACAAACATGGTTTCAAATTTTGTGACGGTATTTCCCATCATGCAATTATAGGATATGAATAAAAAAATATCGCATATAAATAAAATAATTATACCAATTGAATAAAATGTATTGCAAATAAAATTTTTTAAATGTGCATATAAATGAAAATGTATACCAATTGAATAAAATGTCTGGCATATGAATGTATGCCGCATACGTCTTACTGTATACTGCGCAGAACATCTTTGAAATTGCACGAATTCCAAAGTTATTGAGCTTGTTTTGGTTTCAGCTTTATCACAACCATCTTTTGTTTCAAATGATACCCAGTATTAGTACTATAAAAATGCGGGAATTTGACAGTCAAATAAGGACGTTCATTATAAATTAGTTACATGTTACATGTATCTTGCACATAAATAATGACGGATATTCTTAAGTAATCGACTAGTCTCGTTTGTGCATGCCAGGAACCTGTTCTCTAAACACGTCACCCACTGTGGTCAGTGGTCAGTCTTTCCACATTATGACCTGAAAGCTTTACTCCACTATCCACCAACTATACACGTGCAGAGGAGCTCTGTGGGTCGATCAATTTCATTGCTATTTCCGCAGTAAAAAATATAAGCCAAATACCTAAATTAAAAGTTATCGTACTTGCATAATGTTTTTATTATATTTTTCAGTTATTCATGATTGATTGATAGAAAGAATGTCTGCATTACGTTCAGTGAACAGTATTTCAGATATATTTAGAACGAAAATAAGTAAACAACAATAAAATCAATTCTGGAAAGATTGGCCAAAGGGCAAACATTTTGAATGCCACTGAAAATTTACTAGGTGCGAAAAAATCACCTTTTTGTAGCGGATGCAACGAACCTTCCCAACATCTACAAAAGATGGATATTATTATTTAAGGAAATTGGCAGTCTCTAGACATTTTAGCCGCTGTGGTCCGCAGTCATGCCTGCCGTATTATGGCCTGATAACCCTTAAAGAGAGGACACCCATATGGAATCTGTTTGTTGAGCACTTTGAACCCTTTCAGTATGGTCCCCTAAGTTATGTATGACCAAACTGGATATCTTAGCGTGTTATGAAAGTATGAAATACTACTAGTACATTAATTAAAATGACAGCAAACTCAACAATGTCGTTATTTAATATGCCTTTATCATGATTTACCCTGTACGTGTTTATTCTCTAGATGTTGGCTAAAACCTGTATTGTTGCTAAAATCCATGAGCCAAAAATTTCAATGTCACAAATTTTAATTTTCGCATTTTGACTTATGCCAACTCAATCTGTAGGCGATATTTTCGAAAGGAAGTAAAGTATGTGAACAAAAGTCATGCAGTTTTTTACGCCATCTTGGAAATAAAACTTAATTTTTAATAACAGTTAAAACAAGTACTTACCACTCCCCTGTTGCTGAAAACCTCAATATTTGGTTATATGTTCCTTTGAACGTGTTACTTTCTGTAGTAGGCGTGGAATGGAATACAAGTTCTGGATATACAAAATAGTGACAGAATTCCAAGCAGTGATGAGCACAGATTTAAGGTCCTCTGTCGAATGTATGTTAGAAATATTTCTTTTGACATAGTTTCTCATCAGAAGCCGAATATTTTCGATAATGGTAATTTCGGGAGATTGGGCAGACCATGGTAAACAAGTTAGCTGGTTTCTTTCCTTCTAGGCTTTTGCTGCATGCGCCTCATGGCATGGCGCATTATCATCCTGAAACAAGCAACCTTCGTTAGGAAAATGCTTCACTATAACAGGCCAATTTACGAATTGAGCGTTTGGTAAAAGTAATTTGGAAAAATCCACATGGCGTAAAGGGAATGACTTATATATTTATTTGTACGTGTTTTTGAAATAGAAACTAAATTAAACATTTTCGTTAATGATTTGTTTGTTTTGTTATAACCATATATTTACATATGTACAGTACAAAAAATGCAAATCTTCATCACATGTAGTTCCAGTGTATCCTGCATTACATTTGCATAGAAAATCTGAGACACCATTATAGCAAGTTCCGTAAATGCATGGTGACTGAGAACAATCTGAAATCAACTCGATGTACTTAGACAAATGCAAACAAAATCCCAAAGAATCCAATTACCTGCAAATATATATGTATATTCATTTATATATGTTCTTTTGGATGTTGTCCCCTTATAATGAATTCTGACATTTTCGGTGAGTCATAGGTAGTGTTTCCTATTCCTTGATTTGACTTTTCCCTTGAAATGACAGTGAGTAATTCGGCGGGTGTCTAATTATAGGCAGGCACTACTTACTCGTCTGGAGCACCTGAGTACACCCATAGTTTTTATTAGGTTCGAGTTACTCTTTTTCTGTGTTTTATGTTTTTGGTTTTTGTGTTGTGTTTGTAACTTTACCTTGGCTTTTGGCTAATGTTGTTCGTCGGTTTTCTTAACTATTTTCTAATCAATATTGAAAACATTGATTGTTAATTTATGAAGAACATAATTGTATTTTAAAGTTATATCACATGTGGTACTTACTTGAATACAGCTACAGAGTTTTCTAAATGTCTTTGAATTATTTCCCGATTTTCGTATTGTCTTTGTAAGTTTAACTATCCCTTAACAAATCGTTATTAACAAATAATGCAAATCGTCTCAAATACATACGACTTTAGCTGAAGCATTTCTTTTGATTAAAGCCAAGACAGCTATATAGAACTGAACTTATGATCAATTGCTGAAAAATAAAACATTGATAACAAAGTTATCAATGTTTTCTTAACAAAAAATGTTTATATTTAATATAATTTGTTTCGCAGCGTATTCATTGGTTATTAATTTTAATGGGGATTTCTTTTACCGTTATCAGTGTTTGCCAGCACTAAGGATTGAACACTGGAAACCCCGTTAATATGGTGAAAGGTATGCTGAAATTTTGTATACATTATTTACAAAAATCTCTATCTGCATTACGGATAAGAGAGGATATATATTGTTTTTAACCTGTCAACATGTCGACAATTCATTACTTCATTTTCATGTATAGCGTTAAACGACTTACATTGCAGGTTATAATCTTTAATTACACAATTAGTGAACTATACTGATGACAATACCAAATGATTTGGACTGTCCAAGGACCATGGTATGGACCAGTTATATTGTTATGAGCCTTACCGAAAAGGAGTTCCATATCACGTTTCCTGGTACATACCATTGCCCACGGGATGCTTGAATTTCGTGGTATTACCATCGGTTTCACTTACCATTGTTTTAATTGCATTGAGAAACAGTTTTATTTCATATTTGAGAGCTTTTTCTGTAGTGACTTTTTTTTAGATATAATACTCTTTTTCAGGAATAATACAACATTATTTCCAAATATGAAAACCAAAAAAATATTAACCTAATGTGAAATTATGAAAACTTAGCTACAATAATGTAACTCCTTTTTTAATGGACGGATCTACACAGATGACTCATTACTCTTAATGGAGCAAAAACACTCTTGGGATTAAAACATATTTTCGACTATTAAACTGCTGTCTTTGTTTAATAAATAAATGTTTTCCATTCTGCGCAGGTCAGCTGAATTTCTTCCCTATTTAATAACTTTTAACGCTTTTTTAACCTTTCTTTGAGACAACTTTATGATATACTATGGCTAAACGTTTGACGAGCGAAGGCGAGCAGTATCCCTTAGGCATTTTAAGGACTTAGTTTATCACCAAAATCCACAAACCATTAGTCGAAAACACCTATGGTATTCACTATTAATTATCATTTGACATGTCCTTAACGATGGTCTGAGGTCAAGTTCAGTAGTGACCTTAACCTTAGCCACCTATCTTGCTTGTAATCAAAATAACAAGAAACCCGTAAAAATAAAGATTTAGTCGAACGGTGACAAAAATGTTATATTATTAAGAGGAAACTTTGTTGTAATTTGATTGAACAGATTTTACGACCTCTTCAGGTGGCATAACTTCCATACACTGTTACGGCAAAGACGCAAAAAACACCATAAGTCGTAAGAACTGAGATCTTTGGCATAGGTCATCTCGATTCATAACCGTAAAAATGGTTTAAAGTCAAAGGTCTTCCGTTGACTTTGACATTTGACGCTAAAACTTATTATCGTTTTAACTTAAAGCCGTAGAATATACTGTAAGTTAAATCATGAAAAATATTTATCTCATTAAGACGCATTTCAATTGTGTTTTGACCGAACAGATGTGACGACTCCTTAAGGGGGTTAACACCCATTAAGGACAGTTACTGTACAGTCGTCATGGGCCATAAAATATCCAAATCAATAAGTAGTATCTTCCATATAATTATTGATTTTGAGCCAAGACCTTAAAAAGTGTCAATGGTCACTGATTTCATTATAACCTTGAACCCTATTTTGATTATAACTCACAAATCGTAAGAAATAGACTAAAAGTCAAATAAATTTTGAAAAATGGTCATCTTTTAAGACGCCACTTTGTTGTATTTTGACGACCGCTTAAGGGGCATAACTTCTGTGAACAGTATGGTAAACTCGTTATTGACGATAACATTCAAACTATGGAGACATATTGCCTTCGCCAATTATAACCTTGCAAATGGTTCGAAAGTCAGGATCATTGGTGGTCTTTGATCTTGGGATCATTTTAGTTGTGCATTAAGTTGAGTAATGGTAAATATTCTATATAGTAACGTTTTTATTGAAATACCTCGAAACTCGTAAGAAAGACTGAAACTTTAATCGAGAAACATTTTTTCTTGAATAAAACAATTGCCATATTATTACGAAAACATTCGATCTTTATGGCATTTAATTTACTTTTGTTTAAATATGGTAAAACGACAATTTCTGCCAATTTGTAGCAGTATGCAATGTTTAGGAAGTTGCTTATTAAGAATGTTCTCCATTCCTTACTGCTTGAATGAGAGTTTGCCTGGCAATATTATTCATTTACAAAATGTTTACACAAGAATATTATTTATGTTAGATATTTAATTAAATATGTCTTAATAACTTAAATGTGTTGATTGAAATAAATGAGGTTATTAATATATAATCACTTTAAAAACAATAAAGTTAACGGTCCAATACAAGAACACTTTAGAAAACATAAATATCATTGACAATTAAATGGTAAATATTTGTTCCATAATCAGTAGTCTATAAACAATATAGATAAAACAAAGATACCAGTTCTTTGCAAAAACACTTTTTCAGCATCACTCGCCATTTTATTTGATATATACAAGAAAATGTATATTTGACTATACATTTAATTCTTTTTAATTCTTCATAAATTGTCTTTTTGTCTTACTATGGTAATTGATCTTATAACTTGATTGCTTGTTCATCCACAGTTCTCTGACAGTCTGATACTTTTATAATGTTTTGCACGTATTGAGAAAAATCAATGTTAACATTAGCTGGCGATGTGGTAACCTATAGCTAAGCACATTTACTTGTATTTATAAAGATCGCACAGCCATTCTGTGTTGATTGTGGGGAATCATTTTTAAATGTTGAGGCGTTTAAAATTAATGGTAACATGCAATTGCAACAACTTGCGCGGTAATCACACAATCCTGTAACTCTCAGTTCATTATGTGACAACGGCAAGACAGAAACATGTTTGTATTCTCTAGAAACAGGAATCTAAGACTGAGACATTTAACTGACAAAAGATCATTTTGAAAATACAATGCACCATAAAAAACATCGTTATTTTCTATGAGAAAAACAATACACTAAAATATTTTTTTTCTTCAGTTTTAATTTATTAAGATATAGAGTAATAAGGACATTTTACTTTCCGATTATGTGTATCCAGGTTGTCGTTGTTTCAAGAGCTGAAATTTAAAATCGAGATAATATGTTTTCGGTAAATCTTTAGAAAATATATTTGCTTCATATTCGGAATTACCATAATTTAGATCAATATTGTGTTCAACAAATTGGTAAGGTAGGTAGAAGGGGTTCATTACTTATATATTATCCCTGTCTTTTAATTACATTATATACTTCACATACATGATAAGCTGAATTATACATCATTAAAAACAAAGGGAGAATCTCTAAAAGGAAAAAAGCAAACAAACCCGACCGAACAACAAAAGCCAAAAGTCAAGGAACAGTTTCAAATCCGGATTTATACAAACGCAACACAAAAACCAAAAGCACAAAAAAACAGAAACTAAAGGTGTGGGCCAGTGTCGTTTCGAAAAAGAGTACAAAAAAGTTTGGCGAGGATAGGAGCACAATTAGTACCCATTGGAATACCAATAGTCTGCTGAAAAACATGTCCTCTAATATGACGAATATGTTGTCAATCGGAAAATCCAATATATCACACATTTGGTCTTCAGTATATTTAGTATTAGATTAAGATCCTGGCTAATTACCAGGTATTTATATCCTTCCTTTCCGTTTTTCTTTAAACAGCAGCGTTCAATAATATCTATAGCTTGGATTGAGGCTGCATATGGGGGATGGCGGTATAGAGTGTCGAAAAATCAAATGTTTTAATGCTGTTACAATGGGAAAGAGATCCAGGTCTGAAGATGTCTATCAGGTCTTTTGAAATTTTTAATATCCACATTTAATTTATTCCACTCCTGGAGTAGAAGGTGTCACTGTATTTTTGAAGTCCCGTTTTTCTGTTGTTAAAATAGAGGTCAGGCGTTACGATGTGGTTTTGGTGGTACAAATGTATACTTAGAAGATCCCGATATGAAACGCTATGATATGCTCGAATTATTTTAGATAATTTACGGTGTTTTCTTTCACTTCAATATAAAATATAATTATTTCCAACAAAAAAGAATCAAATATAAAAATTGGTAGATTTATTAATAACTTCCTTTTGTAAAAGCCTTAATAGTAAGGATACTCACCGTGAACAGCGGAATGAATAAATACACACAGAACGCCCGTCGCGCAGTAACAAAAAATTAAGATGTCCTACTTGGACGCAAAAGATCACAGGTAGCATATCAACAATAGAGTTATACAGGTGCTCATTTACATTTGCTCACATGATTTATTATTCTTGTTTACAGAATTCCATATTAAAACTGTAGTATCTACAATATAATACTACCAACTTATTCTTAGTCTATAAGTAAATTAGTAACTTATACAATGTTTTAAACTATCATATTGCTTACTAGTTATACTTACAGTAAGAGGCTGAAAACATATACATTTATTAATTAAATAAATAAGACTAATAGATTCAATGTTTGCGTCACATCTATCGAACTAAATATAGGACACGAACGAGTTTACAAAGAAATAGTTGATAAAACATTGATGGACTAACGGTGACAAAGTTTTGACTGCCACTGGCAAAGTATGGAACACTGGCTAGTGACGGAGCATTTAGCCTGTTATAGTGATTACAATGAGCTTACTCCTTTCCTTAATCTACAAAAAAGGCTTGGCGTTCTACAAATGTGAGCCTGGCATTCCCCAAACACGTTAACCACTATAGTCCACGGCCAGATTTCCCGCTTTATTACAAATTTACCTCATAAACCTGAAAGAGAGGACTCTCTTATCCGCGTGCTGATGATGCTCTTGTTGCTCCGTTGCTTGAGCTCTGAGAAATTTCCAGCTTGGTTTTAGAATTAAATTAAGGGCTCTCCCACATACAGTAATGTTAAAACAAAAATAGTATTTTCAGAAACATTTATGACTTGACAATATATGTAATAGCGTATTCTATAAATGTTAGTCCCACACCAGTAGTATATTGAATTGCGGTCTTGTTGGCTTCTCATTAAAATTCTGAAACAATCATATGAAAATCACACATAAAAAATTGCGTTACTTCTCTAGCATTGGGTTATACACTTAGTGTTGTCTAGATCCACGTACAAATGTTTACTCAATAAATTAAACCTGAAGAAGATATTTATCAAAACGAAGCAGATTTCTGTTGTCTACTTGTTAATGAAAATTAAGTGTTTTGTCTATTGCTTCTAAATATAGTAAAATATTTACAAAAAACGCAAACCTTGATCACATGTACTTCCTGTGTACCCTGTATTACATTTACAAAGAAAATCTGTAACTCCATTGTAGCAAGTTCCATGAACACAAGGTGAAGGAGAACAATCTGAAATTCAATTTGTTGTGTTTACAAAAGGGAAAGAATTCCATACGAATAAATTTACATACAAATCTAAATGTGTTTCACGTTACTGTACCATCATTCAAATTATGTATGTTTTATCGGTTGTCTTGCCATAATAATTAATTCACTTTTATTAAAAGTAAAAACAATAATTTACTTTGTTCTGACAGCATTGTATTGTACTCTTATATAACATGTATTTGTTCGTTTAAGGGTATATTGCTTTCGTAACTTCCTTGTACTGGTTTCCGATTTTCTAAGTTGCCTTTGATAGGTATATGTTGTTATAATATCCATCCTGTCGTCTCTAAATAATGAACCTACATTGTAAGAACTTTACATAATATTGAAAGCATTTTCCTTTAACAATGGTAAATGAGTTGAGCCGTGTATGGCATTTAAACGATGTCTAGATTTGATCAAAGTGTTATGCAGGTAAATTCTTTCGTAGTTTTATAAGCAATATAAGTATTTTTAATTTTATACACGTAGTCGGGTTTAAAGCAGGAATGTCTGCTTTTTCTAGCACTTCCATATTAACGCATACTGCAAAACATTCAAATTAAATGTATAAACATACTACTTTAGAAATACATCAATTATAAGCCGTGAAAGCTCAATAAACTGAACTTACGATCAATTGCTGGAAAAAAACAAAATGTAACATTATTAACTTAAGAGGCAAAAGTTACATGTCTTTCATTTAAATAGTTTTGTAGAATATCATTTCTTTATTAATAGGAATAGTATTTACTTCTTTTATTGGGAGAGAAAGCGGACTTACCAACACAAACAGCCGAAATAAGACAACCAAATATGACATTAAAATTACTACAGAACACCATACGAAATCAGACTTTTACGCACAACCTTATTATTGAAACTCGAGATTACGCGCAGATAACACACAATATTACTCCCAAATTCAACAGCATTTTAAGAACTGTTTTTAATAATAAGACACTGAATTATGATTGATGTAGAACAGTAAAATAAACAAACATAGATTACAAAACGTTTTGATAAACAGTAACTGATTTCACAATCATAATCAAAAGGTTCGTTTTAATGTTAAAATAAACTGTCTTTGACAAATATTGAGCACATAGGAAACATTAAACAAATATTTACCTCAATAAATATATAGATTTTTTAATCTTCAAATATAATTTAGCTTCAGTGTATTCACTAAATAACTAGTGTACATCCTAATAACTATTGTCATATGTAAAATAATTATACTGAGTTTAATTTATTGTTAGCTGTACGTCGAGGGAAATTATATCGAGAACATACTTGGAGGGTTTTCAGTGCTCTACCAACATAGCAGCCGAGCTCGTACCCGGGTGGTGGATAAAGGAAACTCTCGTTTGCTGGTTGTCAAGTTATTTTATGGAAAGCTTGCCATCATGCTACTTGCACAATTACCTTTGTCTAAAAAGAGTGGGATCATTGTAGCCGTTTCAAGTGTCTACATTTTCCGCCCATGCGCAATGCTCCTTATTGTTCCAGTGGGAGTCAAAATTGTGTTGCCTATGTCCGACCTTACCTTTTTTAGCGAAGGATAGTTGTTTGATTACGTTTTCTCGTCCTGAATATAGCTGAAAACTGCTTGCCGGGCATAAATCCAACAACCAACTAATCAATCAATCGATATTGTGAAATGTGGCCACATGTACTCGTGTCGGGAATTCCGCTGTTTTGAAGTACTCTCTGACGGCCAACGTTCCAGAAAAAGTCTACAAAAACGTTTGACGGCAGAGGATTCTCAGACCAACACTGATGTTTCAAAAATCGATAACGAACACTATTCCCACAAGAATTTATGATTTGCTTTATTGTAGAACATAAACGTCGTTAGATATGCTCGCTAATGTTGACGAGAAACAACTAGGCTTAACCAAAATAGAAAAAAATATTTATTGAAACAAAAATGCAAACAAGAATCTCAGATTTCTTTAATAATGTCTAGATAATTTTTACCGTAAATGTGTATGTTCATAATTGAATTGAAACATTTAAGAAATAGTTATGAGATTATCGTCTATTTTCATATTCTTTTTATACCCTTTATGTCAAAGGTAATTTCCTACACCCTCGGTATCGACAACATTCGTATGAAAGAACACATTTCATGTTAAAATTAGAGTATATACATATAGAATAATTAAATGAATTAAAAAATGTTTGTCTGTCCGTTCTTTTGCCTCGGTGCCTTCCTAAAGATGAGATGTTCTATTTGTTAAAATGTTATGATTTATGTACCTTATACTTGTGAGCTAAAGTAATTATAACTAAAGCTTGTGTTCTTAAAAAAGACTTATGTCTGTATTCTGCCGTGTTAAATACGAACATAACTAGACAAAACAAAATCTTCAGCATAAATGATACAAATAAAATATTTGCTTTTAATTAAGAATATATATTGCTACATTGACAGCAATGAAATACCAAGATTTCACAGTGAAATAAATCCCGGTTAATTAAGTTATTTCACTCCATGGTAGTTTCGTCATAATTTATGTCTATAACGACGTCGCCAGTAAACATCAACGCACACGAACATTCAGAAGAAAGTTCCTCCAAGTTTTCTACGATATATAAAATATTCGTCAATGTAATAAACCTTATAATCAAAAAAGCATTGTGAATGTTGAAATTAAATAGCCGCGCATGCCGAAACTCATTTTGATTAACTCGTTAAATCTGATGCGTTCTACGGTACACGTGATCATATTGTCAAAAATTACCCTGCGTAGTTGATGATCCTATAATTAACATATTTACGGAAAGAAAAAGTAGACATTGTGCAAACCTTGATCACATTTATTTCCGGTGTATCCTGGATTACATTTGCACTGAAAATCTGCAGCACCATTGTAGCAAGTCCCATGAATACATGGTGCTGACGAACAATCTAAAATGAAAACCCATGATCTTAAAAAAAATAAGTTTCTAACAAGGCCAAAAATCTATGTATTCTCAAACACTTATTTTTTCTAAGTTTTATTAGATGTTCTCCCACAGATTTCGTCTGCCTAAAACTGACATTAAACGTTAGAACAGAATATTATTTCTGGACATTTAATTTGTGTATAAAGTGGAGTATGAAGAAAAATAGCACGGAAATCAACCTGAACAACACGAGCTAAAAGTCAAGGGACGATTACAAATCAGGATTTAGACAAACATGTACAACAACAAACAAAAACCAAAAACACAAAACCAGAAAGTTAGTAACCCGGCCTAATGAAAACCACTGATGCACTCGAGTGCTACGAACGAGAAAGCAATACCTGACTCTAATTCGACACGGGTCGAGTTATTCATTTTCATATTGTCATATCTAGGTAAAAGTCGAATGGGAACGACTACCTATGATCCTTAGAAATGTCCCTGCATTGCATTTGAGAGATGGATTTCCTATAACGAGCAATTAAACTTATGAAGGGATTGTTCAGAGACGGAACATCATTATTATAGCAGAATATGAAGTTATGAACGAGTGTTCTTTCTTTATATGCAGTCTAGGAACTCAGCCTTATAAGAGTAAAAAAACAGGTCGACGAGTAGAGAACAATTAGTCCCCACTGGTACACAGTCTGTCGAAAAATCTTTCCTCGAAACATGGCAAACGTGTTTTCAGTCAGAAAATCTCAGATGAAAGATTTAATCAAATTTGGTAATACCAGTTTCCTTACGTATGAATACTGTTTTTATGACTGCCATCCTTGTGTCTCTAAATAAATAGTTTGCATTTATTAAATCTTTATTGCGTGTTTTCAATGTATTTTCAAACGACACTATTTAATAAGTTAGCAATGAATGATTTTAGCGTTAAACCTGTCGTGAATTCCATAAGTTGTGACAAAATTCAACGTTACCTTTTTACTAAATTTAATGACACACGTCTTTTGACAAAAAGCTGGAATGTTGGCTTATCCTTGTTAACTTAAACATCGGTGTCGCAAAAATACAAAACATTTAATCAACATACGAATCACACAAAGAATAAAATTAATGAGCTGTTAATAATTTTTTCATGATTTTAAGTAGAAGGCTGTATAAACTATACTTACGATCAATCGCTGAGAAAAAAATCAAAAGCTTAGCACTGATTATAAAGGTAACTAGCGTTAAATGTGTAATATACATCGTCATGCAGCATATACTTTGTATGTCTTTTTAAACAGTTTAACGCAACTTGCATATATTTGTCAGATATATTATGGTATCCAGTTTTAAATCGGTGATAAATACATGCAGCCGGTGCAAACCGTCAAACATTCAACAGAAAAAATAGAAATATTGGTAATTTATTTAAAGTCAAATCTATCTTAGTCTAGCTTGTAACCTCAATGTTAAAACTGCTGATTAATATTAGATGACAGTCTATATTAAACACAAGGTCATCAAGATATCTGTTATATATTTAAAATTCTAAGATCTGTTGAAAAATTGATGTTTGTTAAAGTTTTACTCTTTAAATTATATTGTCCAAAAGGTATCACTTCCAAAATATCATTCATAATTTTTCAATTTGGCCTATACCAATAAGATCATTCTTGAAATAAAAAGATATTTCTCTGTATTTTCCTCGTGAGCTGAATTATAAAACTCTATTTTCTTCTATGAAACAAACTAACATAAATATTACAAAAACTGTGCAAACCTTGTTCACATGTATTTCCAGTGTATCCTGCAATACATTGGCACTGAAAACCTGTGACACTGTTGTGGCAAATTCCATACTTACAGGGTGAAGAAGAACAATCTAAAATGTCAACTTATTATTTTTGAATGAATTATGGACAAAGTGACTCTATATGCTTTTGTCAAAAACCTTAGCATTAGTTTGCGTACTTGCTATTGCCAGTCCTTTCCGAATGATAAATTATAATTGTACAAATTATACTCAGCCATGCCTTATTTGCATCAATTGAAATCTCCACCTACTAATTTTATAACCTTAGTATCTATGACGACATTATATTTGACATATAAACAGCATAGTGTACCCTTTTCGTAAATAATATGATGCAGTGAAATTGGATACATATTCTTTATAGGCTGGTAATATCGGGGTTGCCATTTTTCCATATGGATGCATAACCATCTTTCAAAATTTTTATCCATTTGCAGTTTATCACAAGACGAAAACAAATCAAAACTTACGATCAATCGCTACAAAACAAAAACAGATCATAGCAAAACATTTATACATAAAATGTCTTGAAGGGTACCAAAAATTATGTAATTTGCCATGGTAGTCGCGTATTTAACTGCATGTAACATCTATATTTATTTACGTTCTTACATATTGGTCTCAATTGGGATAAGATATTAGGTATATAATCGCTTAAATATATAAATTATTATTTCTTATTTTAGAAATACGACAACAAATATTTTAACCAGTGTATGATAAAAATTGTTTTACTTTAAGGCGTAGACTTTAATGTAGATTAACAATATATATGTATCAGCAAAATAAGATATGAATAAATTGTACCTTCAGGACACAATGCTGTCCCAGTATGAATACATGAAATACGATCACATTTAGGTCCAGTATATCCTATATCACATAAACAATCAAAGCTATATAGGCTGTTGCTGCACTTGCCATGAACACATGGCGATGAAGCACAATCTATAAAACATCAATGCAAATACAGAACTAGATTCAAGATAGACATCCGAACATCGACTCATTCAGGATAAGATACAATAGGCAATATATATTTTTTTTATGTTATAACAATCTTAAGATGATAATGATTATGAAAATGCGTAACCAGCCGGTTAAATTTATCAAGCAAATATGTTATTTAGTTTATTTGGAAATAAAGTATATGATCGATTGTCTGATTGTCTGGTAACGTGTTGTGTAAAATATATGTAGTAAAATTAATCTTGGGAACATGTGTAAGTTTTGCCACAATGATTGAATCATGTACTATAATACTTCTCACCCCTCAGAGGGATGGGACATTTGAGAAAACATATGGAATTATATACCTTCAACCCCTGAAGTAATGTAAAGGGTTTTTATAAATAACAAAAATTCCTACATAAGCGATTTGCTTTCAAAACAAAAGACTTTGATAACAGTTCTCATTCTTTTGCACATTTTAAAAAATTCAATGAATGCAAAGTTATTAAAATATTTTGAAAAAACATGTCGGTTTAATTTTTTTTAAATGTTTGTGACCATTTTACATACTTTACAACCCTTTTTAGGTCATTTTATGCTTTTCACGTGTATTTGTTTACTGAAAAAATATATGCTTATTTCTGCTGTTCTTAAATAATACCGAAAGTGTAACGCTCCTTGCACGATGTAAACCGCAGTTGTAGATTTTGAAAAGGAGACTACTTATTGGAGCCGCTTAATGTCTAAATTCTCTGTCCTTATCCAATGCTTGCCACCTTCCCAGTAGCATTCAACTCATTCCCGTTAATTTATTTATTGTAATCTTTTTTGGTCTGTATTTAGGTTCAGTTTTGCATGCTAAACGTTTAGCAAATATTAATTACTCATTTCATAAGCTGATGATACACTTATTCGTATATGATTAAATAACTAACGTTATTATATAGATAGAGATGAAATATCAAATTTTCCGAGTGACAGAAATCACAGTAAATCACATGTGAAAATTATCGTTTATTTTCACTCTCGGGTTTTTTCCCGCCAAAAATGTCAGTTAGTTTTGTCCTATACAGATAATTATTTTGATCTATATAATAAATAGGATAATCAATTGGGCATCGTGAATATCCAAAATATGATCACTCGTGCCGCATAAAGCATCAGGTTAAACTCGTGCGCGGAACAAGTTCCGCGCACTCGTTTAATCAGATGCGTTATGCGGCACTCGTGATCACATTTTGGATATTCACTCCGACCAATTAATTACCCTATAAATATCAGTTAATCCTATTTTATAACAAAAAGTAATGCACGTAGAACAAAACTTACGATCAATCGCTGTGAAACAAAAAACAAAACATGAAATTGAATAATGAAATGTAAATCAAATGCAGCTCCTTTATAAACCTTAACACTTGTTTAAATGTGGTTAAATTTATTGTTTTTACTTTTTGGAAATATAAAATTGTAATTTTAAAGATATTTAATTTTGCCAAAGCAAATATTTCTTAGACATTTAACAATGCATATTTTATAAATTTTCGCGGTCTTCAAGGCATTTCATTTTGAGATACGATATGATGCTATTTTGCTATAATAATGCAAATGTATGTCTGTTTTACTTTGAAATCTTATAAAAACAATTGCTTAATTACTCCCCCAAAAATGTCTAGAGCTTGACATCTAGAGACGCATGTGACAGTTAACAGTTTTATTTCAATTTTAGGACAACGTATATAATCTCTGAAAATGACTATTCAACATTCAGATAACAAAACCTTTTAACCTAATTTGATTCAAAAGTTGATTGATTTGATCTTAATAATAGCGTAGGCTTTAATTAAGAAATAGATTATTGCGAGTGGTTTCAATGCAAATCAGAACAAGGTCAGACCTTATATTTTTCAATATTTTATAAAATGAAGACAAATATAAGGTGTAAACATGTTCTGATTCGCACAGAGCCCACTTGCAATACTCTATTTCGATTCTAATATGTCTAACAAATGTTTTATAAATTCGACGCGCATCTATAAGTTCACTTTGTCAATAGTAATATTGGTCTTAAAATTAATGATTATCCCAAAACAGCATATTTAAAAGCCAATAAAATTGACATAGAAATTTATGCTTGTCATTTCATTGAATATGCGTACCTTTGAGCAAACCAAACTAAAATCTTAACTACATTGGATCAATCCAGTTCGAAATTTTCAGTTGAGCTAAAGTCTAATTGTGACGTCACAGCGGGCTGTATGCTTATTGGAAACCTAATGTGTTCTCAAAGCATATGAAGGTCGCCATATTAGAATGTAGATTAACGATATGTAGGCAAGATAAGAAGTTTGTACCTTCAGGGCACATAACTGGATAGTCATTAATACATGAAAGATGACAGGTAAGTCCAGTATATCCTGCATAACATGTGCATTTATACCCGCTCTCACTGCTTACACAGGTGCCATGAATGCATGGCGATGACGCACAATCTACAAACAAATCAATAGACATACACGTAATTATGGCATTTAGTAACAATGAATTTCGCATAATCATAGTCTCTTAAAGAATAAATATAAAAACTCTATTAAATTTTCCGAACGTTTCGGCTTACCGGCCTTCCTCAGCGGAATTTTATTACATAGTATGCAACAAAATTCCGCTGAGGAAGGCGGTGCGGCCGAAACGTTCGGAAAATTTAATACAGTTTTTAACAGAGTTGATATATATATAACATATTGCTCTTAAACTTTCTCCTTTCTAACTTAACCGAAAATAGTTGCTTCCCAAGTCCGCCAGCCGGGGACGTGCCGTGCTGTTACTTGGCTTTGCTCAAATATTCCAACAAGATGTAATCAAAATTACCAAGGTGACAAATTCATTACGCCAGACGCGCGTTTCGTCTACTTAAGACTCATCAGTGGCGTTTAACTCTAAATGCTTAAAGAATTTTTTCATTCATTTATATATATATATATATATATATATATATATATATATATATATATATATATATATATATATATATATATATATATATATATATATATATATATAAAGAGTCAAAAGAAAGCTGCTAAACCAGTACACCTATTTACAAAAAATAATAAATGACGGTGCTTCTTGTCAAAAATTTAGACACAGACTGACCAACGAATGGCCTTATTGTGTGTCAATATAAATAAATAACGTAAATAATTATAACATATTGATCTTAACTATCTCATTCCAACTGAACCAAAACTTGTTTATAGTTGCTTCTCAGTCCGCCACCAGCGACGTTCCGTGCTGTTACATGGCTTTGCTTAAATATTCCAACAAGATGTAAAAAAAATTATCAAGGTGACAAATTCATTACGCCAGACGCGCGTTTTGTCTACTTAAGAGTCATCAGTGGCGTTTAACTTTAAATGTTTAAAAAATGGTTAAAAATTTCTGCTGTTCCTAAAAGTGGCGATTTCTTCTTTAAATCCGTACGAGCTTGCTTTTTAAAATTATACTTCATATATATTAATTACTACGACTTCTAAAAACATCATAAGCCAATTTTTTACCGAAAGCAATATAGAATAAAAACTTACGATCATACGCTGCAAAACAAAATCAAAACAGGTCACTATACTATATATCAAACTAGTACAGCAATGTTACGATATTAAATTTATATCTGAAATTCCTAATACTCTTGATCTTCTTTTAAATGTTGCTTATCAGTGTAAATATTTCTAAATAGCAAAATAATGTTAATAAAGTAGTCATAAAATGGAAGAGAATGTCAACATCATTATATTATCAGAACTATTATCACATATAATTCCTATGTATTAATATGGTTTTTAAAATATTACACATACTACATTTTTAAATATATGATTTCTTAGGAGACTGATACATTTTTTTGTTTTTTACACTAGTACAATAACATATTATCTATATTATCTAGATCGTTGTTACATGTTTTACCAGTTACATTTGTTACAACTATATATACGTCTACAAGTTAAGCCCAACACTGTTAGAATTAGATTTTTAATACTGTCAAAGTTTTGCTTACCCTGAGCGGGATTCTAACTCACACCGTTGTGACTGCGGCACCAATACGCCTGCGCTACGTCCATCGGGCTTGACACCTCGGTCAAATCCGCTATATCAAAATATAGCTTCATTAGCCTGGGTGAATCATATAATTAATCAAACAATGTTGTTGTAATTTCCCACTCTGAAAATCATCTGAACAAAGATTTCACGTTTGAAGTCGTTACACCACGGGAATCGACTCATGCTACTGTAAAACATTTAGGGAGGTTTTTAATACGGATCTTGTCTAGAGATTACACCTCTGTGTGTACATGCTAGGCGCAGCAGGTTTATGTTATAAACTTATACTAATTTGGGGCAACTTAAATATCAAATCGGTTTGTACGGAGGAGTTTCATAGTGCAAATTACAAAGAACTTGTTTGTTTAATTTATGAGACATTAATGCATATTATTTATCTAAACTTACTGTCGATTGCTGAAAGAAAAAACAAGTGTATAGAAGTTATAAAGGGTGGCCAAATGTAATATATATATATATATAAAGGCAAAAGGCAAAAACACTGCACATTTATTATAGAAACAGGTGCTTGTTTTGGACCAACAAAAAACCGCAAGTTTGTATTATCACTATTATATACTTTAATCATCACCTAAAGTTTTTTTAAAAACATTTTGTATTAAAATCATTTTAAATATTCTAAAGAACATAACGGAATTACTATGTATATACTGCTATAAAATTGCAAACCTCTATCACACGTAGCTCCAGTGTATCCACTGTTACAACGACATTTAACGTTATTTAAATCCATGTAACAATATCCGTTCATGCACCGTGATCTTGGGCAATCTGTAATTACAAGTTTTATAGATCTATAAAAATGAATGCCATACTAAACTATTAAATAAAGCATTCTAATAAAATGCGGAAAGGTAACTTACTAACAATTTCTGCTCTCAATACATTTGTTGTGTTTATTAAAATTGTTGACCTTGAAAAAAAAACATTGTATTGTACCAGTGCATAATATTTGTTAATACATAACACTCGGGCAGATATTCTTAAAATCTGGGTAATATCAGTTTCCGTTTTTCTTGTGTATTTTGATACGTATACACACTGTTTTTATTTTTGACGGCCTAACATTGCTTTTAACTGGGTACTCAGGCTTCCTGTCCAGTATAATACTGGACATCATATATAGGACGCCATGAAACAGCTACAATAATTGCTAAAATCTGCAATAAAAAACAATCAAACAAACACAATCAAAAGTAATATTCATACGGTATAATTGGTCTTATCAGGATTTGCAATCTACACTCTGTTAGTAATAACATTTTTTAAACATCTTATCTTTGTCCGTTTCAAAATGTTTTTAAGATAGCTTACAACTGACGCGTCCTGGTTAGAAGAAACGTGCGCCTGGCTTAATTATTTTTAATATTCATTGATGAAATTTTTTTTGTAGAAGTACATAGTCTATCCTTAAGTCATTAAAATTGCTGTACAATCGAGGTAAACAAAAACATTTGCATATATCCTGTTAAGAAATTACGTATCTGGTATCCAATTGATTGAATTTATCGACGTCGATAGAAAAAGCCAATCACCAAAAGTGATTTTATTTTTCTTCCAGATACACGTCCAAAGTATAGTCCCATTTAAACTTTTAAGTATTTGGCCGCTACATATCACCTTTTTTCTAAATCCAACATGTGTTATATTCTTTCGCAAATAAAGTGGCTTATAAGTGAATCAGCAATGAGTACAATATTGTTGGAATTTTTTTTAAATTTGCCTTGATAAGCAAAAGTTTTCAATTTGATATTATTGTTATTTATATTATTGTTGTTGAATTCATTTTATCGGTACTCGTGTCTGAAAAACATGTTTTATTTGTCCACACCTGCTTAACCATGATAAAGTATATAGTTTAAAATTGTCTGTTGTACTTGGTGACTCTCTTTGGAGTAACTGAGCATTTCAATGTATGTCTTGTCGATAGTGGGTATATTTTCCCTAAATACAATGGCTGTAATAGTACGAACTAATACAAAGTTACACCAAGACAAACCCTTTACAAAACTAGCAACGCATTTAGTAAAACAGCAAGACAGCAATTCATTTTTAGGAAGTATGAACGCGTAGGTGATAACTATAGGTTGAGGATTAATATAACATATTTCTGCGTACATTTCCATTAGTATGTAGTACATTTTAGTCACTTCCTTGTACGTTTTGATTGCGATTCAATATGTTCTAAAAATACAATGTTAAATGAGATTTATAAAAGTCACTTAGCCAAGCGTAATACGACGACGCGGTTATATGTAAGAATAAATATTTTCCTACTTTTATGCTCGTTTAACTACTTAAAACTTGACATTGTGTATGGGGCTTATATTTTTTTTTCTTTTCATTTTTAATACAAAATGTTGAATTTTAGTATCGTGAAGATATTCACTCCAATTCACCTCTACCACTTGCGGCAAACATACAATGTTGTTTAAGTTGCTCATTGACAGTCTAATTTTAAACAATGGATAGTCTATAGAAGCAAATACTGTTGGTTTATGAAAGAAATGGTTACTTTAATGCGTTTTTAGGAAAACCATTGTGATCTTGCACTCCTGATAGAAATGTGTATTATTTTCGCTCGTTACGCTTGGCTGCACATAATTTCATATCACGTAAGGAAGATAACAATCTTCCCAAAACGCACGTAAAAACTGTAAATCCTCAGTATAAGCAAACCAATTTACCTAAATTTTCACAGTGGGCACCGCTAAATCCTGTGTAACATATGCACTTATTTGATGTTGCACTAGGACAATATCCATGGCGACAATCTGAAAATATTTAAAAAAATAATATGAAATCGCATAATTATCAAACAATTAAACCTACGCATAACATCAATGTACAAAATTAGTTTTACAATTCTTCACCAACATAATAAACGTTGACCTGAATACCCACATTCGCGGATGCGTTACAGATGTCATTTACATTGACAACCCTTTAAACCCTTTAAATACAAAAACAAAATTCAATTTTACGTTGGAATTGTTAAAAAAATCCCTCTTACACACACACACAAACACAAAAAACCTGTCGAAATAATGATGATCATTTAAACTTAAAAAAATTTATGCATCAAATTACATCTTGTGACTATGTCAAGTATCGAATATAAAAACAGGATGTAATTGGGCGGTTTGTGTCCAGTTTTAACCGATCCATAGTCGTCTATATCAACTAATCTAACCAACAACATCCATCCTTAAATGCTTCCTATTTGCAATTCAAAAGATGAATGTTGATTAGATTATTGGATTTAGACAACTTTGGGTAGGTTTACGCCAATAAACCGCGAACCGATTTATGTCCAGCGTTAGATTAACTTATTGGATTTAGACGACTTGTATATTATTTTTTGTTTATGCTGTATCGTCATGTTTGTCGATTCGATACTAAATAAGTGTACTGGTTTGAGGCTTTCTTTAGATCCTTATATATATATATATATATATATATATATATATATATATATATATATATATATATATATATATATATATATATATATATATATATATATATATATAACGCCCGAGGCGTTTCTAAAGTACCAAGTAAGGTTATACAAAATAGACAACGTTAATATTTAAACGAAATTGAAATGTGAATATTTTATCCGGGAACGGTGCGGAACGTCAAACTCAGGTACAAACGTTTTTCGCATTTGTACTTTTTAATCAAAAACATCCATGTAAGCCAACAAGTCACGCTCAATTATACCTTGACACTGTGTTGTTATCACTTGCGACCAAACCTTAAAACTATTTTATAAAGGTCCAATTAACGTGTAAATGAGCGCCATATTGAGTAAAATAATTTATTGCCAATTGAGCAACAAAAGTTATTCTTTAAATTGATATAACTCAATAAAAGGAATCCTTATAGGATTTATACCCCTGACATAAAAATCACATTCCGTGAAACTGTTTCTTGAAAACTGACATTTATGCATAGTAGCTCCACCATTAGTCATGTAACAAAATTTTAATTTAAATGCATTTACTGATGTCACCTTTGGCCTAGATCCTTGTTATCATTATAACTGGAAACCCATAAAGGATAGATAGCATTTCAAATCACAAAAACGTTTATATATTAAAGACGCAACCTTGCTATGTTTTGACCGAAACTGTTTGGTGAACTGTTTTCGAGTTACAGTCGCTGACTCACTCGGTTTTGGGTTGAAACTTTAAAAAGATAAATGATAATATAATAAACATGTCATCAGCCAGACAGGGGCTTCAGTTAAAGCCCAAGGTCAACGATCATGGGTTAATACCATAGCAGCAAGGTAACCGCTTTAAAAAGTCCTTAGCAATCATTTAGTTTTACTATCAGGATGATGCACTTTACTTAACGATGTCATTTTATAACCATAAGTCCATAGAATCGCATAAAAGGACATATTATTGAATGACTTAAATGCTTTACTAAAATAAGTAAAAGGAATTTTCATGATTAGAAGTGGCATTTTGTTCATAGCAACAAACAATCTATAGCATCCATAAACTTTCTGACTTTACACCATAAACAAAAAACCTATGCATTTGTTCTCATAACTAATAAGTTTTTAATTACTATTTACTAATTTTCTTCCGCGACAGATCATTTTGAAACTTTGCAACATTCTCTATTGCAACTGTAAACAGAATACTTTTTGCTTCCAGAGTTATCTCCCCTACACCAAAAACCATTATATTGCAATAAGAACCATGAGAGAAAAAGTGAGAAATTTTAAGACTTTTGAGACAACTTTATGATATTCGTTTGCCAAACCGTTCGCAGCATCCCTGGTGTTAACATCAAGTTCAGTAGTGACTTTGAGCATTTGATCTTGCTTGTTATCATGAGCATAGAAACCCGTAAAATACAGATTAAACGTCGAACAATGAAAATATGTTCATGGTATTAACACGCAAACTTGTTGTGTTTTGATTGAACAGATTTGACGGCCCCTTAAGGTGGAATAACTCCCGTAGTCAGTAATGGTGAAGTCTTTATAGGTCAAAACATCAGAACCATACGTCTTAAAGATTTGATATCTTTTCCATTGGTTATATTGATTCATTACCTTGAAAATGGCTTAAATCGTATCATTATAACTTGAAACCGTAAAAATAGACTGTAAGTCAAAGCATTAAAATTGTGTATCTCATTAAGACGCCATTCTATTGTGAGATAACTCGAAAACCGTAAGAAAGACTAAATCAAGAAACATTTTGTCCTGACGAAAACAAAGGAAAGACGTTTTAATTGTCATATTATAAAGTAAAGTTTTGAAATCATATTTCATTGATCTTGAAGAATTATTACAATTGTGTGTTTGTTTGAATGATGATAAACGCAACTTTCAGAAATTGTTCAGCGGCAGGAAAATTATTATGAATACCTTATATCTTTATTGCATTTAATTTATTTTGTTTAAATATAGTTTAATGACATTTTCTGCAATTTTGTAGGTATATTATAATTTTAGGTAGTTGTTTATTGCGAAAGTTCTCCATTCCTTACTTGCTTGTATGAGAAATCGGAAAATTGGCAGAGTTCGTTTGTCAATATTATACTTTTTACAATATGTCTTGATGTCAACGTTATTGGTGACATAAATGAAATTTGGAACACTAATAATCTTTTTCTGAAGCTTTTCATCATGTGATTGTTACTTACGTATTGATTGTCTCTGCACTGAAGATTGTTTACAGAGGTTTGGATTTTAGGTTTTTGGCCAATTCGTTTAGTAATTTACAAACACACAGTGCTTCGTTACATTTTAAAAAAGAGATAATCCACCTTTTTGTTATTTTGGGAATATGAAAAATGAGGCAACCTTTTTTAGTATATGCGTTCTAATCCTTGGGATAAATTTCTAGGGGATTTACTACTGTTTCATTAATAACTGACAAGCTTATGGCATGCGAACGAATCACTTAGCGATTAACATTTGTACGATACCTCCTTGCAGGCTGTGTCGACTTCGATGTTATGTGTTTTCTTGTAAATCTCCTAACATGGATGCGTGTCGAGTAGATTAAGGCGGACCATGGCAGTTATTCATAATAAGTTATAATGTGCAACAAGACGTCATATTTTCTTACCTTGCTTATTTTCATGACATTCGTACCTACCACATGAAAACGATCAACGTAGATGTACTTTTTTGTTTTAATGGTGTATTTTGAAAAAAAAACGTACTCCAGGCGGTAAGGTCACCTGTGAAATAAAGTGTGCATGTTCTACATAATGCCAAACTCAATGTCAAAACAATTATACGCGACTATGACTTGTTAAATGCATGTACCATAAAATGGTCAATACAATTTTTTGTTTTTACAGTGTTGTAGTGTTCGACCGTTCACTTTATTGTTTTAATTTTTTTTTGTTTTTATTTATTTTATTTTGTGTGTGTGTGTGTTTTTTTGTTTGTTTATTTTACTTAATTAATCTCATTTATTTTAATCAACAGGTTTGAAAGTTAGGTAATGCGTATCTAATAAAAGACCTGACATTAAAAATATTATTGAGTAAATATCGTTGCAATTCTTTTAAGTCAACTATAAACCTATATAAATACAAAAGGAAATGGCTTCACATCCGGCGTCAATCAAATGTCTAAAAATATTATCTTCCATTTCCAGGTACTATAAATTTTCTTCATTTAAATATTTTCACATCATTGTTTTCCTGCAAAATTGCAATCCACGAATTTAAGCACCCACAAACCAATCTGTATTACTCAAGAAACCAAAATGTGTACCCATGAATTAAACTACATTCATAGTTTTACTGCAATCAAATTTAAAAAGAAACAATCAAAATACATTTGAATTTTAAAAATGTACATTTTGCCTTTTCTTATTATTTACGACTATGTGAAAGGCATAGTTCATTCTAACGTTCATTTAAAAACGATTGCCAACATACTTTTCTATTTTTCTGGCTTCTCACCCGGTATTCCGACATCCACCACATTAAAGTCATACTGCACAATTGTTTAAACAGTTATACATACTTAAATAAACAAACAAAATGCTGGAAAAAAATAATAGATATCTATTCCAAAAGTCTCTAAAAATATAAACTAACATTATTCTATTTCAAGGTAAGGTAGTCATTGAATAACTTCATCTATTTAATCATATGTTTGACCTAAATAACTAATTTGACCTTAGTAATGACCAGCCATCTTGCTGACGAGAATGGATTAATTATTTTAACATTTTGTAAACAGAACACACAATAAACTATGAATTTTTTTAACTACATATTTACATTTGTATAACAATGAAAATATTAATAATCTGCAATTTTATCCCCTGGTTGTACGCTTATGTTAGAGATAAAGACCAAGTACATATCTGGCAAATCGATCACGAAATGTAAATGTGCTATAATATCTTTTGTATCTTATCGTTGGTTTTGTAATTGTCGAAATGTTGGTTGCACTGTGTGTTTTATAATCATCTTAACACTAAAAATAACAATTATGAAAGGCAGTTAATCTAAAAAATTAATTGCTCGCCAAATCTGTTTAAGATTTGATTTTCGCTTTCGAAATCTTACCTAGCTTAGTATCTGTCTTAAGTCCCGTGCTTAAATGTCATTAATTAAAAGTATTGTTTTATCTGATGTAATATTGGAGTATAAATTTATTATACACCATTAAAATTAATGTATTAATTAGTGTAAAAGCTATAAATTTAGTTCGGCATGAAATCTTCAATCTATAGCCTTTTCTATTCGGCTAATATCATAGTAAACTATAACTTTAAGTTTGACAACAAATGTTCTATCTTTTGCTTAATCTCTCTTGTTGCCCAGATTAATCCAATTTGTTTTCTTATTTACGTCAATAAGCCAAGACAAGATTATTTTGAACCTAAATTATTCATATTTAAAGCAGTGTATTCTTTACATTCAGAACAAGAATATTCTGGAAGACTTCAAGTTGAAATTGATATAAGAGTAACGTTTGCACCAACGAGTTTGCCCAAAATTACGATGAAATCAATCTGTGGCATTATTGATTGGTATTTATTAACCTCGAAACTCTCATTCACTATTGGCCTCAAAAAATTTTTTAAAAGACATTATAACTTATTATGAATAACTGCCATGGTCTGCCTGATGGATTATTTTTTAATTTTTAATCTTCTCAATGATGGAAGATTTATAAGAAAACACATAACATCTCTAAACATAATACTGGAACAAGTCGACACAGCTTACTAGGAGTTATCGAACAAATGTTAATCGCTTGGGGATTCGTTCGCATGCCCTAAGCTTGTCAGTTATTAATGAAGCAGTAGTAAATTACTCAGAAATATATCCTAAGAACACATGTACAAACAAATATTTCGACTTCCGGAACACATATTTCGTTGGGATTTATTAATTCTTGGACCGCGAAACAACACATATTGGTACCCCACGAAATATAATACTTTATATTATTTCAGGACATGTAAATGTTCCAATACTTTTGAGGTGTGATACAGTTATTGATCAGTCAAACATTTAAATGATCCCGTATATTAGCCATGCGTGATTTAAAATTTAAATTAATTTTAACATTTAAGGCTTGTTTCAAAAGTATTGCTTTAATTACAACTAAATATTGTTATTCACTTACCATTACAACCGTTTACACTATGTACACACAATAACAAAAGTGTCGCTGTAAATAGTAGTAGCATTCCACAGGAAGCCATGTTGTCCTTAATTTAGTTTCAACAGTGAAATAGAACAGATAAGATAAAAATGTATCATTATCTGACATCAGAACTTCTCTTAAGCACATTTTACATAATATGAACGTGATGTATCTAATTTACTGATGGAGTTTTTAATGTTAACTACCTGCTGCTTTGGAAGTTTTTTTTAATTGAATTAATTCAAGCGTATTTATTTATTTTTTACTGTATTGTTCATACGCCTGTCAAAACTGATGTTGTGTTTGAGTCTGACAATGGGTAACGCAACTCCAATCGAAATTGACACAATTGCTAGTTTTCATGTCCTGAGGTTTAAGGTAAATAGTTTTTTAAGTATTGGCCATATTTGCATTTCGTAATATAAAAGGTTAGTGCTATGTAACTGTAGAAACAAATGTTCAGAGTATTGTAAAAAAAAATATACTAATCTTGCAATATGCATTCCCCACAATGGTTCGTGGCTACCCTTACTGTAATACAACTAAAGATGAGAAAAACGATTACCACTAAAAGTTGCCGTTCACTACAGGTGTCCTAGTTGTGTAAGTAGTTATGCTTTACACGTGGCTAGAAAATAGAAAGTTACTTTTCTTTTGATTATTAGCAGGAGCAATGATTTTGATCCTGTGTACAGTAATGGTATGTACAGGATGCTTTGGTAAATGTTACTTATTAAATAGTTGTTTACGTTTGGTTAACTAGACCAAAGATGGTTTGTCACATATCTGCGCGCAATCTCGATATTAGTGTCGACAAGACACCATAGAATTAGTTGCCTGCAAGGTTTTTTAATAACGATCTGCTGGCAAAAATGTTCCATAAGCAGTAGTCTAATGACAATATAGATAAGACATCATTACCAATTCTTAGCATGAACAATTTTTGAGCATCATTCGCCATCCACTTCGTTTGATACATACACGAAAAATCATATTTTGCTTTGAATTAAATCCTTTTTTAAATTGGTTTGTCCTACTGTAGTAATTGTAACTTGATTGCTTGCTTTTTTTACAGCTGTATGACGGTATGATATTTTATAATGTTTAGAACTTATTGAGAAAAAAGATTGACTTGAAAAATTTGATGATTTTTATTCATTTAAGTATTTCGAAGTTGCATGAATTAGCTGAAGGTGAAAGCCTCCAACAGAAAAAATATAAAGTAACAATCTATGTTTCCATGTTGTCTCGTCTCTCCAATGTATGGCAGGCGATGAATTAACTTATAAAAGCACACTTCTATTTATAGCGATCGCACAAAGAGTTCACGTTAACTTATATGAAATATTATTGAAACATACTAGAAATAATTATTTGTATTAGATTAAGGCTACAGAATTTAGAAATACACAAACAAATTAAACAACAATACAAAATATGGCTCAGGTTTGTTTGTTTGTTTTTTTTGTTTTTTGTTTTTTGGTTTGGTTTTTGAATTAGTCATGCATTGATTTTGAGGAATAGTTTTTAAATGTTGAAGTGTTTATGATTAATGGTAGCATGCAATTAAAAACATTATGCGGATATTGCACATTTTGTAACGGATATCTGCCGCAAAAGTATGCGCATCATCGAATTGTCTGTAATTGACAATGCAACCACAGAGCGCGGCCGTATGTGACAGATGAAAGTTATCCCTAAGATTTTAGAGCTTGACAGATTATAATACGAAAACCTAGACTTCAACCGTAATGGGTAACGTGTAACGTGTAATGAGGGTGTTACACTCCGTGACGATAAAGACCCCATTGGTAGATAATGATAAAGATTAAACTAGTTGTATCCGCAAGAAAAGGCTAATTCTCCGTCCTACACACACTTTGTCAGTGACGGTTAACAGTGTGTTCTAAATATCCACTCTCTTTTCTTTTGATTTATTGTTTGCTCACTTTTCTTTGAAAAACATTTAATTAATAAATCAGTTTAATCTCATTTATTGTGTTTTCCAAGATCGGACACACAGATGCCTTGATGCCACTTAAGTTATGTTATGTTACAAGATTTTGTTTATTAGAAGGCGAGTGGAAATAAACTTTTACTAATAACTGTCAAAATCAAACTACATTACAGACGCTTTACGATTGTGTTGCATTTTTTTATATTATTGTAGGGTGGTAAACAGTTTATTATTTAGTCAATCGTTTCTTTGGGTTAGCGAACACATTATCAGGACTACTCAATAAGGCCGAAAGCTTTGTTTTGTGTTGTATGAGCTGTCAAATTCATTACACTAAAAATAATAAGATAGACAAGTGTTTTTATTATGTAGATACATGCATTACATGAAAACTAAGTACACAACCCGCAGAATTTCCTGCAATTGTCTTCTTTAAACAACCTATATAGTGGATTTGTACACAGATCTGCATCATATTCGTTACAGTTTGGTATCTTGTCCACGCATGGAATTGGGGAGGTATGAGCTACAAAATACATAGTACAAAATCAGTTATCTGAATTAAATACACGCAAAGAATGTGATATACAAGTAATAACAATTTTTCATTATGGGTTGCTGTACCGACAGTAGGAAGATACTGATAGTTACTGGAGTTAATCAGATCTGGACGAAATTAAAAATTTAATATGTATACCCCCTTGATAACGCAAGGGCATATAATGATAAGAGAGCCCACCAGTCGTTACACTTGTGGCATGGTTTTAGTTTCGACAACTCTACCTACACTACTCAATGAAATTTAATTCTACTTACAGAATCTGTGTGACATATTGCCAGTGCACCTAATATTTTACCTTTTGATCGGAATGACTTTTTTGGTGTCTTATAGTAACACTTAAACTGCTTTTCTATCACATAAGTAGACAGTAGTAACAATTAGTTTTTAAATGCAATCACTGCAGTCGGTGAAAATAAGTCAGAACTTCATCGCTTGGAACAAATGATTGAAGTAATTCAAATGTGTGAATGGCATAAAATAATGTATAACAAACTGCATATACACTTAAACAAAACACTTACGGTCACAAAAACCACAATATACGCTACATCTTACTTCAGCCCACGGTCTGTAAACACTGTCGCTGGGACAAATTTTATCCTTAGGGTAGACTCTGCAGTTGATTAAATCTCTGCATTCTGTAAATTTAATTTGAACGTACATATTTATTATGTATTATATAGTTTTCAAAAAAATCTATTTTTGTGAATAATGAAAAATATAGTTCGTAAAGTTAAATTTAAAGTTTCTGTTTGGTCTTGATGATTGTTTAAACAATTATAATTATTTAGTGCCACACCATATTAATGTCGACGGACCGACCGCCAACATTTTTTATTTTTTATTTTATTTCTACTCTTTGAATCCTAAACTCGAGAGCGCTCAATGTAACTGCCGTTGTATTGCATCTACAAACTAAATTATCGAGTAATTTGAAAAAGGAAAACAAGCATGCAGTTCTATTAGTGAAGATATCAGTCGTACAAGGGATGTCGCGTTTCTCCATTTCCAAAAATGTATCTTAAGTATCTAAATATCTACATTCGAAAAAGTTCATTTTATTAAAAAAAGTTATCGCTCGCTCAAACTTTTTCCGTTTGCCTATAATATTTAGAAAATCAAATATTAAAAGTGTTATATCACTTGCTCACTTCATTTCGAAATGACAAAAATTCGAAAAACAAGAAATTAAATTGGCATGACCTTAATAGTTGTTGATTGTGGTATGAAATGCTAAAACTGGTATAAAACTGCTATTAACTTAGACTACATACCTCCAGTGTGATTTAATTTATCATCAACATTTATATTTGGTAACTGATTATCTGCAAAAATAATAATGGTAAACTTTGACAAAATTATATATGAATAAATATGGCATTAAGAGTTCGCCATGTTTTAAATTTACAAGAAACAAAGCAATGGGAAAATGGATGGACCAGCGCTATCAATTTGTTTACGGCACTAGTAAGGTAAGACAGTAGATTGTAGTTGCGAAGAATTTAGCATGATGATGTGGCTACAGTAAGTTTTCTATTGCAAAGAGGGGTTTTTTTTATCGTGTAAGGAGCACGGCACTCTCCACACTAGAGACGCGCGGGGCAGCTCAGTAGGTCTAGCACTAGAACACTTTTCAGTATGGTCCCAGTAGTGATCAAGACATCAACGTGTGTATAATTATCCTTGTTCTTTCGTGCTATATATTCTAAAATAAGGTATATCTTTTGTTGGGACTTAAAACGACGATCACATATTAATATTAAATTTTCTTTCAAATCAATACTTGATCAGATCTTTCAGTTTCCCAATCCACCAACAACAGAGCTGCACAATACGCCCTCGTGTATAAAAATTAATAATATGACTTTTGACTCTGATAATGCACAGTTAAAACAAGGAAGATCTGGCCGAGGAACATAGTGGAAGACGTGTGAGAAGATTGACACGCTACATGAATGTTAAAGACTCATTTTGTTAATGTCCATCAACAATGTTTCTGCCAATGGTCCATTCCATTTTTTGTTTTATCTTGTCCTGAATATATCTAATGTACGGTTTAGCCAAACGTTCAACACATTTTTTTCGACACATAAAAAAAATTTAACTCCACTACACATATAAGAATAATTACTATCGGTTGTAACTGGGTGATGGCTGACAGATGGATTGACAGTTGAACCACCATGTACCGCTGAATGAGCAGTTGTCCCACCATTTACCGCTAAATGAGCAGTTGTTACACCATGTACGGCTGGATTGACGCTTGTGCCACCATGTATCACTGAATGGGAGGTTGTAACACCATGCACCACTGAATTAGCGGTTGTACCACCATTGATTGCTGGATTGGCGGTAGTACCACCGTGCACCGGCATACTCGTAGATACTAATTAAAATAATTACAACTTGCTTTATCGCTGTTACAGTTCGTTAAGTCTAGCTTCAATACAGTCTTTATAGAATCGTTAACATATTTGTACAACCACGTAAGCTCATTTTATCCGCCTTTCTTATTTCATTTGCTTGTATGAAATATTTTTTTAAATACTGATCTTATATCTAAACAGTGTTACGTAAAATCCATACAATGGATATATAAATGAATGCATGAAGACTTGTAGTAACAATATTTACTTCGATATTCGTATTTAACGTAATATCTACAGCAAAAAACGCCTTCTCAAACAAGTGGGTACTGGATATGTTACCTTAATGAACAGACTGCAAATTGCCATAAGCTATATATATATATATATGGTTGTCACAATACTTAGACGTTTGTATATATATATAAGGTGTCATGTTAAACAGTGACACAGACTCACATGCTGAATTTGGGCTTCCACTAGATTTTGACCCTGAACCCCCGCTCGTTCCCGCTTCTGTTTTATTAGTGCCACCTGGGAAAAAAAGTAAATAACAAAGAAGTACTAATCATTAAAACGAACATCTGTTGAAAAGTTTTAAAGGCAAAAACATATTAAATAAAAAATAATAAAGTTGTGTTTCTCTCTCGAATACTATTTTTTCAAATAAACATTTAATTTGCCTTGCTAAACCCTTATGTGGTAAACTAACGATTTATTCAACGTCCTTAACGTGAACTATACTCGTAAAGATTTCATTTTGTAGAACTTGTGTTACCGCTATATAATGGAAAAAAATTAATAATTAATTTAAGCACAAAAGGAAATTGCTATGTCCAAAGATTTCAATAAATTAAATAAGTTTAAGAATCAGGTATTTAGAGGCATTGAACGATAAAACGTTAAAAATGTGTTTATAATTAATCTAGTAGTTTGCAACTATTAAAAATAGCATGGGAAAACAAAATTAAATTATATCCTGAAAAAAAGTAGTTTTATCGTTGAGTCTAAGGAAAAGAAAACAATATATTGCTCTGCTAGTTTGTTGATTGACTAATTCAAATTCAAAGTCAGTGTGTTTTTCAAACAGCGTTTAAAAAATTATTTCTGCCAACGGAAAACAAACCGGCATACCAGGAAAATTACAAGGCCGTTTACCACATATTTGTACGTAACATGCCGTTATACACACACACTAGTGCATTTTTATTATTTGTCTAGCACTCAACATAAAAATACCCATGACCCACCTATACTGTTGCATCACCTGGCCCAAAACTATTAAGTTAAATTGTATACTTGTGATTACATTCATTTTATTTCGCAGTGCCAGAAGAATACTCAATTTCGGGATTATTGCTGATATTAGAGCATTAAGAAAGTTGCATTTTGTTCCGCAACGCAATTAATGGTTTACCACTACCCGCACAATACACTGAAAGAACTATTCAATGAATAATAGTGAAAGTTAGTAAAATCATCAGTATTCCTTAAATTACAATGCATATCAGTGTGAACTGAGACAGTTTAATAAGTGGAAGAAGATGTGTACCTGATGACCCTGCTCCACTGGAAACAGTATGTCCGTCAGATATAGTTACTCCATTAGGTACAGCAGTTGATCCTAACGATCAGGATAAAAGAAGAAAACGAGGCGTAACAAAAAGTCTAACCAATGAAATTACAAAGTAATGGCTAACATAAAAATCCCAAACACAACCAGCCTTGACAATCAGACTTATAAAACATTCAATAAGCAGAGACTATCTAAACAAAATGTTGATATCAAGTGTAGCCGAAAGATCGTGGAATTTTACTGTACACTTTCGCTCTCCTTTAATGAAATTCGACAGCAATATACAGCTATATATAGCCGAAAAATTGTAAACCTCAAACAAGCACAATAATATAGTGCAAAAAGATTACAATTAAAATTAATATTCAAGTGGCATAATTGTATCACTCTATTTTTGTTGATTTATGCAATTCCATAAATCTGACAAAACATGTTAGTGAGTTTAGTGAAACCAAATGATGATAACTATTTCAATAATTTACAAACATGTAGATTATTGAAAACAGGATATGTCTCTAAACTTTGCTTTCAGTGAATAGTCTGTACTATTTCTTAATTATATATATTTGAAAATATGTGTGTTACCACTATGAATTGATGATCCGGTTCCACTCTCTTAAACAAAAAAAATAAACATATATTAACTTTCTATGCACACGATCCGAAAATGGAGGTGTTAAAATCGTTAGATCGTTGATAAATTAAAAAAATTCTCATCCTTACGACGCAACAATTAACAAGGTATTTTTGTTTAAGAAGTCAGAAATCTAAGGAATAAAAATTTTGTTGTATTTACGTTTAAATTAGATGCCAAGAATATTATAAGGTATTTTTTTTGCACGAAATACACTTAATATATTATTTTAATTTAATTATTTATCGAAAAGTGAAAAATGTATTTCATTTCTTATTCTTAAACAATATTTTTAAGTCTTTTTAAAATCCTATTAAACAAAGATAGAAAAGAATTCACAATTGCTATACGACGTTTGATTGCATACATGAATATGAAGAATTTTACTTACCTGTTCCATTTCCTATAAAGTCAAAATAAAAATTAATTATTTACATGTGCAGAATTTATGGGAATTTCTTTAGAAACACTTTTAAATTTTAAAAGTAATGTTCCCTGTAGCCTCATTAACTACTAATACCCTGCACAAAACAGTTTTTTTACCTCCATGTGTACTTGATCCTGTTCCGGCACTAGTATTAGATGACAGGTTACCGTTACCTCCAGGTGCTACCGTGGATGGTTGGTTTCCTTCTGGTGGACAAAAGAAGTCACAGTTATTATGTCCTGAGCCCGCTGATGTTCCTGGAACTTCACCTGCTCTCTTTTTTACTGAAAAAATTAGAATTCACAATGGATTTTAGACACTGGTAGAACAATGGACAATGCAAATTGTGTTATCTTCATTTGCAGTTCGATATTGCGAAAAACGGTTCACTTTAAAATATTTTTGATCAAGAAACCTGAAACAGTTCATTGACTGGTTGCTTCCTCTCTTTACATTTGCTTTATTTACAATTAAAATTTATCGCCTCAAAATATCTCTAACTAATCTAAAAGCGTTAAACCATTCAAGCAATCAAAATCTGTCCTAAAATTACACTCTTGTTTGTGCATACTGTAAATTTTTGCAATAACTTAACTTCAGAAGTGACTATAGAATGTGTTTTTTCCGCATTTAAGAATTACTTTAGACAATTTTATTAAATGTTAAGGAGTATCTACACCTGTAATTGGACCACACATTACTTAAAGGACATTCTAAAATGATGGACATTAGGCCACAAATAAATCTGGGAATATGCATAGTTAGAACGTATAAATAAGAGGTATACCAGCTGATCAACATTAAATAAAGTCTAAAGCCTCCGTGCTAAACATTTGAGATTTTCAAAGTAATTAATTATTATTAAGCCCATTAAAGAAAACATCAGCATAGTAGATGATTTATCAAGCTTGAGTTAAGCATTTGCTAAAAACCTAATGTTATATCGAAAGCGTGATTATACATTTGATATAACAAACAAGCAGAAATCGCACAAAAAAAGCAAATACGTCAAGACAAGTTATCAGCACTATGTTGTATTTAGATCAATAACATTTAACTTTCGCTACATAGGAATATTAACATTTTTATAATGAAAACATAAATATGTATGGAACTAATATAGAAAATGTATGTTATTTTACTTTAAAATTCGTTAACATTATGGCATAGTTTTAAACAATATGTTTAGATGTGGCTGAACACCGGATAAAATGTCTCCTCGCTTTGACTGACCTTTTCCTCGATAAGCATTTGTTTGTCCATATATTGCACAAAGCAGAATACACAAACCGATTATTTGTTTCATGGTTTCAACTTTGACTGATAAATACCTGGTTATATATAGTAATTCGTTTGTAATCGTGATGTGACTATATGCACATGTTTAGTGCAAGTATAACGTCATAGAATGACCTTAAATTTGTCAGTTTGAAAAGACAGGGTTGTTGTTTCCGGGATAGAAATGTTTTAATATATTTAACAAGTCCAGATGTTATAATTTGTCATATTTTAATGAGCAATAGTCAAATAATGATATTATAACAAATCAATCAGAAGCAATAAGCAATCATACAAGGAAAATAATACATTTTTTGTAAATAAAGACCGGTAAATTTGATTGTTGCATAAAATCCGCAAAGTAAAACCAAAACACCCTTGCAACTTTGCAGTAAAAAGAATTTTACATCATTAATTTGATTACTGTGTAATGGGACGTTGTGTAGTTTATATACTTACAAGTTCCAGTACCATGGGAATTAGGTCCCGATCCTGTCCCAAGTCCTGATTGATAAAATCGAACAGTTAGCCAGTCTGACAAGATGCAGTACAAACCAAACAACAATAAAGCTCTCATATTGCGCAACATTTGTACTCATAGTTCAAGAACTATTTATTTCTTCAAGACATCCTAGAATTAGTTAAGGGGATATAGGACACTTTCACTGAAAATAATTTGTCAATGAATTTTCTTTACATTTGCCATATGGTTAGTTTTTTATACAAGTTATCATTATTAAAAATAAAAACTAAGGGTTTCAAAGCCTATTTGTGAGAGGTTGAGCTCTTAACTTTTACATATATATAGATTATACAGAAAAGAGAATAAAATAACCCTAAAATAAAAGATTAAAAAAATTCTGTCCAAAAAAATTTCTGAATTTTTTTATATAATGTCATGCAATTAGTATACATTTTAGTGATGAAAAGAAAAATATGGGTTTCAGAGTTAAATTTTTGTCCATTGAGAAAAAATTGCTTAAAAAGTGCTAAAAACTTGTATTTTTTGGCAAAATAACATCCCTTGTAAAAAGTTTCATTTTAATTATTTTTGCCAACAACGAACTCATTTATGTGAAAAAATGTTTATTTTAACCATTAATAAATTAAAGTAATAATATGGGTATTAGATTTTTATTATTAATTTAAATTTTATGGAAATAAATGTTCTATTTTGAAATTTTCACAAAAAATGACCTGCATCCCCTTAAGTACAGTACAATGCTAAGATTAGTCGAGATTAATAGGTTCTTTTATACGTTTTGGGAAAGACCGTTTGATCTGTCACGAGTGATAGAAATTTATGTCTTTTCGCGAGTGGAGCGCAGCGGAACGAGCCAAAAGACATAAAAATTCCTATCACGAGTGAAAGTTCACACGACTTTCCCAAAAACGTATGAAAGTACTTATTTCTTCCGTAAACCAACACCTTTCACATTGCTATATCCTATAGACTCTCCATTGTTTTATACTCCATTGTCTGCGACATCCAATCAGATGGCCGGAAACAAGAACGTCATAGAAGAACGTTGTGATGCTTCCATAACAACGTTGTTGCTTCTGGCGTTTTGATTGGATGACGCAGCAAGTACAGATGTGTGCGCGTGAGCTCATCTGTACTGGGTCATCTGTACCAGAAATCGGCCATTTACGGAAGACTGTGGATTCAAACATTGTAATATTGTATTTTATTTAGTATTAAAAAATGTATGCGTATAAATAGGAAAACCACATGCGCATACATCTTTTCTATTTCATTTCCGATTATTTTTAAAACTAGAAAATGCTACTTGTAAACCATTGTTATTATCCAACGTCTAACATATGTAAACTAGTAGTATATAAATACGGATAGATAGCATCTATAAAACTACACTACCTTTTCTAACATGAATGCATGCACCAACGAGATGTTTCTCAATTTACTAATCTATTCACTATGAAACTCAACATTTAAAATTAAATATTCACTTACTTGATCCATTCACTATGAAAGCAAAATTAAATAAAATTTATACTTAAGTAGAAATATTTTATTCAAAAGAATGCTTTTACCTTACTTAAAAACGTAATTTTGGAATTTAAGTAACAGTCTATAAAACTCAATTCCATTATCTGGGACCTTCTTTGTTCACAAAGCTGCTAAGCGTTTCCCCAGGTAGCTAAAATTAGATGCCCTGTCAAATTTGCCACTACAAATGGTAAATTTTTCCGTTATTACCAATACTACATAGTATATAAGTGGTATTCAAAATTGCTTGCTCTTTGGTGCATCATTTCCCAATTGATTGATTGTTTTGGTTACTTGTATGATCACCCAAAAATATGAAATACTACCCGACGGAAGTAGAGCAAACAAGCAACAATCAATAAATAAGAATTCAGAAGTAGGACAATTCATCTAACGTATTTGTTGTAAGGACTACTGCTCGTTTTCTCATTAACTCTTGTTTTATAGCAGTGTGAACTTAATCAAGTTCATTTCCATAGACGGCAAAACGAAAATCGAGTAAATAGACAGTTTTAAATGATTTTTCTGAATAAAACTATGTGTTGCATTCCATATATATTTTTTAATTTATATTTTTCGCTGTTTTCGTGTTATTTAAAGTGAAATATGAAATAAAAACACAACACAAATTGATAAGTAAGAACTTACCTTTCAATGTTGTTCCTACAAAAATGGCATAAGAAATGAAGATTTATGCACACCTGCCTATGACTAATGTTTTAAATGTTTCCTTTCCACTGTTTGGATGATATATAAGCTTAAAATATGTTAACGCAAAAAACATACAAATATCCGAACGAGTGTTTATATAAATAAAGATTTAAATCATCAAGCGAGAGCCTCCTTGTTCAGGCAGTCTAGATAGATAAATATCTATTTATGATCACCTGTGTGTCAAAAATGAGTCACATTTATAAATAACCATAAAGAATAACAAAAACCACAAAATCAGTCATTCGAACTTAATAAAAGACATGGATGCACTCAAGTGCTCTGGACGAGTAAAAGTGCCTGCCTCTAATTAGACACCCTTGGAGTTACTTCTAGTCAGATAAAAAATATTATTTACAGTAATTGATATTGCCATGGAGTCTACAGTTATCTAAAGTATCTTAATTGTCTATTCCTAAGATGTAGATGGCATTGATTTGACATATCTGTTTAAAATAATAACGATCCTAAAACTCTTAAAAATATTAATTGAGCATTCCGATATTTTTGGTTTGAACTCCATTGCTTCACCTAGATTAGACGTTTGATTAAACGATTTTAAAAGGGGACACAAAATATGACTACAAATGTTGCAGAGATCGCATATATAGTATTACCATTAGATTTATTTCATGTTCAACTCTTTCTAATAATCCCGATAGTCTCATATGTTGCAGACTACACAGTGCTTAAATTTAATAAAATAGATAAATGCCAATGTCGATGCTAAATTTACTTACTCAGACATAAACTTTTGTATCCTTAAAACTAAGAATTTCGTTAATGTGTATATTATTGTTTTGTTGACAATGTGTGATTGTAATAGAATTTCAACTCACCAACAATTACATCTATGGTTGTAGGTGGATTTGTATGTAGTACTGTAGTTCTAACCTGCTGTTGATGTGGTTGTACCTCTGGTGGTTTGTTTGTACCTTGTGCTGAAGATCCAGTTCCCTCGGCTATATAAGTTCAAGATAAAACAAATTTATTGATAAATTAAATTATATTCCAATTTTTTTACACTTAAAGATTTTTTTAATTTTTTTTTAAAGCAATGGTTCCTTCTTTTACTAACTGATATAATAATAATGTTCATCAATTATTATCCAAAATAGTTGGTAGATGGTAGCAGGCACCGAAGGTCGACATTCCAAAATGCAAAATCTAATATTAATATTGAAATATATATGGTCAGCATTTTAAACATTGGTAAAATGCAATTTTAATATGATGTGCGTCAGACCCTAGGAAAGCAAAGCCGTATTGGAATGTGTAATCACATGTTGTTCATTATGCGTATTACGATAATCTACAGTGTATATTGATCTTCATTTCATGACAAAACATGTCTCCTAATATTATCATAATGTCGTTTTCAACACATAGTTGTATGTGTAAACTGGTATATATTTGATATTTCTACCTACATGTCGACTTTCCTCATTTCTCCATCGTTACCTGTCTTGGGTCCCAGATGTCCATTGACGAAACGTGGAATTATGTGGTTCTTTTACATTTTTAATGTTTATTAAACTATTATATCCTTTCTTATATGCATATGTTTTCTACTTTTATTACTTATTTTCATTTTCTGATGTGTTGCACTTAATATCCAAACACGGATCATCCTTTCCTATAGCAGAATTGAAATGATTCATGTCTTCACATATTCTAGATATAGATTTGAAAATAGTCGCATTTTATACATACCTGTGCCATTTCTGGTAACGGTATTTGGTTCTATTGATACAAAAAAGATACTATTAAATAATTGTTTTCCAATCAAGGTTGAATAGGCTTACTTTAATGTTAGATTCCGTCATATCCCCCTTTAAATTTATTAAGTGATTAAACGATAATCTATTCGCCTTTAAACTGTTTTTAATTCGATAGATTTTAAACTAAATAGGAAATTGAACAATTTGCTGAAACAAAAGGATTGATGATATGCCTTTTATTACCTAGTGTGCTCTTTTTACGTTTATTGCGGCAGAAGATGAAAAAGTACTTATCTTAATATCGTAGTTAGATTAAATCCTCGTGTCATGTAGCCTTACCTCCAGTTGTGTTTGTGTCTGTTCCGTTTGTCTGTATTTCTGCATATAAATGTGCAATATGTTTGAAAAAAGTTTAATAGTAATTCACATGACGAGTATAAAACGTGGACATTGTTTACATGTCACTGTCTGTCAGATTATTACAACAGACTTAATTATATTATTAAGTTACACTTGAATATTTCATATTGCATCATAGATGTAACAACACATATGCTTATCGCAAATGTAATGTTTCTGTCAGCAAGGACTGATCGTAGATTAAGCTTGTGTGAATATGCGCTACTTTGGTAATTTATTCCTTGTAACACCACGGCATTATTCTGTTATTTAAATTAGGAATGTTTATAAATTTTATATTAAACTTAGCATTTATAACATAACAAAGTCATATGTAAGTCCTAAATATATGTGTAATATCTCTTTATTAATATTTAATGCAGTATGACATTCAGTAATAACCATGCATTAATGTCTATTAATAATATATTTTCCCTTAATAATCTACATTTAGTTGATATTGCATGCTTAGTGTAGTTTAAGATAATATCTCTGATATTTTGTGTGATCAAAAAGTATATTTTTTTTCCTTACTATGCGCTTAAGCAATATGTATATGTTTCCATCAGTTTATTACCTGTGTTGTTATTGGGAATTTCTGTCGTTGTAACTAGTACTGTGAACAAACACATTTAATAATTATTGCTCTTTATTTAACTCAAAGATACACGCATCAGTATGACGATATGATTATGCCGCTTGCTTATTAAAAACCATAATAATTATACCAGTACATGTACATAATTTATTTTTTATGCTTTATTTTTAAATCTTATGTTTTTTTTTAAATAGACATTTTTAATGTTAAAAAGGTTTGCACATCATTAAATTTCTGTTTATAAAAAACTTTTAACCCGGCTAATTATTAACAGGAAAACGTAATTACCCAGTCCTGACTTATCCTTCAAATAAATATTGCACAGTCCTTAACTATGCCCTATATACACTTGTTTTCATTCCTTTTACTGAGCTCATGCGATTTGCTGTGCTTCTTTGTTTTGTAAATTGTGATCATTTTTTTCTTTTCGGCAGTAAACAGTATATATGAGATTAGCTGGTGTTGACTCCAATGTTTACCGTTAAGCGGTATATGTGATAACAAAATAATAATGAAACTATATTACTTCCGAAATCAGTGTTTGATTCTTTTTAACACGATCAGTGTTATATAGGTTTTTATATCTACTGTGAAAAACTTACATGTACAATTAATAGTATGTGGAATTTCTGAAATATCCATCAACATATTTGAGATATTATATTACAACCGAGATTTAAAAAAACGTTCTTTACCAAAACATATGACTACTATTAAACGCAGCTCAAAATTATTTTAAAATATTAAGCACAGTTTTCTAAAATATTGCAAAAAAATAATATTTTAAAATTACATGTTTTATATTCTTATTGCGGTTAAACACTTTATTGGTTTAACATAAAACACGAACACAAATATAGATATTTCACAATATTTTTTAAACGTTGTCACCAAATCGAATACATTTATATTCTATTAAATTTACATTTACCTGTTGAAGGCTGAACATTGCCATCACCAAAGTCTGCAAATTTAAAAAACATATAAAACTAAACGGTAGGTTGATTGTAAATTTTTTTTAAATCCTCACAAAAATTAACCTGTTTCGATAAAATGTTGAAACGGTCCTCCTTTCGTAACTACATTAAGTTTTTAATAACATAAAAATAGTTTGGTGTTTTAAAGATATTCTTATTTATTTCACTATTTTTTAATGAAATATCATGGGCAGTTTTAAAACACCAATTTAAATTCAAACATTTCATTTTTTGTTTTAAAAACACAGTGACCTAATTTTATTATACTATATATTATAATAATAAATAATTATATCTATTTCGATTGTTTATTGTTACGGGGAAAAAACTTACAAAACATATGTCAAAGTAACTAACGGAATATTTTTTAAGAAACAAATGTTAACCATAGCAAAGTCGTAATTGATGTTATATTTAGACCAAAGCAGATTAAAATATTATAGAAATTTCGATTAAACGTGCAAAATGGTCATTTACATTACAACTAGCAAACGATAATATTATAGGTGTACATTATATGTATTATGCGGCTATCATTCTATTATTGCATTTTGTTCTTCTTTAAAATTAGAAATATCTATTCAATTAAAACTAATATGCTATTATTTTCGCTTTAAATGACGAAAGTGTAAAAGATACCTATGAAACCTGTAACAATAAGACACTATATTTAACCATATTTTGTAATACATGCAACGTAATACTAAGATTCATTCGAAATGAAACTTCTTTTAATACTCTGCTCATTGTTACAAGAAAAGTTTGTTTTTAGACTTATTATTTAGATTTTTTTTAAAAACGATAGCGTATAACGTTTCAATTAACAACAGCAACAACTTAGTGATAAAATTTAGTGACGATGTAATAGAAATACAATTTATTATTTGAGCATTGTGTATTAGGCATTTAAAAAGTTATTTCGATAGACTGATAAGATTTTTCTTTTCACCATTGTATTTATCCTATGTTCTAATCATATTTATTATCAAATATGTTTAAATTAAAATTATCATTTGTTATGGATTTTAACATGAATACCTATAAGAGTTTCATCTCCAGTGCCTCCTGCACTTGATCCTATATTTAAACACCGAAGTGATTCAAGTGGAAGTCCTACATTTTTTACCATTGCGTCGTTATGGTTTTTTGTGGTTGATGGTTCTTCTGTAGTCGTAGTATTTTCGTTCGACGGAAAGAGAACGTGTTCATTGTCATATGGGCCAGAACCCGGACCACTAGCTCTTGACTGTTCTGAAAGAAAAAAATATTTAGAAAACAATTTCATATCATATATTGTATTATATAATGTCATGGTTTCTTATACTCTGATCCTAGTGTTATTTAGATCTAATACCTTTATAGGGAATCGGTCGCCTTTAAGCCAAAATACATTTTTATGAAAATACTTGAAAAGATTAATTATTCGAATCCTGCTTCAAGTAATTACACTGTTAATAAACAAAAAATGGATTATATACCATTCTGCTGAACACAAACTATTGATGATCTTATTTACTATTTTGTGCAAAAGTTTTCATTATTTGTTGTAAATTTGATCTAAAACAACGTCATATGATTAGTCTTGGTTTCGTGCGCATTTATTACGTACTTAGGTACTGCTCTAGATCAATAAATTGTATTGATCTAGAGGAAATATCCAATACCAAGTTATTTAAAATATATCACACTTAATAATATATGAAACTACAGTTAACTACAATATGTGTAAGGTTTCAAGCTTAGAGGCGCATAAACATGTATTATGAATCAGTCAAGTTGTGGCACGCGTTAAATGTGGCTGTTTATCGTATCAGTGTCACATCAAAGTTAACAAATAGTAAAGACCCCAAGTCGCTATAACTCCTGAGATAGGGTACCATTTACACATTAAATAGAAAGGCCATCAATTACAAAAATCGACTAATTCTTTGCAGGTTGTGTAAAAAGTGTAACTGACCATGCATTTTACAACTTAATTTCACAATTCTGCGACTTTACAAATGCTTTTAAAACGGTTTGGCATATAGGATTTCTACAAAATATCAACTCATGTGAAATGAAATAAAACTTATTAGAATGCTTCCAACGTTATTTAGACGAAATACAAAATCAGCGTTAATAAATTGTATATCCTCTAAGTTTAGCAATTTTTCAGCTTGAGTTCCTCAAGCTTAAGTTCTTCTTGTTCCGTTCTATTTATTATATACATTTATGTCATGGAAGATGGTTTTACGTCGTTTATTTACTCTAGTCAAAACATTTGAACAGTAATATATGATATCGATCGTGATTTAAAAGGCCTTGATACATTATCCATAAATATCATGAGTTTATTTACTAGTAAGAATGCCATAATTATTAATTAATAATTATGATATTCCCAATTTTAGTTTTTACCTTGATTGAGAAGACTATTACTATTACCAATATAAAGGAACACTGATGTGTCAGGTTAAGTGAATACGACTAATTTAATACACATCAAAAATATTGTATCAAGTATTTCCAAACACTTGAATATATTGCGTAAATTGAAATATAAATTAACGAGATAACATTAAGAAAGAAATATGTATAGCCTAAATAAATATACTTCAGATTGACTCGACAGTTGTGGTATTACAAATGTTAGATAACTTTAAACATGCTTTTAAGAAGCTGCTGTATTATTTCAAGGCTACAATCCTTCACTACAACTGATCTTATTTATAAAGAATTTGTTTGGAAAACCCAAGAAGCCAGAGATGACACCTTAAAATACAAATGTAGCATTCAATTCATTATAAAAGGACGCCTGAATACTTGAATGCGTTAATGTCTCTATCTATCTATCTATCCAAACAATTTCTTTATGTCCTACGCGAGGATTTATTTGTTCCATATGGTGGATTATCTCTCACAGGAGACTTTTCTCCCTAACTACCCGACAATGAATCGATTAAAACCTATATCAACTAGAAACATAGCAAGCGTCTATAAATTCAAATTTAAGATACTAGACTTTTCTGGAAGATTATCCAAAGCGTGTTTCAATTGGTCCGAGGAAATTGAGCATTATAATGACACGACTGGGGTGTTCTCCTTCGATTTTAAACAAAGTTCTCTTTAGGATCAATATCATTCTAAATCTATTGTGCAGATGTGTTAAGAATGAGAATATTTATCATTCCTGTACACATTACAGCACTATTTTATATTTTCAAAAACAATAGAAAGTTTCTTATGTACTGTATTGATTTTAAATTGCTAAGTCAATGAGGACATTACGTCTGTGAAACGTCTGGTTATCTAAGTACGACTTACCAATTGTCTAGTCAAATATGTAACAAGAAAGATAAGAGATTGAATGTCCAAATTCGAGTATAAATATGGTTTGCATTGAAAATGCCATAATTTCCGGGTAAGCAATAAATCCATTGTAGATTATTCCCTGTCAGCCAAACCAATTGAAAAATAGCACAAGAATATGTAACAAGAAAGATAAGAGATTGAATGTCCAAATTCGAGTATAAATATGGTTTGCATTGAAAATGCCATAATTTCCGGGTAAGCAATAAATCCATTGTAGATTATTCCCTGTCAGCCAAACCAATTGAAAAATAGCACAAGAATGCCTAAAATAGTTTATGACAAATTAAAAAAACGTTCCTTAAGAACTGTCCACTTTTAACAATCTTACTCTATGAGATCTTTAACGTGCAACCAACATGGGAAAAGACCTCGAATTAAGCGTCTCCGTTCACATTTATTTTGGTAGTTTTAATACATCATGGGCATTACCACGCCCGCGCAATAGGAGAGAAGAGCAGGTAAATAGACCGACCAACAGTTTACGAATGTCATAGGGCAATTATCAATAAACGGCAAATCAATAAAAATTAAACAGAAACCTAAAAGGAATATATATCAAATAATATCTTTTTAAAAAATATCTTATCGATAATAAATTCATTGCAAAAAATCGATATATCATGCCAAAGTAAGATAGTTTCGAGATAATTTGTTGGAGTTGTTATATTTTTTATGTTTTCTTAGTCTGGCTCATGAGTTTTATCGTTACAACATTAAATTATAGAAATTTTAATAGTTACTGACGTAATAATAATAATAAAATAATTTTGAAAAAAGATTTGTAATATTATCTAGCATAAAGATGACCTGAGTGTCAACAATAAGATAATTAGTTTAAGCGTCCATGCGGGCTCTGTGTCCTACCTTAATTTACAAGGGTTGTCAGTTTTTTTACTAACCTGGAAGGGTTTTTCATAGGTACTCTAGATTTCGTTGCCCAAACCTTACGCAACTTTAAAGCTGAAAATTGCAGAAACTGGTCTATTCAAACAAACACCGTGGATTTTAAAACGGTTGTGGAGTTGTCGCTGCAAAATGTTCTACAGTAGGGACTTTGAAGCTTGTTCACGAACAATTATTCAGCTAAAACTACTGGTTAAATTTGTTATTCCAAAACAAAATATGCTAGTTTTTCTTATAATTCAAAATAAAATTTAGGTCGAACTAGTACTCAGCACTTGTTTACGTAGTAAACAAAATGCCAGTAATCTGACTGCCTGTTTGCATTGTCAAAGATAATCTGTCTTAATGGTATTAAGTCAATGAAGAAAACTACGTAACCATGCAAGACCTTTTAGGTTTGCATGTGATTCTTGGTTCCATATATTTTATAAATTACAAAAGAATAAAATTAATTCTAACTAAATTTATGTATTTTACATGTACATTAATTGTATTTATAAGTTCAAAGTTAAACTCAAAATACCTTCGGCGTAAGTTCCACAAACAAACACAAAGAATAATACCAGATAGATCCTCATTGTAACACTTCTACCTTTTGCAGAATAGTCTAGTTAAGTGCAGATTACAACGGTGCACTTACATATAGAACGGCGGGACAGTGACGTGGACAATTATTACTGATCATGCACTAGTTTGACATAAAAAGACTCCGCCTTTAATTTAGCAAGCAGATAAAATGACAATGCAGCAGGCGACTTCCAAGGTCAGGCAAAGTCGTAACATTTCTACTTGTTCACAAAACTAGTGCAATGTGTTCAAATGATGACGAATTCGACAAAAGAAATAAGCCAAGTATTTGGAACCTAATAGAAAAATAGTATTTGCTGGTTCAGAAAACTAAACAATCATAGTAATTGTCACTGTATATTTTCTTGCTCCTTAACAGATATCTGAAAACGCACAATAAAAGTTTCAATCGAAGATTGGGAAAACTTGTAATTATATTTTACCATAATCCTAAATAAACAAAGAAGTGGTGGAAGCAAAAAAAGGGCAATTTTAAACAAAATACTTAATATTTCCGATAAATTATTGATATCTACCATATTCTTCATTCTTTTAAAGTCTTTCTGGTACCATACTGTGGATTCGCAGTGCTTGACCATAAAAAGCTGCCCTTTAGGTCGGGTGTATGCAGGTTATAATATGGAAAGCTTGCGTAGGAACCATAAGGGCAACGTGTTTACAGAGAGTCAAAAGCCTCGACTATAAGACACCAAGACACCAAAGAGAGTAGACGTGTAGTATCCTATTCAAAAAGCAAAAAGCAAAAATTCTAAGTCTATACCCAACTTTTCAATTTTTTTCAGTTGCAGTCAAATTTTTGTTATCATGTTATACTCTGTTACTCCAGCTAATTTATTGTTAAACGTGTTAGTGACCTAAACATAGCCTAAATTCTGATCGGTATACGTGACGCAACCTTCTAATCGATCAATCACAGACCCATTATAAACTATTGAAGATGTTTACAGTTGGGCTTATATTGATAGCCCTAGTACAATCGTATTCTTATGTGGAAACCATAAGCATTGGTGTTATATTGGCGTACGTATGTCGAAGCTTTCTCATTTTAATGAAGTGCTTTTGTTATTTTTTTTTCTTTTTTGTATTAAAATTTAAATGTGTGGACACTTAATTGAGCTGTTTCTGTGTCAGTGTGTGTGTTTTCTTAAAAATTGATGTGCATTCGATTGCTTTGACGGAACCATAAAACAAAACAATACTCATTAAACTTAAGACATAAATAACCATTACAGTCAAGAAAGTGGTTACATGAATGTGCTAAACAAACACGAAAGTAACATGTGGCCAGGAAACTCAAACTAATAAGCCACAAACAAAAACAACGACGAGTAACTCAACATACAATAGGTTTTTGTGTGTGAAATGCAAACATCGTTAATGAACTTAGTGGTGGTCGTGTAATTGCATTTTTCCAAATGACATTTTGGTGTCTTCTGCTTAGTTTAAAACTATGCTGGTTTTCAATTGACAGAATTTTCCAAATCATGCAACAGATATTTCGTATTATAATGTTACCATAAATGTGTTCTAAATTAACACTCAGACATAAAGCTCTTGAATAATTATGTTTTATTTAAAGTATTACTACCTAAACAAACAGAAATCTAACTTCATGCCAAATTTTTAAAAACTAAATTTACAAATGTATGTCCTGTTGTGGTGACCTTAGCATCTTTTTCTATGAATTGTTGTAATTGTGATTGTCTTGTGAAAGTTATAAGATTATAATACAATGACTTGTTATATATCATTATTTTTCAGTAATCAAGTTGTATTTGTACATTAAGAGTTACTGTTCCAAAGACGTCCATGTTCATTTTTAAAATTTCTGCAGTAAGTAAAGGGACAGTAACAACTTTCATTAACGCTCCAGTCCATGCATTGAGAAGCACATGTGTTGAGATATACGATGTACAGCTAGCTCCAAATGTAACTTGATTGATTGATTGATTGATTGATTGATTGATTGATTGATTGATTGATTGATTGATTGATTGATTGATTGATTGATTGATTGAAAATATTAACTGCAGCTGAAAATGTATGGAGTAAGGTTTGGGTTAAGGATTTTGCTTCTACAATATTAAGTGATTTAGCAGCTACAATGAGCCTACTCTTTTTGAAATCTCCAAAACGGGTCTAAATAGTTTGAGCTCTATGAGTTCAGCACTAGCTCCATGTAAGATTCAAGCAATAGGTGCCTTGAAATAACATGTCTGCCTTATTAATAAGACGAATTAATGCAGAATTACAATTTTCTAATAATCTTAGAGCGGTTGCAAATTTTTTGACTACGATTAACTGGATTCAGAGTGCATATTTCGTGCCTCCGAATCAAGTAAACATTTTTACATAAATTAAATATACAGAAAACATATAAATAAACAGATATCAAGATTAGCTTACACAACTGCTCCCATTAACGTACGTAAGAAGAAAGTTCAAAGTATGAAAGAGAAATCAAACAACTAACGACTATGTTGCTTTTGGACTTCAAAGCAAAGCTTTTATGGTGGACCAACCAATAGCCTCTAACACAACAAGGCTGTAGAGAATGTTGGAATAACAGACAATAGTAATGACCTGATAATGCACATTTACGTAAATATGTCAACAAGCTGATAAGATGTCATATGAAAGACGTCAAGCAGTTAAAGATCCAGACAAACAGTACAAAATTTGGCAAATTTTAGTAAACAAAACAGTATTTTTGTTCAGTACAAAGTTTGTTTATAACGTTAATTGTCTAATTAATACTGGTTCCACTGTTCATGTATTACATTGTAGGAAATAAAATCTTCCAAAAAATGAAAGATCCTAAATTGAACAAAATATTATACAACTTTAACAAACAATAAATTCTATAAAGGTCTCCGATAAAAGGTTGTTTATATTGATGTGCCAGTAGTAAGAGTATTAAAACGAAAGGCAAAAATTTATTGTGTGAAATTAAATTTTGCCGATTAAGTGAGAATAACATCAAACTATGTAAAATATTTAAGAAATAATTCATGGCTCCCCCAATTTTACGGATTTTTTTTTTAAATATAAGTAGGCATTATATTCATGGATATTTTGCCACGAGCTAATAATTTCGATTCTGATATGAAACTATAGAAACTTTACATTTCGCGACTGCATAAGTAAAGGTTTATTTTGGCTGTTCCAATTTCCGACATCATCCTTGTTACAAAAAAAATATATTTCTCATGAAAAACTAAGTAGAAAAAACGAAGAAATATAAATTAAAAACAAACTAACATATTTATTAACATAAACAATATAATTTAACAAACAGAACGACAAAATTAAATGCTTCATTGCATCGGTCACCGTGTGGCGTGTCTGTAACAGTGTTGCTGTGTTTGCGGGACAAATGAAAACTGCTTACCGCATTTTGGTCGATCTTATGCTCCTGTAGTAGATCCACAGTGGGGCAAATGTAAATCACAGTTATTTTCCACAATTAATCAACATTTTGAAATTAGGTTGCGTTTTCATTTTGATAACGTTTTCGGTGGCGGCGGGAAAAGTCTCGCTGTTTGCATTGAACGTCATTACGCAACGTCCCTTGAAAACACAACGTAGCAAGTCAAGGAAGACTTGTAACATATACACAATAAAGGCATAGAATAGAATATGGACGTTTTGTCGAGAAAACATGTTTTCTATTGGATTTTCGTATTAGAAGGTACAATATGGAATAATAAAAAAGGCTGGCAAAATCAGCACACGGGTGTGATTTTTGAAATAGCTTGAACAGCTATATTTGTTTAATGTTTAAATAGAGGTTTGTTTCCAAAGCATTTGAAGGACGTCATATTAGAATACTGAATACTCTAGTACTAGCATAAATAATAGTATATATGAATCGTAACATAATTTGTTTAAACTGTTCTAGTTTCTACAGAATTAGGCTATAGTTTTGGGTTAGTACCCATAAGGTTATCAAATGTCACTGATTGTGAACAAGTATTCAAACATTCAATTCCGTTGCAAAGGGAACTTTAATACAGGATGTATATATGATAAATCAGATAGGTGTGGCATGCGTCATATAATAAAAATGGGTTCTGTTAAGGAGTTGTAGGACTCCCTCTCATTAAAAAAACTAATAAAAAAACTGTTAATGATTTAGCATTTGGAATATGTAATAGCGTCGCCTCTTTTCTACACCTTATGGAGTATATTTTTGCATAATATACACTAATGATATAATATTTTCCAAATCATCACTCTTTTTTGATACTAGTATTTGTTTCAAGTGAAGTATACGTATTTCATGTACATGTATATCATATATTTATACTAAATACATGAAACCATATAGTGCGGTGACTTTCTATATAGTCAAAATAAGATTTCAAATCGAAGTCTTGGAGATCAATACCAGTATTAATGGGTTTAATGGGTATGTGCATGAAACGTTCAACATATACTCTCTGGTAAGAGCTACCGTTCATCCGATAGTAGGACCTCTGTCTCTGTGCTGGTTCTCTTGTCATTGATTCATTGGATTTTCCTCCTGTTTAAAACTGATTCTGACGAATAAACCAAAGTAAAATTAAGTTTGAAGATCACCTCAGAGTTCTACCAATGAGCCTAATGAAGCGTGAAATTTATTTGGCTCCTAGCTATTTCAGTTTGCACCTTATATGCCGCTAAAGCCTTATCAGTTCGACAGCTTTCCAGGTCGTCTATTACAAATTATAATGTGCTTGACACCTATCGAACGCAGTATAGAGCGGCTTGTTGTTTTTCTCAATTGAACAGTGTACTAGTTAACCGGGTCCTTGCATACCAGATTCAAAACAAGATGTACTATCTAATTCCGAAAAACAAACTAAATTACCTAGAGATAACAATCTGCAATGAAAGGTAGACCTGTCAATTACGCTGCTCCGACTTGCCAGTAAAAATACTTACCTTCGTTTTTCTTATCTTCTTCCTAAAATGGTTGGAGGAAATCTCAAAATGATGTAACATTGCTTTAAATCTAGAAATTTGTATTATGTTAAGGACAATGTGACGGTTAGCGGAAACCTGTGGATTGATTGATTGATTGATTGATTGATTGATTGATTGATTGATTGATTGATTGATTGATTGATTGATTGATTGATTGATTGATTGATTGATTGATTGATTGATTGATTTATTTATTGATTGATTGAATCTGGAAATTTGTATTATGTTAAGGACAATGTGACGGTTAGAGGAATCTTGATTGATTGATTAATTGATTGATTGATTGATTGATTGATTGATTGATTGATTGATTGATTGATTGATTGATTGATTGATTGATTGATTGATTGATTGATTGATTGATTGATTGATTGATTGATTGATTGATTGATTGATTGAAATTTGTATTATGTTAAGGACAATGTGACGGTTAGCGGAAACCTGTGGATTGATTAATTGATTGATTGATTTATTGATTGATTGATTGATTGATTGATTGATTGATTGATTGATTGATTGATTGATTGATTGATTGATTGATTGATTGATTGTCAAATACAATCTGGACTCGATGACAAATAGCTGAAATTGGTACGTTCAACCAGAACACTATATTACTAGCCAGTTGCGTAAAATACGTGTGAAATTGTTCATACAATACGGATATAGTGAACAGGCTAATGCAGAAAAAAAACAGGGCCAATACAGAAAAACAGGCCAAATACAGAAAAAAACGGGCTCAATACAGAACAACAGGTCAAATACGAAAAAAACAGGCTCAATACAAAAAAACAATAAGGAAAAAAACAGGCTCAATACAGAAAAACAGGGCCACTACAGGAATATCATTTTCGGTAATTTATATATAAATATCATTTTAAAAACAAACACATTTGTTTTGCATTACGTAAATTTGGATCGAGTATAGCTATATTGGTCAGTGATTTAATAGTATTAAAATTTACTCAATTGGTGAATAATAGTGTCATCTAATGGGTGTTTTCATATTCTACATGTATTATGTCCTCGGGAAGCGGTATGGTGCCTTGAATAGCTATATTAGCCCTCGGCATTGCCTCGGGCTAATACAGCTAATAAATTATTCATATCCAATACGGTCGATCCTAATTCATATTTCGACAGAAAAAACTTCAAAAAAACAAACATTTATTTGTATATATTTGTTTGGGCTTGTGGTTTGCGGTTTCCTTCCTCCGACAGAAAAACTTCAATTGTATGATTGTAATCAAAATTAAGTGGTTGTTTGTTTCGGAGAGAACAATACCCATCTTCTTTGTAATAAGTTCGGCGTAATGAATGGAAAACATACCAAAATAAACATACAAAACGTGAAATCATTAATATACTTTGAGAATGTGCACAATTTAATGCACCACCCCAAAAACACTGTATGCGGAAGCAAGGATCTAAAATTCTCTGGTTTCAGGACGGTGATGGCTTTATTTAGGTTAACTATGGTTCGTTAAAAAGTCCAACGCTGAATCTGTCGCAAGCAGATATAGGACATTTTCTGTTCCGCCAATCTTTACTTGCAGGTCAATGATTTATAAACTTTATGAAACTTTTCTATAACGACTTGCAAATTTAGGTAGTAATAATAAAAGCTCTATCAATGGCATTTTATTTGGATTTTAAATATTTTTGTGGTTTTGAGCACCTCGTTAGACGAAACGCACGTCTGGTGAATGTAGTAAATTTTATATCCTTGATATATTTTATGACATTTATTTTATTCAAGGTTTTTTATGTTAGCCTTTTCCATCTGCAACACATCAACGCGCAAATGGAAGCAATCTGAAACATTGATAAAAGCTTTATGTTTTCTTTCTTTGTTTGAGTGGTGTTTAAATCTGCTATGAGCATTTTTTTCATTTATATCGTGTTGTCCAGTTTTTTTTCCCCCGAGTAACCGGAGAAACCTCCGATCTTCGGTAAAAAAACTAGAAATCCTTTTTAATTAAGATTGGAGTCGAGACTATACCTGCCGCAGAGCAACCTCAGGGTTTACAGACCGCGTGATCAATATTAGATGAATCGAACCCACAACAACAGTGTTGACTGACGAAGGTGATCAATAGTTGATAATTAACTACCTTAGCCAATCGACCACCGAGACCTGAATTACAGTTCCACAGAATTATCAAAATTTCAGCCTTAAAAACTTATTACTATTAAGATTTCTAAGCTATTTTAAATCTGTAACGTTGTATAAAGGCATTTTATTAAAAATAGATAGCATACAAATAATAACAATTAAGCTTCCAATGAGATTTTGTGTTGTTTAATGCAATGAGAGAATTTAAAGTTTTCGGAGTTGTACTCAATTGTTATTGTTTCATATTTTTGACCAGGTCTTCGTCTACATACTAACATTTTCATATTTGTTTACCTGTCTTGGCATATTATTTCCTTAAAACAAATCTGGGACCATACTGGGAGGGTTCCCACTGCTCGACCCATAGAGCAGCCCAGCGCGTCCCCGGTTGGCGGATAGGGAGACCCTCTCGTTAGGGGGTTGTCAGGTCAAAATACGGAAAGCCTGATCGCGGACCGTAGTGGGTAACGTGTTTGGAGAGTGCCAAGCTCCTTGCACGATAAAGACCCCTTTTGTAGATTTCGAAAAAGAGTAGGCTCATTCTAGCCGCTACAAATGGCTAAATTTTCCGCCTCTACCCAAAACTCCATACTTTTCCAGTGGCAGTCAAAATTGTATTCCCTGTGACCCATCCCACATCCATTTTCCGTTGATTTATTGTTTGTTAACTTGTTCCCGTCCTGAATATAGCTGAAATACTGCTGGCTGGATGTAGAGCAGACATCCATTCAATCCAATCAATCTGAAAACAAAACATTACAGTGCATACACATTGGTATATGGTAAGCATTCCAACTGAGAGAGGGATGAGTGGTTTAGATGGACAACTATTCTCACTTCAGTCATAAATGAAGAGGACTGCCACTTTTCTCAACTGAAACCTGGGGGTTGTTTGTTGAGTAATCAACCTTCATCTTCCATGAAAAACTGGATGCCACAATAAAGCTGAAAAATTGTTCTATGTAGGTCATGTACTTAAAAGCCAAACTAGACCTCTGGAACCAATCAAAAGTAAAATATTTCTGTACAAAAGAATGCTATAGCAACCACAGTAGCATATCAGTGACAGATATATTAAGACCTTTAATACTGCCAATGTAATAACAAAATACCAAACACAGAGGAAACTGTCAAAAAAGACAATCCACAAATCAATGTCTGAGAAACTGGCAAACTACAGAACCAACAACCAAAAATATATACTTGGTACAGGCATCTCAAAAGAAATGGTGGGTTCAACCAGGTTTTATGACATGCCAGACCTCCTGCTTCAACTACTGAAATTAGCTTGATGAATTTAGTAAACCTTTTTCAATATTTCAATATTTATTACAATACAACACAGTACAAATACATAAATTTTAAGCATGATGACTGTTCCTTTCAGACAACTCTTAAGAGGACCATGCTTTAAGCTAAGATATAAAGATCGGTTTCACTGGGATACTGACAAATTCTTGGAACTGTTGGGCTAACCAAATGTTTTCCCATTTAGTGCAACGTCATTTCTGTCCAGGTCAATGAATGTCACATAAAATCTGAAATTATACAAAAATAAATAAATACAACAAAAAAACAAAGAAGATATATTGTTTAATTAACTATACACAATACACTAGGACAATGCACATGTCATATCACTGTGGGTTTTCTATGTTAATCCCAAAAGCCCCAGAGGTTTTGTATGTAAATCCCAAAAGCATCAGGGGTTTTCTATGTAAATCCCAAAAGCCCCAGAGGTTTTGTATGTAAATCCCAAAAGCATCAGGGGTTTTCTATGTAAATCCCAAAAGCCCCAGAGGTTTTGTATGTAAATCCTAAAAACATCAGGGGTTTTCTATGTAAATCCCAAAAGTACCAGAGGTTTCCTATGTAAATCTTAAAAGGACCAGTGGTTTTCAATGTTAATTATAAAAGCACCGGTGGTTTTCTATTTAGTTAGGATACATTTACATCTTATGCAAGTTACATGTACATAAACCTGTTAACAATTGCATGGCCGTAAATGATTTCAGTAGTAATAATTTTATTCAAAGTTGCCTCAAGTAATTTTAGGCAAACAAAGTTCATTATTGTGAAATATTAAATAAACATGACATAACACTACATATTACATACCTATCTTTAGGTATTCCAAGACTTTTCTCTATGAACTTAGGTATTTCTTTAGCATGTTCTTTATTTCTATCCCCTAAAGCACCTATGCTGTAAACTTCAACACTACCACACAAATCAGTTGAACCTCCATGACTCATAATCTGGTCTGGGTGCACTCTAACTGTAACATACTGAAAAAGGAGAAAGAGCTCAGTATATGGCTTTAAAGTATAATTACTTACATTAAGCTTGTAATCATGCCAGTAAAATAAGAGTCCCATTACACCACACAAGTTTAAGTAAAGTTATATTTTGTTGTATACATTTATTTCTTAAAAAAAACTGTAAAATCATGTCACTAGCAACAGATGAAAACACATTACAATAGGAAACAACAGTATAACCATGTCCCCTAAAGGGGGCTACATTGTACGTCACCAATGTCCATAAAGACATGGTTGATTGTATAAGGATCCTTTTTCACAAATTGCACAAAGTTATTTATTATGTTAGCCTCATGGTCTATAAACACTTTGGGGGTAAATTTAATTTTCGCTATAGGGGTTAAGGGACTGACTGAAAATGAAAAGGGGGGAGGGGTTTGAGTTTTCAGACCAACTTAAAAAATTACATCAATTTTCTTGTAAATTTGGGACATTGTTGATATTAATTACTTAGTTTGATCTTCTTTGTAGCTCTTGCCCTTAATGTCTTATCTGAGGAGGGTATAATGCACTTCTGGGTTTTTGAATGGTAGGAAACATGTGGGATATATAAATATAAAAAAGTATATATCAATTACCTATTTAATTGCTAATGCTTGAATTAAAATACAAAATGATCTCAAATATACAGCACAAAAAATTATCTCAAATATATATCAGAAAAATATCTATAAGAAAAACATAAATTATCTACCATGGCATGTGGCCTGAAGATAAATGTGTATTTTACGGATTGTACAGAACAACATTCCAAAACTCACAGATTCTGGTTTTCCTAGCCTATCTGCAATAAATTTTGATGCCTCTAGCACAAAATTGTCAGGTATTTGATCTTTAGGTAGATTTGTGTAAATTGCGAATGTAGGCATCTTTCCTTGACCTGCTTCTTGAATATGAGATAAAAGATGACACTTTAGTATGTTTCCATTGACCTGATTCTTATATGAGGACAAAGATGACACTAACATGTTCTTGCAACATACTATTATTGTCAATTCTTGTTATCGGACCCAACCATTAATTGATATTCAAAAATTACTTCAGCTCAATTTTAACATTTTTCTAACATGTCAGATTCCATTCTACAAACGCCACACCAGCCTAATGTGACAGACTAACCAATAAAACGAAATGAATCCTAGTCAACTCGTACCTCGACAACTCGTACCTCTACCAACTCGTACCTTTGCATTATTTGGTAGAATTAAAAAGAACACAATCTGAAAGTGGCTGAAATTATGTTACATTTTAAAAACACAGGTATTTGGTAGTCTATAGACACTTTAAACATTTAATTTATATATTTTAATAATATCAACAGTTTGTATATAAATTTTGGCGTCTTGTGATAGTCAATTCAACTGTCCACATTGCCGCACAAGTTTTTCTGGCGGAAATCTGGCCGCTAGAATATAAATCACACAACTTGAAAAATTCCGCCTGTATGTATTTGGTAGTGTTTAAATACAATGTTGTGTATCAATGGATAACCAATGTATTATGTTTTCTGCAAACTTATTTAATTCTTTACAATACGCGTACAGGGTGTTCTCGACTCTAATCTTAAATGACAATAAAAACTGCACGCCATGATAAAGCTGAAAAATAGCTAAAAGTGGCGTTAAACATCATTCAAACAAACACTATTTCATCTTAATTCTAATTCTTTAATATTACCTAGTGTTGACAGACCATGAGATCAATAGTAGCTTATCCATCGAGGTCGCCTTTATATGTCAAGGGAACTATATTTTTTTTTAAATATTTTAAATGATGCATTTTCAATACAATGATTTTAGTTTTGCGTATTTATTTTGAGATTCGTGCCTAGTATGAGACCATTTTGTATTCTGCGGTGTTGAGTAGCATATACCTCCAAAAAGAACGAATTATCCTACCATCGCCTTTTTACATATCATGTGGAATTTAGTGATTTATGATTTTTTATTTGCTACATTACAATTAATTCTGTGTTAATATAACAATTTACAAAAAAAACCAATCGGATTATTAAGGCAGACACACTCGGCCTAGTCACCTCAATCTCGCGTACGATTTTACAACCACCCTGGGCACCTGTTGTGTGAGATTTGTTATAACCGTCTGGCGACACTTTTTGCACGCCGCTTGTATGAAACAAAAAATATTCGCGCACTCATGTGCAAAAATAATTTAACAACTGCACCTTTTGACGTGCCAAAATTAAATTGTTTGATAATATGCTTTAAAAGCGAATTTTTTTTTATATAGATAATTTTCTTGTTCGGTGATGTTTTTAAGGATGTAAGCAATTCTTAAGACAACAAAAATGCATAGAAATGAATTGCAAGGCCAGTGGCATTGATCGAAAATGACAAGTTCTGGCGCAAATATTGAAGATGCTCGAACATCAGATGATGATGATAAGATTAGAGTTTATGGTTCAACTTCATTAGACAAACCCTTTAAAGCTAAACAGAAGTTTGAGAGGAGTACAGATGCAGAAACAATCTCCCCATCAGACGTTCAGGTTAATTTTTAGAATGACTACTAATTATTTTCTAAAAACTATCATCTGACATATATCTTCATGAACTATTTCATGATTGTGTCTGCACTAATGGTATTTGCTATATCGTACATTTTATCACTATGTTCTGTTGTTATTTCATAATTGTTTACCTTAACAATCAGAATTTGACCCCTTTAGGCCTTGTACTTATAGCCTTATATTTGGGGGTGAGATATAGTTGCAGAAAAGAGAAAAGGTTTATTTTTTTAACAAAGGAAATAAAAAAGTCAAATAAAGAATATTTTTTTAATCCAATTTAATTTATGTGGTCAACAATTTCATGCAGGTAGCCTGGAACCCCGTTGTATCGATCTACTTATTTTCATCAACCATTTATAACATTAATAAAAATACTTATTTAGGTTTCCTTCTTTGTTTACATTCACTGATGTTCCTAGTCTCTGTTTATCTTTCTAATTTCTATTGGTAATCATATTTTAAACTGTTAAAAGTCAAATTTATTCACCCATGTTGAAAACTGTGTATTCTGACGTCACTTCATTAAATCGATGCATTGTGGGAAATAACTAGTTTGCATAAATTATGGCAAACCATAGCTGTATAAAGATTGTCAGCATGTATGCAAACAAAGTCTTATGTTTTTAAGTAGTTGTTTTAACGAAAAATAGTCTGCCAAATTTAATATTAAACAGTCTGAAAATCCTTTATGAAGAAAAACGACAATAAAGGAGAAAACATGCTATAAAAGGTACTTACTGCTACTCTAAACATGATCCAGTGGTAACTGTGGTCAAATACGAAAGAGAAAGTAAACCAGTGCAATCAAGCGTGTGTAAACAATTGGTAGGCGGAGCTAGATGAAAATTCTCGAGATATTAATAAATAGAGCGATACAATGAATAGATCGATACAATGGGGTTCGAGTATACTAGTAGCATTTTCTTTAGGTCAAGGGTCGACAATAATGCCCAGGGCAAGCAGAAATGTCCGTTGGACAAGGAAAATGTAGTAGTCACTTGTTCATTGGGATAAGTAGCCTCTATGGAAATAACATAACAATTTAAGTATTTTTCTCAAAAATGCCTTTTGGTCAATAAGATTCCCTGTATTTATTTTTTCCATAATTTTTTTCATTGCCAGAAGACATGTCAACACATTTATGCAAATTCTTTAGTGCTGCAAGGGGACCAGAATAAATCTCCATGATCAAGAAACCGTTTAGATGAACAGAACTTGGTGATAATTTATTTGTAAAACTGATTTGACTTGGAAACATCAACTCGATTTTCGGCATTGAAAATTTCTTTTACTGTGTTGTATGGCTTGAATGGACAGAAATTTGGTTGAATCATCTGAATATTTTTATTGAGAAATTACTTATTTAGAGAAATAAATAAAAGATATTCAAAATTTTTGAACAAGTAAATTTTGATGGTTACTTGTGCAAAGGGGAAAGTTTTTTAAAAAGTTATTGTCGAGGCCTGGCGCTTCATTAACAGAAAAGTTTATCACCTCTCAATTTCATTACCAAACAAAAAGAAACGAAGAAATATTCATCTGTCTGCAGGCAATTTAGAGTTCTAGTTGGCTGATTGTTTAAATATTTTATCAAAATACTATGGGATAGGTTAGGATTGATATATAAGTATCCTGGCACCCATAGTTTTTGAAAAATGGCTTTATTTTCTTTTTTTAATATGAGTTATAACAATTATGACTGATGAGTTTAAGTAGTTGGTTACATGTATACCTACTAGTTGTACTGGGTACACCCCCTTCTGCCCACAATAAATGGTTGTGCCATGATATACCAAAGATGCTTAAAGAAGCTTAGGTGGCATATACAGTGTAGAAACTAAACAAAAATATATGTATAGATTTACACTTTCAGTTTGAAGATGACGGCACAGAATCTCTTATATCAAGTTCTGGATCTGCATCAAGAAAATCTTCAAGGTTTGTATTGAAAAGTTGTATTCACTGCTTTGATGTTAGAAATTAAAGTCACATAACCACCATGTTCTAGTATATATTATACAACACACTTACATAACTATAGTCAATAAATACAACATACAACATATCCATGCTTTTCTGTTAAATGTAATAAAATTGATTAAAAGAAGAAAGTTTAAGAAAAAATGTTAATTAACCAGTTAACAGTGTTATTTAAATGCAGTAACTAGAAATATATTTATTCTTAGTGCTTACATGGTTTGTTTGCCATGAAACCTTCTAATATTGTATATACATGTATCATCACTGTTTATTCCAAAAAAATTATGGCACATGAATTTGACCAATTTTGACACCATTGACTACCACAGTATGGATAGCACAGACATAATGATGCTGTGTACATGTATGATCCATTATTTGTCTTGTAAGATATACATTTCTGTTAAAGCAGAAATGTGGGAATTTACTCATAAAATGGTGACAGGAAGAGATTATTGTACAAGGTTTTACACATAGTAATCCACTCATGCATGCTGTTATTTTTTCACCTTTTATTATTATTCTTTTTGGTGATAGTAGGAAATCCAATGCAGGTTCTAACCCTTCGAATTCCATAAACAGATCTGATGATACTGTCAGTGTCGTATCCTCGAGGTCATTTTACCACAGGTAAGGTACACATTCCTCCCTCTCGTTGCTTTGTACTGTTTTGTTCATTTTTATGCATGAATCCCTCAATTGATCTTTGATGCAGCGCAGTTAAGACCCCTTTTCAGTTTTTACCCTCTCAGTGGAATTCTACTAGAAACACCATGTTGGGATTTACAAATTTTCCATGACTTTGTAGTCTACAAGGATCAGCAGTTCCAAAAATTCTACTTTCTCCCTGCTAGTCCGAAGCTTAACATATGTTGTCCAAGTTTGCTCATGCTTTTTACTTTTATCCACAGTGGGCAGGTAACTAATAACTACTTTAACTTGATGACTTACATGATAAGTGGTATTATGTAAAAATAGTATACACACATGCTTATGAAGTACACTTGCAATGTAGCGATAAAGCAAGAGAAACAGCACATCTGCTAAAAGTATTGTGCAGGGGGGTAATCTGCTTCATCTAGTGTGCAGGGGAGACAATCTGATCAGTGTAGTGTACAGAGGAGGCAAGCTGCTCCCAGTAGTGTGCAAGGGAGACAATCTGCTCCAAGTGGTGTGCAGGGAGACAATCTGCTCCAGTAGTGTGCAGGGAGACAATTTGCTCCAAGTAGTGTGCAGGGGAGACAATTTGCTCCTAGTAGTGTACAGGGGAGACAATCTAATCCAAGTAGTGTGCACGCCATTCATGTCACAAATGTAATATTTCTATCGGCTTTCATTTTTCTATCACCATATTTGTTAAGAGCATCTCGATACTTGTTAAAAGAATCTCGATACTTGTTAAAAGCATCATGATACTTGTTGAAAGCATCACACTACTTGTTAAAAGCATTGCGATGGAAAAAACTTTATGCATAGTATAAAAAGTATCACCTTACTTTTAAAAAGCATTGGCTTGTTTTTTCATTTACCTTACTGATCGTGTCACAATTGTGAAGTTTCTTGTTGAAAGCATCACCTAACTTGTAAAAAGCATCATGATACTTTTAACAAGTAATGCAATGCTTATAAAAAGTATCAGGATGCTTTCAACAAGTATCATGATGTTTCAGGTAGAAACAATCTGCTCCCAGTAGTGTGCAGGGGAGACAATCTGCTCCAGTAGTGTGCAGGGGAGACAATTTACTCCCAGTAGTGTGCAGGGAAGACAATCTGCTCCCAGTTGTGTGCAGGGGAGACAATCTGTTCCCAGTTGGCAGGGGGAGGCAATCTGCTCCGAAGTAGTGTACAATGGGAGACGATCTGCTCCAAGCAGTGTACAGGGGAGACAGTCTGCTCCAAGTTGTGTGCAGGGGAGACAATCTGATCCAAGTAGTGTGCAGTGGAGACAATCTGTTCCAAGTGGTGGAAGACTACACTATGTAATAATTGATAGGAGTTTGAATATATAGTAATAGACTGTGTCTTTACTGAATGATATATTGCAGAACAGTTTGCTGGAATAATTATAATCTACTTATGTAATTCCTTTGATTTTTTGCTTGTTTACACAAAGCAAAGTGATTGATAGGTGGGTCGATGGGTTGACAGGTCTGGAAGTAGGAAACCTAGTAGTATATAGTGTAATTAACTTGTAGTTTTTACCCATTCTTCAACAGTTCCCAGTGCTTGCCCCAACAAACTGCCCAGTGCATTCCGATGTGGCAGGTGGTGGAGGCTGTATCATTGGGGTTTATCAATTCACAATTCATAATACAGAAATCCTAACCCTTAGCCATAATTGGTTTTGAGTGTGTATAATGCAATGCCTTTTGCAAAATAAAGACCTCTTTTGTAGATTTTGGAAAAAAACAAGTACGCTAATAGCTGCTACTAAAGGCTAATTTCGCCAGCTTTATCCTATGCTCCTTAATTTTCTAGTGGCTGTCAAAATTGTTTCCAGAGGTCCAGCTTTTTCCACATTGATTAATTTCTTGCTTAACTTGTTCTAGTCCATAGCTTAACTATTGCTTTATTGGACGTTAAGCAAACATTCAATAAATCAAACTTCTACTAACAGTCTGGGTACTGAAATTTGAATTCTGATAAATTAAGTTTTGATCTGTTGCAGTTATTACATATTGAATGCTTTCAAGGTTGCCACATATGTTGAGGAACTTTGTAATTTGTATACATTCAAGATACACTATATCAGCAACCACATTTCTACATCCTGGTCGAACATTTGACAAATAGGTTTAATAAATAGATCAAAATAATGTTAACTTTTTAGCTCACCTGGACCGAAAGTCCATGTGAGCTTTTGCTTTCACTTGGCGTCCGTCGTCTGTCGTAAACCTTTTCAAAAATCTTCTCCTCTGAAACCACTGCGCCAATTTTTTTCAAACTTGGCCACAATCATCCTTAGGGTTCCTAGTTTCAAGTTTGTACCCAGGGTGTTGATCAATAGACAAATATGGCCGATGTTACTAAAAATAGAACATGGGGGGTCAACACAGGTTTTTGATCATTATCTAAAAAATTATAATAGCTATAGAGAAAACCGTTACTTCAAATTGATCAGCACATTAAGGTCTACTATAGTTCCTATTAGTGTGAAGTTGTGTATTGGCTTCTTGTAGGAGTTATTGCCCTTTATTGACGATTCTTGACAAAATTTTTGGTATTTACAATATAACCTGAAAACTATACGAGGTAGAGTGAAACTGTAAATGGCAAAAATGATTAGCAAAAAAAGCCCTACAATTCACATGGTTGGTCTGAAATTGTCAGATGACTCCTTATATGAGTTATGCCCTTAAATGGTAATTTTTTATGAAATTTTCTGTTTTTGTCCTGTAACTTTAAAACGATAACAGCTAGAGTAAAACTGTAAATAGCAAAAATGATCAACAATACAAGCCCTACAATTCACTGTATTAGTCTGAAATTGTCAGATGACTCCTTATAGGAGTTATTGCCCTTAAATGGCAATTTTTTATGAAATTTTCCGTTTTTGTCCTGTAACTTGAAAACTATAGCAGCTAGATTGAAACTGTAAATTGCACAAATGATCAGCAATAGAGGCCCTACAATTCACTTGATTGGTCTGAAATTGTCAGACAACTCCTTAAATAAGTTATTGCCCATAAATGACAATTTTTTATGAAATTTTCCGTTTTTGTCCTGTAACTTTAAAACTATAACAGCTAGAGTAAAACTGTAAATAGCAAAAATGATCAACAATTCACTGTATTAGTCTGAAATTGTCAGATGACTCCTTATAGGAGTTATTGCCCTTAAATGGCAATTTTTTATGAAATTTTCCGTTTTTGTCATGTAACTTGAAAACTATAGCAGCTAGATTGAAACTGTAAATAGCACAAATGATCAGCAATAAAGGCCCTACAATTCACTTGATTGGTCTGAAATTGTCAGACAACTCCTTAAATAAGTTATTGCCCATAAATGACAATTTTTTATGAATTTTTCCGTTTTTGTCCTGATAATTAAAAACTGTAATAGCTAGAGTGAAACTGTTAATAGCAAAAATGATCAGCAATACAAGCCATACACATTACTATATAAGTCTGAAATATAAGTCAGATGACTCCTTATAGGAGTTATTGCCCTTAAATTGCAATTTTTTATGAAATTTTCCGTTTTTGTCCTGTAACTTAAAAACCATAAGAGCTAGAGTGAAATAATAAATTGCAAAAATGATCAGCAATAAAAGCCCTACAATTCACTTAATTGGTCTGAAATTGTCAGATGACTCCTTATAGGGGTAATTGCCCTTAAATGACACTTTTGTTATGAAATTTTCCATTTTTGTCCTGTAACTTGAAAACTATAGCAGCTTTATTAAAACTGTAAATTGCACAAATGATCAGCAATAGAAGCCCTACAAATGATTGCTTATTCCAAAATTGCAAGATGACTCTTTATAGGAGTTATTGCCCTTTCATTATGAATTTGGACGAATGAACAGTTTTTGAATTATAAATTAGTCTATAACACACCTATTAGTAGATTAGTAGAGTAAAACTGTAAATTTCTAGAGTACCCTAAAGGACAATTCCTAAAAACCATGTAATTTTCAGAAATTGTCTGATGGCACCTTATAGGAGTTATTGTATTTAACAAAAATTTTTGAAGAAATGTTTAGTTTTTGCAGAGTAACTTAAAAGCTATAACTACTAGACTGAAACTGTTAATTTCAAAAATTTTAATATAGTTGAAGTCATTTGGATTCCAGGTGAGCGATTACAGGCTCCTGGGAGCCTCTAGTTTATGACAGCAATTAATTTATGCTCCTTGAAACATTTTAAATGTATTTTCGTATTCTGGCATATGCACGTTATACATGTATCTGTAATTTCCTGAACAACATCTTGCAAATGAATATAAAATTATTTAGATGGTGCATGTATTAAAAAATTAACACTATGAAATAGTTTTAATTACTTTAGGTTATTCATTATGGAGACATACATGTAACCTTACAAAGTTAAAGTTTAATAATTTGTTGAAGTAGGTTTTCTATGATAATATTATGTATGTATTAAATTAAAATAAGCTAAATTTTCTGAAAATACATAACGTTGAAACATTTCTTAACCTAAAACAATCAATAAATTGGAGTCTTGTAGAAATCCAACAAAAAGTTTTAAGCTCAGTAGAATCTCTGCTAATTGAACCAGTCATAACCAAAACTCTGCATGTCTGTTCCTAACAGATATTTAGGTCCCAGATGGGTTCGGCTTGGCATGCTTCTTTGTATCTGCTATTAGGTATGACAAGCTTTTGTATGCAGCATATATCTTGTATTGTTGTCTTATTGCAAATAGAATGCATTGTACTGATTCCATGTTGAAGCTTAAGTTTTCCTGAACCATGCAATCGTTTAAAATTTTACTACACTGTATATCAATTCAAATACAGATTGAGTTAAGTAACATGTATGTGGCTATTCATTTTAGCCTTCATGAAGTGTTGTCAAAGTGCCTTTCTGGAGTATGTAACTTATATATAGTTAGATTAATCCTCAGGTATTTTTGACCAAGGATGTTAAAAATGGTACTTCTTTTTGTATTTATGTTTTAAGATGTTAGCAAAAAACGGATCAACTGAATTTTATGGCAATGGTTTGTCCATTTGCAGTACTATAAAATGGAACTAAGTGAGGCAGATATAGACGGGCACTGTATGAAAGAGGTCATATATAGATGGGCATAAAACAACATATGTTTATTCACTAGCCTGATTTAAGTTTAAAGAACTCTTGATTGAAAATATTTGCGTACGAATTTTGAAGTGTTTTTTATCGGATAATTTACAAGTACATGGCCATCAATCAGAGACCAATTTTCATTTATCACTTGTTTAAAATGTCTATATTTTTTCCTTAAATTACATGCTTTTAAAGCTGTTCCCTGTCTCTGTATTTTTATAGATGCTTGTTTACATATTAATTTTATGTGATTGTGTCTCTCAGACGGGATGTTTTGGAAAAGCCTTAAAAACAGGTAGAAATTCAAGGTTCTCATCTACATATCTCAACATTATTGTAAAAGCAAATTCTGAAATATTGTTTCAATTTTGTTACAGTTGGTGGAAGCATCCTAAGGTTCGTGATAATTGTCGAGTGGTGATTGGGGCCTTTGTTTTGACTGTGATAGGTTTTGGTAAGTACTGTTAAAAATTAAGATATTTGTTAGCAAACATTTGTGATACACAATGGAAAAGGCCCATGTGTTTTTTTTTAAAACAGATTTGAGAATCACAATAATTATACATGTCATCCATCCATGCAGTCATTATAGTATCTAACTCTCCTGCACCACTGTTTGGAATTTGATGCAACTTTCTCAGACATACTGCCATTGTGCACCTGAAACATTTTGATTGGAATGATATTTGGAGTTTCCCATATAGCGAAGGGGGAATAAATTAGTGAGCATTGTTCAATGTTTCCCCAGTAGTTTCTTATTCTGATTTTGGTCTATAGAGAAATAAATTGAGTAGAAGGCACTTAATGGCTGTCAAAAGGAGAGTTAATTCTGCACAATTATTCTGTCAATAAGGGGAGTTAACTCAGCACTACAAAACTGTCAAAAAGAAATGTTGAAAAATGCTGGTTCTCTGAAGCCATTAATCCAGTAAATCAAACTTATCAGATATACTCATTTTATTGATTGAACAATTGCTAAATCCAGTGAGTAGTAATCCCCTGTGGCAGCCATTTGGGGAGAAATCAGAAATCTCTCTAAGTTAAGCTTAAAGAATTCTCAGTGGCCTGCTTATTGGATGTTCATCTACAAAGTTGTATTGACAATCCTGAATTGAAAAAAGACCCAATCTCAAGACTCAGTTTAACATAGGTGAAAATATTCCTATCTCCTCCTCCTTGCCGTGGACCATAATGGGTAACATGTTTGGAGAGCGCCACACTCCTTGCACGATAAAGACACCTTTTGTGGATTTCGAAAAAAGAGTAGGCTCCTTGTGGCCACTACAAAAGGCTAAATTTTCTGCCCCTACCCAATGCTAAAAACTTTTCCAGTGGCAGCCAAAATTGTTTTCCCTGTGTCCTATCCCGCCCCCTGTTCCATTGATTTATTGTTTGTTAACTTGTTCTTATCCTGAATATAGTTGAAATACTGCCCGCTGGACATAAAGCCCACTTGACCAAAAATAGACAATTCAATATCCAATACAATTGACTGTATGCAGCAGGTGATTGATTGACTGTATGCAGCAGGCTCCTGAGATCTTCTGGTTAACCTATGATGATTTAATATTATTCTCGCAACAGACATAAAAATTATACCTAAGTATTTTTTTTCAGTTTTAATACTTGTTGGTATTGGTATAATGGTTTCTCCATTCAGAGGTAAGCTTAGATGTGTTTTGTGAAGAAGTTACAGATGTATGTAGAGAACTGTTTTGTCTCATCAAGAAACTGAAAGTTTTACAGAAATGGATAAAAAAATTGTGCTATTTTTAGCTCAAATAAAAACCAAAAATAGATCATGCATCCTTCAAGGCAGCCATTACTAAAATAATCTTCTTTATTGCATTAATTATCTTTTTTTAACTGGAAGTGTAACAGAAATGCTATAACAGTAGCACATTGTAGCCCACTTGACCAAAAATAGACATTGCAATATCCAATAAAGTTTAAATAAAGATAAAATATTGTAAAATTCAGAAATTCCTCAATATTTGGAAAAAAAACCTTGGGGTTTTGAATTGTTTTAATATTTGAATTGTTTCATTTGAAAATTTTACTAATTGCAGGGTATCATAGCTTAATTTTCTTCATTGGAGGAGCCCTGACGGTTATACCTGGATGTAAGTAGATATATTTATAGACAGAAAGATCGGTTTGCTTGTAGCATTCAGCAGAGTATGTAAATCAGCTGTACATTAATCCTCTACTAATATGACCCCTTTAACTTAAGGCAACCCCCTCACAACAGACCCCTCTAACCACAGGCCACCCCACACTTAAGACCACTCTCACCACAGTCCACCTCTAACCACAGGTCCCCACACCACACCAAGGCCCCTCTCACCACAGACCACCTCTAACCACAAGTCCCTACACCACACCAAGGCCTCTCTCACCACAGACCACATCTAGCCACAAGTCACCACACCACACCAAGGCCCCTCTTTCCACAGACCACCTCTAACCACAAGTCACCACACCACACCAAGGCCCCTCTCACCACAGACCACCTCTAACCACAAGTCACCACACCACATCAAGGCCCCTCTCACCACAGACCACCTCTAACCACAAGTCACCACACCACACCAAGGCCCCTCTCACCACAGACCACATCTAACCACAAGCCACCACACCACACCAAGTCCTCTCTCACCACAGACCACATCTAATCACAAGTCACCACACCAAGGCCCCTCTCACCACAGACCACATCTAACCACAAGTCACCACACCACACCAAGGCCCCTCTCACCACAGACCACATCTAACCACAAGTCACCACACCACACCAAGCCCCCTCTTACCACAAACCACCTGTAACCAAAGGTCACCACCCCACAACAAAAGCTCCTGTCACCACAGACCACCTCTAACAACAAGTCACCCCTCTCCACAGACCACAATCACATTGGACCCTTTCACCACAAGCCAACCCTCAGCAAAGGTCATATTTATAATATTTGCAAACATGTAGTGATTTTGAACTTCAATTCAACCCAGACTAAAGGACTATCATGAGGCTTCAGTTTCAGTACAAAAGAAGTAGTCTTGTATTTTCTCACTAATGAGACAGCGTGGTACCTATTTTTAGCCGGTTGAGATATCCTTGTCTCAACCCGTGGGTGAGATAAGAATTTTACACTCCTTTTCCCGTAAAAATGTATTGTGACGTCAACTGTCGGTTCAGCAATAAAAATTATAAAATATTTGCTTTAGTTGTGTTGGTTTACTATGCCTTTTTAAATATTAAGATGAAAACAACATATCTTAGCTTCTATGACTCAATTTATTCCACACTATGATAGCGGTAAACATCAAAAACAAACACAGTGACGCAACATGTGTACACTGGAGATTACGTTCAGGGTAGATAACTCTATTTGTTTGCCATATTTCAATAGAAATTAACCGGATTTTGTTTAATGAATTAGTGAGAAATAGAATCAAACACCGGTGGTTGGGCAAGACGTGAAAATCTCAGACACCCGCGTGAAAGATTTCTTTTGGTCTCCAACTCGGCAGAGCCTCGTTGGAGACCAGAAATCTTTTCACTTGGGTGTCTGAGATTTTCCCGTCTTGCCCTCCCACCGGTGTTAGATCCTATATATCTCATAAAGAATACTGTAGTAGTCTGCTAATATTGCCCAAAGAAGAATACACTAGTTGTATGTAAATATTGCCCCCATGAAGAATGCTGTAGGAGTCTGTAAAAATTATCTGATAAAGAATACTGTAAATATTGTCTGAAATACTGTATGTATGTTAAAGGACAAATGCTGTGCAAGGGACCATAATTATATTCATTTAGTAAAGCTTTATAGTGAAGCAAGGAAAATATAAAAAAAATATTAAAAAAAACAAGCAATGTCAAAATGATTTCTAAGAAATATCAGGCAAACATTTTAAGAAAAGTGTTGTTGCTGTACTTTGGGTTTTCATATTGTTGATGTATGATATGTACATGTACTTGGACCAATATAATAGATATTATATAGATGTTAGATATTGTATCTTGTAACATATGACAATTTCTGTTTCAGTGTATCATGTTATTATCATATATTTGGCTGCCACTGGACGAGCAGGTTACACATTCCATAACATTTCTGTTTTTAGTTGACACTATCAGAGGACATCGTAAATGATGTAACCACGGTTACGCAAGTTTTATAATGTAATTAACATAAAATGTGGAAGAAAAGTATGAAAATATGTAATCAGTTGTTGCAAGTTTGAGATTGATATTAGATTTATTGTGTTATTTTATGTAAAACCTATACTGTTCATCCTCCCAAGTCCACATTCGCTCTCACATGTGCAAGCAAATGTTGACTCAGAACCCCAACTTGATGATCCTCTTGTGTCTACAAATAATACTCTTTAAAGTAGCAGCTGTTTTGTTTAAATTATAGTTATGCATAAATAAAAAAAATCCAATGTTTATTGACCAGAAATATTAAAGTTTGAAATAAGAGAACATTTCTTATGATGGCATATGTTTTTATGCATATTGCTGGTCAATATATATTCCAAAATTTCTCTTTGATCAAATATTTCCATGGTTTAAGATAACTAAAGTGTACGCTTATTATATATAGATATATATGTACAAATACATGTTACTTATATTGATATTTAAAAAAAAACGTTAACACTTGTGTTAGAACTATGCAGACAAACAAATGATATTGATTTAGTGTTAAGTCAATTGTCGTTACTTTTGCATGGCAATTTCATGATACATGTATTAAGATGCCTTCCTCGTGAAACCGTGTAATGTTTAAGGCTTTAAAATTAAAGTGTTTTCCTTAAATCAAAAACATTAAAATATTCACTGTTGTGTTTCCAATTTGTATAAGGTCCTTGGTGGCAGAGTGGTTAAAGCATCTAATCATTTACTATTCATCAAATGCCTGTCAACACTGAGGCTGTAAGTTTGAGCCTAAATGAGGGCAGGGTAAGCTCAACTTCAAACTTTCAAGTATTGACAGTTTTCCTGCCCAAGGCCAAGGGTTTTTCCCACATACACCGTCTTCTTACCCCAATGACAACTGGATGCAATGATAAAGTGGAAGTTGCTGAAAGTGGCATTAAAGTTGAACCTCAATCCATGAAAAACAAACCAATATTTCCCCATGCCTTTTCTGTGGGAATCTTTTGTTTCTATTTGTTTGTGTTCTTGTGTCTTTTTTTGGTCATCTGCTTTGTGCTGAAGGTCAGGGTATTCACCAGTACTCGATCATCCTACCTCAATTGTAAGTTGAATTAAACACCATACAATCAAACAAATTCATCTGTCTTGTGTACATGAAAATTATTACGCAAGTAAAATATAAAATTTTTGTTTGCACAGCATGTGTACGGTTATTGGTGGGTCATTGCTTTACATATATATGTGTAAGCAGCTAATTAGCACATGACACATTTTCATGACAAAATAGCCCTAAGGTGGACACATTTTTATGACAAAATAGTCCCAAGATGGACACATTTAATGACAAAATAGTCCCAAGATGGACACATTTTCATGACAAAATAGTCCCAAGATGGACACATTTTCATGACAAAATAGTCCAGAAATGTACCAGTATTATCTCTCAGTGGATTTTGATGTTTATCTTTGATCTTACTTCAGAGATAACCCAGTACATTGGATGCGTCTTCTGACTATTAATTTATGTTTGCTGTAGTATGTAAAACTAATCCTGTACATTTTTTGTATACATATATTTTATTATTTCTGTACAGCTACTTATATTTTTTTATAATTTATTTATCTATAAACTACTAATACTTATTATTGTTATATTTTATAATTAGGACAACAGCCAAACACAATCCATACAGTTCAATTAATCTGATAAAAACGAATAGTGACAAAACGTTAACAAAAAAAAGACATAAAGCATGATATGAGGGCATAATCTTCTGGCTAAAAATAGTCACATAAAACATTTATTTGGTGGGTTTGAACCTGTTATTGAAATCCCTAACCTCTGCCCTATTTATGCTCTAACAATGCAGACAACTGAGAATTATCCACACCTACAAACACATGAACAGCAGTACAACCCAACTTAAGTGTATTTAAATTTCCCAGCTTGGAATGGGCACACACAGGATTAAATAAGTCCAAGGTTCTCCAGTAACACATGAACAACACAGACTTGAGAAAGGTATCACAAATAAGTATTAAACGTGGTGTGATTTCAAGAGTCTCTTGAATGATCTGAAATTTTCTAAATGCATTTTAAGTATGAAAGATGCATTAAAAACGGGTTCTTATGAAATACCAATACAATTTACAATAAGTAATCAGGAATGTTTACATCTCAAAAGCAACGAATGTCTGTGAAGGAAACATGTGTCTTCATGACAAGATGGGCTTACTAAGCTTAAACAAATTATTGGTATTTTTCTAATATATCTATATATTTATATAACATGGGTTCACTGTGCATTAATTAAACAATATAGAAGTGCTAAGTAAAATTAATCTGGTCACAACGTTGTCCTTATTCAATATGAACCTTGTCACATCTGTTGTCATTCAATATGAACCTTGTTACAGAAAAGAAATGAAATTGGACCAAAAATTACTGTGACCAAATTTGAGCTATTCCATTACATGTTAAGAAAATATCAATATATATAAGTTTGTGTACATTGTGTCAGTTATTTACTGACCAGGTACTCATTCTGAAGCTTTTTGGGAGTGTTATTCATGTTAGTACCCATTTTAATTAAATGTCAAGTACAGGGTAAATCAATTTATACACACATGAACTATACATTTTCAAGGAAATAAACAGATATGATACCAAGGCATGTTGATGTTTAACAATTGTATTTGTTGTTAGCCTCTCTGATCTGATTTCTCTAGTGTTATACATATGTATGAAGTCCACTAGTGTAATACATATGCATGAAGTTTATTTGTGAAAATCTCTTAAGGGGCTGCACTAGGATACTTCTGTTGTAGATAAAACACATCTAACTGTGCTTTTTGTAATTTTGTTTATTTTATTGTTTTAAAACTTTTTAGCTAAAACAATACTAGGGCAATATGAGGTTGTGTAATAATTGGAAGTGGGTTCTTCTTTGCAGTGAACCGGCTGTAGAGACCACCTTATTTTTTAACATTATTATACAATGAATTGAATATTAACTTTACCTGATCTTTTCTCCTCTTAAAATATGTTTTATATGATGTCATTTTGTTTCAACATGTGACATGCTTTCAACCAATGGTATGCTGGCAGTATATCACACTATTGATGTATATTTTCTTATTTAGAATTTTTATTTATACCTTGTTATGTATGGTATGTTTATTATTCTGTTATCAAACTACTTATTTTCCAATATTATGTGTTAATCAATAAACAATCTAATTCGGTTTTGTTTTTCGTGTTTTGTCTGATGTTCATGCTATATTTACTGATAGAAACTATCTGTTTGTTTTGTCATTGGTTCTCTTTCAAACTGAGATCGACGATGTATGATCCGCTAAAACTTGAATTGATAAGATGTGCCATTTTTGCTGTCTTTGATTCGGGGTTTTCACCTCACCTGGTACACCTGCAGAAATTTTTATGGAGTGGCGTTAACCAGGGACAGTCTATACTATAGTATAGACTGTCCCTGCGTTAACGCACTTTAAAATGTATGTGTTTCGTATTGATTAGACAATGCAATGAACAGTTATTTTGATTGGATAAAATTGACAAAATCTTATATTTTTATGAAAGAGTCATTTGAAATTGAAACATAATCTTTTCAGAAGTCAAATTGTTGCATTGCATGGGTGAATGATTCCTGCATGGATGGTCATTTATCAAGTTTGTATTTTGTCAACGATCTAGAGTCGCAGGTGTGGGACTTATCTAATATAAATCCCTATAAAGCTACATCTTTAATGCAGAGCCCATTTGAAAGACGATTTCACTCGGCCACGGAGGCCATCCTTTCCTACCACCGTGTGCGAAGATACAGACCTACATCCACGATAACTGCTATATATCTTGAGTCACAATGAATTTCATATTGCAAAAAAGAACCTCTAAAAAGTTTTGCTTATGGCGAAAATACATCTTAACGATTTTTTTTAATTTGATGATGGAATTATTTACATAGTTTGTCTTTTAGTGTGCTTTCATTCAAAAACGGACGTCCAAGCTGTGTTAGTTAAACATTACCCCAACATCAATGTCATAGTCGGAATAGGTACATCCACAAACAGCTTATATAGAACTGTGATTATTGTCAGATCGGATTTGCAGAGTTGTGTTTGCATATCCAAAATGTTAGATGTATGTAGTTTATTTATAGTGATACCATATTCCTCAGAAACTATAGCAACGGAAGGTAAAATGTCCAAGCGGTAGCTGGTGTGTAAGTGGCTATCCAAAATCGATGGGATATTAAAATTTAATCTATGGTCGAGATCAGGTGGTCCTTGAAGCCTCTATATTTACAATTTGATTCCTATCGTCGCTAAAAACTAGCTGTGTAAAGGTAGGTATGAAAAAAAAGGTTGGTCATCTACTGTTCTGTACTTTTGCTTATCACTGCTCTGTTGCAACTAAAAATTGTCTAATCAGTATATCCAATAAATCCGAATCATAGTCAACTCGTACCCTACCAACTGGTACCTCTACCAACTCGTACCCTACCAACTGGTACCTCTACCAACTCGTACCCTACCAACTGGTACCTCTACCAACTCGTACCCTACCAACTGGTACCTCTACCAACTCGTACCCTACCAACTGGTACCTCTACCAACTCGTACCCTACCAACTGGTACCTCTACCAACTCGTACCTTTGAATTATTTGGTACACTGAAAAGGGTCACATTCTGAAAATTGCTAAAATAATGTAAACTAAAAAAATAATTTTTAAATATTCATTATCATATTTTTTGCACAACACTAAATACACAAAAAGCCAGCAAACTTAACCATAAACACAAGACAATTTTAAAACCAGATGCATATCTCATATTTTAATATCGGCGCTTATGTAACACCAGTCTTTGGTAGTCTATAGGCACTATAAACAGAACATATATTTTAATTTATTTATAATTTTTATTTAGAACCCATTTAAAAGATTCTGTACAGAATATTCGGATTTACCATATAAAATTTTAAAGGTACGAGTTATGATCAGTTGGTAGGGTACGAGTTGGTCAAAGTACGAGTTGACCTGCACCCAATTAATTCATGAAACCATGACTCAAGACTACATTCGGGAAATCGGTCCTACATGTATTTCAAAAGGTAGTGCTGACTGAATACCAAATGTATCTAACACACTGCTTTTCAGTTTGGTGCAAAATTCATCACACATTTTGAAAGAAATGAATGTACAAAAAATCCCTCAAATCTTTGCATTTTCATGGTCATCGACATAATAGATCTCATTATGTCAATACTCAAAAACAGGTCTAAAATATATTGGACTTGTAAAACTAAATTGTTTATAATTGAAGTGAAGGTAATAACAAAGTACCCGAATACCAAGGAAACTGTCAAAAATACAATCCTCAAATCAGTCCAAGAAACTGGCAAACTCAAGAACCAACAACGAAATATATAGCAACTACAGCAATTGTCCTAACTTGGTACAGGCATTTCCAAGGAAATAGTACAGGATTGTTAAAACAGTTTTTTTAATACAAATTTAAATTGTTTTATGTTCTTATTCGTTCCTCAAACGCACATAAAGTATTTATCAATAATAACACAACACGTGTATAATATTGGAACAGCTCGCCAGTTACGCAGCTAACGATTTTATTAATACAGTAAAAAATAAACATGTCCACAAAATAACACTGCTCTGGCCGCTGCAATCATCTATATTTCTACAACGACAAAAACGTCATATTAATACCATATAACAATGAGAACAAGATATATAAGTTTAAATATATATCCATATGTAAATTACAAAAAATTTTTATTTTTATAAAATAACTAATAGGATGGGTGGGTGAGGGTGGGGGGGGGGGGGGGAGCGGTCTAGCTGCACTGAAAACCGAGCGTCGAATGGCATACGAAAAGAATTTCGTAAATCAAGAAATATCTTCCCGCTAAATAAGGCTCGTGCTACCTACACATGCAACTTTGAACCTTATTAACATAATAATAAGAATACAGGTCTACTAGTAATAAGCATATATACAGGTAAGGTAAACACACGTGACCGTACATGGAAAATAAACACAAACACGTGTTTTAGCTAAATTTAGATAAATACATTTATGTTCTTATTCGTTCCTCAAACGCACATAAAGTATTTATCAATAATAACACAACACGTGTATAATATTGGAACAGCTCGCCAGTTACGCAGCTAACGATCGAAAAAAATTAAAACAAAGAAAGGGTACATTGCCAGAGTATTTCAGCATTACAAATAAGAAACTTCAACAAATTAAATGCCTAAATTTTTAGAAACGGACAACTTTTGAACTAAATCCTCTTTAACATAGCCATCTTTTGCCTTATCACTCTTCCAACGTCCATGCTTTTTGAAAATTCTATCAATAACACCAGCACTAGCAGCGGCCGTAGCTCCACCGGATCTCAAGCTATGAAGACCGAATTTAGACCTTTCAAGTCCTAGTTCGTTTAATGCAGATAAAAGTATAGATCTAGCAGTAGTGTACGAAATTTTTCCTTGTTTCCGCAACTTGTAAGAATTGCTTTTAGCACAAAAACTAACAGATCGAAAAATGTATTCATTGCTTTCCTCAGGAATGCCAGCCATCAGTAAATATCTAGATAACATAGCTACAGGACAAGTAAGATTATTTGTAACAGAAATAACAACTTCTGTGCCTTCTCTATATACATCCGTTTTACTTTTTTCTAAATACAAATTAATATGGTCAGAGTATAAAGTAATGTCATTTCGTTTCAAGTTTGCCAGTTCTGAAAAGCGTAAAAAACCAGCAAAACATAATAAACACATTGTAACAAGTCGAACTTCCTTTAAATTAGAGGAACTATTTCCATACTTATAAACTAATTCTTTTAAAATGTCGGCCGTTATTGGATCTTTTTTGTTGGTATGTCGACCAGCTGTTCGTATAGCACCTTCTTTAACCGATAATACCAAATCAGAAGTACAAGGATTGTCAACACCAGCAAGTTTATGTGCCCAGTTAATTGCGTAGTACGATTCATTAATTAAACTAGACGATTTGTTTAAATCTGACAGATTAATTAAGTACAAAGCAACGTGAAATTCTGATGCTGGAAGTGAATTAATATGATAAGATACACACCAATTACACCATCTGTTGAATGCATTCTTATAACACTTTCTGGTGTTTTCAGCCTTCGAGTTCAAACAAAATTCAGGCAGTCTCTGAGCTAATGATGACAGTTCAGAATTTGTCGACTTTTTCTCTATATCACGCCATCTCCCAATTTTAAAAACTGCTGCAAAATGTATACAAATAACGAAAGTAAGTATCTAGCGAAGACAATATAAATTATGTCGACTTGTAAAACAAATATATGTTGTGTTATTAATATCCATACAAACATTTATTGTTATAGCTCCATTGACCATGTCAACACAATATCATACTGATATTAGGACCATGTCAAAAAATAATCCAGGCCAAATAAATGCAGTACCAAAGAGATACTAGAACAGTCCAAATAATTTTATCTCTAAAATCACCATGCCACTATTTCTAAAGCGATAATAGGGCCGTGTGAATAGTGGCCTCAATAGGCTTTCAATCTAACAGCTAAAATAGGTGAACAAAATGACTCTTTCCCAAAAATGGAATTCGGATTATTGCCTTTAACAAGTATACCAGAGACAGTTTTGAACTCTAAAACATCAACTACATAATTTCTATAACACATATTTTCATCAAATATGAACGGCCAATACGGTGCAGACACCCATCTCGGTACAATCAATGTACCCTCAGCTTTGCAACACATCACGTGTTTAATAGTTCTCAAAACTAGAAACACTGGAGGCACCAACCAATTATTTTCTGCTCTCCAGTTTTGAGTGAAAGCATCAATAGCTTCAGCGCCAGGGTTCCAATACAAAGAATTGAAACGTTTAACTTTTGTATTTCTGTAATTCGCAAAACGATCCACAGTATGTGGACCCCACATGGCATTGATAAAATTAAAGAATTCGACCGACACACCCCAGTCTTCATGGTCTATCATCTTACTAATATAGTCAGCTTTCAGATTGTCTGTGCGTGGAATCCACTGAATATCTACTGATATACAGCTCTGACTACAAACAGAAAAAATAGAACGTGCTAACACGTGTAGTTCATTCTTCATACTCCCCGATCTGACAATCTTAACACAATTTTGGTTATCTGTGAACCATTTAATAGATTTCCCGCGAAAAAAGTATTCAAAAGATATCAAAGCTAACTCAATCGCTTTCATTTCACGCCATGTCGAACTTTTAACTCTTTCAGTATCATTCCACGTATAATGGAAAATCTTAGTATCTATGTCAACAGTGTAAGCACCAGCTGCGCGCTCACTTGCGTCTGAATAAACAACCGCGGAGGAGCGACTGTAAGACCCTAACATCTTATAATTTAATTTTGCTATAGCTACGTGCTCTAACCAAAAATCCAGTTCACCTTTAACTTGGTCTTGAAATTCAATACTTAACAAACTGTCCCAAGCTGATCTAGATTCAATAACCATGTAACAATAACGGGTCATCAGCCTCGTAACATTACCTATTACAGGTGACATTGATATTATCCTACCTGTTACCTGAGCTAACTTTCTGGCTGTAAACAAAGGAAAAGTAAACAAAACTTCTTTTAGAGAGTCAATCAAATCATTTAATCGTCTTTCGGGTATGTGTAAAGAAAATGTTTGAGAATCCCATACAATACCAAGCCATTCAAGACTTTGCACAGGTGTAAACATCGACTTTTCTTCATTAATTAAAAAACCAGCCTTCAACAAAGACTGTTTCACAAAATTTGAATCCTTTTCACAAGAATTGTAATCAGGACTCATTCCTAGACCCTCATCTAGGTACAATACTATATTAATAGCATTCTTTCTCCAAAATTTAACCATAGCTTTAAGGCATTTAGTGAAGATATATGGAGCAGACAACAGTCCAAATGGAAGAACAGTAAAACAGTAAAAAACCCCTTTCCAAGCAAAACCCAAATACGTCTGCTGTTTACTGCAGATATCAAAATGATGATACCCGGATTTGAGATCAAATTTAAACTGAAAAGAATTTTTTCTAAATAACTGCAAAGCAACTTTCCACTTTCCAATCTTCGTATTTAAACTTGTCTTTTCTAACAAATTTATTTAACTTGCTCAAATCTAAGATGAGCCTCTTTTTGCCGGATTTCTGAACAGCTACGCTTAAAGGATTCACTACATGAGGCTTGAATGGTACTTTAATAACACAACCATTATTGACGAGTTCTAGCACTGCCTCATCAACAAATTCATTGTGAATAAAAGCCGATTTGTTATTTTTTAAAAACATGCTACTCGGGTTATCAATAAATGGAATAACATAACCTTCAGAAATAGTACTTAAAATAAATTCTCTAGCCCTTATATCTCTCCAATAGCTAATGTGTCTTTTCAGATTTCCTTTTACACCTTTAAAACTATCGTGGAATTCACTATTCTCAAAAAATTTAACTTGTTCTAAAAAATTATCGAATTCTACAGTATTCTCATTACAACAATGACAAAATTGAGACTGTATACAATACTTATCATTAATAATGGTATTAACGTTTGGCGCCTCACTGCTTCTGAATTGCTGTGGTTGTGGAATGCTGGATGTTTCTGGGGTTAAGCGGACAGTCCTTTCTCCAATGCCCGTACTGCTTACACTGAAAGCAGAGATCCCAGGGGCACGCCTCACGGCGTGCGAATCCTTGACGAAAAGGCAGATGATTAGTTGAGCGACGAACATAGTTGCTGTTAGGGTTAGGAGCCGTTTCCATTTTTGTTGGTTGCGTATATCTGGCGTACGGAGATGGACGTGATCTAGACTTTTCCTTAATGGATTTAAGCGCTCTGGACTCTGCTTGTCTAATTTTCTTATCGTCATCAGAGTTTTCCGCGATTCCGTTCGATTCATACTCGCGGACCGTTGTCCAGCCCCCTGCGGACGTATCAGCAATGCGAATGAGCTTATTTCTATTTTTCAATTTACTAATAAGTTCAGCAATAATGGATAAACAAGTACTTGAATTGGAAAGTTTCTGCAATTTAACAAGGCCGGCAAGAATTTCCTCATTAAAGCGGTACTGTATTTTGTTGCCTTCGCTCTTAAATTTTAAATTCGCTTCGTCTTTAACTTTCAGAGACAAACTTTCTTGTTCAGATAAAATGTCAGATTTCAAATCTCCAAGTTTATGATCTAAATATGATTTAAATAGCTCAAACGTGTCAACTAAGTCTTGTTTCGGCTGGGCAGAATCCCTGTTTAGTAGGGGGGCTGTAGGCTCACCTCGTCCAGTCTCGTGGTCAGACAACAGTATTTCCTCGTTAGTATCGGACATAATAGGGAGCGGTCTAGCTGCACTGAAAACCGAGCGTCGAATGGTTATTGAATTTTCGATCGTTAGCTGCGTAACTGGCGAGCTGTTCCAATATTATACACGTGTTGTGTTATTATTGATAAATACTTTATGTGCGTTTGAGGAACGAATAAGAACATAAATGTCATTGAAGACACTTAATAGGGTCGTAATACAGAAATTGAATTTTATTACGATAAATACGGTAATTAATAAGGGGACGTAATTGTTTCAGGGGAGACAATTAATTATGATCCGAAAGGACGATCAAATCCGAGCACTTCTTAAATGAAGTATATAGCTAAACGGGTAACAAAAATATTATAAATAATTTAATAATGATATTTTTAATGTATGGTTTTGCAACTGCATATAGAATGTTGAAAAGGGGGATCGTTTCTTGTGTTCACGATTTCGTGTAAACGGTAAAGTTCAAGAATACTTTTCTTTATAATTGTTAAACATGCGTGTTTTTTTAAATACTAGAATATGTATACAAATTTCAGTGTAGTACTTTGTTCTCGTTTTTTGTGGGGCCTATTAAAATCACATAAATCTGGATATTCGTGAACGGCTTATACAAATGGCATAAAGACTTGCCTACATGTAAACACAACAGACATGCAGAAACATGCCAAACCAAGAAAATACTACATGTAAAACCATGCCAAAGCATGAAAATACTAAAACTACAACTGCACAAATACAAACAATAGAAGCAAGTTGCAACCATTATTTCTAAACAGAGACAACAGGTAAATACAAAATAAATATTGGAAGACAATATACAAATACAGCATCAAAATTGTATTTTTACATTTAAAATATTTATCGCTATTTTGCAGTATTTTCCTTTGATCTTTGTGTGTGGTATTTTTATTTATTCTGCAATTACCACTTCAATTGCACAGATAACACCCTAGAAATAAAGCAAAGCTAAATTTGCAAATAACAACGTCCTGGTACACGTGTCCTTACTTCTAGCAATATTTAGTATTCTGTTCTGGTTTACAGCATGTTGTCAAATACGATATTTGTTTGTGATGTCAGGCTTTCACTCCAACATGTGCAGAAAGTTTTAAGTCAAAAATCGGCTAAAAGTACACTTTTTCAAGTTTTTCCTTGTATAAAAATAAATATTCTGGTTGCAGAATAAAAACAAAATTTGTACATTGTCAGAAAATATAAAGTTTTTTTGTACTTGCCTTAGAAACAGGTAAGAAATGCTCGGCAGAGTCTCACATTTCTACCTGTTTGTAAGGCTTGTACAAATAAACTGTGTATTTTCTGACAATGTACGAATATAGTATATATTATATATATCCCATCTCTCTTTACAAGCGTGAGATGGGCCCTCTTCACATCATTGTCAAGATGTCCTTAAGTATACACTGTGATGCCACAATGTTAAACAGTGATATAAAGATTATTTACGTTTTACTCTATGCATTTTCTTGTAATCTCATCTAAAGGCGACAAGGATGCAAAAATGCATCTTGTTTCAAAAAACGTAAATAATCTATAAATACATGTGTATACTAGATTATTACATAGAGTTTTCCAGGTCCCACATTATGCACCGACTCCCATGATAAGTTTGAAATATATTGGAGTATTAACGTGTGTGTGATTCTCCAGAGAATTCATTTAACATATTTCAAGTTAAGTGTAGACTAATTGAGGAAACCAGTCCAAGCAACACCAACAGGAAGATATTTACAGAAACAAGACCCAGATTAATAGATAAGTATGTATTTTTTTTTTCAGATGTTGAATCATGATAGAATGCATTGATTATGAAAATTTTGAACATTAATGATGGAGAAACCATAAGCTACCATCTTCCATTGATTATTGGAGAATTAGAGTTCTGTTGCCTTGGTGATGTAATAGTTTGGAACTCTTCTTGTAGAAGCACTAGCAAAGTCGCTTGGCCAGTGTTAGATGGCAAATTTAAAGCAGTGGTTAAACTTGTTTCTGGCAAAAACTTGATATGGGTTGAATGGGGTGCTGAACTACTCACATTCACCATATACTTCCATGCTCCTATCTCCAGGCGATATGTCCGACCTGTCTACATTGTCTGTAGTGATGATGATGGCTACTTTCAGGGGCCTGATGATGAGGATTGTTCACCCCAAAGTGCTCAAGAAAGGATAACTCTGGCAGCTATGTTAATACAGTCTTTTACTGCAGAAAAAATGCATGAGCATGGATTTGGTAAATCAACATTCCAACTTGAACATGACAAGAAACTTGGGCCAGTGTGTAGAATTTTTCGAAGTAAACTTACACTGGAAAAAGCTCATAGCATGTCAGGTGATGAACTGTGGTCATACTTTGCTCGAGAACTGGTAGATTTGGATAAAGCCTCCAAGGACTACTGTAAATGGTTCTGTTTTATGTCATTTACAAGGTATAACCCTCCAGAAAACTTTGTGCCAAAAACTCATGGAGAAATTTTGAAATCCACAAAAGGCCATACTGCTCTTGGTAAGTACAACTGTAGCACTTAAGGTCCTCTGACATTTTTTTTTGCAGACTTACATATGGTCTACCAAAATAAATGTCAAAGGACCTTATATTAAGAGGTAAGGTTCCCCATCTTATACAACTGTTTTAGTTTGTTTGTTTTGTTTGTTTGAATGGTGTCTTAACGCCACTTTCAGCAATTTTTCAGCTATTTCATGGCGTCCAGTTTTTATTGGGGGAGGAAGCCGGAGTACCCGGAGAGAACCCCCGACCTGCGGTAGGAAAACTGGCAATCCTTGTCAATTAAGATTGGAGTCGAGTGCACCCTGGCTGCAGTGAGAATCGAACCTGCAATCTCAGTGTTGACAGACCACATGATCAATAGTAGACGAACTACCTAGACCACTCGGCCACCGAGGCCCCCCAACTGTTTTAGTTATTAAAATGCTGCCTAAAAACTAATTAAAATATATGTTGTTTATAATGACTTGGTTACAAAATTTTGCTAAGCAATTGAGTCTTATTTCCAGGTGGATGTGCTTGACACGAACCTAAATTAACAAGGTTGGCCAGTTTTCCTGCTGGAAGTTGGGATTTCATCAGCTTCTTAAACTCTTCCCCCCCCCTCCTAAAAAAAAATTGGATGTCATAAAGCTGAAAAATCCCTGGGAGTAGCTTAAAAACCCATTTAAACACAAAACAGAAATTTATATGCATTGAGATTGTAGAAGGAGTGTAGATCACACAGGCTGTTTAGAATTTTACCTTTGACAACCCAATTAGTTTCTCATATAAACAACATGGTTCAGATTTTTTTAACCTTGCTCCATTTCAAATACATTATTTTTCGTAAGTTCTTTTGTATCATTGTTTATGTCCAAATAAAAAAATCAATCACATATTTACAGGTGGAGGAGGACTTGCTTTATTTGGAACTGGAAGTTTACATACATGGGCCCGGAATGTAGAGGAAATAAATGACAGATTTACAGACTGCAGGAAGATAGATAGGACCAAATTAATGGATGACAGTGCATATAGGTAATATATGTGGTTTTTTATTTCTGTATTGATAAATGTTACAACAGTTTACTCACTTATGATGGCAAATATGAGTTTTTTATTTCTGTATTGATAAATGTTACAACAGTTTAACTCACTTATGATGGCAAATATGAGTTTTTAATAAACATTTGCTCTTAATGTAATTTGTTATTCAACAATAATGACATCTCTGCTTTGGGAAAGGGTTGCATTGGTTGCACAGTGGTGAAGGTACTTCATCTACTATTAAACAAGTGGTCTGTCAACACTGAGATTGTGGGTTCGAGTCTCACTGCAGGCAGGGTGTGCTAGACATAAATGTAGATTGACAAGGATTACTAGTTTTTTTAATCAAAAGTAAGGGTTTTTCTCTAGGTAGTCCAGCTTCCTCCCCCAATAAATCTAAATGCCATGATATGACTGAAAGTGGCATTAAAACAACATTCAAACAAACAACAATCTTTCTCTGAAGAAATGTTACATGAATAAAAGTTATAATATATTTGTCTGCTAGTGGTTATGTGTCTTCCTATTTAAAGATATAGTCAAGTCCAAGTACTTGTATCAATATAGGATATAATTACAGTTGTAACAATGATCCTTTATTGTACTAGTACAGAAGTATGCAGGGATGACAACTGTTGTCGTGGAACAAAATTATTATCAGAGTTTTCTGCTTACAGGGAAACTTATTGGGCTAATTATGCTACAGGGCTTGGTGCATCTTTACATGAATTAGGTCATACATTTGACCTTGCTCATACACCAACAGGAATCATGGCTCGTGGCTTTGATGACATCCATAGAGTATTTACAGTTCAGAGGTCAAAGATCAGCAGGCAAACTTCAGAAAGAAGCAGAGAGACCAGCAGCAGCAGTGATAGTCTTCCAAAAATAAATACAATTAATGACACAGGTGGCAGCACTATAGGCAGTGATGATCTAACCAATCAAAAGTCAAGGAATATTAACTCAGGAAGCTCAGGGGATGAGAGCCTGAATTTAAACTTGAATTCCAAGTCCAGTAATAATCCATCTATGGTACCACTCACATTTTGTTTTAAAAGCCCTATAAACAAGGTAAGTTAATTCGTTTGTTTGTTGAATGGTGATGTACACCACTTTCAGCAGTTGTTAGCAAAAGTATGGCCATCTATTTCTATTGAGGGAGGAATTTGGATTTAACAGTAAAACATATGACATGGCAATCTTTGGAAGTTAAATTTAGCATTGACACGCCTGTCAACATTTGTAGATTAATTGGTCTCAGAGGCCCCGTAATTGGTTTGTGCGCATCATGCAATTAATTGTTTTAAGGTTATTTACCGATACTAAGTACTGTGAAAGTACTTAAATTCGTGGGTATCAATTTTCGCGGTTTGGTGAAATTTACATGTTCGTGGGTTCTTAAATTCGTGGACTGACGGTTTCCGAAAATTCAAAAAGTGAGGTAGCGATCAAAATAAATGATTACAGCAGAACATTTTCACTGTTGATAATAAACATCAACATATAAAGAAGACAAAACAGTTTCATTACATGATGTTGTTTACGCGCGTGGTAACGAATGTAAAATTAACAGCACGGAAATCAATAGCCAATTATAAACACGGTAATGTATTAATTAATTGATTAATTGCAATAAAAACTACCTTGAGTATTTAATTCTCTAATTGTTATCTATAGAAGCATTCCTAGCCGAAGGGCATTTGTCACTTCATGTGTTGAGTAGCAATAAATACAAGGTGTAATTTAATGTCATTTGTGCCATGATCGGTATTATCACAACATCCATTTGATATAGCATGTCATTGATATGCACTAATAAAGATAAAGTATAGCTTATCTTTTAAATATTTTATTTGTTATTTTAATTTATGTTCAAAGGAGCAACCAAACTCATAATTCCGATAATAATTTGTTACTTTTTAACGTCGAAAATGAACACCTCATATATGCCCTGTAACAACCCGTTTTGCAATAACAACCCGTTTTGCAATAAAATTTTCAAACATGTACAAATTGTTTGTTATTATGTTGTGGGTTTTCTATACACAAGTATAAATATAACGATATACTATTATTAGTATATATCCTCTTTTTTATCATATTTTTCTTCATCAGAAGTTTATTGCAAAACGGGTTGGAGTAGTCAACCCGTTTTGCAATAAGAACGCATTTTGCAATAACCCGTTTTGCAATAAAAGTGTCAAACATGTACAAACCGTGCTTTTTTTATGTTGTGGATTATCTATCCACAAGTACAAATATAACGATATACTTTTATAAGAATATAATATGTTTCATCATATTTTTTTCAACATAAGAAGTTTATTGCCAAACGGGTTGGAGTAGTCAACCCGTTTTGCAATAAGAACGCATTTTGCAATAACCCGTTTTGCAATAAAAGTGTCAAACATGTACAAACCGTGCTTTTTTATGTTGTGGATTATCTATCCACAAGTACAAATATAACGATATACTTTTATAAGAATATAATATGTTTCATCTTTTTTTTTCAACATAAGAAGTTTATTGCCAAACGGGTTGGAGTAGTCAACCCGTTTTGCAATAAGAACGCATTTTGCAATAACCCGTTTTGCAATAAAATTGTCAAACATGTACAAATCGTTCTTTATGATCTTGTGAATACGTTGTGGATTATCAATCCGCAGAAACAAATATAATTATATACTATTATAAGTATATATTATGTTTCATTATATTTTTTTCAACACAAGAAGTTTATTGCAAAACGGGTTGGAGTAGTAAACCCGTTTTGCAATAAGAACGCATTTTGCAATAACCCGTTTTGCAATAAAATTGTCAAACATGTACAAATTGTTTGTTATTATGTTGTGGGTTTTCTATACACAAGTATAAATATAACGATATACTATTATTAGTATATATCCTCTTTTTTATCATATTTTTCTTCATCAGAAGTTTATTGCAAAACGGGTTGGAGTAGTCAACCCGTTTTGCAATAAGAACGCATTTTGCAATAACCCGTTTTGCAATAAAAGTGTCAAACATGTACAAACCGTGCTTTTTTTATGTTGTGGATTATCTATCCACAAGTACAAATATAACGATATACTTTTATAAGAATATAATATGTTTCATCATATTTTTTTCAACATAAGAAGTTTATTGCCAAACGGGTTGGAGTAGTCAACCCGTTTTGCAATAAGAACGCATTTTGCAATAACCCGTTTTGCAATAAAAGTGTCAAACATGTACAAACCGTGCTTTTTTATGTTGTGGATTATCTATCCACAAGTACAAATATAACGATATACTTTTATAAGAATATAATATGTTTCATCTTTTTTTTTCAACATAAGAAGTTTATTGCCAAACGGGTTGGAGTAGTCAACCCGTTTTGCAATAAGAACGCATTTTGCAATAACCCGTTTTGCAATAAAATTGTCAAACATGTACAAATCGTTCTTTATGATCTTGTGAATACGTTGTGGATTATCAATCCGCAGAAACAAATATAATTATATACTATTATAAGTATATATTATGTTTCATTATATTTTTTTCAACACAAGAAGTTTATTGCAAAACGGGTTGGAGTAGTAAACCCGTTTTGCAATAAGAACGCATTTTGCAATAACCCGTTTTGCAATAAAATTGTCAAACATGTACAAATCGTTCTTTATGATCTTGTGAATACGTTGTGGATTATCAATCCACATAAACAAATATAACTATATACTGTTATAAGTATATATTATGTTTCATTATATTTTTTTCAACACAAGAAGTTTATTGCAAAACGGGTTGGAGTAGTCAACCCGTTTTGCAATAAGAACGCATTTTGCAATAACCCGTTTTGCAATAAAAGTGTCAAACATGTACAAACCGTGCTTTTTTATGTTGTGGATTATCTATCCACAAGTACAAATATAACGATATACTTTTATAAGAATATAACATGTTTCATCTTTTTTTTCAACATAAGAAGTTTATTGCCAAACGGGTTGGAGTAGTCAACCCGTTTTGCAATAAGAACGCATTTTGCAATAACCCGTTTTGCAATAAAATTGTCAAACATGTACAAATCGTTCTTTATGATCTTGTGAATACGTTGTGGATTATCAATCCGCAGAAACAAATATAATTATATACTATTATAAGTATATATTATGTTTCATTATATTTTTTTCAACACAAGAAGTTTATTGCAAAACGGGTTGGAGTAGTCAACCCGTTTTGCAATAAGAACGCATTTTGCAATAACCCGTTTTGCAATAAAATTGTCAAACATGTACAAATCGTTCTTTATGATCTTGTGAATACGTTGTGGATTATCAATCCACATAAACAAATATAACTATATACTATTATAAGTATATATTATGTTTCATTATATTTTTTTCAACACAAGAAGTTTATTGCAAAACGGGTTGGAGTAGTCAACCCGTTTTGCAATAAGAACGCATTTTGCAATAACCCGTTTTGCAATAAAATTGTCAAACATGTGCAAATCGTTCTTTATGATCTTGTGAATACGTTGTGGATTATCAATCCACATAAACAAATATAACTATATACTATTATAAGTATATATTATGTTTCATTATATTTTTTTCAACACAAGAAGTTTATTGCAAAACGGGTTGGAGTAGTCAACCCGTTTTGCAATAAGAACGCATTTTGCAATAACCCGTTTTGCAATAAGAACGCATTTTGCAATAACCCGTTTTGCAATAAAATTGTCAAACATGTACAAATCGTTCTTTATGATCTTGTGAATACGTTGTGGATTATCAATCCGCAGAAACAAATATAATTATATACTATTATAAGTATATATTATGTTTCATTATATTTTTTTCAACACAAGAAGTTTATTGCAAAACGGGTTGGAGTAGTCAACCCGTTTTGCAATAAGAACGCATTCTGCAATAACCCGTTTTGCAATAAGAACGCATTTTGCAATAACCCGTTTTGCAATAAAATTGTCAAACATGTACAAATCGTTCTTTATGATCTTGTGAATACGTTGTGGATTATCAATCCACATAAACAAATATAACTATATACTGTTATAAGTATATATTATGTTTCATTATATTTTTTTCAACACAAGAAGTTTATTGCAAAACGGGTTGGAGTAGTCAACCCGTTTTGCAATAAGAACGCATTTTGCAATAACCCGTTTTGCAATAAAAGTGTCAAACATGTACAAACCGTGCTTTTTTATGTTGTGGATTATCTATCCACAAGTACAAATATAACGATATACTTTTATAAGAATATAACATGTTTCATCTTTTTTTTCAACATAAGAAGTTTATTGCCAAACGGGTTGGAGTAGTCAACCCGTTTTGCAATAAGAACGCATTTTGCAATAACCCGTTTTGCAATAAAATTGTCAAACATGTACAAATCGTTCTTTATGATCTTGTGAATACGTTGTGGATTATCAATCCGCAGAAACAAATATAATTATATACTATTATAAGTATATATTATGTTTCATTATATTTTTTTCAACACAAGAAGTTTATTGCAAAACGGGTTGGAGTAGTCAACCCGTTTTGCAATAAGAACGCATTTTGCAATAACCCGTTTTGCAATAAAATTGTCAAACATGTACAAATCGTTCTTTATGATCTTGTGAATACGTTGTGGATTATCAATCCACATAAACAAATATAACTATATACTATTATAAGTATATATTATGTTTCATTATATTTTTTTCAACACAAGAAGTTTATTGCAAAACGGGTTGGAGTAGTCAACCCGTTTTGCAATAAGAACGCATTTTGCAATAACCCGTTTTGCAATAAAATTGTCAAACATGTGCAAATCGTTCTTTATGATCTTGTGAATACGTTGTGGATTATCAATCCACATAAACAAATATAACTATATACTATTATAAGTATATATTATGTTTCATTATATTTTTTTCAACACAAGAAGTTTATTGCAAAACGGGTTGGAGTAGTCAACCCGTTTTGCAATAAGAACGCATTTTGCAATAACCCGTTTTGCAATAAAATTGTCAAACATGTACAAATCGTTCTTTATGATCTTGTGAATACGTTGTGGATTATCAATCCACAGAAACAAATATAACTATATACTATTACAAGTATATATTATGTTTCATTATATTTTTTTCAACATAAGAAGTTTATTGCAAAACGGGTTGACTACTCCAACCCGTTTGGCAATAAACTTCTTATGTTGAAAAAAATATGATGAAACATATTATATTCTTATAAAAGTATATCGTTATATTTGTACTTGTGGATAGATAATCCACAACATAAAAAAGCACGGTTTGTACATGTTTGACACTTTTATTGCAAAACGGGTTATTGCAAAATGCGTTCTTATTGCAAAACGGGTTGACTACTCCAACCCGTTTGGCAATAAACTTCTTATGTTGAAAAAAATATAATGAAACATAATATATACTTGTAATAGTATATAGTTATATTTGTTTCTGTGGATTGATAATCCACAACGTATTCACAAGATCATAAAGAACGATTTGTACATGTTTGACAATTTTATTGCAAAACGGGTTATTGCAAAATGCGTTCTTATTGCAAAACGGGTTGACTACTCCAACCCGTTTTGCAATAAACTTCTTGTGTTGAAAAAAATATAATGAAACATAATATATACTTATAATAGTATATAGTTATATTTGTTTATGTGGATTGATAATCCACAACGTATTCACAAGATCATAAAGAACGATTTGTACATGTTTGACAATTTTATTGCAAAACGGGTTATTGCAAAATGCGTTCTTATTGCAAAACGGGTTGACTACTCCAACCCGTTTTGCAATAAACTTCTTGTGTTGAAAAAAATATAATGAAACATAATATATACTTATAATAGTATATAGTTATATTTGTTTATGTGGATTGATAATCCACAACGTATTCACAAGATCATAAAGAACGATTTGTACATGTTTGACAATTTTATTGCAAAACGGGTTATTGCAAAATGCGTTCTTATTGCAAAACGGGTTTACTACTCCAACCCGTTTTGCAATAAACTTCTTGTGTTGAAAAAAATATAATGAAACATAATATATACTTATAATAGTATATAATTATATTTGTTTCTGCGGATTGATAATCCACAACGTATTCACAAGATCATAAAGAACGATTTGTACATGTTTGACAATTTTATTGCAAAACGGGTTATTGCAAAATGCGTTCTTATTGCAAAACGGGTTGACTACTCCAACCCGTTTGGCAATAAACTTCTTATGTTGAAAAAAAAGATGAAACATGTTATATTCTTATAAAAGTATATCGTTATATTTGTACTTGTGGATAGATAATCCACAACATAAAAAAGCACGGTTTGTACATGTTTGACACTTTTATTGCAAAACGGGTTATTGCAAAATGCGTTCTTATTGCAAAACGGGTTGACTACTCCAACCCGTTTTGCAATAAACTTCTTGTGTTGAAAAAAATATAATGAAACATAATATATACTTATAACAGTATATAGTTATATTTGTTTATGGGGATTGATAATCCACAACGTATTCACAAGATCATAAAGAACGATTTGTACATGTTTGACAATTTTATTGCAAAACGGGTTATTGCAAAATGCGTTCTTATTGCAAAACGGGTTGACTACTCCAACCCGTTTTGCAATAAACTTCTTGTGTTGAAAAAAATATAATGAAACATAATATATACTTATAATAGTATATAATTATATTTGTTTCTGCGGATTGATAATCCACAACGTATTCACAAGATCATAAAGAACGATTTGTACATGTTTGACAATTTTATTGCAAAACGGGTTATTGCAAAATGCGTTCTTATTGCAAAACGGGTTATTGCAAAATGCGTTCTTATTGCAAAACGGGTTGACTACTCCAACCCGTTTTGCAATAAACTTCTTGTGTTGAAAAAAATATAATGAAACATAATATATACTTATAATAGTATATAATTATATTTGTTTCTGCGGATTGATAATCCACAACGTATTCACAAGATCATAAAGAACGATTTGTACATGTTTGACAATTTTATTGCAAAACGGGTTATTGCAAAATGCGTTCTTATTGCAAAACGGGTTGACTACTCCAACCCGTTTGGCAATAAACTTCTTATGTTGAAAAAAATATGATGAAACATATTATATTCTTATAAAAGTATATCGTTATATTTGTACTTGTGGATAGATAATCCACAACATAAAAAAGCACGGTTTGTACATGTTTGACACTTTTATTGCAAAACGGGTTATTGCAAAATGCGTTCTTATTGCAAAACGGGTTGACTACTCCAACCCGTTTTGCAATAAACTTCTTGTGTTGAAAAAAATATAATGAAACATAATATATACTTATAACAGTATATAGTTATATTTGTTTATGTGGATTGATAATCCACAACGTATTCACAAGATCATAAAGAACGATTTGTACATGTTTGACAATTTTATTGCAAAACGGGTTATTGCAAAATGCGTTCTTATTGCAAAACGGGTTGACTACTCCAACCCGTTTTGCAATAAACTTCTTGTGTTGAAAAAAATATAATGAAACATAATATATACTTGTAATAGTATATAATTATATTTGTTTCTGCGGATTGATAATCCACAACGTATTCACAAGATCATAAAGAACGATTTGTACATGTTTGACAATTTTATTGCAAAACGGGTTATTGCAAAATGCGTTCTTATTGCAAAACGGGTTATTGCAAAATGCGTTCTTATTGCAAAAATGGTTGACTACTCCAACCCGTTTTGCAATAAACTTCTTGTGTTGAAAAAAATATAATGAAACATAATATATACTTATAATAGTATATAATTATATTTGTTTCTGTGGATTGATAATCCACAACGTATTCACAAGATCATAAAGAACGATTTGTACATGTTTGACAATTTTATTGCAAAACGGGTTATTGCAAAATGCGTTCTTATTGCAAAACGGGTTGACTACTCCAACCCGTTTGGCAATAAACTTCTTATGTTGAAAAAAATATGATGAAACATATTATATTCTTATAAAAGTATATCGTTATATTTGTACTTGTGGATAGATAATCCACAACATAAAAAAGCACGGTTTGTACATGTTTGACACTTTTATTGCAAAACGGGTTATTGCAAAATGCGTTCTTATTGCAAAACGGGTTGACTACTCCAACCCGTTTTGCAATAAACTTCTGATGAAGAAAAATATGATAAAAAAGAGGATATATACTAATAATAGTATATCGTTATATTTATACTTGTGTATAGAAAACCCACAACATAATAACAAACAATTTGTACATGTTTGAAAATTTTATTGCAAAACGGGTTGTTATTGCAAAACGGGTTGTTACAATGCCCACCTTGACCGGAAGTCGATGTTTCTTCGTACGCATTACAATTAAATAATACCTACATTTAATAAAAACACAATACATACATCAAACCTGTAACATAATCATTAAGATGGAATTTGAGCTGAACATTAGTAATGGATCTAGCTCCAAAATCATATATTACTTTTACAAATAAATGTCCGATCTCGGACATTTTCAGATCGTTGTTCCCAAGTTCCTATTGGTAATGAAGTTTTATTCTTCGTTGGATTTTTAATTTCGTGGTCCGAGGCCTCCACGAAAACTACGAAAATTGATACCCCACGAATAAAAAGTCTTTCACAGTACCTTGTTAAAAGTTTTTTTAACATTGCCATAGGCAGTATGGAGATCATATGACTTGATGGACTTATAGATAGCATTTGATTACACTACTGAGGTGTACAGTTGCATCCTCTTTGCAAACATAGAGCTTACAGAAATGGTATGCATGACTTGTATTCAACTGCAATGAAATAACCCAGTACTTTGACAATCTATTACAACTTCCAACTTAAACTCAGACAAATGACATTTTTTGGACAGTTGGTATTAATTTAACAGTTTCCAGCCCTAAATGTTCTGTTTAAAGGGAAACTTCGCGAAAAAATGAAAATCTGATATATTATTCTTCAACTAAAAGGAAACACATTTGCCTCTTGATGTTTTATTATATTTTCAGTGGTTAAGTTTCTGCATGGAGTTTATCGTGTAAAAAATGCACTTATGGAATTCCGCCATCTTGTCACAATCTCGTCACTAGATGGCGATACTAGACATCTTAGTACCTTAAAAGTCGTCGAATGATAATAACGCGAAACGGTCAATAACAGAAGGTTGTACTATAAGACAAGGTTGTGGAAAGATTACGTTTCGTATTCCTGATCTATATATAAGCAAAAAACCCACTTGTTTAACAAGTAGTTAACTAATTTAAAGCTTCTACTTAAGATTATTTCCACAGCAGCAACAGCGGTAATCGGAAAGAAGGTCACAGGAAAAAGTCACAGTTTTGATAGGAACAAAAGTCCATAAATATTATTTAAATTGAAAATTATTCGTATTATTATTTTCAACTTAATCAGATTAAGCAACTTATTGAACTAAACTTTTGCGAAGTTGACTATTTAAGAAATAGCGGTCATTAAATGAAATATTTTTTAATACTCTGGTTTTCGCACATCAAAATTTCACTTCACGTTTAGTACATTTATAATTATTATTATTGTTATTATTACAATTATTATTACTGGGTGCCGTTTCATAAAGCGATCGCTAATAAACATGCTCGTTATCCCATGCAATTTTAAATGGGATAACGTACACTTTAAGCTAACGATCGCTTTATGAAACAGCACCCTGGTAACATTTATTGTGCGTGTGCGTAACACAGTTTCCAAAATTTTACATGTTGTGTATATTTCAGTTAACGTGTAAGTTTTACTTTTCCTCTGGCATCTAAAGGTATTCGAAATCTTATATACATCCTGTGTTCTGACACTTCGGTGTATTCAAATCATACCTGTCTTTGCAGGAGGGGGTGTGCCTTTCTAATTTCGAATTACATGAGTAACCTTTAATCAGGTTAGCTTTTGAAAAAGTCCGCATATTCATACTTCAAAGTCGGCGTCAAATGATCCAGTAATTGCAATAAACATCCTGTTTGTTTACCTGCTAATTATGTTAATTACCCTTCATAAACGAGTAATGATTTACCTGTAACATTTTCACGTCCAGGTACAACTGCCGTTTCAAGACGTGCAAAATTATCCACAGAATTTTTTTATATATATAAAAATAATCATATAAATATATCTTTTATTACATATTATTTAGGTAAATTATATCTGAGTTAAATAAAGACTGGTTAAAATTGTGTCTAAAAATACTTCTATTAAAACAAAGATCATTAAAACATTAAGACGTGTTTGGTAATATTATGTTGTAAGCTGGTTATTAGTCATCGTCACAGTTTTAATATTCTTCAAAGAGCAAAGGCAGAAAACATATTTTTAAACTGGATTATTTATCATATTTACTGGATAATTAAATTTATCACGTCACAAACGCATTCACGTGATAAAATACTGTCAATATGGCAGCCCCCATACACAAAATTTTACCACCTTTAAACCACTCTGGAAGCGTAACGGTAACGAATACAATAAAACATGAAAAGGCAATTATATTTCTTTTTATTTGAAGAATAACATATCAAATTTTCATTTTTTTGCGAAGTTTCCCTTTAACTAAAAAAGACATTTATTGCAAAATCTGTTTGAATCAACATTGTGCATTTCTAATCAGCATTGAACATGTCTTTTCAGCCTTCTTCATTTGGCAGCAGTATATATACACCCCCACCTCCTGTTGTAGTTAAGTTAGAAACAGGATTTACACCAATCAAATCTCCGTCGGCCATGACAGTAAGCATAAAAAATTATGATGGTACAGAGAAGCACCAAATGGTTAGTCATGAAGAAGGGTTTGAAGTGATCACAGAAATGCTGCTTAGTCAGGAAGGAAAACTTCTTGCTAAAAGTTCTAGGCGAGGTTTGTATTGGAAATGGGTTGTACAATCGAATTTCAATAGCTTGAACTCTAATTAATCACTTGAACATTCAGGACTTCTCAAACATCTATACAAGATCAGAACTTGTCCCTATATATTTTGTGTGAAAAAGCTTTGCTTTCTTGAAAACTAGAACTATATTAGCAGTCTCATTTGTAAAAATCCAATGTAAAAACCATGAATAACTAAAATTATTAAGGACTTTATTAATTGGTCATAAAAAGTGTCATGCACAAAACTGAAAAATAATAGTAAACATTTTTATTCTAACAAAAAAATATATATGTAAAAAACAAGATTTATATACCCATTACAATTAAGAAACACACTTATTATTTTGATCCAGTGTGACCTTGTTTGAAGACAGGAAATATATAAATTGATGTTACCGGTAGATCCAGTTCTCTCATGAACCATTTCTGGAAATCACAAGACCCAGTTTCTCAAGCTCATTATTCTGTACTTGAACTCTTTTTGTCAGCCCCTTCAAAGTTTGACTTCATTTGGTCCCTTGATTAGTGCATGTAACACATTTTGTTAAAATAGATTTTTGGGTTTTTGCAGAGTACATAAGTTATGAACTATTGCAACTGCAGCACAGACAGACATTTTTGTTTAGGTCTGGGACGCTCATTTATAATCATTCAACCAAAAAAATAAAACATTATTTTAAGGGCTGTTCCAGTAAGACATTCATGGGACAGGGGAATGCACTTGAAAAGTATAGGAGCCTACAAAAGATTTATTTAATTTTTTTTTAACTCCTGCCTTACCATAGAGGTAAATGAAAAAACTACATGCACTGATAGAAGCAAATAAAATTGGGCTTTGAGGTTTACCTTTTATTTTATCAATGAACACTCCAAAACCTCTATTTTGAAGCCAGGAACTAACATGTGCAACATCACAATAAGCAACCATTGTTATTAATTGCGTTCAACATTTTCTTATCATTTCCTGGTGTTACACGTAATAGTTTGAAAATACCGAAAGCACCAGAAGTAGGATTAAATGGAATTATAATTGGATGCAAGTTTACATTCTTTTGGAACATTTGCTAAAATAAGTCCATTTCAATTCATTGATTCGACGAGTTTCAACACTCAGTTTTACAAAAATCAAGTTTTCATAACACCCACCCAGAGAAGCATTTTATTCCATTCATTGAACCATATCCATGTATATATATTGTTTTGCTTTGCCGTCCCCATGTCCCATGTATGTTTTGCTGGAACAGACATTTAAATTATCATTGATTATTAAAATTCATTGCAAGTATAGACATTTAGACTTATTTTCATGCATTTGTTTTTAGAAAGAACCAGTTCATGCTCCTCAGCGAGTTCTACCTCAGCACCACAATCTCCAGTACATACGATACAACATTCAAGGTCTGCTTCCCAGTTACGGTCAAACTCACAGTCACCAATGACAACAGTTCCAGCAATGTTACCTAATTCTCCAGAAGAACCAATCAGAATCCCTGATATTTTATATCAAGATGGTGGAGCTCACTGGTACAGATCATCAGCTGTTCTGTTACAGTATCATAAGTAAGATAACATCTGTTTTATGACTATTTATATGTGATACATTTGTGTATTTAATTCCTAATGAGAATTGTTTCCGTTAATGGCAAGAATTAGACTGATATGACTGCTTTGTACTTGTCGCCGGGTATTTTATAATAGACCAAATGTGCAAATATATATTGAGATGCTTTGAAGCAACCTTCAGTGTTACGTCTTAAGTGCTGAGGGAAACTGTCAGGTGAAAATACAGGTAGGTTAATTAGTAGAAAATCATGCTGGCGGGAAAAGTGTTAAGAGTCTATACGATGTCATCAGTCAAGCATCAAGACAAGAACTTGATTATGAATATGAAATGAATATGGTGATAAGATGGAACACATTTTAAATAAACATATAAAATTAACACTTTGTTCCCAGTGACATACTGGAACAACAGAGGGCTGGTACTGTACATTATGAAACCAAATCACAAATAAATATTGTACCACATCAAAACTTTAGTAGGATTTTTATTCACGTTATATAACTACATTTATAAATTTGAAATTTTAACTATTGAGAGTGGATAAATATTTAGTTTTAAGCAAAAAATTGTAGCATATGTTTCTCCAGTGGTCTCATGGAAAATTTGAGATTTCAGGTTTTTGTATGTAATTTACCAGAAATCACACAAGTCGATTTTATCCACCTGTGATTTTTCAGACTGGTTAAAACCAGTTTAAATGTACACAGAATTAGAGAAATATACTTTCTTACTTGACTACAGGTAGATTACAGTATTTCTAGAATACAGTAGTAATGTACATTTTCTAAATTTGATGCTTGATCTTAAGCATGAACTTAAGGATAAGAAAATTGAACTCCACTTTAGAAATGTAATACAATAGTACTAGAAGTCAAAAAGTTGAAAATTTAAATGTCACATTCAGAACCCCAAGTATAGATTAAATGCATTTTTACTGTGCCATCATTGTTGGTGACAGATGTACATGTAAGTCTGTGCATTATCTTTTTGGCTATTTAAATATTAGAAAACATTGGAATTGTTTTAAGAAAAAAAAAAACAAATAAGCACAACAATATATAAAAGTACACTTCTCGTGGAAAAATGTCATTATGATGATATAAAGTTAATATATTTTATTTCAGATGGTTCAACCAGTTTAGTCCTTGCACCCAGAGAGACCTGCCTTCAATCTCAGGGTAGGTATAATCAAATTATATACAGATCTATTAATGTTATGTAGTAAAGTAAGAACAAATTTTAATATGTTATAACTAGGCTAAACGGTAAAAAAAAAACAGATAAATTTTGACAATATAAGAAATCTAACAGTCTTTGATATATCGGTACTTCAAATTGATTGAAAGCTTTTAAGAACATATCTCTCAGCTAAGTTATTTTCATGATAATAAGGAACACATTTTTGTTAAAATTACAATGCAGCATTAAACTGTCTGAAAATGGAATTTCAATAATTATTCGAAGGAAGGTTAAAATAAATATTTTTTTAAAACAATACCAACATTGGAAGATATGTAACATGTGCGTAATCTTTGGATGTGGGATAACCAGTTCCTCGAAAGTATTTTAAATAAAGTTTGTCAGAACAATAGGAATGGCATGACATCACAACAATGTTTTAGTTTAATGGAATTCTTAAGAACGCTTCTATAAATTAGGATAACAGTGTATAAAAACAATAAATGACTTTCAGCTTTTAAGTATTTAAAAAAGATATTTTTACATACCAAACAACATTGGCAGTTCATTTAAAATAATAATGGAACAATCCTTATTAATGAACTGAACAAAGTTATGATATGTGTCATTGCATGGAATTTAACTAATTTGTTAATTTTTATAGAAGCAAAATAAAAGCACCATGTGGGCTTCGTCTTGTCGAACTCAGAAAAGATCCTGAAGGACTTGTGTTCCATCACTGGGAATTCTTGCACGACCCTGCTCCAATGACCTTCACCTTAAAACTGTCTCGTGTTCACAATATGCCTCCATGTACGGTCAAAGTGGTTGTGTTGATTGAGGACAATAGAGGAAATATTTTGAAAAGGAAAATGAAAGTAGAAGATTTTTCTTCTTTATGAAAGTGAAAGATGAATAGTTTAAAATTTCATATATAAGAGATTAATTATTTTATGTGAAATGTAAAAAATATTATTATTTGGTCATCCTTAAAACAGGTATTATTTTAATTTTAATTGTTTTTTAGATTGTTGCATCCCAAGTAACCATGGTTGAATCTGTTACATTCCTCGTTCCATCACCAGTGTGTTCATTCATAATGAATTATTTTCTCATAAAAATTTACACTAACCTAGGCAATCAGATCTCAAATGTGATTTTGTAATTAAAATAACTAAAACTGTATCTAAATTGATAATGAGTCCATGTGTGATGGAGTGAACAACGTAATGAAATCAGCCATGGTTTACCAACGATTTGATTGTTCAGGTTTTTGAGAAATGTTGGCAGAGTTTATTTTTGTAATTTTTCAACATATTACCTCCTCCACACAAGATATTGGGTTCAAAGTTCATCTAATTTTGTTTACAGTGTATGTGTATTGTTTATATTTAGTTTAAATAGAGATTTTGTTGATTTTTTCAGTAGACCATGACATGATTATAGTTTGGTGATCACTTGCCAAAAACATAATTTTGCTTTCAGTGTTTTTCTTTAACCATTTGAATTTTTTTTACAGCTGTCATAATATATATAAATGAAAAAGAGGCTTAATTTGTACCATATTACTTACTGTAAATGGCTAACAAATAAGATATTGGTGAAATGTGATATTGTATCAACTTTATTGTAAATTCTGAAATTATTGCATGCATTTATTATTGAGATTCCGGTACCACTCTAAAATGTGAGTTTCTGTTTTTGTGATTTGTAACAAAATAACTATATAGCAAAGCATTCATTATAAGGACTAATTTATGTAGAGTTTTCCCATTTGCAATCTAAATCAAACATAACACACATTCCATTTCGTTAACCTTTGTTTGGAGATCTGGAAATAATTACAAATGTGTTTTTGGGTCTCATATCACTCTTTAGATACTATTGGAGACACATTTGTTACATTTCTTAAGTCATGAAGTGACTGTGTAGAATAGAGTTCTACAGGACCATTGTTTTCAACAACAAAAAACAAAAAAAATTATGCTGTGTAGAATTACTTTGTTTTGCAAGCTGAGAAAATATAAATGTTTTTATAAAAAATCAGTTTCCTCCTCCAATAAAACTTGATACCAAAATTACAGCTGAAAAAGTTGCTGAAGGTGGCATAAAACACAAACAAATAAACATTTTGAAATAAACAATGGCATTAAATCATGATATTTGATAACAAATGTATATTTTACATAAATTATACAGAAACTATATAATGAAACACATAAGGAAACAGAATCAGAGCTTAATAACTCGTTTATTTATAGATTCTGGGCCTACTAGTTGTCATATGTACTAAAGCAGGCCCTCATAATTAGTATATATCTAGAATGAGGGCATAAGTATTAGTATATGTCTCAAATCAGGGCATAATTCTTAGTATGTGTCTTGCATTGGAGCCTAGTTTGGTATATGTCATGAATCATGGCATAACTAATAAGATCTGAACATTAAAATAGTGGTATCTTTACATGTTAACTTCTCACTACTTTTGTTCTTTTTTTTAAATACAATTTTACATTTGTATTAAAAGCTTCAAGGATTAAATTTTTGGTATGATTTGATACATATACTTATGTATTTATGTATACTCGTTACATTCTACAGTATGTCAAGTCTTGTGTTCCTCTTCGTACAAGATGTAATAAATGAAAATGTCAATACCTCAGTGAAAAGTAGGTTTACCTCATTTCAGTTCAATTCATTGGCTTCAAAAATTAGTTATGACTTTGTTGTTTAGTAGTTTTGTGAAGGCTAAAATTTAAATGTGTTGTCTGCTTGCTGTTAGATTTGAAAAAAAAATATATCATTTCATTAAAGAAATTTTGACTTTTGAAGTACACACGAAAAAGTGTGCTCACATCAATTTTATTGTTAAATTCTCATGAATTTAACATAAACTAAATCTTTCTCATATGTATAGAAAATTTCATGGGAATATAGGAAATCTCCAAGTAAACATTATTGCAGTGTCAATTCTTTTGATGTAAAATGTGGTTTCACATTAAAATTTGTTACAGCCATAATTGCCTGTGTACTTACAAAGCGAGGTATCAGCTGAATGGTTGGGGGGTGAGGGTGGAAGGGGCAGTTAACAAGATATTATTTTTTTAATATACATGTTATCTTGTCAGATTTTAAGTTGGTCTCAAGTATCCCATATAATATTTTATGTATAATATTAAATGTATATATAAAGAGGTGCCACTAGAAGATAAATATATTCTGTGAAAGTATATAATAGAAATGTGCTTTGCTAAATAAAATATTATGCTATGTTTAATATTAAAATAATGTGCTTTGTGAAAATTCATAGCAAGTGCCATTAGTGAGACAACTAATACTTCTAGATCTCATATGAAGGGAGTAACCATTTTCTTAATTTCTTATCTGGAGTGGGTGCTGAGGATGGGTTGGATAATATTTTTTTTCTGTTGTGCCAAAAAAAAAATTATTTTACAACAACCATCCTCTTTTTTCTTTTAGCTTGTTAATTTTGAAAATCAATTTCATATGACTTCATAGAAACAATTTGGATACTAAGTCAAAAGAAGAATTACAGGGCCCCTGCCCTAGATAATACAGGGCCCCCATCCCAGATAAGAAAATGATTGGTGCTTAACCAGACATTGCCATTCCATATCCTACAATGTGTGATATATTTTAGCTCAGCTGTACATTGTTATTTCTTGTTTATTGATTAGATGAACTTTGTTATGGTATATATTTTTGAACTTAATTGTATTTATCAGAGTTATGTCCCTTACATATTTTTTATTGGTTTAGGTTGGATTTGTTATCTCCCTTTATGTAATTTTAGTGGATTGGTTATTTTTGTAGATTGATATGTCTTACAGGTGTGGTCTGTAAATAATTCAAAGCTAGATGTTGAATGGCACGTTTTAGCTTTCATAAAATTGCAGGATTTCTTTCTAATATCCATCAATCAAAACACTGAAGAACGATTTGAGAGGAATTTCAAAGTTTGAAATGTTTTAGATAACAGTAATTTGCAAATTTTTTTAATGGATAATGAACACACTTCCTATGGGATTTCTTATTGCTTTGGTGCATGGTATTTACATTTTTCATATTACCCGTGATTTGTTTTAACAGGGTTGGAGGAGGTCATTGGCTTTAGTGTACATCTGATTAATGTAAAGTCAGCAATGACAAAGTCTTGAATTCAACATAAGATAATATCAGTAAATCTGATGGGTACTTCACTTTTATATAATTTTTGCCTATATTAATAAAGTCCATGACAAAATTTTGTATTAAAATTAATAAATATTAAAATATTAACAGCCGATACATTCATCTATATAATGGCATCTCTATGCTTTTTTTTTAAATCTTACATGAGAGATGGAAAATGTAATAGGAATAAAGAATAGAAAATGTAATGGTTAAATGAAAAAAATGCAAAGACAGGATTACTCAGTTCTTGTTTTTTAACAATCTATAAGGGAGACAACTCAATTTTAATGTTTATTCAAAATGATCTCATTATTATTATTTTGCACTTCTAAAATACACAGTTTCTGTAAGTTATGGTGATGGATGTACAGAATTATATTTAGTTTCATAGGTTAAATGATTATGGTAACTTTTAAGACCAATATGGATGCTTCAATAATGGCAATTTCTTTTATATTGTGTAATATCAGCTGCTTTAATGGATTATTAAAAATTTTCTGAAACAAAATGCATTTTTACCATCCTTATCTTATTCAAGGGCACCTCCCCTGAGTTAGATGATGAGAAAATGCATAGAGTGTCATAAAACATAAATAATCTTTTTATTGATATTTTGTAACATTGTGATATCATTTGCATTTACTTAGTGACATCATGGCAGCGAAGTACAATGAGCTCATCTCACTCTAGTCGGATAAGCAGCATATAAAAATAAAAAGAAAATAATGCAAAATAGTGATAAAGCTGCAGTATTCTTTTGAGAAAAGACAAATACACCTTACTATTATAATGACAAGATTTTATTATCTGCAAAACCTTTGATATTGACATTTACTTTAACAAAATTCTATTTTTCTAATTTTAAAAAGTAAAAATATGTTTAAATATTACTACTGTTTGGTGTTAAACACCAAATAATCAATCAATCTATATTTTACTACAAAATATAAGGAAATTTATTGAAATTCATGAAAGCTCTACAATATTTTAATCAATTGGATTTTGAATATTGCTTGGGTTTGAGCCATACTGTTGGGTCTTAATTAGACGAAATGTGCCAATGGTGTAATAAATTATATTAACCTTGGTATCTTTGATGACATCTTAACTGAAGTGATATACTTAAATTATGATTATTAAATACATTAATTTATTTACATACTTTTTTCTTGTGCTGAAATTGTAGCGTATATACAGATAATTTAATTATATTTGCAAAATTAATTTTTAAAAGAACAAGTCTATTTTTACATTCTTATCTTTCTCAGGCAGAGATGTAAGTTGCATATTGCAAGTGAAATAAACTTTCCAAATTAGGTGTAAATTTAGAATCAATATTAAATGATCATAAATGGTGCTCTTAGGAGTGTTATGAATCTGAACCATAAACTTTATTTAATTAAATATGTAGCTATGAAGCACCTTAACACTTCATATTTTTGACAAATTTGGCCTTGTCCTACAAATATATAAATTATTCAGTATATTTGTTTGCAGAGTAACTTATTGGTGGAACATTTTTTTTTTATTCAGATCTCCTTTCATGAATGTTTATGGTATCAGGTGCTTCTTGTTGTGACACATTTTATCATATAAGCATATATTTTTGTAATAAATTCAAACTCCTTCTAAGTTGTAACAAACCTGAGATATCTGCATAGGATTTGAATCTAAAACCAGCTCCTCCTTTGATTTTCCAATTTTCACCCATTTACTATACTAAGCAGGAATTTGAAATTCATGTATCTGAATCAAGATGCATCATCCCGTCGCGTTCTGGCTTTGCTGCCACTTACCACCTGTGAGCACACTTGTAGATATTTTCTTGTTTTCATGAATATTTAATGTCCTATTTGATTGGTCGCTTGTACTTCCAGAGAAGCATTTAAACTAATCAAAATAGTTTTTTCCAATAAACATTGTTCCCATTGGCTAACTAAATTAATGAATATTCATATGGTCGGTAAGTGGTAGCTAAGCGACAACACGATTTGACTTGGGTTTCCGACGATGATCAAGAAGTAATCATTTCAATATTAAGAATGTAGATAGAAGTTTGAAACATTGAATAAATTGTGTAGAATGTTAGGAGAATTTTAAGTGGCAGAAAAAACATTAAAAACCACACAATTCACATGTTGTTGTATTGTTTTGAAAAAAATGCAGTGTAAAAAATTGACTTGTACTTCCTAGGTTTTTAACTTAAGTTTTCATTATGAGCATAAGATATTCTTAATTTACATCTTGTCAAGTATGTTTCCATGTATAAATCATGCAAAAGGCTTTACAAGGATGAATATTTATTGTAATGAACTAAATACAAATATATTTTAAAGGGGGATAATGAATATTAATTCAAAGTACTGCTGACAATGTTAATGTCCGTTTAGATTTTTAGCTCACCTGACCCAAAGAGTCATGTGAGCTATTGTTATCACTTTGCGTCCGTCGGCGTCGTCGTTGTCGTCGGCGTCTGTAAACTTTTTACATTTTAATCTTCTTCTCTGAAACCACTTGGCCAATTGAAACCAAACTTGGCCATAATGTTCATTGGATGGACCTTTACAAAGTTTGTGTTTTTTATTTTGATTGGTAAACCAATATGGCCGCCACCTCAAGACTTAGTTTAACATAGGACCCTATGGGGAAAAAGTTTAAAAGGGCTTCTTCTCTGAAACCGTTTATCCAATCAAAACAAAACTTACTAGCAATATTGTGTGGATGGTCCTCTATAAAGTTTGTGTTTTTGATGGGAATTGGAAATTCAAAATGGCCACCACCGCAGGACTTAGTTTAACATAGGACCCTATGGGAAAATGTTTTTAAAGGCTTCTTTTCTGAAACCGGTCAACCAATGGAAACAAAACTTACTAGCAATATTGTTTGGATGGTCCTCTATAAAGTTAATGTTTTTTATCCCAATCGGAAATTCAAAATGGCCGCCACCACAGGACTTGGTTTAACATTCGACCCTATGAGTAAAAAGTTTAAAAGGGCTTCTATGAAACCGTTTAACCAATCAAAACAAAACTTACTATCAATATTGTTTGGATGGTCCTCTATAAAGTTTATGTTTTTTATGGCAATTGGAAATTCAAAATGGCCACTACCGCAGGACTAAGTTTAACATAGGACCCTATGGGAAAAAGTTTTTAAAGGCTTCTTCTCTGAAAACGGTTAATCAATGGAAACAAAAACTTACTAGCAATATTGTTTGGATGGTCCTCTATAAAGTGTATGTTTTATATGGCAATTGGAAATTCAAAATGACTGCTTCCGCAGGACTTAGTTTTACATAGGACCCTATGGGAAAATGTTTTTAAAGGCTTCTTCTCTGAAACCGGTTTATCAATGGAAACAAAAACTTACTAGCAATATTGTTTGGATGGTCCTTTATAAAGTTTATGTTTTTTATGGCAATTGGAAATTCAAAATGGCCGCCACCGCTGCAGGACTTAGTTTAACATAGGACCCTATGGGCAAATAAAAAAAATCTTCTCTATACAAACGGTTAACCAATGAAACAAAGCTTTCTAGTAATATTGTTTGGATGGTCCTATTTAAAGTTTATTGAAAATTACAGGACTTAGTTTAACATCAGGGAAATGCCATCTTCATTGCCTATAAAATCAGGTGAGCGATACAGGCTCTTAAGAGCCTCTGGTTAATACTGTCATTGGTGGCATTCGAACAGATGCCTTTGAGATACTGTGGCATCCTTTCACTTGAACTATGTCCTGCACTTTATACCACTCTGCCATCATTAAAGAACACAATTATGTAGCCTGTCATAGGACATATCACATAATTTCATAATGGCACAATTCCAAAATTTGCTGCTTCTTGAAAAAGTATGGCTGCATTTACCAAATTTACCAAAATATTTTGTGTTGAACCTGATTATTTAAAAATGTAAGGTTTATATTTACTAAACATAAGTTTTCAGCCATCAACCATTGCCATCTATGATATTAGAAACAGGGTTATAATATTATTAGTTTATTGTGATGTTGTCATTTTTAATCGGAAGACTTATGTTATGCATATCATGTATTATTTTATTGTCTATTTTAATTGTTAAATTTAACTAGAACTAAATAAACGTATACAACAGGTGTTTTTGTTGCAAGCATTAGTGGTGGCCTCGGTAGCTGAGAGGTTAAGGTAGATAGTCATCTGCTTTTGATCACTTGGCCTGTCAACACTGAGGTTGTCAGGTCAAGCCTTACTATTGGCAGGATGTGATTTACTCTATCCTTAAGGGGGTAGGACACTTTCACTGAAAATAATTTGTCATTGATTTTTCTTTAAATTCGCAATATAGTTAGTTTTTTTATACAAGTTATCATAATTCAGTATAAAAAATAAGAGTTTCAGAGCTTATTTTTGAGGGGTTGAACACTTGTCCAATGAAAGTTTAATAATTTTGTATATGTCAAGAAATTGGTATACATTTATTGATGGAAAGAAAAATAGGGGTCTCTAGTTAAATCTTGAGCTTTGGGAAATAAGTGGCCAAAAAGGGCTAAAACATGGTATTTTTTGTCAAAATTACCTCCCTTGTTAAAATTTTATTTTCATTATTTTTTGCCTAAAACGAAATCATTTATGCGAAAATTTTTCATTTCAACCATAAATAAGTTGAAGTAATAATATTGGTGTAAGACTTTCATTATTATTTTAAATTTTATTGAGATTTTGCGTTAATAATGAAAAAAATTCTTAATAAATTTACCATAAATGTGATATCTATTTTGATATTTCTCAAAAATGGCAGGTGTCCTGCATCCCCTTAATTGACAAAGATTGCCAGTTTTCCTACCGAAAGTCTGGGTTGGCAGGTTGGCTGCAAGTACTCTATTTCTCCCTCCATACAAACTGGATGTCATGATATAGCTGAAAAATTGCTGAAATTGGTGTTCAACCACAAATGGAAAAAAACAAGTGTGGACTGGGAGCATGCTCACAAACACTTCAAGTCCAATTATCTCCCCTTATTGATATCCGAGGTCAATAAAAATCCTTCATGCTCACAAAAATATAATGTACTTCCTTTATGCTAGTTGCACATTCAATGGATGTGGACAGACGGAAGGACAAACAGACAGGGTGATTCCTATATACCCCCCCCCCCCCAAAACAAGTTTGCATTGGGGGGGGGGGTTAAAAAAAACCAATAATAAATCAAAACCATTAAGAACTGTACATTTATGCTATAGTCCCCACATTTCTTCAAATGTCCTTAGATATTCACATGTTATTATAATTTTCTGAAACCACTTAGAAAATTAAGCTAAACCTTGAAAGAAGGATGTTCTTGACAATCTGTTGAAATATTCCTTATTTCATCTTGTTTGCTAAAAAACTTGGCCACCAACTCTTAAAGTACAGGTCCATATGTTTTTGATTGGTAAAGGTAGTTAGCCATCTATGATCATGTGCCTGTCAGCACAGGTAGAAGGTTTGATTCTCACCACGTTCAGGGTTTGCTTGAATCCGATCTTGACAAGAATTGCCAGTTTTCCTACAGAAGGTTTTTCCAGGTACTCCCTCAATAACAAATAGCTAAAAGTTGCTTAAAGTGGCATTACACACCACTCAAAAGATGATTCCCATTTTGTGTAATCAACTTCTCCTACAGTTTGATTATTTTTTTTTTGTTACATTTTCCCATACTTAGGGAATTTTGTCAATTGTCTGGAAATTTTTCAGAGTATTCCAATTTTATAAAGGTAAATGCGTAAGTACAGTTGAGAACCCACGACCTTCAGCAGGAATGCTGGCTATCAAGCACAGCTTGAAAGAAGTCGGGCTTGAAATAACAACCTCATTGACACACCATTGATTATTAGTTGATAACTAACTACAGAGACCATCAAGTCATAAGGGCCCCTTGTGTTTCTTATTCAAATACCATGTTTTTGGTTCCATTCTTGCAATTTCAAGTGTCAAGAAATAAAATCTGCACGATGATGTATACAAACTGTAGTTGGGATCTGTTTGAAGACATAAAGTACACTAAATATACTTGTTTGTAGACTATTTAAACATAAAAAAAACCCAAGACATTCACAAATTTAGATGTTTATTATTGATCTCAGTAAGAATGAGCAAAGGTGATATTTACATTAAAGATCCGAGATCAACCATTGATTATCTCCCTTTAAGAATGAGACAGATGGTTGGTTAAACTTGTCATGCAAAAAATACAAGTTTTCATACATTGATAAATACTAAATTGATAACTGCTAAATTTGTTATAACATTCACTGAAAATTAATTAAATAACATTTAAACCAACAGTCAAACAAATAAATGCACATAAATGGCAAACAGGCATGAAATATCGAAAGAAAATATTTTTGTCACTACATTTTCCACAAAACATCTATGTAGTCTGTTTACAGTTTCCATAGATTTAAACCTTTGCTAAAAGACTTGGCTAAATTTTTGCTTGCGTTTGTTTCAGTAGATGAGCATGTAAAATGCCTTGTGTAGAGTTGTTAAATTTAGGACTCGAGTAGAATTCATAAAAATTTTTCATTAAATTTAAAAAAAGAAATATATGAAGCACTATTATGGCATATTATTAGCATATCAGAGTCTTCCTTTACTGCCCCAACACTTATTTTCTAATTGTTAACAACAAGAGTTGGATATTTTCATATTTAATTATACATTTTACATCTTTAGATTCCATCACAAATAATCTTGTCCAGTTGTAAGACTTTTTAAATACTTTCTCAAACCTCCAGTTTTAATACATACTTAAACCTCCAGTTTTAATACATTCTCAAACCTCCAGTTTTAATACATACTCAAACCTCCAGTTTTAATACATACTCAAACCTCCAGTTTTAATACAGACTTTTTTAATACATACTCAAACGATCTCAAATGTCTTTTCTACATATAAGCATTACTGGTTCAACCCTTAGTATGAATTCACAAACACTGAATGAAAATCTTTGTCCCTTTGTTATGTATGGCAAAATTTTAATTCTAATTTATTAGACTTCTAGCACAAATCTGAAGTGTACTTCATTCTCTTGCAGCAACAATTACTTTAAATTTAAATAAACTCAATGGCAACAGATGCAAAACCATGTGACTAAATATAACATTTGAAAAGAAAATAAATCTCTAAATATTGCACAATTTAAACAAGTTACTTCCCTTAGGTAATTATTTTACTCTTCTCTTTTTCAGTCATCTGCTAAAAACATTTCGCTGACTCACCCTGGCTGATCAAAAAGATGTAATTTTGATACAGAACTGCAAATAGTTCTAACCATTCATTGGAGTTGTATAGCTTTCAGATGTAGGTCAAATTAATACAGCACAATATTTGTCCCCGTAAATGTTGTCAACTTGAGAAAAAGTCATTTATAATGAAGCTCCAAAAAATATATATGGTATCCCATAGAACACACTAGACAAATTTTGTAACCTCCAATAACAGATTTTTTCCATGTTTCTGTATGTGAACAAGGAATTAAAACCTAAACTATCCACCATAACAACCATATAAGTTTTCCTCCTTGGCACGTCTTTATTGTTTTAATGGAACTGACCAAAAACAGGAACCTTCAAATACACCTTTAAAGTTCGAGAGTATTTTAAGCATTGTCCCAAACGGAAAATCTTGCTCAGTACAGTGCATCAGAAATATAATTCAGAGTAAAATCTTTCTATCTACTTATTTAAGAGAAATGATTCATAAATACAGATTTAGTTTTCTACTCTAGTTAGTTAAACACTACAACTGCTAAGTTTTTTGTCTAAAGAGCACCCTTTCTATAAAAATCACAGAACTTTATATCCCAATTTAATCTCTTATTGCTGTTTTGACCAGACAATAAATATCATAAGATATTATGCATAATTATTATGCAAATACAATGAAAATTGACAAGTATATTAGATGTGGAATACAAACTCATGTTCATTACTCTTTAGTTAAAAATAAACCACATTTAAACTAGTAGTTATCTCCCTTATATAATAACAAACTTTATCTTTGCTTAATACAACAAATTTGTAATTCTATACTAATTTTTGAATTTAAATTATTTAATGTAATTTAATATGTAATATTAGGTACTGAACACTGTTACATATAGTAAATTGTTATATTTAAATGTATTTTTACTTAATGCTATACATGTACATATCCTGAACTTAATCTCAATGCAAATATTGACCACTCAGATTGCTAAAATTTAAATTTAAGGAATATCTCGATTAAAAAAGTTGTATGAAATGGGGACCTTTTCCCACATGTATAAATAAACAATATTTATAAAAAATTCCCAAAATTTTATGATGTTAATAAAATTAAGGAATCTCCTCTTTTTTCTTGGTGTTGTTCCCCAAATCATATAGTATAAGAGAAATCTAATGTAGTTCTGTTATATTTTTGCCCAATGTTTCAAAGAGCAGAAAAAGCTGTTTTTAAAGTAAAAATCCCATAAAAAAATGAAACACCTATTGTAAAGTATAAATCTGAAACAAAAAAATTAATTCTGTTTTAATGTAGAAAAAAATGTTTGTAACTAGCCTTCATAAACTGAACATTAAGACAGACGAGACATTAAAGCTTTTTGTCAGATTGATAAAATTATTAAAAAATTATCTACACTTGTGAAAAATATCTATTTATCATTACTTAATTTAATACTGATAAACCCCATCTTATAATACCAGGAAATTTGGCAAATCAAACAGTTTTGATCTTTAAAATCACCAAACAACTAAATAAAGTCTATCTCTGACAAAAGATAAAACTACTTACAAATATGTATAGATTTGACCATTAAGAAAAGGCCCTAATTCTGTCGATATCTAAAGGCTATGGTAAAATGATGGATTTAATTATCATTAATACTGCTAAAATAATTCTTTGGCAAATAATTTTTGGCTTTTAATAAAAGTTATGATTGACAACAAATATTTCATAAAAAGCATCCCAGCAAGCAATACAGTACACAAAATCTAATGAAATCTCAATGAAATATAATTGCTGCCAGAAAAAACTCACAATATTTCAATGTTAAATATACACAAAGATACCAGATTGAACAATGATTGCACCAATTAAAAAGTACTTTGCTTCTTTAAGCTTCAAAAGTGACATTGCATAATGTAAGACAATAACCCTCCGATTTCTGTATGAAAAGTCTTATTCACATGAGGACTTTCATTAATTTCAATCCTACGTGTTCTTATCGATTCATATTTAGGACAGTATTCTTGTTACACAACATACTGTTAACTTCAAATGCTAATAAACAATTAACCAAAAATGGCTGTAGATTTTATGCTGTATCTTAATCTGAACTATGTATAATAGTTAATCTGGATCAGATGAAGGCTTCATGAGCTTTAGCCACACTTATTTTTACATTTTAAATTTGTTTCATGACTTGCTGTCCACTTCAAAATGTTTATAAATAGATGTAACATAAGACATTACAGCTTGCCAGTCAGGTCTTTCTATGGAAACCATGTCACTGATTTGCTGAAAAAAAACAATTAACAGTAAAATCAAACTTTTTTTCTTTTAGTCCCATGGTTCAATAAATCATGTCTTATTGACACGCTATTACATAAAGCTGATACATTTCATTTATGAGTGTGTGTGTGTGTACTTCTGTTTATCAAGTGGATTTACTAAATAGGAACAGCTGACTTATTATAATTCAATATTTGCTGGATATAAAATAAAGTTCAATGATGGTGATTAAATAACATTTTTTGAAGAGTTGTTATTACTCACAAGCACTGATGAATTTATTCCCACACTTTCTGCAGCAGCAAATGCCAGTGAGAAATTCTTTCTCTGGAAAAAAAGAATATGAACTAATGAACAAACCAATCCCATGTAAAACCCCTAAAATTATCCACCCACAGATCTGCTTAAACATGGCAAGAAAACTTTGGCTTTTTTGCTAATGAAGGGATTTCCTATTTAAACCAGAGGCTCTTAAGAGCCTGTATCGCTCACCTGATTTTATAGGCAATGAAGATGGCATTTCCCTGATGTTAAACTAAGTCCTGTAATTTTCAATAAACTTTAAATAGGACCATCCAAACAATATTACTAGAAAGCTTTGTTTCATTGGTTAACCGGTTGTATAGAGAAGATTTTTTTTATTTGCCCATAGGGTCCTATGTTAAACTAAGTCCTGCGCCGTGGTGGCCATTTTGAATTTCCAATTGCCATAAAAAACATAAACTTTATAAAGGACCATCCAAACAATATTGCTAGTAAGTTTATGTTTCCATTGATTAACCTGTTTCAGAGAAGAAGCCTTTAAAAACTTTTTCCCATAGGGTCCTATGTTAAACTAAGTCCTGCGGTAGCGGCCATTTTGAATTTCCAATTGCCATAAAAAACATAAACTTTATAGAGGACCATCCAAACAATATTGCTAGTAAGTTTTTGTTTCCATTGATTAACTGGTTTCAGAGAAGAAGCCTTTAAAAACTTTTTCCCATAGGGTCCTATGTTAAACTAAGTCCTGCGGTAGTGGCCATTTTGAATTTCCAATTGCCATAAAAAACATAAACTTTATAGAGGACCATCCAAACAATATTGCTAGAAAGTTTTTGTTTCCATTGATTAACTGGTTTCAGAGAAGCAGCCTTTAAAAACTTTTTCCCATAGGGTCCTATGTTAAACTAAGTCCTGTGGTGGCGGCCATTTTGAATTTCCGATTGGGATAAAAAACATTAACTTTATAGAGGACCATCCAAACAATATTGCTAGTAAGTTTTTGTTTCCATTGATTAACTGGTTTCAGAGAAGCAGCCTTTAAAAACTTTTTCCCATAGGGTCCTATGTTAAACTAAGTCCTGCGGTAGTGGCCATTTTGAATTTCCAATTGCCATAAAAAACATAAACTTTATAGAGGACCATCCAAACAATATTGCTAGAAAGTTTTGTTTTGAATGGTTAAACGGTTTCAGAGAAGAAGCCCTTTTAAACTTTTTTCTCATAGGGTCGAATGTTAAACCAAGTCCTGTGGTGGCGGCCATTTTGAATTTCCGATTGGGATAAAAAACATTAACTTTATAGAGGACCATCCAAACAATATTGCTAGTAAGTTTTGTTTCCATTGGTTGACTGGTTTCAGAAAAGAAGCCTTTCAAACTTTTTCACATAGGGTCCTATGTTAAATTAAGTCCTGCGGTGGCAGCCATTTTGAATTTCCAATTGCCATAAAAAACACAAACTTTATAGAGGACCATCCAAACAATATTGCTAGTAAGTTTTTGTTTCCATTGATTAACCGGTTTCAGAGAAGAAGCCTTTTAAAACTTTTTCCCATAGGGTTCTATGTTAAACTAAGTCCTGCGGTGGCGGCCATTTTGAATTTCCAATTCCCATCAAAAACACAAACTTTATAGAGGACCATCCAAACAATATTGCTAGTAAGTTTTGTTTTGATTGGTTAAACGGTTTCAGAGAAGCAGCCTTTAAAAACTTTTTTCCCATAGGGTCCTATGTTAAACTAAGTCTTGAGGTGGCGGCCATATTGGTTTACCAATCAAAATAAAAAACACAAACTTTGTAAAGGTCCATCCAATGAACATTATGGCCAAGTTTGGTTTCAATTGGCCAAGTGGTTTCAGAGAAGAAGATTAAAATGTAAAAAGTTTACAGACGCCGATGACGACGACGACGACAGACGCAAAGTGATAACAATAGCTCACCTGACCCTTTGGGTCAGGTGAGCTAAAAATTATAGGTGCAAATCGTAGCTCTTGAGATTGCTTTTCTTCATTTGGATTTTCTTTTTAAAAAAGCAACCTCAAGAGCTATGGTTTTGCAGCTAAACAAATTATTGTCCATAATTAACATTGAAAGGGAAAGTTAAATTGTTAGACATGGGACTATAAAAATTGATTTAATAGGAGAAAATAAGTTAGTTGTTTTAAATGCATAAGTCAAAAGGCACATACATTAGAGATTAAAATGTAAACATTTGATTATATACAGTATATGCTTTAATATCAAAATCTAAATTATTTGTCTTTGAACAAAGAATATCTTGTACACAAACATGCACAACATCAGAAAGATGGTGCCAGGTTTTGATAGGATCTTTAAAGGCCAACATAGATCCTTAGATTATAAATTATAACTAACACCATGTCTCCTGAAAACCTACCTTATCTTCCGAGTTAAGTTCTGCGTATGGGATCTTCTCAGGTAGATAACTGTGTAACAAGGCACAGAAGGCCAGACCGTCGTTCCAACTACTGCTAAAGTTGGTGATGTCCACACCCTGAAATCAGAGCAGAATGTTGATTTCACTTGAAAAAGACATTACAAATTCATGAAATGACTGGATATTGTTGATAAACAAATCTAATATTTCTCATGATATGTGTTCTTGTATGAACCACCATTGAAATAGGAATGATACTATCATTACACACACTTTTAAGTTTGTGAATTGACTGCAACATGAGTAGAGCATTCATATCTATCACATGGCTGTAACTCAGTCATTCAAGCAAGTTTTGAGTTGCTTGATACTATATTATTAGACTATAAATTCCGAGCCAAGTCAATCAAATTTGGAGTGTAATGAGATCATAATTAGGTTATAGACCATGCAAGTATACTATGAACTATATTTATCCTGATTATAATTCCAGATCACTGATTCCCCTTGCTTAAATTTTGCAGATCATTTTTTGTCTAATGGTGCCCTGGACAATTGATGGAATTCCTCCAGCATTAATAGGCTTCATGATCGCTATTTTGCAGTATTTTCCTTTGATCTTTGTGTGCTCTATTATGCCATCTCGCTCTACTAGCAAGAGGTGAGCCCATCTCAAAGACATCGTTAAGTAAACACTGTGACGTCACAATGTTATAAAACAGCGATAAACAAATTATTTACGTTTTATGAAACTCGATGCATTTTCTCGACATCTCATCTAAGGGCCATCACCCTTCAATGAGATGTTGACGAGAAATTCCAAAAAACGTAAATCATCTATAATTCCCACCTGATATGTATTACATAACCTGAACTTCATTGAAATCAAATGCACACTAGTAAAGTCTGGAAACCTTTTTTTTGTAAAAGTTTCTAACATTTTTTGGAAAATGTGACCTTGAATTTTGATTGATTTCCTCAAAAATTGATATGCTTCAGATAAACCTAATATAAAACTATATTTCTAACATTTTTTGCACCTGTGACCTTGAAATTTTACGAATATCCCCAAAAATCCATAGGCTTCTAATATGAAACTTGTCTCAAAGTTCCATTGAAATAAAATGCAAACTGTTGAAGTTATTGTCCATAAAAAAAAAAGTTTTTTGTAAAAATTCATAATGTTTTTTGTGAACTGCGACCTTGAAATTTAACAGGTTTTCCAAAATAGAAAGGCTTCTCACCAACCTGATATATAATAATATCCCAAAGTATCATTCAAATCGGATGCCAACTTTTTGAGTTACATGTATTGTCCGGAAACATCTTTTTTGTAAACATTTTTAACGTTTTTTGTGGACTGTGATTATGAAATTCCTTATATATAACAATATTCCAAAGTTTCATTCAAATCAGAGGAAAACTTTATGAATTATCATCCGGAAACTTTTGAAATTTTGATGGACAGACATTAGGACCACTATTTATAGCCCTGACTCTGTCAAGGGGGATATAAAAAGTTTATTTTTGATCAGATATACTCTCAAGACAAAAAAAAATGATTTAAGTAATTCCTTTGTAATTCAATACTAGTAGAACTACTGGTATGGCATTGTTAAATACATTTCTTGGCCAACACTTTTTTTATTCAGACACTCTCCTTATTCAAGTTCAGCAGATCATTTGTCATTTCATCATAATTACCTCTTACACTTGTAAAATTAAAAAAAAACCCCAAAACAATCAAAGCCACAGAGATTTCTATAAGTCATCAGTGTATTGATGTTTTAATTCAAATCCACCGTATAGATGTTTAACATTCATTGAGCAATATTTTAGTCATTTATTCATATGCATGGATCAAAAATGAATGACATATTATAATACAATCTACTTAATTTTTTAACAGCTGATGCCAACACTTATTGATTTTCGTTCAAATTAAGATCAACATTAACAAGCCTCAAATCTGATATAAATATATGTATGTACAAATCTATTGCAGATATTTGCCATTTTAATTGAAAATTATTTACTCGTTTACATAATTTTTTGTTTTGCAGCCATAAAAAAAAATCTTAGACTGCCAGCAGTTGCTGTGACAAAAATAAATTTTTTGTGTAATAAACATTTCTCCGATTCATGGAAATTTGTTTTATATGCACTTTAAAAAGTCGGTTACATACTTTAACATGTGTACTGGTAATAAATCATTATTTAAATGACCTGACAACCATGACATCTAGTGTCTTTGAAAAGTTACATAATTGCATCTTTGAAGTTAGTTAACATTTTGAATAATGTGGTCAAAGGGTTAAAACATACCACAGAAACTTCCTCCTTAAAAACAGTGGAATGTTTGAAATCAGCTTATAAAGGATAAAGCGGATAATCTCCCTTTATATCTTAAATAAACACAGTGAACACTTCATTATTGGTAGATCATTGAAGTATATAAGTACATGTCTGTACCTTAGTCAATTGTCAATGATTATCAATCATTATTTTACAAATGAGATCAGTGACGACGCCACAAGAATTTGCAGGTTATACAAATTCGAAAGTTTGTCTTTTTAAAAAAGACAATAAAGTATATTTTACTGAAATGTATTGAGCTTCGTTTATACTATGCTATATTTTTTATATTTAGTTTCAGTTAACATGGTAGGATTTATGTTCGAAAAAAAAATTCTCACAGAAATTTTTTAAATTTCATAATATCTTACTACTGGGTGTCAGAAAATTATTTTAAATATGTAAATTATTTGTTATCACTATTGATAATCAATGTTAAATGTCCAGATAATCTACATATAATCCTTCATGTTATAATTTGTCTTATCTAATCAGTTCCCAAGGATGTATGTGTCTGGAAGTGTACATGAATGAATGGGCCATATAATCATACATGCTCAATTGGGCCCTTTGATTAGACAATAAAAGAATTCAAATTTACATTCAATCACTTATGTGTGTAAACAAAATAATTTGAATGATTGCTGTAATTTCTGGTTTACTGGTAAATAAAAAAAATGATAATCATTAAGACAACTACATAAATTATTTCACTTGACATATTAGGCAAAAATCTTTTTTTATTTTTCATGTACTTACATTATATGGTAGTGTTTTCTGTTGACACCATTTTAACAAAGCATTCCTTTTGGAACCTCCCATGAGTTTAGCTAACCCTGTAAGAGGATCTTTGCTTGCAACCTCTTTCTTTTCCTGTTCAATTCTGAAAGAAACACTAATAAAACTTGAAACACGTTTACATAAATAAGTTTTTTTCAGTAAATATTACACATTAAAAGCCCAGCTAATAGTGCTTGCATACAAAATATTTTAAACTGTACAGTCTTAAGCAGCATGAATCCCTATCATGTGAATGTACTCAGTACAAGACACAAATGGATATTACACTACCACATCACCTACATGAGAGTGGTCAAATTTTTTTCATGTACATGTAGCTAGTCTGCCCTGCCCACTATTTGGTGTGACCATGCTATTTCTTTTCCTGTATCATTTGTCTTCAGAGTATAACTGATCAAAAATAATTATTTATTAGAGATCTACTTATGGTATGTTTGTTTGTTTGTCTGAATGGGGTTAATGCCTCTTTCTGGAATTTTTTAGCTACAATGTATATCATAGCATTCAGTTTTTCTTTTTCCATTGAAAATCTCGAACTTTCGTTAGGACTTGTGGTATAAACTATATACATGTTCATGTACAAGTAACAGTAGTAAGAAATAAACACTCACAACTCTGATGTAGTGCATACAATTAATTAAAGTACTGTTAAGTGTTCCTGTATAAGTAAGTCAGGGGAGCTCACTGGGTTCTCCTGCCTCCCCCCCCCCCCCAAATAAAAGTAGCTGAAAAATTGCTGCATTGGTGTAAAACCATATGCAAACAAGCATTTTATGTATAATATTTAAATGAACTTGAAACAAATCTTACCCAACTGTAACACCACTAGGCCTTCGAACAGGAGGACGTGTAAGGATAGACGTGATTGTCTGTGATGAATCTGATTTGGAATTGGGTGGCGCTGATTTCGGCGGCACTTCACCAGGCGAGCGGGGACCGTCATATGGAATACAAGTCATAGAATGTCTCAATGGAGGAGGTCTATCTGCCCTCTTTAAAACTGATCGTAACGTCACCTCTGGCGATGTCACATTAAGTAAACTTGAATTCTCATTTATTGGAGATGCTGGTGATTTTAAGTTTTCTTGAAAATCTCTCACTACAGCAATAGGACTGTCATTAGAGTCAGAATTTCTTCTAGAACTACTTGTACTAGAATGTATTGAAGAGCAACCACTTTTCACTTGTTCCTCTATTGATCGAATTAATGTTTTAACTGACTGAATTTGATTTTTGTCATTTCTTGCTCTCAATGAACCCAACTCCTTGTCAACAGTATTGATAACTTTTCCTTTGATTTCAGCAGATAGAATAGATTTTGAAGAAATTTTATCTTCAACAAATTTTTGAGATTTTAAACTTTCAATATCTAACTTTAAGCGGTCCAATTCACTTTGATACTTATTGCACTTTTCTTTTAACTGAGCATTTTCATGTTGCAAACGTTCCATGTCATCCTGTGTCTCCACACGGAAGTCATTAGCAACGAGTACAGCTATTTGTAAATCTTTCTGAAATTGCTTCCACTCCTCAGATTCTTCACAATATTTCCCTTTGAGTTCACCATGTTCACTTTCAAGCAACGTTTTCTGGTGTTGTACATCGGTCAATTTCGTCTTCAAATCTTGTATTTCTTTCAAAAACTCTTTTTTCTCATTAAGGTATTTTTCACAATCACGGTCTAACTGATCAATATGTTCACGCAAAGACTCGTTCTCATTTTGATTTTCAGATTTTTCCAACTCTAATTTTTCCAGTTTGAATTCTAAGCTTGAAACACTAGACCGAGAGCTTGTTTTCAGAGACTTAATCTCCTCATCTTTTTGCTGACAGATTTCTTTAACCCTCGACATTTCAGTTTGGGTATGCAGTAGCACTTCTTTCATGTTTGCTAGCTTTTCTTCAATTTTGTCTTTCTCCTGTCGTGTTTTGTGTAACACTTCTTCAAGTTCAGACTGATTGTCTGTTTTTATACACTGTTCTAATTCTTTAACTTTTGTTTTCTCATTTTCAAATAATGTTTTAAAATGATCCACTTCTATCTTTTCATTGGCAATAGACTGTTTTAGTTCTAAAATGGCCATCTCGTGAGCCTGTTTTTCACTTTTAAAAGCATTATTTCGATCTTCTAGCAGTTGAATTTTATCTCGCAGTGCATCATTAATATCCTGAGCCTCTCGATGCTCACTTTCGTACGCATGCAGTGCATTTGATAGTTCAATTTGTTTGCGTAGCAATTCCTCGCGTTCCTCTTGAGCACATTTTAACAACTCTAATAACTGCTGTTCCCTTTCTGACCTCTCCGGGAAATTCCCACTAATCAGTAAAGCCTTTAATTGTTCTATTTGTGTTCGACAATGTTCTAATTTTTCCGTCTGAGTACACAACGATTCCAACAAGATATGCTTTTCATTCGTGAGCTGTTCATTGTCTTCAGTTAGTTCATTAACACTATGCTGAAGATCTCCCAGCTCTTGCAATGTAGCTTGCAGTTCTTCATTTGTACTGTAGTGACTTTCCTCCATTTGAAGAATTCGTTCCGTTAAACAAACAACAGATATTTCACTTAAACCGTCACTACTTTTACTACTAGCCTTGTCCCAGTGGTGATCTGAGAATCCCGACGGATGTTCTGGTGTACTACAATGATCTAAAAATATTCCAGTTTCTGAAGCTGGCATCGATGACGCCCTTTCTCTTTCCATGTGATCATCCTTTCCTATAGAATATGCCACAGCACGAACACCATCAGTAGATAAACTGTCACAACTTATACTCTTAGGAAATGAACATTCACCATTAGCACCTTCCGTCTTACTTTTGCCCGAGTTATTTTTCTGTAACTTAGACAACTTTTCCGAGTCTGTGATTTGTTCAACTGGATACCCAAGCTCTTTTAGCTGATCTTTCATCATTTGATTTTCCTTTTTCAAAAATCCCAGTTCATCTCTGAGATCATGTGATGGGATTTGTTCTTTCAATCGTTTCACTTCATATTTGTACTTTTCTATTTCAGCTTTCCTGTTCTCAGCTAGTTGTATCAGTTCTGAGATGCGTTTTTCCAACAATTTTTTATCTTTTTCAAAATTTGCTAATAACTCTGCATTATAAGCCATGACATCTGCGGGAGCAGATGTTCGTTTCCGTGACAACTTGTCTTTACTAACATTTTGTATACTATGAGCTCTCTTCATACTCTGCATACGATTAAAAGCTGCAATAGTTTTTGTTGAAGAATTAGCAGTCTTATCAATATGCTGAATACTAGAAGCTTTCCTGATAGGCGTGAGAGGCATTGCTTTCACAGGCTTTGGTTTAGCAAAGCCACTATTTTTGTCTCTAAGTAGATTCTCCTTGTTGCTTTTCTTCTGGTCTCCCTTCTGAAGACCGAGACTAGATTTAGGTCGATGATCAATGTACGCTGTCAGTTTCTTCTTTTGATGACTAGACAAGTTTTCATGGCTTTTACTTAGGAATGTTTTTCCTAGTGGTGATGACATTGCTTTCACAGGAGTTTTAGGGGTTGAGGCAGAACTAAGATCAGAGTTTGCAGATTGTGAATTTTTCATTCCTGATAATGAACTGTTTGGTTTCGCCTTCATAGGTCTAATTGGAGTTGAAGTTCTCTCCATCATCCCCGGTTTCATTATTCAGACTCTTAAAAGGCTTCAACCATATCTTATCACAAGGACCTGAAAAACATGAAAAATATTTCAATTACAAACATGGCAGATATTTAAGAAGTATGTGTATACATCTGGAACATACTCTTCCCCACTGAGATGATGTATTACAAAGTAGAATTCCTTACTTCTTAGATATTATCATGACAATCTTAATGTTTCAACGGGATAGTACAAAATACCTACCAAGCCTAATCATTCAAATCCACAACACATTGGAGAACATTATCTCTATAGACTTGTTGACTGGTAAATAATGCATAGCATGATAAGATATGTCCTTAGCTACAGATTTCAAACACATGGAGAGGCTTAAAGAAAATGTTAACATCTGAGTTTTATTGTGAAATGTAACATTTTTTATTTTAAAAAAAAATATTAAAATTTAAGCATGACAAAATTTATTTCAATTTTGTTCAGCATAATTCAGAAACTTTATCCTCTGACCCCCCCCCCCCCCCAAAACCACACACACACACACACACACCCTCACACACACACACACAGCGGACACTGTCGACTGCAACTCTTCCTTATATAAATTAAACTTATATGAAAAGGTCTATAAACATTGATGTTTTCCTGAATCATTAATCGAGTATTTAACAATTTTACCTTGATATATAATATAGTTTGTCCAGTCAATTTATAATAATTAAAACAGCAACTAACAACAAAGACTTTAGTATTCATATCTTTAAAAAAAATTATTTTGTTACAACATTAAGGATCAACAAACTATATGTAAACTTACTGATTTAAGCTTTTACACCCTCTGTGGTCAGGGCCACAATAATCAATCCCCCACTTATCTAATACTTACGTAAATTTATCTTTCCTGATACATGTATATTTAATTAGTGACAATCTGTGACATTACATTAAGTAATCAATAAGTCCTGCTGTGAACACATTAATTTTCTTATCCTTTGCCTTATTAAGCATTAAGATAATACCCTGCAGTTTCTTTGAAAATATTATCTTTTTAGATAAACGTTTACGTAATACTGTATCCTAGAATCCTGTTTCTGTCAAAATATTACTTTTCCAATCAGAACTTGTAGTTGTGCATAAATTTTAAATAAGAATATCACATGTAATAAAAATTACACCTTCTACATCTTGTTCAGCAATAACAAAACGAGGGGCAAGTAAAAGATGTAGTTTTTAAGTAAATTAAAAGAAGATGTTGTCATTTTCCGAATGTTATTACCAGGTAACAAGAAAATCCCCCATACTCCTCCACACATTTAACTGCATTCCAAGTAAAATGTTAAGAATTATTTCCTCTATCCCAATCAATATCATGTTATTTTCCAAAGAGGCTAGTATCAACTGTCATACCACAGGAGACAATGTTCTAAATTAAAGCAGGTTTCCAAAAACATCTGTTTCCTGACCAAAGCAGGTGTAAATCAACCTTATGTAAAATTATTTCTCACCAAATATGTGTCACTAATGTAACAATAAAAAAGTTTGCAACAATTAACTAATGTCCAAAATGTTGCCTCAATACATGGCCAACCTGTTTCCTTCTCAGAACCACTCACTATGTGTTAAAAACCTGTTACCAGATTTAAAGACCATTTGATTGACAACTGTGACAGTTGATATATAACATTATAGACATGCCCCCTGTGGCAAAAATAACCTAATTAATGCACTATCATTCTCTTTAGTAAAACATACAAAGCAGACCTTTGAGGTCTCATATGAATTTTAATTTACAAATTAAAGGCTACACTTTAAAGTAATTACTCAAGATTGTAAAATTGATGCCCTTCACCTATGAATTCTATTTTAGAACTTTACATTATTTGAATTTTAATTTGCAAATTGAACACAGTCATTAAATGTAAAATTTTTACTCTTTTAAAATTGAAGTCCTTCACATTGTGACCCGTGATTTCTATTCTAATAAAATTATTTAAATTAATTAATCTTTATTTAATATTTAAAATAAGAGCAAGCATTCGTATAAATGTATATGTAATAAAAATACAATATACAATTACGGCCCTTGGAAGAGGTGAATATCTAAAATTGTCAACCAGAGGTGGGGTTATTTCCCTGAGGGTTTTAGCTTTATATATATATATATATATACGTAAAATGTTGATCAATAAATTGTTCTACAAATGTATAATTAACTTTAACTTATTTATACAATTTGATATAATTACTAAGCTAATATATTCAATATTTCATTACATCTGCATAAATTATTTCCATTTTTATCACAACAAGATGTAAGCAAAATATATCTGAAACGTAAAAGGCAGTAAATTCTTAATATATGCACTAATTTATGAAGTAAACAACAAAATAAGATATCCATGTACCGAATAATATTGTTCACAATAAAAATCTAATAATTTACAATGACACATTAGGACCTAACTCAATTTAACTGCAAACAAGCAATGTTCAGATTTGCCTTTCTCTAATACCTTAAGTAGTTTTTATTAGACAATATATACAAATTTACCAACTACTCAAAAAGCAAAAACACATAAAATTCTAATCCAGTTTAGTTGTCCCATTTGATAAAGAACCCAACTTACCCCTGTCTCAAATTTTTTTTTTAAATTTTATTTTATAGATTTACATAAATAAGAAGTTACTGCAATGTACAGACATAAACATGATATACAGGGTGCATTAGTCAATTTTTGTATACAATTTACTAACCCTGTACATCTTATTTTGTATATATTCAATCTGTATCTACTGACTATCATAAAACATCAGAATTCAAGCAAAATTATATTTCATACTCTGTATTTCAATGCTGCCAATTTTAACATCTTCTATTATCTTGAATATAAAATATGTGGTCACCTCATGATGTCAACATATCCACATCTGTATGTGAAATCACCCAGGTCAACTTATAATGTGCTAAATATACCTGGTCATTATGTAGCATGATCATAATGTTCTTTAAACAAAACCACACAATATCATTGGGAAAATGTTGTTGTTTACTGCAACCATGTAAAGTGATAAATGAAATAAACAAATGACCAATGAAATGTCTGTATTATCATCATTTCATTATAATAGCTGCATGAAGCCATTGTACAGAGAAAATCATGTTTTATTTTGTGCAGAAATTTCACTAGGAGTAAACACACAGTTAAAAAACAATATGTATAGAAAAATAGAGAAAAATTGGGCTATACATGTAGGAACACTGAAATTAATTTTTTAGAAAAGATCGTAGCCCCCCCCCCCCCCCCCCCCTACACACACCCCAGCTCCAAAAAAGTTTTTTTTATTATTGTATTTTTTACCTATCGTTTGTAATGGATTACAAATAAAAATTATGATGCACACGTAATATTGCAATTGATTTGGTTCAGGTCTATTACAATACCATAATAAAACATGTCAATATTGAAGTTAATTTATGGAAGCCATTACATTTTACTACTGCCTATCCTGTTTTTTTTTCTTCATAAGTATTGACATTTGAACTGATACAATTTATGCATCCGACTGAAAAATTTTCAAAGAATCGTGACTTTAAAAAATTGTGACTTTTAAAAAAAAGTTAGTTTGTTAAATATGCGTATTTAAAAAATTGACCGATTCAAATAAACAAAATCTGACAAAGTTTTTAACAATAATTTACTGAATACTAAGGAATACCTGCTCTGATACCAGTTTTTTTTTATAACATCAATATGTGTTAACCAGCAGATCAAAGGATGAAATTCTTATCATCTAGCAATGAAAACATCCCCTGGACAGATGTGTTTGCCAAATGTCAATACCATCACCTCATACAGTACACAGCATAACCATAAAAAATCCTTAACTAAAAAGGGCTTTATGAAAATGATCTATATAATATGCATGTAAATTTTAAAATTCATGTGATTTTCTGACTACATATACATGTAGATGGTTAGACAAATGTATGAGTTTAAGCAACAACCAATTAAAAACAGCAGATTGAGGTCAGCGCTCATTTAATTAAGACCCTTCTAAGCTCTAGATATGATAGGGATCTATAGGTTAGTCATTTCAACAAATATCTTCTAGTGACCACTAAGGGGTGTTTAAAGTTCGAGTCGTGATGGCCAAGCCTCACATTGGATACTAAAGCTTCACCTGAAAACTCAGTCTTCCTAGATTTTGATAAATGTATTCACATTTTTAGATTTTCTTTTATTACATAACATTAATTTTCCAGAAAGTACTCAATATTTCATATCAAATGCCAAAGAATATTTATTATGTTTAAAATGTTTAGGTTTCCTAGTGCATGGTGAGGATGTTTGAGAGCTTTTGACTGTGACAGGTGGATCAAGTACACATTTTTTATAATTGAAAGAGAAGTTTGGACTTTAGCAATTGACTTTTGGACAAAGTATAATAATTTTTTTATATCTTTGTGAAACATAAAAACATATTTTCCCACAATTTAAAGTAAAAAAAAAACTATACAGTATGAGACAGTAGTACATATAAAACTGTCCTATACATGCCGTAAACTTTCAATTAAACATGTGGTGTTGTTATGGAAACCTAATTTATCCTTTATAACTGCCCTCTGTGGTTTGTTGAAACACACATCTTAAAATTGTTGGAGATGTTTTTTTACATGATCACATTTCTCTCCACATCATTAAAAAAATTAGATAGGACATGACTATAGTACTACTGTTCATTTTAATATTCAAAATGCCTTTTTTCAAATAATTGTTACAGTTTCTCAAAATCACAAAACAATGGGTTTTTTTTAAAGTGTATTTTTCACCTCAACATAAAAGAACTGAAAGGTCAAACTGGAAAAGACACAAGGTCAATCTTTTTCTATAACAGGAAGTTTCTATTAACACTCCAATTACTTAAAAAATGCTAAGTTTTTTTCAAATAGCTTTGGTAGACTTAACAAACAGGAAACTTTAAGAAGGATTTTCAGCCTTTTCATGGCATCTAGGTGGGAGCCTCCCTATCAGAAGCCCAGAAGTTCAGAGGTAAAAGTGGCCTAGATATCAATCAAGTCTTATCAGCTGTTGAACTGTGAACACTTGAGTCTGGAACTGGAAGTTCTTGCCAGTTAAGGTTGGCACTGAGCACATCTTGTTTTGACCTGGACTTGAGCCCTAGTATTAATTGTACTGCCATGAACTATGGAAATGTTTGAAAAATGTTCACCACGACAGAATCCAATATTTACTCACGTCTGGCCTATATCATCAATCTTTTAACCAAGTTTGTGTTTTGAAACTTAACACCAATATTACATCAAGATAATTTATCAAACAAGACAAAAGACCTGCACTTTAAGTGGTGTTATCTACAGAATACAAATTAGTCTCGTTAAAGTACTTACCGATTTTGTGATAAGCGTACCTACTATTGAAATAGAAAATTGTTTACAAAATAACAGCACCGCATGATATTACTGTGACAATGGAGGGTAAGATTTAAAGGGCCACCCAACATTCTGTTTAATTAATAACATGGTACTCAAGATCAATCTAATTAGGAAGCCATGCTGATTTATGTCACACAGACAAAAGTTTGACAAAATGGTACAAGTAGACTGCTCCAAGTACCAGTCCGTACAAAACCAGTTCTCATGACTGTTTTTGCATACATATTGAAAAAATCTAATTATAGATATGTTTTAACAATAATTAAAATCGTTTATGCTAATAATAGCAGGTTTTGTAAATGCTCAAATAATAACACAAAAAGTACTGATGTATACTTAGGGATGAAAGAATATGTCAAACTGAGACACATCATCAAACTTAAAGCCTAGAGATCTTGTAAGTTTATTTGTATCTTGTTACGAGATTGCAATTAAACACAACAATTTTTTTTAAGGTTTCGACCAGCAAGAAAAGGGCAAGAAGTTCTGTCTGGACCTTACTAGTACATTCATCATCTCTGTTAAATATCACCCTATTTATCTTTGTAGTAGTTTCGAAGCCATTTTTCTTTTTTAACTTCAGACAATAAAAATTTTTTTCCTACAAATTAAAGTCACAACTCATAACGCTTTTAGTTTGATAGAAAGAATTTAATTTGAAGGCAATGAGAACAAGAGTTTGACATTATGAAAATAATATTTGAAGTCAAATCAACATAAAATTCTTGTTTAAGAAGAACCTCCAATACCTAAATCTAGCAGAGCAACTTGTAAAACATTGTTTTCTTATTTCAGCTAAAGACAAAATGAGAAACCTTAATTGTTACTTCATAGACATCATAGGAAACATTTTACAAAGCATTTGGAAATAGTTTAAGGAGAAGATTTAAAAATTTTAATCCAATCAGAAAGGAGCATCGTCTTTGCCACCATGTTATATTCACCTAATAACAAGTATATCTGTGAGCTAATGCTCACTAGTGATACCATCGCCACTAAGTATTCGGTAAACAGGAAGTAAATGATCAAGGAGCATGAAATCACTATACACCTTTTAGTTTTGGCACTATAGGATAAAGCAATATGCAAAATATCAGGCTTCTACAACATGCTATAGTTGCTTAGAAAACTGAGACAGAAAACTTGGTTAGGAATAGACGAATGAACTGACAAGAATAAAACTGTAAAACCCCTCTTCTCTGTAGCAGTGGGTATAGAAATACTGAATCTTCGTAGATGACTTGGCATACATCATTTTTAAATGATTTTTTAGTTGAAAAGATGACCTAAGTCTCATTCTATCGGAAGCAAAAAGTTTCCTTTGCAGTAATATTTTTTTATTAATCAATATGTAATTAATGAAAAATCTTAAATATAACATACACATGTCCTGAAAACACTGATTTAATTTTGCAAAGTAGTTTTAGTGTACCAGAATAAAATGTAAAAAGTTTACAGATGACAGACTGTAGTGAATATAGGTTGTAATGGTATAAGATTTTACTGTGCCTTTGTCCTTATTAACTTTATAGGAGCATGATATACCTGCTTGGAACACCTGATCTGTACATGGATGATTCAAAAGCTGATTTTAAGGTATCTGGACCATAATTGACCACGTGATCATATTTAGTGTCCTGGATGTCCATTGTTTTACAATGGAGCAGACCTCGGTAATGTTCGGCAAACATCGGAAAAACATCGGAAATACTATTTGAGTAACTAACTTTTTTTTCCTGAAAACAGTTATTATTGACTCAAAGTAAAACAATATATTTAATTTATATCATTAATTACCAATACCTTGATGTAATAAAGCTTTATTTCTTGGCAGAAATATAAAATTAAACAGTGACTTTAATTATGGCGGGTAGGATACCTTAAATCATATATTTCCCAACAATGTATTTGTATATGCGGCAATGCTGTAAATCTTTAAGGACTTGTGTATTACTATTCATTGAGTAATAGTGTATAGAGTGTATGTTGTGTGGCTCATTCTTACCAGAGAGTGATAATCATTTTTGGAATTTTAATTGGATTTTAAGTGTTTATAAGTTTTTCATAGTACAACATTTATTGCTTTTAAATAAGATTTAAAGGTTGTCAAAATGCTTAAAAACACCTCCTTTAAAAGCTAACAAAACAGACTTTTGTTGGTACATAATTATACTTTTAGAGGACAAGAAATTTAAGTGACCCCAAATTTACCCCACAACAATCAGATACAAAAGATTTAACTAAAGAAGCTAATCTCATTCAGCATGTTTCTTTTTTGTAATTCTCTGTAGTAAACCTTAAGGGTAATTCAGTTGTAAGACCTCTTTCCACATTAGCAGATGGCTCCTTAACATACATGTACATTTCCACAAAATACATCAACAAACCAAATGCTATATTAATGAGGTTGAATTTTTAAATATTCACATGTACTAGTATACAAATTAGGCACATGGTCAATATTTTAAATATTTTTTGATGAAAACATGTATATGACCTGCTGAGTTAACAAAATTTATTGCAATACTCTAGATTAATTTTTTAAACTCTAACAAAAACAACTAAAATTCATTAAAACTGACATTTTCTAAATAGTTTACAATGTTTCCTAACTGTGAAATTATTAATATTTAATAAAAACATTACCATCTTGATACAGATCCATTCTTTTGACACATACAATCTTAAGCTCCTTTTTTAAACACCATTAATGTTTATACATACAATACCTATATGTCTATTTAATAAGATCACACTTGGATAGATTTAGGTCATTCTTCTATTCACTGAAGAATCAAAGGCCTGGCTTGAATCCACAATCTATTCTATAGAACAAATACACTTGTATCTCTTTACAAATACCCTCAAATACACCTTAAATCCTGCCTTTGTCAATTTCTCTTCTGATGGAATCCAATTTCATTGAAAAGAACTTGAAACATATTTCACTTCCTGTTCAAATTTTCCACACTGCCATGGCCACCTGTTTGTAGTGTTGATTGCTTAAATTATCAATTACATACATCTTGATAAGATGTTTGGCAAACATGGTATATTTTTATTATCTATTTATAAAATCTTAATATAGCATTGATTACATTATGTAAATAAAGATATTAAAAGCCCTTACTCACTGAATGAAGTGTCTCTCCAAACAAATGACAGTATTCACGGGTACAATGACATTACAATAGTACTAAAAATACTGGTATACAAGTTTTAAAACTTGTTTTTATGTACTCACAAATTTTAAATTGGCTACCTCCACTAATGCTCGATATGACAAATTAGGCAGGGGTTATTCTATATTTCTTGAAAAGGGGTTCCATTACATTTTGGTTTGGTTCTAAAAGGGTTAGGAGTTGTCACAACAAATAAAAATTGATCCTAAAAACAAGTTTTTGAAATTGAGGGGATTGCATAGTCCCAAATTCTCGATTTATCACCCTTTTCCGCCTCTAGGACAATCTTATTATAACAAAAAAATCTGATTTATTTATTATGAAAATGTACTCACTTAACTTACAAGGCCATTATCCAAAAACAGGACCACATTTAAGTCATGCCTTCCTAAATCGACCCTTTTCTATAAATGTCCACTTTATGTCAGGTCTAACATTCTGGCCATCTGTCAATCACACACCTGAAATTGACAAGATGATGTACAATATGATAACACAACATAACATCTCACTTACAGCAAGATATTGTGATAAATAAGGCTGCCCAAGTCTACCCACACAATGAGATCAAGAGGTCAAGATTTTCTCTACTTAATCATGATCAAGGGCAATACACCTTTAAACACTTCGAAAGGTTGATTTGACCAAGTTCTTAACAGTGTTGTATGAATATTACATAGTCATGTATCTGTGATTCAAGTGATTATTAATGTTTATTTTTAAAAAATTCAACAAGGATTACAGAAAATTCATACAAAAAATTCAAGCGCCCAGTTTCATAAAACTACCTACTAGTAGTCCGAGAATCCTATGCGTGGGACATCAGAGAGCTCTCAATAAGCAAAACAGCGGATTTTGTGACACCAGTCTGGGTCGGCAAATTTCATCGTTTCCAGATGTTAACATTTTGAACAAAAAGTCATGTGACAACAATGTGACTTAAGTCCAGTGCTTAAATTAGGGCTTGATTGAGTTATGATGATTATATTCATAGCGAAAAATATCTAAAGAAGCGATTTATATATAGTTTGACGCAAATGTTTGTTAACATATATGGAAACGATGAGACCCAGACCGACCCAGATCTCTGTCGCAAAATCTGCTGTTTTGCTTATGAAGAGCTCTTCGACGTCTCAGGCAAAAAAAAGTGTTGGACGGAAGAGGATTCTCGGACTAAAAACTTCCCAAATTGAGATTTTCATCAAATTAAAATTTTCCATAGGACTGATTGGCCAATTTTTATTTGAAGTTAAGGAAATCTTTACATAAGTCTGATAAGAGATGTCAAACGAAACTGGTCCCTTTTCATTGATTTTTTTTTTATTTTGGAAATCAAGTTGTAATAGCAGCAAAAGTTTCATGGAAATAAGAGCAACAATGAAAATTTTTCGTTTTCATGTAAATGTCAAGATTTTTTATTAATTAATTTTATTTACAAAATTTACATACTTAAGTATAAGGAATATATTAACTGTGAGCAAAGTAATTACTACATAATTGATAATTGCATAACATTTAAACACCTACATGCATCTACCTACATGTGCCAGCAGAAATGCATTAAACAGAAAATTTCATCATGCCAGAGGTTCCCAAGGTTTTGTGGATTTTACTGGTCATTGGGTCCAGTTAATCACCTAAATTCACTGGACCAAAGAAAATTTCACTGGCCTTTTCTAAGAGTTTCCAATGAAATGTCTGAAATATTACTGGACATTTGGTCCAGTAAGTCATAAACTTTCACTGGTCCAAACCAATTTTTAGTGGACTTTTGCCAATGTCCGACGGACCTTCGGAATGACTGTCATGCGCTCAATTCTAAATTCAGGCAGTAATTATATTTTTGCACAATAAAAGACCAAATTACTTACTTTTTCTCAACTTGAGAACCAGATCAATATATAGTTCCTAAACAGCTGATACACAGACAAACAATGACAGGAAATTAAATATATCAAAACAAAATCAATAGGTCTACAGGTAATAGCAGGTTACATAAAGCATGTCTACATGTACATAAATCACAGACATCATTTATCTTTACAGGTATATATTATGTAAGATTACCAGTATACCAGTAATTGATTATCGAATAAAAAGGGTTTTAGTACAGTTTTATTTTTGGTGTATCCCTGAGGAAAGATTTTATCTACTCTGTGTATTTACTTTCACTGTTATTATGATATGTAGTCAGTATTTTTAGGAAATATTATATATTGCATTCAAATATATATATACTGATTTAACCAAGGGTTTATACCTAACAAAATAATGAAATTAAAATATAAAATGTGGCCATTAAGGGCTAACCTATAAAATCATGGTAAAATCAGTATATTACTATATTCTTGCCCCCCCCCACCCCCACCCCTCCCCCCCCCCCCCCCCAAACACAAAGGAATTCATAGGTAGCAACAATTTTTTCGGTTTCTATTTCCCGGATTTCATTTAAAATCTATAGGCATTTTTGAACATTCTATTAGCTACTGATGTGCACAGCAACAATGAGGCTGAAGGTTCACATCTCACATGGACTCCAATCAAGGATTGCCAGTTTTCCTACCGAGGTTCTCTCTCGGAACTCTGGCTTTCACCCTCAATAAAAACTGGATACCAGGATATAGCTAAAATATTGCTGTAACTTAAAGTGGTGTTAAACACCATTTCAAACAAAAACAAAACAATTGATTCATAAAACTGGGTAACTAAACATTTGGTACAAGTTGTCAAAACCACAAATGTTTGTTATAAAATACTTCAACCTCAATTATATTGTTTACAAATTTCAACACTTTTAAATCATTTGAATAGAAACTTAAATCACACAATAAAATTCATGTCAAGTTGAAGTTTGGTGACTGTCGTTTATTGTGGTTAACTGAACCACAAAGAAAAAAAAGATGTCCTGCCAAGATATTGAACGATTTTATTTTTGTGCAAATTTAAACGACTTTTTATATGGTGTTTTATATATTGTATATTGAAGAAAGATTATCAGTCCAGCAAATTCTGTTATAGCAGACCACATGAAACCTTTCCTGAGTATAAGCTGGTGTTGGTCAGGGTATTTAAACTTTTGGAAGATGAACTGTCCCATTGTTTGAATACAATACCTATTGTTCTCTCAGCAGTTTATTCAGTGGGAACTTTAAAATCTGACAAGGAGAAGTCAATCATTGATTGATTAATTTTCATATGGAAAAAACTAAACTCCTTATGAAAATATATATGCCTAAACTTAATTGTATTATTATTAATGGTGACCAAATAATTATTGTAACAATTTGATGTCAATGAATTCTGAAGAAAACCATACTTTACTTGAACAGTATATGCAGTATAAGCTGGTATTCTTACAAAAAATTTGTCACTTTACCTGTAGAAACTCAAAAGGATGATATCTATCTGCAATTTGATGAATTTGTAGAATTTATAAGCATTAAAAACCCAAGTTCCTTACATTTTTTTGATGAAAGTGGTGTTATAAACACTACTGGGAATAGAGATTATGGCAGTTCAGTCAAAGGTTCTAGAGCATTTGAATTACAAAGATATGCTTCAAATGCTAATTATACAGTTAATCTGTCACATTCAAGATTTGGTGTAGACTATTTTAATGTTATTGATGGTCCATCTAATAGTTTGGAGGTTTTAAATTTTTTGCTGAGGCAATTGATATCAACAATGATAGACTAGCAGATGGACCGCAACCTCTGTACCTGGTGACACAATTATTATATGGATAACTGTCCCTTCCATCACTCACATATAATAAACACTAACTTACCTTATTTGCTAAGACCAGCAGGAGTTACCCTGATATATCAACCACTGTACCACCCACAACTTAATACATGTGAATGCTGCTTTCATATAATGAAACAGATATTGAGATCAAACAGCGATTTCACTTTTGATCACACAAGAACTGCAATGTGTGATGCTGTGTTAGATGGAATAACTCATGAAAAATCAGAGAACATTTTAAAACACTGGATATATTCATTAAAATTATCTCCCTTGTTGAGTGTCAATTTTCATTTATTGTTACTAATTTTACAATTAAGAATTTAATGTCTGAAAAAAAGAATAAAAAAAGTTATTGTCATTTTCAGATTTTTTCACAAATTTACGGGGGCAGTTCCTCACATAATGACATAAAATTAATTACATCAACAAGCCCCATGATCTCCCCAAATATAAACATGGTCATTATTAAGTACATGTACTAGTTGGTCAAACCAAAATGTTAAATACAAATTTTAATTACATAGTTGGTTTGAATAAAAAATAGAAATAGAATTACATTTTTTTTTTTACATTAAAACATGTTGCTAGTATATGAAAACATAGCAAAATAGATTGCAAAATTTTGAAAAAGTTCAGCAATAGACATTTTTGTCCTAAATGATATAAATGATAAATATGGCATATAATATAGTTCAGCATTGCACAACAATTCCCCCCTACCATCAGTGAAGTTTCATGTATTTTCACCATTGGGGAGATTATTTTTGGCATAGGAAAATTAATCAATGAGTGATTGACTTTTCCTTGTCAGATTTAAAGTACCCACTGAATAAACTGCAGAGAGAACAATAGGTATTGTATACAAACAATGGGACAGTTCATCTTCCAAAAGTTTAAATACCCTGACCAACACCAGCTTATACTCAGGAAAGGTTTCATGTGGTCTGCTATAACATATTCAGAAAAAGTTTGAGGACATTTTAAAACATTACTTCACAACTAAGAAATAAAGTACATAGTAAAGTTTATATTTTAATGCATTGATGAACATAGTGCATTTGAAGACATCTGTCTGTTGTAACAATGCAAATATGAGTGTTCACAGTATATTTTTGTTATCACTGAAATCCACCCGTGTATTTCTTTTTCTCTAATGTGGTTTATGGTCACTTTCAGCATTTTTTCTGCTATAATTCATCATGCTCTCCAAAAAACAAGAATACCTTGTGCAAACACAAGCATTCAGCGCCTTTAATGCTGACATGTTATGATGTAACTAAGCATTAATAACTAACCTAGATGACAAAAGATTGTAACCACTTGGCCATCATGGTTGTCCCTAACAACATATATCTGACTTTTTCAAAACTGGAACTTGTAAAATAAATGAATTAAGTCATGTACATGTACCAGTATACACTATGATGAAACAGACCATACTGTAGGCAAAAGTGTCATGTAAACGTTTACCAATGATCATTTCCAGAATATATCATACATGTACCAGTACATAAAATTTCGGTATTGTAAAGGATGAAACTACATGTAATTAGACAGATTAATGGCAGATAACCACATGTTTAAAAAATATATAATTTTATAACTCACTGTAGAAATTATACATTCCTTCATCTTAATACACTTCATAAATTTATAAGAGGCTTAATACTTCCTTACCGAAATGACCTTAATGAAGTTAATATTTTAAGTATTGCAATTTGCACTAGGGTCATGGCAGTTCAAAATACTAGTACTTCTGGCTACCATAGACATGATTAGAATTGACAATGTTGACAGTTCCCATTGATTAATTGATTGTTGTTTTACATCCAGCAAGCTTGTCAGTTCACAAAATATGCATGAACACAGGGCCTGACACGCTTTGGTCAGGAAGGCAGGTAACGGACCAAATGTTGGGCACAAAAGTGTTAAGTCTTTATAAACGACAAAAAATTTGCAGCTACATGTACAAGGGTTAATATTACGAATGGTCCAGATAAAAATTGTCTCCAGCAACACTGTATCTGCATGTTCCTAAAAAATAAGGGTTTTCATTAATGCCAATCATTTTATCCATAGCTATTACAATTTATCCATATCTTACTGTACAAACAGAGATATTATTGTTTTTGTCTTTGATGGAACACATCATTTTTTTCAAAGGACCCTTATTTTTTTAGATTTTCTCCCATGGATTTTTGTTTTTTGTTTGAATGGTGTTTAACGCCACTTTCAGCAATTTTTCAGCTATTTCATGGCATCCAGTTTTTATTGGGCGAGGAAGCCGGAGTACCTGGAGAGAACCCACGACCTGCAGTAGGAAAACTGGCAATCCTTGTCAATTAAGGTATCCGACCCATAATTGAAGTCACCGTAAATTTTTTTTCCACCAAGAAATACACCTTTATTAAATCAAGGTACTGCTATTTAATGATACAAATGAAATATCTTGTTTTACTTTGTGTCAATGTTAACATTTTTGTTAAAAAAATTAGTTACTCAAATAGTATTTCCGATGTTTGCCGAAATTTACCGAAGTCTGCTCCATTAAAAAGCAATGGACATCCGGGACATCAAATATGATCACGTGGTCAATTATGGTCCGGATACCTTAAGATTGGAGTCGAGTACACCCTGCCTGTAGTGAGAATCGAACCCACAATCTCAGTCTCCCATGGAGTAAAGCTCTCAAAGAAAACAGACCAAACAACCAAACTTGAAGTGAAGGGACAATTAGAAATCAGGATTCAGACAAACATACCACATGGAACACAAATATAAATTGCAAAAACAGAAAGCGACTAATACACATAATGAAAACCGTATACCAGGAGCAGGGGTAAAATAAAAACCATAGGGTTTTATCAAAAGCTCCAGAGAAGTAAGCAGTGCCTGTCTAAAATTAGACAAACAGCAAGTTACTTGTTGTCATATTTAGGAAAAAGGCAAATCTAGGATAAGGAAAGACTGTCTGATCATATCTGCGATATCTATTTGATTTCATTTTAAATTGAAAATTTTTACTTCCAAAAAAAAATTAAATTGTATACATGATATAGTATGAATGCTAGTCATTTTGGTCTCTGGTCATTTAGGTATCTGGAAACTTAGGTATACATACTGACCTGGACACTTATTTGGTTAGTCTTAATTTTGCATATTTAATGAAACAAGTGTGGATTGTGAGCACGCTCACAAAGGGATAACCCCCGCTTCGCTTCAAGTCCAATTATCTCCCTTTAATGATATCCGAGGACGAGGTCAATAAAAATTCTTCATGCACATCTACATATAATGTACTTCCTTTATGCTACGAGTAAGTTTCATTTAATTTCAAGCGGTTTAGGAGGAGTTGTGCTTACATGAGATGTGGACAGACGGACAGACAGACAGGGTGATTCCTGTATACCCCCCAAACAAGTTTGCGAGGGGTATAATAAAATATGACGCATGACAAAGATGAAATTGCAAACTGGTTTTGGTAAGATCTTAAATGTGAATCGTCTATTGTTATATTTATTTATGATATTGTGTTAAAAATAAATTATCAATTAAAAACTTTTATTATCAAATTATAAGTTGGCTATAGAAATGCATGTGTCACAGGTCCTGTGTTGCCCACGTTCACAAGTGTTGGACAGCCTCTTGTCTAGGCTGTACGTTGATTTTACACTTTATTTGCTGAAACGTATTCATTGTGGGTTTGGGGGCCTCGGTGGCCGAGTGGTGAAGGTAGTTTGTCTACTATTGATCACATGGTCTGTCAACACTGAGATTGTGGGTTCGATTCTCACTGCAGGCAGGGTGTACTCGACTCCAATCTTAATTGACAAGGATTGCCAGTTTTCCTACCGCAGGTCGGGGGTTTTCTCCGGGTACCCCGGCTTCCTCCCCCAATAAAAACTGGACGCCATGATATAGCTGAAAAATTGCTGAAAGTGGCGTAACACCATAAAACAAACAAACAAACAAACATTGTGGGTTTGAGTTTGATTGAGACCAGTCTTCACGAAATGCGTCGGTCCGATGGACAAAACCGATATAATAACACTTGGACCGGTAAAAAATCGAGTTTCGTCGGTCCAAAAGTCCGACATTGTTATTATCGAAGTTCAAGTTGCCTTGATGGTTCATTCACAGAAAATACTTATATATCTTGTAGTTCTGATTCACACAGACTTCCAACATTTGAGTACTATATGTAAAACCAATAAAAATTGCACAGATCCTGCGTATTTAACTCATTTTTGAAACATTTTAGTTTGGCAAATGGATTACGCGCCATTTGTTTATTTCCGGGATACGTCTAATTAACATCAGCGAGAAATGAGAAAAAAGAAGACTACAATGGCCTTTAATGAAAAATCGTAACTGTTTAATAAACAAACACTTTAAAATGGGGTTGAAACTCAAAAGTTCAAAACATATTTTATTTTAATCATTGGCTTTGATAATATATAAAATATATACTAGTAAGCTGAAATTGAAGAATAAAGATAACTAGTTATCAATGACCACATGATAATTTCTGTAGATGGGTGTCCCATTGAGCAGTTGCTTTCAGCTTTGTGAAGTATTTCTGTGTATAATAAATGTTATTTTATTTATATTCTTTAGACACATTTGTCCAGATATACACAGTTATGAATAGTATGATGTTTACAATAACTTTTATGTATGAGATTTATGTCTGTATCTACATGCATATAAGGTAGCTAGTTAAATGTAAACAATGGCAACATCAGACAAATTTGGTCAGGCAAAAGCTGCTTCGGTCCAGCATTTCTGGGGAAGTTGGTGGACCGAATGTCCACCATTCTTTGGAAAGATTTCGTGAAGACTGTGAGACTGTTATATTATTTATGTTTCCTCTTAGTGTAGCCTTTATTTTTGCAATATTTCTCACAATAGGTCAAGATTTTTACTTTGCAGTTGCGACTAAAGGAAATAAGTTTTGTTAATTATCTTTTATGATCCTACAAACAAAACCAATCATTAAAAAATATGATCATTACAATAAATTAATAAATTATCAAAAGTCAAAATAGTAAATATTCCAATCAAAACCAATTAAGTTATTTATTTGTCTGTATACACAACTCATTTTCTTGTTTTTATTGACAAAATGCATAATAACAATCTTTTTTTACTTGAAAGTACCAATAATTAAACAGGTACCAAAATGACCAGAATCTAATACTGAACTAACTTGTACAAAAGTGACCAATTAGTTCAGTTCCGAAGTGACATGATACAACTAGTACATGTTCAAGATGTTAACTGACTATAGATTTACTAGTATATGTGTGTGCATTTACCAAAGCCAAATTTAAAGGACTTATAGTCTCTATATATTTGCTTCTGGCGGGAACCGAAAGAAAAATGATCAATTTTCATGTAGCATAATAAAAGACAAGTTGATAATTATTCTCTATCGAAAGCTTATATTTCCAGAGGACATGAAAGACTGGTTACACGTGAATGAATATAAACTCATTTATGGACATTGTATTCAATATATGAAAAGTTATCCTGTCCCCAAGTGCCCTTGCTCTGGACAAGGGCGGTTACATTTATCTAACACTATATTTGATAAACATCTTTCAAAAAGTCACTTGGCTTTCCTGGAAGACTTTTCTTATCATTCAGCAGCAATAAAAATCCGGAGGCTGAGAATTTCAGCAACAACAAAAAATGTCAAACAAGGATTTGCCCCGGGGACAATTTTTAGCTGTAATTTAATTAAAATGCCATTAGAAAATAAGTATATATACCTTTTCCAATAAATAAATGCCAATTATTAATTTAATTATTTTAGTGAGTTTTTTATTCCTTGGTTATGCATTTTTTTATTGATCAATGTTATAAGAAAAATCCTACATGGTTCCCCAACAATAAATGTCACCAGTCAGATGTGCGGTTTATTCAATGCACGAGTCCAAAATAAGCGACATTATTAGAAATTTATATTTGAAAAGGGGTTTGCTAACACTCTGTTATAAAATATAATAAATATTACCTTTATTGCTTAGATCATAGATGAACAATACATGGTATTTTCCGGCTTCTAGATATTTTGAATACACAACTTTCAAAGTGCGCATGACCTTATGGTCGTAATTTGTAGGAATATACAACGAAACGAATTAAACCGACTATATATTAATACATTAACCATTGCATTAAACTATGTAAGAAAAAAATTGTTCCACTGTTTACAGAATATACTTTGATTAGCACATATCGTCAGAGAACGGTTTCATGTTTGTTTAGAAATGCTATAATAAGGACATATATAAGAAGTAGATATCCCAATTTTATTACTTACGTAAGTAACTGCTGAATTGTTTTGTTCCCCCTTTGTTGACATAAGATAAATAGGTTCTTTCATACGTTTTTGGGAAAGACCGGTTGATCTTTCACGAGTGACAGAAATTTTATGTCTTTTCGCGAGTGGAGCGCAGCGGAACGAGCCAAAAGACATAAAAATTTCAATCACGAGTGAAAGTTCACACGGACTTTCCTTAAAACGTATGAAAGTACCTATTTCTTCCGTAAATCAACAACTTTCACATCGCTACAACCTAAAGACGTTCCATTGTTTTAGACTCATTGTCTCTGACGTCCAATCAGAACTCCGGAAATAATGAACGTCATAGAAGAACGTTGGTATGCTTCCATATCAACGTTCTTGTTCCTGGTGTTTTGATTTGATGACGCAGCAAGTACAGATGTGTGCGCGTGAGCTCATCTGTACTGGGTCATCTGTACCAGAAATCGGCCATTTACGGAAGAAATGAATTATTAAAGCAAAATAACGACATAATAGATCATTATTAATTAAACATTTCTAATTTTTAAAATTTACTCCTAAATGTAGGAAATATTTGTACAACTTGACAATTTTATACAATATAGTCCTTTTTGTTAGTGTGGTGTTTTGTTAAGTAGGGCGGTCGGGGGGGGGGTTTACGGGAGGGGCGATTTTGCAAAAAGTGGACAGCTACTCTCAGTTCAATTGCATATGGTATATATGTTATTTTCGCATACAATTGTTCAATTACATATGGTATGTGCGTGTTCAGTTTTGTTCTTTTGAACTCATTTTGCCAAAAGATGTTGATATTTTTACTTTTAAGCTCATTGATCATAATTTAAGTCAATTTTTCTATTAGAAAGTCAAGAAACCTTGTTCAAGCTTTCGACAGACTACGCAGTGTACAAAAACTGTATAAAAACTGTATAAACACCGGTGCCATCTAATTGTAGAACATATGATAGCGGTTTCGCGCACATGTCTAATAAAAATTCATCTTAATAAACTACAACAAAACACACAGGAAAAATTAACGCAAAAAGGAAAGAAACAACCAGACAAATATACAAAACTATGTCGGCAGACAAATATACAAAACTATGTCGGCAGACAAATACACTAAACTATATCGGCAGACAAATATACAAAACTATGTCGGCACACAAATATACAAAACTATGTCGGCAGACAAATATACAAAACTATGTCGGCAGACAAATATACAAAACTGTCGGCAGACAAATATACAAAACTTTGTCGGCAGACAAATACACTAAACTATATCGGCAGACAAATATACAAAACTATGTCGGCAGACAAATATACAAAACTATGTCGGCAGAAAAATATACAAAACTATGTCGGCAGACAAATATACAAAACTATGTCGGCAGACAAATATACAAAACTATGTCGGCTTTTTATGTAGATGCGATGAAAAATACAAACGAAGAATTGGATCTTGAGTTGCACGACTTGAGTTTAATCGGTTCCTCCATATACACAAGGACCTTCATGGGCCAGGTTTGTAGCATATATAAGAAAACTCGATCTAGGTCCAGCCGAAAACTACTTAAATACTTAAGGATTAACTAAAACAAATATTTTCTCCATCGAGGGATAACAAAATTTCCTTTTTGCACATTGTAGCGGATTATATTAAATGTGCACTACGGAAATTTTGTTATCCCTCGAAGGAGAAAATATTTTTGTGATTAATACTTATAAATAAATTCAAATAATAGAATAAACTCAACAATTTTATTTTTTAACTGGACATTTTGAAAAAACAGATCAACACAAAAACTGTTCGTTTCCCGTGGAGTAATATATGACGTCAAAGGGCGCGTGTCTCCATGACGATCAAATTTGTTTTCCATCCTCTGATAGAAAATATTTTTCAGCCAATCAAAAGTCAATATTCTCGCAAAATTTATTTGTAATGGTATGATGAACGAAGAAACACACTAAGTAGAAGATTAGAAACAGCAACAGTAGACAAAAACACTGCTGATGAATTTATAATGACACAGCGTTGTATCAATGTATACACTGGGTGAGACTTTATATTAAATTACTATATATCAAAGTCATCAGTTGAAAAGTATGTCAAAGATTTACTTGAAATGTGTTTGTATCAAATGAACATATTTTATTTGCAGCAAATATGGATTTTTGAGGCCCTCTTAACATTTATTACAAATAAAGGGCGACAACGTTAAAAAAAAAATAACGAGTTCATACGAAAATCATTTTAACGACGAAAGAAAAAGGCTCACAAAAACGCTAATAAATAAAAGAAAAAACGAAAAATCAGTAGTTAGTATTGGGAGTTCGAATAAAAGATGATGAGCAACGTTTCTATAAATTATTTGTGAAAAAAATAGCAAAGAAAACCGACCGAACAACAAGAGTCAAAAGTCAAGGGACAGTTACAAAACTTAGTTTCTAAACACAATTGAATATTTCACTTATTATTGCGTAGAATTATATCTATGACCGCCCGATAGTAATGACATATGTTTGCAATTACCAAAATTAATTATTTACAAAGGTAACATGAATGTATAATACTGCTAGATACGAGTTTGGTTTCGTTGACACGATTAGTCTACCACTTGTCTGCCAACATTGGGTGCACTCGACAGCAATCTTAACAAAGATTGCCAGTTTTCCTAAGGAAGGTCAGTTGTTTTCTCTGAACACACCGGCTTCCTCCCACATAGCATACATTCGAATTTAAGTTATTGTGTTGAACGTACGTTATTCATTTTTGGTTGTTAGTTTGTATCTTCGTATGTTAAATTTCAAAATAAAGACCGGATTTGTAAATTATAGTCGGACCCATTCTCATAGGGGCAAACCTTTAAATTATAGAGACCTGGATCCAAAATGCTAATTTACTTATCCGGCCGGATACGTTAATTGGGCAGACCTATAATTATACGACACCGGCGAAATTAGTCGATTCGTCTGCAAAACCATATTGTAGACGGACCAACTTCTGATCGTCGGATACAAGTAGACTAGTATAGAGAACTATACTTATAGATACAACTTCCAAAATTTGACTACATAAAGAGACCCAGTATTGAGAACTATATCCGGGTGTTTCTTGGCAAATCTTGCACTATGCACACTTCTTCTAGTTAAAAGAAAGTCTTGCACTATGTGGATTCCAAAATTTATTAATAAGTCTAAAACTATGTACAAGCATGATTTTTAACAATAATTCTGACACTATATACAACACTCTCCGGCACCAGGGACAGTCTATACAGTCCTAGAAATTTTGCCGAAAACGCCAGTGACATGTCCCGTTAGTATAGACTGTCCCTGCCGGCACAGAGAACATAACTGGTTCCCTGATTGTGGTTGCGTAGGATACACAGAATCCTTTGCGTGGAGATTGATATACAATGTGACATTTCATCAATATAGCCTATTCTTTATTCATTACCGAAAAGTCTAGAGACAATACGAATGCGTACCAAAACATACGAATGTTTATTGAAAAATTGAACGCAAATTACAATGACAATGTTTATCGAAAAGATGTATGACATGTATGCAACATACAATGCGAATATTTATTAAAAAATTGTATCAAACATACTTTGCTAATCAATACGAATAGTAAGACAAAAACGAATCCGTAGAAATTCAACAATGATCCAGATATAAAAACTGGACTAAAACTGATTATGCACCAGAAAGTAAAATGCACGTAGTTGTAAAATTGTCTCATATTAGAAGATTCTCTTCGTCCAGAATGTCGCCTTTTCTGTATTAATTCAACATCTTTCAACACTGAAAAAAGTATTTATGTCCTAAATAAAGACTAATACAAATACAATTTGTTGGTTATTCATTATTTTATTCCCACACAAACGGTCTATGATTGAAAATTTCATTGAAATAACATAATATTATCACAACAACGTAAATTTGCAAGTTTATATTTGTTTTGTAAGAAATGATAAAAATGTATAAATAACATGCAAATGTTGTCACAGACGACGGCGAACGTTCTTTCAAAAGCATGCGACTTGGAAAAAAGCACACTTTGTTACTTTATATGAAATAATAAGTAATCAGTACACATCACCTAAAAATCAGTTTTCAGTCACATATGTCTCACGCATAGTTGCACATTAAGTGCACTAGCAAACACACAATTTCTAAAGTGTTTAGCAAGTGCAAATCCAGAAAATTGGGCTAGGCGGGGGGAGGGGAGAAATTCGCCAAGGGGAATGGCGGGACCGCTCAAGGGGGAATAGGGAACGAAGCCCCAGAAGCTGGTCAGATTTAAGCAATTGAGAGGTGTTGATGATTACAAATTTTAACCTTTTTAGGACGTTCTATCGGAGATGCAGCATGTACCAAATTTAAATCGGCCCTATCTCTCACGCCAGACACGCTATCAATTAATCAATTACGTGATAAATTTGTTAAATCTAATAAAATGTGAACTTACGATGGCATGCAAAAAGAGTCCTTCGAATCTACAATGTGAACTTCTTTCTTCCAATCTTTGACGATAAAACCTTTGATTTCTGGCGCAGATGATGGCGTAGACAACAATCCAACTTTGTATTTTTGCCTCTCTACTAATGAAGATGGCGCTGTAGACAAAAGTCCAGCTCTGTAATTTGATCTCTCTAATAATGGAGATGACACCGTAGATAACAGTCTAACTCCGCATTTCGGGCGCTCAGAATATGAAGATGAAGTAATTTCAGTTTCGCTGTGTCTTTCTTCTGAAGCGGTCGATACCTTGTATATATGATCCTCGGATTTCTCACTGCTTTCTCTTTGTTGTTCTTCCTTTTCTTCTGTAATATCTTCTTGCATGGTTTTCAGGAGTCCAAGTCTCCTCAAAGATGGATTCTTTGTTTTGTCTCTTTGTCCATAATTTTCGTTTGCTGTTGCTCTGTTCTTAGTCTGCAAAAGTCCAAGTCGACCGAAAGATGCTTCGAATTCAGCATCAGAGCTATGAATATGTACGTTCAGCAGACGATCAAACTCTTCCAGGTATTTTGTGTACGCACTACTATGTACGAGAATGGTTTCGTTTCTTTCCGTTTGAGTATCAGTGCCAGCACTCTCCGATTTTCTTTCTTATCGATTTTCCGCCATTTCTTTACACTGAATCTTGTCTGACATTTTCGTTCAGAATATGCTATCTTAAATTGGTACGCTTATCGACAGCAGCCGAAAGCCCGCAATGTTACCGTAGCCAAATGATGACGTTATGCACATTATTGCGTCACAATTATTTAATACCCAATTGTACAATCGATCATTCTCGGCTAATTCCGTATGAGGTCGGAAAGTTACATCGGATTAAGTGCATGAATGTGGAAAAAAAAATCGGCCAAACTGACCTTTGAAGAAAACTGCAAGATACTTTCTGATTAGAAAGTTAAAAAGCACGTGTATTTCTTTATTAGCAGCAACATTGGAAAACTTTTCCACGTACATTATTATTATTACAGCTTAGTGGTTCTTCGCGTTTTGTTTTCGAATTACAATGAAATGAAACACACGATACCAACCGAATATCTATGTTGGTCCAGGTGACTGATCTATTAATTATTGTGTTAGCTAATGAAAAGAAAAATCATATAGCAAGAATGACTGAACTGTTTTATAAGAGTTTTGTAGCATCAGTTCAGTAAGAACTGCCAGTCTTGTAAAGAATAGGATTCAGATGTCAGGCTATAACACATTGCTAACTTTTCTGTATCGAATAGTTTAATAATGGATAAGTGGGTAAATTTATTTATTTATTTCTCTGAAAAAAACCTGTCCAATACTGTAATTACACAACTATTAATACTATTTTTATAAATACTAAAGGGTTTACATTTTCAGTGGCCGGCAATTTCCGGTCCTCTTTGTCCGAGAGGCTAAGTCCGATAGTCATTTGCTATTGATCACGTGAATGTCAGGTTGCGGGTTCGAACCTTACTGCGATAGGGTGTGCTTGAGTCCAGTTTTAATTGACAAGGATTGAAAGTTTTTTCTTCGCCAGAGATCAGTGGTTTTCAATGGATACTCGGACTTCGTGCCAATGAAATCTGGACGACATCATATGGCTAACATTGCTGAAAGTGGCGTTAGACCTCATATAAAGAAACAAACGATAAAATCGATTGAAGTTACAAATTTTAAAGTAGTTTTTCACATTTTGACGTGAATTTACAGAACGATCATGATCCCCATAAAGCACTGACATGTAACACCTTTATCTGGTTCAATGTCGAAATTTAATGGAATTCCATGTAGAATTCGGTAATTTTCGGTAATGATAACACCCAACAAGAGGGCTTCCTTTATCTCCCGCCTGGGATGCGCTGGGAAGCTACCTGGGTCAAGCAATAGGAACCTCCCAGCAACATAATAAAGACATTAGACTATAATAAATATACATTACAAATGTTTGTTGAAACGTTGTACAATATATACAGTATAATATATAATTATTATAAAATAATTGTATACATGTATTAAAATATTGTAAGAAAATATAAAAGTTTATCAACAAACTTCTCCTGTCATATATACAATATCAAAGGTTATTTTAAAATCTTACATAGTAACTAAGAATCAAAAATAAGTAAATGAAAAAAATAAACAACTATAATATCTAACTTTATTTGAGTGGCTCACATTAAGATAATATAGTATATGCATAGTGTCTCCGGTGTGGACGTTTCTGTGTGTTCAACAATTGTTCGTATTTCCTAGAAAACAATGCGAGATTTATGTTGATGAAAATATTACACATCCCATAACATACACTCTAACTAGCATATATTATTATCTTCTATGAATATTCATCTATGATACAATAGAACATTTGCAACATCTGAAGAACAATAACCAATTAATTCATATGCAATTAAAACATAATTATCAGTAAAATGTCTACGCTACATCGTACACGTAGGACACAATTTTGGACGTATGGTGTCGCTGAACGTTATGACGGTGCAAACAGTCACTATCCCCAGCTTAGTTCAACCCTTTTTCTAATAAAACTTCCAAGTAATAATACATTTAGAAACAATATTCAAACGTGAGAATTAGTCTTTGTTTTTAAGACTCTGATTAATGCTGTTCTTTTCCTTGGTCTAAAATTGCAGTCATTGGTCTTGGACTACCCATAATTCAATGATGCATGTAGATGTCTTCGATCACATTTATTTTCATTTTCAGGTAGCTAAGCTATAACCTCTAAAACGGCGCTGTGCCACGGATTGGTTATGAAATCCTTACCCTTACATAGCACACGAGTTCACATCCTCTTTCTGATGAGGTTACTATATTGTTTCTTATCTTTATAGTCTTTATCCTCGTTGTTTTCGTAAGGTTATTTAATTCACTTTTAACTTTAAAACCAAGTAGCTAAATTTGACGATGGATTGATATCTTTTTAGAAACATAAATAGGAAGGAAAGGGACCAACAAACAAAAGCCGGATGAGAACGAAAACAGAAAGTACACGAATAACTCAAACCCACTAAAAACATAATACCTGCCTCTGATAAGCCACCCGTGTGTGATGAAACGAATACTAATAGCAGTGTTGATTCAGAAAGTCATGCAGAATCAGGACTGAGGAAACGTTTATGTCTCGTATTACGATCCTTTACATTATGTCAAGGTGAGATATCGTTTCCCGTTAATAGTTTCGCAATGTCTAAAGCTTTAATAACCTAAATCGTTTTTGAATTTTGAATATATAGATTGAAGTTATATTTTTTTATTTGCTTAAATAGGAGTAAAAGGAAATTCAGCCATTAATCCGACAATTCACAAAACTAAAACCGGATTGTTACGGCAGTAAAATTTGGCTACCTCGCTAAAAAGGCGAGGGTACGATTATTCGTTCTAGCGTTCATATAATTTCGTAAGAATAAAATCAACTTAAATTGGTACAACCAACACCTGTTTAAGTGGAGCGCTAGTGGACTGTTGCTATCAATTGAAAATTGGAAACTTTAATTCGTGTATCTCTTTTTTTTTAAGTATAGTTATACTTTGTAGTATTCAAGAGTCTTTCTTCAGAAGGCGGTGCAGATAAGAGTTAAGAACCAGGGTAGGGTAGTCTTGCGAAACAGCGTTCAATTAGATGTTTAATATTTTTGGTTGTAGATCGTTGGATTTTGTTTTTTAATTATAACATGTGTTGTAACACTGATTTTAAGATTCTACCAGGTCTTTTAAATGATTAATCCACTCCTGCATCAGCACTTGTCGCGTACTTTAAGATACTTTTTGTAACTGTTAAACAGTGGTAAGATTTTTCTGTAGATGTTTGTACGTGGAACACTTAGCCTATCTTGCTATGAAACGCTGTTTGTACAGATTTTTAGGTAACTTCCGATATTCAGTACATTGATAGGAGATCATTAAACTTTTATGGTGAGGCCGAAACTGATTTCTGATTTCGAAGAATCTAGATCCTCTAGCAGGAGCGGCTCCAGAAAATCGGGCTAGGGGGGGGGGGGGAGAAATTCGGGCAAGTGGTCTGGGGACCGCAGCGCCCAGGTGAGGGAGTAGGAGGGCAAAGCCCCCAGAATCTAGTGAGATTTAAGCAATTGAGAGGGTGTTGAGGACTAAAAATTTTAACACTTTGAACACACACTCTCTCGCTTTCTTTTCTCTGTCTTCCTTTTTTTCCCTGACTTTCTCTGTCTTTTCCCTTTTTAAAAAGGGGGGGGGCTAATGTCCCCTACGCACCCCCCCCCCCTCTGGATCCGCCACTGTCTAGAAAGTGTTATGGGTCTGTAGGTAGGTATGATTGCAAGGGAAATCCCCAATTCGTGTTTTTAAGCAGATAAAACTTATGTTTATGATAAGCCTTTTCTGTTGGAACATATTTGTCACGAAATTCACATAGATTTAGCTGCATTCGGAATTTCAAAAGCTGAAGCAGCTGGTAATTCTTGTGTACCAATATGTGTTCTAACGCGACTCATACTAGGTTTTAAATCAATGACCCCAAGGAGTCAGTCGAAGTATTCAAACGATGTCTTTATAATGTATTTTTGATCAACGCACACACTAGAATAAAATGCATTTGTTGTTATTTCAGAAGAGTCACCTTTAAGTTTCTATTAAGTTGTGTGAAGCTACAAATTTTAAATATATTATACCAATTTTCGGCATATTTCAATAATAATAACGTTACAAAGTTACAAGCAGACATGACTTTTTAAATAATAAATTTAAATTTAAATTATTTGAGTATTGGGATGTCGAATAATCGGACACATTTTGATGACTGTTAATTGAAAACGTCTCAGCATATTGCAACCATATGATTTCAACGAAAAATTAATCCAAATATGTCATGTGTACGAATATCTTTAAAGATTCGTTTTGTTTATTCTGCTTCTAATTCGTAAAATTAGTATGACCAATGTCAACGGAAGTACAATTAACCAATGAAATTAAATCTTAACTATACATTGTAATTTCCCCTCCATGTCTATGGCACAGTGATTGCAATCAAAATGTCAAGTTATAAAATAGGGGTGAACTTAAGAGTAACTGAAAATAGTAACCAAGGTGGACGGAAGTATATGGAGGATACACATGCGATTAGATTTGTTAAAAACGACGAAGGCGGCTTTGAATTCGCCTATTTTGGTATTTTCGACGGACACGGTGGTGGCGAAGCTTCAAAATTTGCCCGTGAACACCTTTTAGATGAAATAACAAAATATGAGTGTTTTTGGAATGATAATGACGATGATGTGTTGCATGCGATAAAATCTGGTTTTCTTGACGTCCACTTTGCTATGTGGAGGGAAGTTGGTAGGTTGAAATCGCGGATTATTTACTGCGTGGCCATGTTTGTTTATACACTGTCTTGATTTTTGTAATACAACGTTAACTGAACTGCTTCGTTATAATACTTTTTACCAATTTTAAAAATGTGAAAAATATTTTTGTCTCTTTAATGTCAAAGTGTTCAACAGAACTAGAAGCTGCAAGATAATGCATTTTAAAATCTGTAATTCCGCGCCTTTTCACAACTTACATAAAGAGGTACATGTGGGGATATTGTTTATATATAATTTTCTGTTAGTAAATGTATTCGACCTCATTTTGAAAAAGTTATTTTTGGTCAAATTATTCCCATTGATATGAAAGCTATTGTATTATGTTTTTTATTGCATTTAAATAGAAACAGATGAAATGTCTTCTTGAGAAAATTCAGCAATAGTTTCATTCATAAATTTGATACTGATGTCAAGGTCATTATGTTTGATCTATTATTGAACCTGATGCAACATGTTCAGACTTGGTCATTTTATACAAAATCAAGTATTTATTTTAGAAGTATAAATACAGCATTTATTGAAAACTAACACAGTACAAGTTAGAAGTAAAATAAATTATCTAACCTTTAGGTAGAAATATATCAAATGGACTTAATATTAGCTACAATAATTTAGCTCCTTTTTTTTTTTGATGGATGGAGCTACAGGAGGTCACATTACTCATAATGGAGCAAAAACACTTTTGGGATTTACACATTTTTTCCGCTATTTAACCTTTGTCTTTATTAAATAAATATGTTTTCTTTCCTCCGCCGTTCATCTGATATATCTACAATGTCTAATTTAAATAATTTTAACACTTTTTCGTAATCGTGGCATTGTTGACATAATTAAAATTGTGGAGTGTGGAATTTCGGAATCGTATCAGTAAAATTTGTAATAAGGGGACATAATCATAATGCAAATGAATACAGCTGAAATCATCCGGAATTACATTTTTTACCAAATCGATTCTGATATTATCGAAATTATGCACTTCCGGAATTCATAATTTGTCAACAATGCCATGATTACGAATAAAGTGATAAAACTAACGAATACAGTGTTTTCATTAACTTTTGCAATAGAAGGCAATACAATTGGAATAGGGGGAAGAATAACTACGGCGAGGGGTCTGGGGGCCTTTTCATTTGTTATATTTTCTGCAAAACTTGATGAATTGTGACATGAATCTTAATTATTTCTTACCAATTTCATAAATTGACAAAAGCCTTGACCAACATACCAGTGTTATTTTAAATGTCAGCATGATTATTTAAACAATTTCCTTATTTCCATTCAAAGCTAACAGAACAAAGAAACAAAGAGGTTTATGTTAATTTTCACTTCACTTCACCACAGTCAGGGTCTTTTCGTCTCATTTGAATGAAAACAATGTTTTCACCTAGTTTTCAAACGCACAAGTGATATGAACTGGTTCCCGGGAGTACGCAATACCAAAACAAAGACTGACGATCCCGACCTCGTCCGCGAAAATTGCGAACTCCGATTTTTGAAATCGGAAATGGAATAGCCGGCAAAAAATTGGCAATAAGCGGTTGATTTTGCCGGCTGCCAGCTTTTATTTAAAACACTGGAATACAGTGTTGTGGAAATATCAGTTAAACTGCAAAATACATAAAAAAGTATGTAGCAAACCAGGGAAACAGTGTAATATGCATAAAACCCCAGGGTGTGAATCACTCCCGGGCTGCATCATTACGAGTAATGGGACCTCTTTGTAGCTCCGTCCATAAAAAAAAAGGAGCTACATTATTGTAGCTAACTTAATATAAACCTCAATTTTATTGTCATCCCATTAGTTGATTGGGGAGAGAGATGATCTTATTTACAGATTGTATTCTGAAAACTAAAAAGATTATCTATTCTTGTTAATTCTGAAAATTCAAGTTTTTCAAATAAACTTTGACATTTGTTCAAAAGAATTATATGTAGTTTTTAGAAAATTCCATGTATAATACTATTATATGGGTTAACAGGATTCATGTGAAAAAAGTCACTGTTTTGATAGGAAATAGTCACAATAAAAAAGTTGTCTTGGTCACAATTATGTGGTCATCTCATAAAAAAAATATTTGTATGTTTATTATAATTATAGTCATATTGTTATGTTGAACATGTTCATTACTGTATTACTTATAATTAGTTATTTAATACTATTAATAAAAATTGTATTTCAAGTCCATCAAAATCTAGAAAACATTGAGTAAAAACACATTACTGTTGACAGCTTTTTTTGTGCTGCTTTAACAGTTCAAAATATGTATACCAAAGAAAAATATAGAATAAACAAATAAAAAAATATTTTTTTTTAAAATACATAGCTCCAAGCCGAAAATATAGCTTTAAAATTTTATTGATTTATTTATTAAATAATTTATAGTGAAAAATGAACTACATGTAGTATGACCAATTGCCATTTCGTACCATCGAAATGCCATAACATATCATAACATATAATGTATTGCCATTTTGTACCATATGTAAACAATTTAGTACCAAGCGTAAAATTTAAATACTTTAATGTATAAAACTGAATGAATATGTTTTACAACTACACTGAGTAACGCTTGTTACCCTTGACCGCCAAGAAATGAGAGGTAAAGGTCTAGATACATGCCATGGTACTGTTCAACATGCAGTGATGCACAGGTGTAAATTCAGCAGAGCCAATGCCATGGACATCTCTTCTGCAGAAATGCCTGCTCAAGAAAGCCCATGTATTGACCAAGCGGTGCAAGACCTTGATACCTCCCTATACATGTTAGCGCCACTTCGTCAAGAAGAACATCCCTGTCACAGTCGAAATATCCATAAGTAGACATTTGCGTCTTTGTGCCAGACAATGTTAGTGCCTGATTCATAATCCTCGAGTCATTCTATTGTGATATTATAATTATATTGAAAATAGTAGCTAATGTTACAGCTATCAATTTAGTCTAATAAAATGGTTGTCTGGGCGACTAAATTGACGTTTTTGCGACTAAAAATCACTAAAAAGTTGCCAATTGGCAATTTTTAGCGACTGGAAAATCCTGAAAAAAAAAATCGTTTCCAAACGGACTTTCTTCTAGAATTTATTTGTCACTGAAGCGTTTGAATGGGGCGAGATTTTAATGCAAATTCAGGCGTCTATTAGATTTTGTTCATGTTCGTCCAAACTGTCATTTCACTCCCCTATTAAAACGATACCCCAAAAATTCCGCGAGCATGGCAAGTAAACAATCCTTGTTAACAGGGTTTTTAAAATATTGTACTTTCATTTCAGGATAGTTGTTAGCATTATAAGTATATACAGAAAACACACAAAAAATTAAAATGGTTTTCACATGCTTATAACATTTTCCGTTTGACTACCAAAATACTTTGCTGGCTACCAAAATTTTGACTTGGCTAGTAAATTTTTGAGGTTGGTAGCCAGAAGGCTACCTGATATTAAAAGGTACTTTAAGGGCTGTGTTAAAATAGTTGCTAACCTTCACATATATTTTTATCTGTGTCGGTACATTGTTAGATGATATATTATGTTATGAAGAAATGACGATGTTAATAAATTAAAAATAAAAATAGTTTTTAATTTTATTTACCACTTTGGTCAAAAGAGCACTATTAGTTTTACATTGCACACAGGTTTTCACTACTATGCTTCTCCATATGGTACAAAATTATATTACACTGTCCTATATATATATATATGCATGATATGGTACGAAATTGTCTTGATACACTTCCCTATATGGTACAAAATGGTTTTAATTTTAGTACGATTTGGTTATGGTAGGAAATGACTGGTTACGGTTACCTGATAAAATTTTGTAAATTTGTTATGATATATATTTAAAAATTAAATGTCTTGAAATATTTATTTTACTTTTTTTATACACAACTCACAAGAACATAAATCTTGCAAAAAACCTACTAAAAAACGCATTCAATACGAATACAACTTATTAATTGTAACTTTTTTGTCCTGTGACTTTCTGTCTACAACCAATATATGGTCATTATTAAATGTGTAATCCTATATAAATTTTCATACTGCTGTCTGAAGAAGTTTTTGTAATGTTTCAGTGTTTAAAGTTGAAAATTATTGTTACTAGAAAATCATGTAAAATTTATATTTACACCAGAAACATAATTATTGTTTACAGTATCTGTTCCCAATATTATACAGAAAGTCACAGTTTCAAAGCTGATTATTTCTGTTCTTTTATGTTATGGTCAATTTGACAAATGACACAGCTGTAATAAAATTAACATTATTATCTTATCTGGGGTACATTTGACATAAATTTTTATTAAACCATTTGTTCATAACACCTGTGGTTATGCAATTAGGTCAACACATGGCCATCAATTTACCAGATGGTTCCAGGATACAAGTTGTAATAGAAAGTAACAATCCTTTTTTTTATATTTAAAAAAATTGCAAGACTGAACTGGTTGGGTTGCAAAGTAAATGGGGAAAGTTTTACCATTTGTTGGAACAAGGTTTTGGGTCTGTATGCAAAACTGTAGGAGGAGTTTATTGCATAAAAGAAAAGAACCATCATGTATGCTAAAAAAGACTTCATTCCCAAGTCTGGAAAAATAGGGGGGAAAAAATCACCAGACAATTCCATAATTACAGGTGCAAAATTTCAATTAATGTACAATCATTCTATGAAGTTAAGGGATCTGGGTTGAAAACTGTAGGAGGAGTTGATTACACTAACAATAGAAGGGACATGCCATATTAAAAAAAGGAGCTGTATTATTGTAGCCAATAATGGAGGTGTGCTGGGCAGAAGGATTGTTTTTGTGAAATACATACACTTAAAAATACAGCTAGTTGGACTTTATCAGTTTGAAGACTGGATAACTGGGATAAAGGGGTACATGTCTTGCACAGCTATCATCTCCTTCAACAGACACACTTTTCTTTATTAAAAAAAAACATTGCCACTAACATAACAATCCTTAATTTGTGGGGGCATACTTATCATCTTGTTTAATATTTATTTTAAAGATCAATGGCCAAAGACGTCGAGTGGATTTCGCAGTACCTCTGGAACAACTGCTAGTATAGCTATTATAAAAAATTCAAAGCTCTATATAGGACATGTTGGAGATTCTGGAATAGCTCTGGGTTTTGATGATAGTGGGTGTGAAAAATTCATACGCCCAAAGGGTACTATGTTAACAATTGTAAGTATGATATGATAGTAATTCTGTAAGTAAGTTTTTATCTTTAGTTATAGCCAGCATCTTTAATCTTGATCTTAAATTATAATCATAAACTTTGTCGAAAGACATGCATGCATGTGAAATCTATTAGACATAGGACGTGGAATTTTACTGTCGTAATAATCCAAGGGTACGATTATACATTCAATGTTACACATAAAACCATTTCCAGTTAAACTGAAAGCAGAAGATACCAAAACATGATTAAAACATGTACTAAATCAGTGTGGAAAATGTACACATAATAAGAACACTAACAAATAAGCAGCAAATATAAAATACAGATATTAAAAATAATTGTAAACTATCACAGAAAACCAAAGATGAGAAACATGATCCACTACAAGGTCTCAGTTTAACTCTAGTGCTTCAGGTACTCTTGTGGCACCTTTCTAGCTACTTAAGGTAGTAGTCAAAGTCCTGTAATGTAATAGAAGTTTAAAAAGGCAAAATTTGCCGTGGCGAGTTATCAATGGTATCAACTTTCATTGCAATCAACTAATTTGTATGTAGACTCAGAAATACTGATCTGACTTAGAGTCTTTGCTGTCATGAACCCCTGTTTTAAGCAGATAAAAATGCTGGTTTCCTATTTGTAGGATCACAAGCCAGATAGTCCAGAGGAGAAAAAGAGAATTGAGGACTGTGGGGGACAGGTTGTAGCGAAATCTGGTGTCCAGCGAGTTGTTTGGAACAGACCACGATTTCAACACCAGGGTCCGATAAGAAGGAGTACCCCTATAGATAGAATTCCATTTCTTGCTGTCGCTAGAAGTTTAGGTACTGGGACTATAGTTTTGTTAATACATATGAACCAATAAGTCTTTTTACGTTAAATTCCAGGGCTCACATTGGATGGCGAATCGGGCGAAGAAGTCGCCTTATCATGGTCCCACTTAGCCCTCGATCATCTTCAAAAGCGAAATGAAGTCACGCTGTCATTTTTAACAATCTTTCATTTTATTCCCATTTATGTAAGAAATCTTCATATTTTTGTTGTCCTGTCATGTTTATTTTGTTTACGTTCAACACAGTGTAAGCTGGTTCAAGACTGACATCTGTTTTGTACATAAAGGGTAGCTTGACAATCAGAATGTAAATCAGTGAAGAGCAAAGGAAAATATGAAAATTCCTGAAACGGATATAAAACAGGGCTCACGCTGGGTCAAAATTATAGGGAGAAGTCACTTCTCTTTTGTGTCGCTGACAGGGAGAAGTGAGGATAGAACAGGGAGAAGTGGGTGGACAACAGGGAGAAGTTGCATTATATGTCGCGACAGCGTCCTCTTTACTTAGTTTTTTTTTAGATAAGTGTTGGCATTTCCATTTTCATTGTTATATGTTTTTTTAGCAGTTTAAATTATTGAGGATAAAGTATCAAAGATTTGATTAACTATTCAGTGTACTTATTTCACACATTTTTAAAAACACATGCATTAAACATAACAATAAAAAACAATCAACTGTCACAAAACTGTTCATTAAATAAATGTTTCTTTGTCATTGATACACAATTTTGATTGATTTATAATGAAGTACTATTAGAACTAGAAGTAGGAAATTACATCATTGTAACATATAATATACTATGTAAAATTGTAAAATTCACTGTTAAAAGTATTTAAACATATTTAACTTAAATTTGTTTTAAGTAACTGCCAAAATACTATTTTTACTACGTTTCTATCATTGCAAACTCATTTCACCACAGTATCTGCAATCTCCGGCACCAAATTCATATCCGCTCCGGAAATTTTCACATGTTATTGTGCTCTGAACTGGTTTCCGGTCTTATTTTAAACCTACGCTTTATATTCCAAATAAAAGTTAAAAGGGTACCAGTTGAACTTTGGCGCGTAAACAAAATAAACATGACGAGGTGTCAAAAATATGAACATTTCTTACCAAAATGGGAATAAATTTTGAAAGGCGACATTAGGCGATTCTACAAAATGAAAGGGCGACTTCACTTCGCTTTTGAAGATGATCGTCGGCGAAGTGGGACCACGATAAGGCGACTTCTTCGCCCGAGTCGCCCTCCAACGCGAGCCCTGTAAAATTGTTGCCAGAGATTGCAAATACAATGCTGCTTGTTTTGAAATTAGTATTGCAGTTATTTTAACATGAAAAATATGAATTTTGCAGTTATTTTTAAAAAATGTCATTTAAATTTGTTTGAATACTTTTAATAGTGAATTTTACATTAACTGCATAATATTGTTTGTTTCACATTGATGTCATTTTCAACTTCTACTTTATTAATAATTCAATCAATTTGTGTACTAATGACAAAGAAACATTTATTTTATGAACAGTTTTGTGATTTATGGAAACCTGTGAAATAATTATGTAGGCTGATTTGTTAATAAAACTTTCTTTACAGTACTTTATCCTCAATAATTCAAATGGCTCTAAATAAACCGAACACTTATATAAAAAAAAACAAACAAGCAAAACATAACACTTTCACAACATATAATGCAACTTCTCCATGTTGTCCACCCACTTCTTCCTGTTCTATCCCCACTTCTGCCTGTCAGCCTAAAAAAAAAGAAGTGACTTCTCCCTGTATTTTGACCAAGCCAGAGCCTTCAATAATGCTTCTTGTTTTTCGAATCCAGATATACATAACTAAAACTTTATTGTATGGTTATTTCACTTCCAGCACAGTTGTTCCTTCCTTTTTTACCAGTTAGAAAATCATCTTTAAGGACTAAGGACTACTGAAGCAACAACTCTGTTAAAAATGGAATAATGTTGTTTCAATGTTCATGACTCTGACTTTTGTATTAGTGGGATACTCTGTATTAGTTATCATGATTATCTTGTTTGGTTGTATTTAAAATTTATTGATTTCTCACAAGGTAGCCAAACTAAATTATATCTATGTTTTATTGTATATCAGGTGATCTCTGGAGTTATAATTATCTAAATGAACAGTTTGTGGTATCTCCAGAACCAGATGTTTCTGTGAGGAAGTTAGACCCCACTCGTGACAAATGCCTAGTGTTAGGATCGGATGGTTTGTGGAACATGGTTACTGCTGAAGAAGCCGTTTCAGTTGTAGTTGACCTTGAGTACCACTTTGAATACAAAGTCATAAACGATCCAGTATGTATAAGAATAAAAAAGACATGTTTTATTTAACAAATTTTTGGCAGAGGACTGCATACAAAACATGATAATATGATGGAAAATTATTTACATAGAAACAACATATTGTGTTAAATTACAATCATAACATTGTTAATGTTGATCTAGTTTCTGGAAAAATTACAAACAGTTCATCCCTCAACATCTTTTTTTCTAGAATATTCCTTGTATTAATTAAAAGTCTTAAGTACATTTATCTCCCTTTTATTACTGTAAAATTAACAGCTTGTTAATAGTTACATTCTGTGAATAGTAATACACTTATTGAAATGACCATAATACATATGCACTAACAATCTGTGTTATGATGTTAAAGGTCTATGATTTTCTTTGGTAAAAAATCACAAAAGATGCAAGTTAGAAAACAAATGATTTCTTATCTGATTGAATAATGAAAAATATAGTATCTTACATTCTATATCATTATTGAGAAGGGAATTTATTCCCGAAATCAGGTGTTTCGAAAGGATTTATTCTTTAGTGGTCTACTGCCTGCAGACTGTGGGTGGTTTAAAACATGTACCTTAGTAAAGTTATGCATATAGTAAAAAATCAGTGTGGCTTTGTACTGTATAGTTAACACTTTATTCTTTAATGTCTGTACATTAAATGGACCAATTGACCAAAAAAAAAAACAGGTGTTGTGATATGAGAAAATTTTAAAGAGGAATGCTGTGATCATGATCCATGTTCCAAATGAGCGGCCACCTCTGTGCATAAATTTTACTTATAAAGAGCAGTTCCATTACAACAGAAATTATACAGGGAATTTTTTAGCGCTCGCCACTTTCGTCATTGACGAAATCATTTGAAAATTGATATAGATTTCTAAATCAATTTCGTCTCCTGATTTCCAACAAGTACTAAAATTTTTCGTTACAAATTCATTCTACCAAGTGTAAAACGACATATTTATGACCCCAAAGCCAATTAACAGGAAATTTAATTATTTCACCTCGATAGTTTTAAACAGCAGGTGTCAATCGCCTAATCGATGTTTTTACAGGTAATCCGATTAACATGATTAAGTGGTGCTCCTGGTCAATATACGCAAACAAAAGTGTCTTAGATCGTACTGATGCACACAGACTTCCACCCAAATAAAAATTGCAAAGATTTTGCATATTTAAGTCATTTTTCGTATGTTTTGCTAGTTTCAAATGGAATATGCGCCTTTGTGTACATCCGAGATACGTCTAATTACCGTTGGCTACCACTTAGAAAAGGAAGAGTACAACGGCCCTTAATGAAAAATTGTAACCGCGATTTTTAAATAAGTTTTAAAATTAAAATTCTTTGAAAATTTATAAACATTTTGTTATAATCATTTTTTAAAAACACTTTATACACTGCAATTGAAAGAATACAGTTTTTTACTATGATATTTCACAAGTACAAGGAATGCATGCTTCTGAGCAGATGCTTATACAGCTCATCCGCTAAAGTGACTAAAGCTCTCAAAATCCTAAAAATTCCCTGATTATAGCAAGGTCATTGTCAAATTGCTGCAATGGTGGGTAGCTGAACACTTCTTGTCCATGTACTGAAACACGATTTCAAAACACCAAAGTACCTTCTTACCATACAACTTGTTTTAAGTACAACAGGCCTTCAAGTGGGCCCTTATTTTCCTAATTTTCCTTATTTTTTACAAACAGCCCTAAAATTCCTAATTAAAGCTGTAAAATCCTAAAAAAAGCCCTACTTTTTTGGTCAAAATCCTAATTTTTTTAATTTTCAAAATTTCAAAAATAAAACTAAAAAAATAAACATAAGATAGATTAAAGTTAAATGAAGCTAGCTTTAGTATACTTTCAGAAATATGCATTTGTCACCCAGGAGACTATTGGATGGTCATCCAAATGGTCTTCTGAATTTGTAATTAACTTTTGTACTATTGTTCTGTGCCCAAAATGGTGAGTAAATCTAATTTTTCAGTCTTAAATCATTAGAAAATAGCACATTTTATCCCTTATTTTTGTTGAAAAACCCCTAAAAATTCCTAAAATTAGCCCTTATTTTTTGAGAATTTAGCCCTTAAAAAAGCCCTTATTTTTTGCAAAAAGTAGCTTGAAAGCCTGGTACAAGAATAATTAGCAGTTTTTACTGAAGGTTGTCTCCCTTATTCCAGACTTTAGCAGTAAGTACTGTACATACTGCTATGCAAGTGATGTCAGTACAATTAGTAATGTTCGTTTTATTCTGTTATCCTTCATGCCATAATTCTCATACCATTCTTACAAATTGTTTCCCTTGATACAAAGTTTTATTGTTTGACCCTTTTCATCTATATATTTTCATTTAATACTAGAGTAATTTTTGGAAAATTGCAAAAAATGAAAAGCAAAGTCATCCCATGTGCACCTGTCCAATTTTTTTGGTCAACAGTGAATGAGAATCTACCATTAAACTTGACCCTTTGTTGCAGAGCTGGTTATTTTTATGATTAAATATTTATTTGCAGACTGCTCCTGTTTCCTATTGGATAAATCCGGCAGAAAAATTGGTACAAAGAGCTCTGAATAAGTGGAAGTCTCGACTTATGAGAGCAGACAACACCAGTTGTGTGGTTGTACTTATTGACCCACTAGGACCCAGAAAACTTTCTCTTCTCAAGAAAGAAAGGGAGGAAAATTTACGTAAAATAAAGGAAAATAAAGAGAAAGCTGAAAAAGCTAGCAAAATAGCTACACGTTCATCTCCAAGGAAACAATTAGAAAACGATTCAGAGGTTATTTCTGTTAAAAATGGAGCTAAGAAGACTTCTCCAAAAAGTGCTCCTTCTAGTCCTAAAAAACTAAACGAAAATTGTCCTAAAGGTGCAGTATCACCCGTTTCTGCAGAAAAAAATCGAAGAATGTCAGTTCCAAATTCTGTTGAATTTGATCTAGATGACAGCATTCAAGCTGCTAATGTTAACAAAAAATTAAACTTCACACCCAGTTCTATAAGAGATAAGATGACACGTGCGGTAGATATCTCCGATCAAATTTTAGCTCAGGGAAGTGCATCTGCAATGAAGAAAGCTACAGAAATGCTTTCGCAAAGTCATAGAAATATTTCATCCTCCAAATCTGAAGAAACTTTGTGTCCAGAGAGTGCTTCGGCAATGAAGAAAGCAAATCGAGCAAAACAGAATGATCAACATCATGAAGACAGCAATTCTCACTTCACCAGGACGCGTCAACGGCATTCTTCTGATGCTGTGCTGACGTTAAGTAATCGTCAATCTAATCCATTAACATTATTAAAAGGTTTTATGGGTAAATCATTGACAGAAGGCAAATCAGAATCTCAGTGTAGAAATGTTCTTACAGAAAATTCAAAACAGTCGAACAAAGTTATCCAGCATGAGCAATCGAATAAAACCAAAGGTAAAGCTGATATTAATTCAAAAGATGATCAAAATATCTGTGATACCACAGCATTTAAAGAAAGGACAAAAGAAGAAATAAATGAGAGATTAGGAAATGGACCTCAATTAAGAAATGTCAAAAAGACTGATAGTAAGCCCATCCCACATTCATTACGTAAATTGTCCACAGACTCCAATAAAAATACCACTAGATCTAGCTTGAGACTAAGAAAGATCAACCCTAGAGCTTTAAGATGTAAAAGTCAAACAGAAAATAAGAATTTTGTTTCAAAATTCAAGTTAAGGGGGTTGAAGCGTAAGAGAACATGTTCTGAAGGTGCACCTGTGTCTAAAAAGGTGTGTCGTAGTTAGTGCTATTTATCAGTGTAAACGTTTTGGGGAAGGAAATAAGATTCTTGTCCACAAAAGCATTTCACATTTTCTGTAAAAAATATGAATGCAATTTTAAAGACTACATTCTTTCTACTTTTATACCACTTCATTGTATTACTAAAGAATGCATACATTTACATGCGTTGACTATTGTGAATGAAAAGAAGAGAAGAAAATGTGAATGTTTATGTTTTGTGTTCTGTTTTCAGTATCTCTTTATATATCACAGTTTCTCAAATATTTTAACAAGAATGAATTTTAAAGTTGACTTTAATTTTATATTTTAAAAACAATTCTATTTTAAATTAGTTGTTTTAATTATTGACAAATTTGTATTGTGGATTGTTTATTTAGAAAAGTGCATTTTACTGTTTAATTGAATGAAATCTGTTGTCAATAAATTTTAAAGGAAGTTTATGTTCTATTGTGCATTAAGTTTATGAAGTTTACTACTGATAAATTCATTGAATTAAAATAAATTTGAAATAATTATATTTTTTAAAGTTTTTTTATTGTTTCTTGTCTGATTTTTATTAAAAAAATTTCCTTACATGACGATTTAAAAAAATAAATTTTACCTGTAAACAGAATGAAATAGAATTATTTTATTTGTTTTAATTTAAACCAATGTTATTGTTATTTTTTTCTTGTTATTTGTTGATACATCTCATGTTCACGAAATGCATTATTTATAGTGGCCTGTGGAGGACTGGTTGAAATTCTTTTTACCTATAGAACCAAACATTTTGACAGTTTTCCTATAGAACCAAACATTTTGACAGATGCATGGTTTCTCTTTTTTTTTAAACAAAACTTAAAATAATGAAGCAGTTTAGGCTTTTTAAGGACCAGACTTTACTAACACTTAAATAAATTTCTTGGTATTAGAGCATAGACTTCAAGTGTATCATTTTGCAAGTCAAAGAACATGAAAAATACAGCTTGGGAGAATTGTTTTATGTGTAAAGCTGAAAGTTTCTGTATTTATACATTTTTTGTCAGTTCATATAATTTGCACTTTCATGTTGTCAAACAGGTAAAAATACTTTATGCAAATACATTTCATAGAATCATCCAATGGGTGCAGAAATTGATTCCATTTGGAATTATTAGTACGAATTCAAGTTTAGTGGTTGTAGTTTGTTGGAATTTCAACTATTTGTCATGATTTAAAATTAAATTTGTTACCCTACACATTGAGAGAAATTTCAAGCTATGAGAAATTAATTTATTTGAGTTTTATTCTATCTTTTATGACCTTATGGTATTCAATTTTTAAGCTTCAAACTTGTAGCAATTTTTTTCAAATAATATTTTTTTAAAGCAAACATTCTAGATACATGTACATTGAAGTTCTCCAATATTTAGGTGTGTTTTCCATTTAGCATTTGTACTTGAACATGAAGGTTCTATTATGAAATTTATTCTTTTGACGGTTATGTAAGGGCAGCTCTAACAATAATTGTATTCAGATGTGGAAGGGCTTTTTAAATATAAATTAGATACTTTTTAGTATACTGTGGTATAATATTTAAATATATCAAATTTAAATTCATTTTTGTCAAATGACCCAACAACCATATTATTTATCTAAAGTGGCCCACACCTATTCACAATTATTTCATTATTTCTGGAATAACTCGAATTATATCTGTCAAGTATTAAGTAGTATTCTAGCTAAGGGTCAGGCAGTGGGCGGCACATCAACAATTTTTTTTTTAGCTTTTTTTGCTTAGATGCATTCATTTTGATATAAAAACAAATTCTAACAAGTTTTTACATATGAAAAAGTGTCAATTGCCTAGATCATTTTTGACTGGTTATATAGAGAAAAATTTTGCTGGAAAATTTGCCGGCATTTTTCAGTGTACAATTCAACAATTTCAAATGATTATATCTTAAAAAAGCAAAATAATTCAGAACTTTAATAAATTAAAATGTTGTTATGTTGTATAGTTTTATCAAATTCCATGATCAAAAGTTTTCGTTTTTTTCCTTCATGTGCCATCACATGTATGCATTTTGCCCGATTCTTACGTGGACTGATACTTAAATGGTCATTTTCGTAAAAAATAAACACAATAAATGAATTTGCAATTATTTCATTATTTCTGTAAAGCCCTAATTATATTTTGAGGATTTAAATGGGCATTTTGCTACAAAATATACACAATAAATGAAAACAGTAGATATTTTTGAGTGTTGAAAGATGTAGAGCAGTGCAATCACTAGTTTTAAAACCCCTGTGTGTATGCATGTGTAATCCTAAACAAAGCCAAATGTTCAAGTTTAAGAAAAAGGAACACAATAGTCATAACTAGATCTCATTTAAAAAAAAAGCCTGTCAGTCACAATATGCAGTGATTTATTAACAGGTCGACAGGTAATATATAGCAATAAATAGGTATGCGAAATCTAATGTTAGAAAATACCAAAATATATGGAATTGACATTAATGTTTTTAATTTTAATTGGATGAATATTTGTATATAGAGAGAAGGATGTTACAAAATTACAATTTTTAAGTATTATACAAAAAGAATAAAATTAAAATTAATAAATTTTATATCTTTATGCAGTGTGTTGTATCTATGTTTATTTTTGTTTAAAATTCCAGACTTGTATCGGTCAAATTTATCATTAGAGACAATGACATTAGCACCACCCACCAATCTTCATGTATTTAAGAGGTTCTGTTTGAGGGTATACACAACTTTTAGGATTTTTTAGGGCCCCTATAGTGATCAGTCTGTCCGTCCGTTCGTCTGTCCTAACGTCCGAACTAATCGTGTCCGTGCTGTAACTTTCTTATCTTTTGAGGTAAGCTTTTGATATTTGGAATGTAGGTAGATAATATCAGGGCTATGTGTCGCATACCGTGGTTGATAACCTGTGACCTTAAGGTCACATTATTGCTTTCTGAATAACAAATTCATGTCCGAGTTGTAACTTTTTTATCTTTTGAGGTAGGCTTTTGATATTTGGTAGATAATATCAAGGCGATGTGTCGCATACCATGGTTGATGACCTTTGACATTGACCTCAAGGTCAGCAGGCCCACAGAGATGGGTACCATCTCGCTGATATCTAGTTCACCCACATATCACACAGTGTATATTGAGGTGACTTTTTTAGCTCTCCTGATCCAAAGGGTCATGTGAGCTATTGCCATCACTTGGAGTCCGTCGTCGTCCGTCGTTGTCGTCGTCGTTAACTTTTCTTCAAATATCTTCTCCTCCAAAACCACTGAAGGGATTGCTTTGAAACTTTGCACACATCATCAGTAAAATGTCCTCTACCAAGTTTGCCCAAATCATGGCCTCAGACCAACCAACATGGCCGCCATGGCTAAAAATAGAACAGGGGGTCAAAATACAGTTTTTTGCTTCTAGTTCAAAAAGTATAACAGGAAAACCTAACAGACCTTCCTTCTTCAGCATCTAAAGCTCTACAAAACACTCAATTGGGTCAAAGTTGTATGATGACTCCTTGTAGGAGTTATTGCCCTTTAATTGTCAAAATTGATGATTTTTGCCATTTTTGCCTCAAAATCTTGAAAATTATTAGAACTAGAGAAAAAGTTAGCATTGCTTAATTGTTCTGCTCTATGAGGGCTACAAAAATGACTTTTGGGTCAAGATTGTCTGATTAACAGTTTAAGAGTTATTCCCCTTGAACTGTTTTTTTTAAACGGTTTTAATTGACATTTTTAAATCTTCTCCTCTGAAACAACTGAAAGTACTGCTTTGAAACTTTGTACACATCATCCGTCAAATGTCCTCAACCAAGTTTGTACCAACCATGGCTTCAGATTAACCAACATCGCCACCATGGCTAAAAATAGGACGGAAAGGGGGGGGGGTAAAATACAGTTTTTGGCTTATATTTAAAAAAGTGTAACAGATACAGGAAAAAGGAAGAGACATGCCTTCATCTGCATCAAAAGCTCTACAAAACACTTCATTGGGTTGAAGTTATATGATGACTCCTTATAGGAGTTATTGCCCTTTAATTGTCCAAATTGATTATTTTTGACATTTTTGCCTCAAAATCTTAAAAATTATTAGAACTAGAGAAAAAGTTAGCATTGCTTTATTGTTCTGCTCTATGAGGGCTACAAAAATGACTTTTGGGTCAAGATTGTCTGATGAACCGTTTCGGAATTATTCTCCTTGAACATTTTTTTAATCAATTTTACTTGATTTTAAAAAATCACCTCTTTAACCAATGAAAGGACTGCTTTGAAACATTGCACACATCATCTTTAGGACGTCCTCTACCAAAATTGTGCAAATAATGACACCTGACTACCTGCATAGCTACGTTGGCTTAAAAAAGGAAAAATGAAAAAAAGGGGGGGGGGTGGAAGTCGAGAGAGTTTTCGACTGATAGTTAAAAAAGTATAACAGGCACAGCAAATTTGAAGTGAACCTCCCTTCTCCCTCTAAGCATCAAAAGCTCCATCTTAGAGGATTTATTTCCCTTAAAAGGCTAAAATTAATGATTTTTGCAGAAGTGTTGGGTAATTCCTTATAGCAACGAAAAGCTGGATAAAAAAGGGTTGTTTGGTTTCAGGTTCAGGTGAGCAATACAGGCTCCTGGGAGCCCCTAGTTTTATTTTGGAGGAAGTTGAAATGAGCAGTAAGAACGACCTCCTAAGGCATAAAAACTGGCCAGCCATGTTTATAAAGATTGAAAGTCGACACCTTTGCCTAAGTCGGTCCCATCTCATAACTACAAAGGTTCTGTGATCAATAGTAGATAGCTATCTACAAAGACCACATGGTCACGGAGCCGGAATACTTCTAAGATAGATCCTGTGTGCTAGCACTATAACGTTCATATCCAGCATGTTGATTTAGTATAAGGCAGACAAGATAATGTTTTCTCCATATTTAGATACCACCAATATTGGTAACCAAAGACATGTGTGGCATAGTCTATTTCTATGTGTTTAGGCCCCCGCGACGACTTGTTGGCGGGCATTAAATTTTACTAATGTCCGTCCGTCAGTCTGTCCGAACGAATTTCCGTCAAGCTTTTCTCAGAAACCGTACATTAGAACAATTTGAAATTTGGCAGGGTGGTTAAGTATCACAAGTTGTACGTCCTAAGCGACTTTCAGACCTGTCAGACAACTACTTCCCGTTTTGGACTTCATTTAGCGGGTGCATCTTGTGTCCCATAGACCCATTCTTCTCCTAGTAGGATTGTAAGAAGAAAAGAACAAAGGATACTATTGGAAATGCATGAAGATAACTCTTTTAAACATTGATTGGGGTCTATTTGTAATTGGTCAAGGATTGTATATCTCTCTTGTCCTGATGTGTCATGCAAGCTATTGTCGTCAATTCAATGCAAGCTCTTGGTAGGCTCTGACCTATTTTGCTAGTCACGTGTTTTTACACGAGTAAAGAAGTTTGATATTGTTCAATGTTTTGCAACAAATAATTTATAATGAAACAAAAAAAAATACCAATCATTTAGAAAGAATCCCACAGTACATATGGAGAGATACATATAAACGTCCACATCTATAAGGGACAATAACGTGCCCTGTATATCACCAGTTAATACTATTTTGTTGCAATGGTCCCCTATTGTACAGATGGTTGTACTCTGTCAACACAGCAAACCAGACGGTTTCATGTAACATAGAGATGATGTGGAAGAAGATAGAAGAACAACAAGACCGATAGTTGTGTTGAGGATTGATTGGCGCTTGTATGTGTTAATGGGCACAAAGTGAATAACTACTTTATATTGTTAACACAAGGTTTATTTAACAAATGATACTATACGTATGTTAGTCATTGCTCTCTATGTATTCGTGTTCACTACGTTCTGTTTCCGGTAATGGATCAGCTTTAATGGACAAGTCTATGTCTGCATAAGGACTAGGCGATGCTTTTTCGTTGTCTTGGATACAGAATTTTGCTTTGTTGTTCTGTTCCTTATTAAAGCAAACTTCGACATAATTCAGAACTGGCGGATTCTAAAAACGTTTAATAACAAAACATGTACAAAATATTCTATTCGCATTAATATATAGTTCTAACTGTGCAGCTAGATTCATCAAGTTGCTTTAAAAAAGTTACAAACGGTAGGAAAACGAGATCTATCTAATTGGTCATCCAGTCGTTTTCTATTTTGATTTGTTGCGACTTTTATCACGGGGTATATCAATGGGTCATGAGTGACATGTTTAGTTTGAAATAAATGTAACCATAACATTTTTGCAAACCTAATACATTTACAGATTCGATTCTTAATTGTGGCATAAGATGATATGATATATGTACTAGTATTCCACAGCATTGCAACAGATTGGAATAGTTTTTAAAATCAAATATACAATTAAGATACTGTATACAAGTTTACCTGATTCTTTATTCCGGTAACCGTGGGTTCATTCTGTTCTGTTGATGGAGTAATTTGTTCTGAAATGAAGTTAATTAAGTGAAATAGTCTAGCGTGACGATTGTTTTGTGTAAAATAAAAAGAAAAGAGAAATATGCAAAAGAATTTTTATCACCTTTAGCAAGGTGACAAAACAGTGCTCCTATCCTATCCTATCCACTCGAACTTCTTGTAGTGTAATATTAAATAATTTGATAGCGACTCGTAACATAATACGGCATTTTCCCTTTGATGAACTTTTTATGGATTAATCACATTTAATACATTTCCATAAAATTATGAAAACTTTTAACTTAAGTGTTGAAATTTAATTTAAACAGCGATCAACGCAATTTATGTTTGTTACCAGAGAGTTTTAGTATACTTTACAAGTTTACAAGTTAGAAATACAGAATACGCCTTACGGTGCTAGAAAACTGACTACAAAAGAGTGCCGGTCGATTATTAGAATGTTTTATTAAACAATGAAGGTTACCAGTCGGACTGCATGGACTGTGTTCCGTGTTTGGAGAAGCCTGAGTAGAATCAGTTGAATGGGTAATCAGTACCATTTTGTTTATGCGAGGTATTCGAGTATTTACAGCGGAAATAAGACGCGATGTTTTTGTCTTTCGTTCAGTCACATTTATTCCATTTACCAGTTCTATAATAGAAACAGAACACAAAATTATAACGATAACATATTTTTTTTGCGTGTATACACTTAACAAATAAAAATGCAAGAGACTTAAATCTAGTAAACCTGCGTTGTCTATTTTATTGTATTAAATATATTAATAAGAGATAAATAATATATTGTTTTTGGTTAATTGCAAGTTTCTTGCACGATAAAGATCATGTGCGTAATACTTGCTTGTTTTTAATCCAAAACCCCGCCCTTTTGCATCTTATAGCATCAGGTCTGTAACGTGCGGCGTAGCACGCTTCCAAACATGAGACATCTGACCAAAATGTCACTCGCCCAAAGGACGTTAACTGCTTGTGACCATATATGCTGGTTGTTTTAAGATATTTTTTCACGCTTGGGTTGCATCATGGAGAAGAGCAGACAATTGACTTTGCTAAATAAGAGAACATTAGGATAACTGCGATGTTAATACGGGCAGCTATGAACTTCTGGGTGTCTATACAAATTATTGATAAAAGAATTAACCAACAACAAGAATCAGATATTAAACTAATCACCTTTCATCCTCCAGAACACCACACACATGACAGTTAACAGCAACGTAACTATTGTTGTCAGTAAAATGTAAACAACTGTTCGTAAGCTGAATTTGGAGTGTCCTGTACGTAAAGTATTGATAATAATTGATACATACGCAATATATGAAATTCATGGAAAATATCTCCCACTCCCTCCTATTTCGCTGCTAAAGCTAATAAAATTGATATTTTCCGACAATTCATACACAGGTCCTTTTTTAATTTTGGCATAACATTTTTCCATTAAAATAAAATACAAAAAATGATTTTGACTTTTTTAGTTTGAATAAATAAGGTTAAATACAACCTTCAGCAACATTTCAGATGTATCATGGCGTCCAGTTTTTACTAGACAGGAATGAAAATCACGATCTTCCACAGATTCACTGTTAAGGTTGGAGTAAAGAACACGCTGTTAGTGTTGTCAAAATTGGTTTAGCTAATTTTCAACCTCCTTTTGGCAAGCAAAACTACGCATGGTAATGCTAAAAATGCTGAGAGGCATTTACATCATAAATGTTGCACGTCTTAAAATAACGCCAACTGTACAGCAGAGCTATATTTGGCTTGTCAAAGAACACACTTAAGACAACTCTGGACGAGGCTGATTGTTGCCATACTGAAACACTAATTAATTAGTCATTCAAAGTTTATTTATAACTATTAATTATCTTGTACAATGCATATGCTTTCACAAATATGATTATGACTCACTATTTTCGTTTTCCTCATTTGACCTATTTAAAAATTATTGCAGTAGGATTAACGATTTTCCAGAAAACGTCGAAAGCACTTTTCTATCAATATTTAAAATGACAATGTTTTTAACGGGAGGAAAAAATCAAAATGTAAGACAGCAAAAAAAAATAAATTACAAGACATTAAACAGTACCAATAACCAAAGCGAGAGAAAAAGTCACTTTTGACACCTAGTCGCGGTAAAATACACAGGGACTTAATTGTTTTATTTGATTGGTATATCGTAATGTGGAAGAACTTGTACATTTATTCATTACTATTTTGGTCAAGTAAGCAAATAAATAAATAAATAAATAAATAAATAAATAAATAAATAAATAAATAAATAAATAAATAAATAAATAAATAAATAAATAAATAAATAAATAAATAAATAAATAAATAAATAAATAAATAAATAAATAAATAAATAAATAAATAAATAAATAAATAAATAAATAAATCAATCAATCAATCAATCAATCAATCAATCAATCAATCAATTAATCAAGTAAAAATGCACCAAAACCGCGTAATACTTTAACGGAATTCTCTGTGTTGTTCAAACGACCTAATAATCTGTCAAATACGACTAAAACCAGCGATAAATTAGTGCTGAACGTTATATATATATTATATATTTAAAATTCTTACATTTATCTGTGCTTAATAAACATGATTAAAATTTCCATAAGATATGAAGAAATGAAAGTTAGAGTAGGTACCGATTCAAGAAATAAACTAGTTATTTCGTTTAGAGTTTATACTATATATACACACGTTGGGTGTACTCGACTCCTATCTTAATTGACAAGGATTGCCAGTTTTCCTACCACAGGTCGGGGGTTTTCTCCGGGTACACCGGCCTCCCGCAATAAAAACTGGACGCCATGATATAGCAGAAAAATTGCCGAAAGTGTAGTTAAAACACCATCAAACAAAACAAACAAACACACGTTGGGTTAAATTTTATAATTATGGCGCATACATGCTATTATTGAAAGTTAAAGGATGTTCTAAATATTTTTTTCTTAGGTATAAAAAATTAGTACTGAATTTATAGACAACAAGAACCAATATTAGCTGTACACCAACTGGGAAATTTATAATTTCGGCGGTTTTAGGTCCTTTATTGGTCACGACATGTGTGCATGGATTACTTACCGGGTATAGTACTGTTTCCTTTTGTATCGTTTGTTTGAATGTAATCATAATATGCTGGAAAGAATAATTAAACCATTAACTAGTAATGGTCCATGACTTTTTTAACTTTATATAATTACAAGAGCTATGCAAACGTATAGCTTTTGAAATTTAATCAAAGTTAGATATTGGTATTTCTCAAGAAGCAGATAATTATTATAGTGTTCCTTTTAGGAGTTCCTGTAAAATGCTCCATAACATATAAAATGTGTTTATTATGAAATCTGTAGATACTTTTACATAGAGCTACACCTTTAGTGTAGAAGTACAGGAAACAAAAAAAAGGTGTCTCTGCGACATTGATGTCCCTCTTGGCACATATTGGTAGGAACTCCTTTTTTTACTCCGTCACACAGAGTGTGGAGATGGGTGTCCGTCCTGATGACCATGCACATGGGGTTTCCAGATGATAACTTAAAAAAGCGTCAACGGATTTTGTTTAAGCTGCTCTTAAGTACTATAAATTAAGGTATCCGACCCACAATTGAAGTTGCCGACTAATTTTATTTGTCGTCCAAGAAATACAGCTGTATTAAATCAATGTATTGCTAATTAATGATACAAATAAAATATATTATATAACTTGAATCAATGTTCACAATTTGCAGGAAAAAAATTTAGTACTCAAATAGTATTTCCGATGTTAGCCGAAAGTTACCGAGGTCTGCTACATTGAAAAACAATGGACATCCGGGACACCAAATATAATCACGTGGTAAATTATGGTCCGGATACCTTAAAAATCATTTCAATTTTCAGCTCAATCTGATTTGTAGTTTTTCTACGTAGGCCAATTCATTTGGTTTTGGTTAACAGTTTGGGTTTCCAGATGATAAATTGAAAACACGTTAACAGGTTGTGTTAAAACATTGCACAGCTGTTATGTACTTTAAAATTAAAATAAAGTTTAATTTTAAGGAAATTATCATTTCTAATTTTCGTGTGTTCATGAATATTAAAACATTCACGTTTCGGGGTAAGGTATTATTTAATGTCCCATGAGATGCCATATTTTTCTAAATTCGCGCAAGCGTGAAGTACAGCCATACAGAATTGGCTAGCGAGAGGATGTGATCATGTTGTAACAATGAATCAATTTAAACTTCAACGCAAGGGTAAACCTAAGGAGGGGCGTACAGACGAACGGACGAACAGACCGAAAATCTATATGTCCCTCATGAAATCTCAGTTTAGTATAAGCCCAGGTTCTTACCGGACACTCGAAGGTCAATTTCTGCTCTGACAGGTGTACCATTCACTGCTGTTTCGCATCTATATATATCTTTGTCATATATGGCCATTTGCAATAATTGTAAATTGTACTCTCCAACAGAATGGTTACCAGTTATTATAAATTTTCTCGAAAATTCATCCTGTATGTCGTTGTTTATTGCAATTTTCCTAAAGCTCGAGTCGACACCTTTACTCCAAGTGATTGGCTCGTCCGTTGAGTTAAATGGACATGACAACAATCCTTTTTTGTTTAGATTTACATATGTTGTGCATACTGTACATGTACCTTTAATGTCAAATAATAATTTTACATTTTAATTCAAGCAATCATTTAATTTACATTCTCAACGAATGATAATGGGGATGATTTCAGATCAAGATTTAAAAGTGAATTATTTATTTAAAAGTACACAGTACATTCAATTAAGAGAATGAATATGCAGACATATGTGTATTGGTTGTAAAGGATATGAAAGTCCATATACCAAACTCGTTGTTTCCTTTTGCCTAATGATTTTCAGGGATGGACAATACGCGTTCCCGGTCCTCTAGCAACAGTACTTCCCAGTGCGTTTCTTGGGGGAAGATAGGGGAAGTCCTCTCGTTGGGGGTTGTCAAGATAGAATAATGAAAACGGACCGTATATAACGTAATGTTTTTCGAGAATGCAACGCTTCTTGTTCGATAAAGAAGCCGTTTGTAGATTTTGAAAAAAAACTCATTGTAGTCGATATATCATTTTCCAGTGGCAGCTAAAATTTTGGTCAGGATGTACAACTCCTTTTTCAGTTGATTTATAGTTGTTAACAATATAGCTGAAATATTGAACTCTGGAAGTTAAGGAAAAAATGAAATTAGAAAGCTTTTTTTTCAAAGAGCTATATACATAACCGTTTATGCTAAGTAAAACAAAAATCAATCAATCAATCAATCCTAATCATTTTTCGACATTCGAATGTCAGAATCGAAATGACGAATGCTAAAATAAGTATTTACAATTGAAAGACAGAATGGCATGTTTTAAAGAAGAATTATCTAAAGAGAGTACAATCGGCGAATATTAAAATGGTATGCTATAAAGTAATCATGAATAATAATGGTTACATGAAATTTCATTGCAGGTGTCCGTATTCCGAGGCAATATAACAACTAAATATTGAATTTTACCAATAAAGTTTCTTATTGATTACAATTATTACAATTAATAAAACAAGAATGAGGCTTATTTAAAATTAATATTTAACCAATGTGTTTTCATTTACCTAAATAGTAAAAAGGTAGTGATGCTGTTGTATTTCACAATATAGTCCTTTCTGTACTCATCGAATAAATCATTTTTTTAGGATAACCCAATGAGCACTGTTTAGAGTTTTGCATGTTAGTTTTCCAGTACATATAAGTTGTTACATGATATTTGAATCCATATTGAAAAATATTTTTAAACCTTACCAGTTGTAGATGATAAAGAGCGATTACTAGCTACTTACAAATAACAAATGTGACCATCCTTGCTATCGACAATGCTAGTTGGTAAAGATTTTCTAAAAGAAATACAAGACAGCGTGTTTTTATGATAGATTGATTTGAGGATTAATTCTATAATTCATGGAAAACAATGATAATAAACTGTGGTGAATGTTCACAACTTGTTTGCGTGATTCTTCATATACACCAACAATTGTATATACTAACTAATGAAATTAGAAAGCATTTTTTTCAAAGAGCTATACTTCACCGTTAATGCTAAGTAAAACAAAAATGTAGTTTTGCACCAGCATAACTTTCAGACAGTATCGATAGACCTAAATAACAAATAAATCAATGTGTGTAACACCAATTTGGTTAATACAAAAAACATTTAGACACCAACTGCTCTTTTGTCTAGCCCTGTAGTTTATACTATCATTTCTCTTCCCTGCAGAGGCATGTTTGTTTAGTCTTTTAAACTTATTCCTTATCAACTGAATGTGTTCATCCATAAATCGTTTCTACATTTTGTATAAAAATCTCATCAATTTTACTTTGTTCACATACACCGCCACTGCAAAAAACCAGTACATTCATTTAAATAATTAATTATTACAAACTATATACTTACTTTCCAATAAATACATTTTCTGTAATGCAGCATACATTTCATATATGTAAGCGGAAGAAAAAAAACTTATTCCTTATCAACTGAATGTGTTCATCCATAAATCGTTTCTACATTTTGTATAAAAATCTCATCAATTTTACTTTGTTCACATACACCGCCACTGCAAAAAACCAGTACATTCATTTAAATAATTAATTATTACAAACTATATACTTACTTTCCAATAAATACATTTTCTGTAATGCAGCATACATTTCATATATGTAAGCGGAAGAAAAAAAACAAACACCGGAATCAATGTTTCAGCAATCAGTACGATTGCCGCGCAATGTCATAGTTATTATTACACATTTTAAAACACTTCAAAACCACTTCAACCATTATGTGCCAATAAGAGCTGTTCTCTATAAGGATCAAAATAGGTGTTCTTGACTAAATCATAGAATTTCACAAAACTTTGTCAGCAGAAACCTATACCAATACTCAGTACAGAAAAACGTTAATCATTTCAATTTTTGCATTTATATAATAAAAATATCGATATCTTTAAATATCATGCTAAAGGCTTTGTAGAAAAAACGATTTTAGCCATTGTTTGTTATTAAATATATTTTACACTCATTGTCTTAAAAAAAAAACAACATTAAAAAGGGAAAGCTCTATCATTTACCTGATTTTTCTCCATAAATCATCAATATATAACCATTAATAAGAAAGATATTACATGACAAGTTACAGTACTCTCAAGTCCAAATAAAACTACCTGAATGGGGGTTACGTCAATCTTTAATGAGAAAAAATCCCAACAATAGATTTTTCAAAAACCTTTAAAATACCATACTTTAAATATAAATCAATAAGTCACAAAACTTTCAGGAGTTTGTATTTTGATTTAAAAAAAATAATCCAATTTAAAAATTTCAAAAATCAGTTGGAACGGATGATGAATTACCTCCCCTGTTTTGCTCTCCACAATAGAAAGTACATAAATGGTACAGAGTGCAAAAATGTCAGCTTCCCAGCAAACACAACTTTTTGGAGAAAATGTTCTTGCAGTTGCAGTGTAAAATAACTCAGTAACTGTATTATGTGACAAAATATTACCCTTATTCTAAATGGTGGCCTGCAGCTTTCAAAACATTTTAATTGAATGTAAAGGTGAATTTTCAGACCTTGAAACCTTGAGCAGTGAATACATTTTTATTGTTCTGTCAGAAGTGGGTTTAAAACCATGCACTAATTTAGCACAGTCTTATAAAATTTGTGAAGGACACAAAAATGAATTTATCAAAAAAAATTCATTGCGTCGTCGAAGAACACTCTGCCAAATTCCTTCCCTTGTCAGTTCCCACCCAGATGTTGATCATACGAATGATGTAGTCATAGATGGAAATTTTGTGCCTCGGCGAAAGCAGACAAAAAAGGTAGCCAGTAGAGGTTTAAAAGCTGCAGATGTAATCCATCTGATAAGGACTTCTGGGATGACCCTGCCAATTAATACTCGTAAGTACATGAATGAATTTATTTTAGTGTCCTAGCTAGACTAAAAATAGAGGGGCACTTCACCCTGCCCCCTTAACAGTGTGCCTATCTGCTCTCTATGAGCACCCCTGTATCCCTATTTCTTTCCCTTTCAACAATTTCCCTTGGGTCATTTGATAATAAGTTACAAGTTAGCTACAATAATGTAGCTCCTTTTTTTTATGGACAGAGTTACAAAGAGGTCCCATGAACAGGCTACATGTAAATTATTGTAGCTAGTTACAATGCAAGTGTGACCATATATAGCATCATTATCTACCAAACAGTCCGTCTAATGGCCCCTGGTAAGAACTGCAAGTATTAACTGTGAGTCTAGTACCAAGTCATACCTGTTAATCAGTGTTATTTGTTAAATTTAAGAAGTACTAGTATAATCTTTATTTATTAATCTTTTCATCCATGTCAGGAATGCTTTCACTCTGTATTTTTTGGTGCAGAGTTATGCCCCCTTCATAGTAATATCTTTTCAACAAAATCATAAATTTGAACAGATTTCACTGGAAACTTACCACCCGGAAAACATTTTCTGATAAGAACAAAAAACCAAGGTCCCTCCCTTCAAGTTAAATGGTCAGTCCCTTACTTTGTGATATCATGTGGTTAGGGCAGTAATAAAAGTTGAATAGAACTTGTTATAATAGAGTAACACAATATCACCTGCTAAAAATATTTACTTCATTAAAAAAATAAAGTCTGGAATTAAGATTACTAGTAGTTACAGTATAATAATATATATATACTAGTAGATGCCCTTCACTCTGAAACAAGTGCTAAAGTGCCCTTTTCTTGCGCTCCTCTATTTCAGATCCTAGCTAGAACACTGTTAATTTTATTATGATACATGAATGTAACCAATTTTTGACCCATCTGGGTGCAGCACAGTGACAATGAGAATATGATATGCATTGGTATAATTTTGAGACTTTGTACATGTAAATATGGTACTTGTTGGAAAGGTATAAGGACACACAATAATAACTTGCATGAAAAGAAATTTTATTAAAGGAGTATCGCTAGACATATACATGAAATTTGGTGCCTATAAGCACAGAATCGAAAAAAATAAAAATAAATCAGACCTAATGTAACACTGTGTATTATAAAAAAAAAACCAGAATGAAAAGAAATGAAATTGCAATAAAAAGAAACAAATGGAACAAAAGGAAAAGAAATTGAATGAAACAAAATGTGTGTTTCAGTTTTTTTAATGACATTTATTTTATGTATTTTAGCACAACCCTACTAACTCTTGAAAGTATGAAATTCATTACGGTAATTGTACATGTTTGTGTGATGTCTAACAAAATGATATGTATCAATTTCAGCTTGTTGTACTAATTGCTTGAAGAAATTGCGCCAAGATTTATGTGGAAATCGTTGCAGTATATGTGCAACTGACATAAATGATACATGTACATCTTTGATCAAAGCAAAGGTAAATTTTAATACACTGTACTAGGAATGAGGATATATTTCCTTTAAACCCTACCCCTAGCACATGTGCAATCATTACAAAATTAGCTACTTTGGTGATGTCATAACAGCATTATCACTGAAATTGATGATGTCATAAAACAGCTTTTGCACAATGAAATGGATTTGGTAGCATCATGCTCAATACCAAATTGTCATATTAAACATGTTAGAAAAGAAAGAATTCTTGTCCAGCCATAGTTTATTTTTAATTTACATGTAACTGTTGGGTCTCATTTTTATAAGACTGCTAAAAAATTTGTGGATGTATAATGGTAGGATGCTGTCCTCTGCGTTGTCTGTTAACTTGAGTGTTCCCACAATAACTTTAGTTCAATTTATTTTGCCATTATTATGGGACTTTATAAACTTTGTTGATTTTAAGTCATAGGAACACTTTTTAGACCGCTCAACAGATTTTGCCTAAATTTTGTAGGATTGTTTGTCATCATATGAAATTGATCATATTGCAACATCATTTTGATTTGACAAATGTTATAGGAGTTATGGGACTTTATCTATTTAGTGTATTGTAGTTCATAGAAACTCCTTGTTGGCTCCTCTGAGTCTGCTGAACAGGTTTTGCTAAAGTTTTATTCATTTTAGTACAAGTATGTAGTTGTATGCATATTAATACTATTTTCAGTTTGACAAATTCTACATGAATAATGAGACAATATTGTCAAAGTAACTTTTCAACTTCAATGCAGCTGCAGGGGACATTGGCTACGTGTAGCAATCTTGTTTACATTTTTTTTTTTAACCTTGAGTAAATGGAGTTTAGAATTAAAGTTTAACTGTGCTTTAATAAGCGAAAATGGCAATATAAATGTAAGGGTAGGCATGAAAAAATAGGGTAGGTAGGGAAACAGGAAACACACGGTTTTTTTTGGCCTTGCTCTGCTGCAATTGCCTCTGGCTAAAATACCAACATAAATTATAATGTTTTCCATCCTCGCAAGTCAGGTTTTCTGTGTCCACATATGTCCACGAAACCCTGACAAACTTAGCTAGGAAATTCCAGGGCTAGAAGATTTTCATATGACGTCAAACGCGGTAATAACAAACTAGTAACATTACTGTACAAAATACACTGATTTTCACATGGTCTATGCAACACATCCGTTTGGTTTATTTACATCGACATTGGGATATCCGCTAACAAAGTCGTGAATGAAAGCGACCTTTTGATTAGCTACATGCAGGTATGATGTAGCTAATCAAAATAGTGACTTCTAGCCCGGGAATTTCCTAGCTAAGTTTGTTAGGGTTTCGTGGACACAGAAAACCCGACTTGTGAGGATGATGGTTTTCTTACTGATTATCACAAATAAACTGTTTAGTCTTCAATCTCATATATCTAAAATTATGTTGTGTTATTTTTAGGCTCAGCAATTAAGCACAGCTTCTCCCCAATACCTTGGTGAAGAAACATGGAATGAGGAAGAGGAGGCAGTGAAGGCACCTCCCCCCAAAAAGGTACATTTAAGTAAAAGATTTCTTTCATGCAAGAAGCTCGGGAGTATTAATGAGGCATTCAAATGTCATAAGTCTGAAAAGGGAAAGACAAAATCAGTAGACATAAAAGGCAAGGAGAACACAAAATAATATAACATAAAAATCAACTATATTCCATTCAGCAATGCCAGTTCAAATCAAAACTGGAGAGAACCCAGTTGCTTCAGAAGGATAATCAGTTCCTGTTTGCAACTACATCACATTGCAAATGATCAATTTAGTGTGGGTCAACTCAGAAGTGAAAAGAAGACGACAATAATACATATAAAAACTTGCATAAAAACTGATGTTACTGATCATAAAATTTACTAATAAACCTCTAGCTTAAATGGTAAACAAGTCATTTGTGTCAAAAGGTACAAAAGCATGAACAAATTTAACCTTCTATGGTCACACCTCATTGATATCTTATTAGTTTGGGTCAACTTGAAATTCAAAAAGTTTCAGTCAAAGAGGTTAGTCTACACACATGACATGTACATGTAATCAGTTTTGAAAATTCTTACTTTTTCAGCAAAAAAAAAACAGTTTGGAATTCCCTTGCTCTATCCAAGGACACTTAGAAGTTGAAGACAGTCAAGGACAAGCAGAGCTTCAAAAACTTAACAATCAATTATCTCAACAGACAGATGTAGAAGTAAGAATCATATATTAGGCCAGTCTTTATGTTTGTTTGCCCTTCACAGACTCACCAATTTTAAGTTGGGTAGGTGGGTAAATTATTTTATTTTATTGAAAAAAAAATTTCAAGTAATTTGCTGGAAAAACTAGTTAAAATTATTAAAAATCACGAGAAAATAAAATTTCTGTTTGACTTTAGCAATAAAAATATTTTGATTAGGTGCCAATTTTAGTGGGTCGGATGGGAAAGGACATACAAACAAAATTTTTTTAGTCCTTTTTTTAGTTTCTTTTCCATGAAGGAAGTATGCTATCATAACGAAATCTTATACATCTATGCAAAAAATCACCATACATTTTTGTTAGTTTTTCATGAAGGAAGTTTGAAGTTTCCTGTTATCATGAAAATAGTTATAATCAAGCAAAAATCACAATCAATTTAAAAAACCTTTTTTACAAATTTTTATACCCCCGACTCTGTTGGTCCTCATGTCCGAATGTCCGTTCGTCCGTCTACATTTGGTTTCCGGATGATAATTCAAAAGTTTATATCCGATTTGAATGAAACTTTGGGATATTGTTAGATATCAGGTTGGTAAGAAGCCTATCCATTTTGGGGGAAATTCGTCAAATTTCAAGGTCAGAGTCCACGAAAAACGTTAGAAATTTTTACAAAAGCGGGGGTATCAGTGATCGTTAGAACGACTTTGTCTAGTTATTTAACATTTTCTTTTGACGTAGTGGATAATTTTACCTCCGTGGTCAGGTTTACAGTACACACCCTACTATATGATTTACATATAATTTACATATAGAATAGCTTAAATCTATCAGTATGTTATTCTCAATGACACATATATTTTTTTTCCATCACAGTTTACTGACTTGTCAACAACAGGTGTAACAGATGAAAGCAGTCAAGATTTCTCACAGGTTTGTACACAAGTTTAATCAGGTTAATAGCAGTAAATCAAGATAAATATCACTTAGTGTAGTTCACCTAAAATGTGGGGGTTTTTTTTGAGGGGGAATATATAGGAATCATTATGTTTGTCCATTCGTCTGCCCGTCCCTCTGTTCAAAGATCTCGTAAGGGCAACTCCTTCTTAACTGCTGCATGGATTTTGATGAAACTTCACATTAAGGAAGTACATCATATGGGGATGTGCATGGACAAATTTCATTGCTCTTGAATATCATTCAGAAGAAATAATTAGACTTAAATTTTCAGGCAATATGCAGCGGATGGTATCCTTTTGCGAGGTTGCTCACAGTATTCCTTGCTCTTTTTTTTTATTTGGACAAATACTTTATATCTTGACTGAAATTCATAATTTTCAATATACCTTTGTAGAATTCCACTGAAAGTTACACTCAAAGCTACAAAATCGATGTCCTTAACGATTACCTTAAAGCGATGAAACTGCCAACATTTTCAACCGAGGAAAGAAAGCAATGGAACAATTATGTAAAGAGTGCAAAATCAGGATACTGTAAACGTTTTTTGGAAGTCTTTCAGTCTGTTGTGTGCTCAGTGTTTCCTAAATCAGCAGATGAAGTTCTTGACACCATACAACATGTAATGTCAAAACCAGATGCCGATGGAAATTCAAAAGACCCTGTATTAGTATATATACAACCATATGGAAAAAAACCTAAAAACATACGAGTAACTAAACTGAACGTCTGTATTTTTATTAATAAACTAATTCTGTTCATTCCATTCATGCCCATCGTTTGAAAAAAGTCATTCTACTTACAACCAATTGTTTGTTGTATGGTTTTTAAGCTTTACGACTGGTCGTACAACTTCGTTTTAAACAGGGGTCAGTAGTTTATTAGAATCATGTTAAATCAACAGAATATGGTAATCACGTTCAAAGTTTATCCAGCACTACCAATAAAATAAATGAGGTAACTATCAAATATCTACAAAATAAATATCACGGAACCTTTTAAGTTAAGGCAAAAGTTAGGAGAAACTGTAATCCAAATGAAAGGAAGAGACAAGTCTTTGCACATGAATTCTGCATACTGCACATCATCATTTTATCAACCGAGTATCACTTAGAATCAAGCAAAAATTACAGCGAATCAAATCGTTTAGTACATTAAACTCATTCAAACAGTGGGAAAAACAGAACAAAACAATACTTAAAAGTCAGCAACACGAACGCTCAAGTCAATCCTGAAGTGTACGCAGTTTCTGCCTGCTGTATCACACCCGTCGTGTCCCTTGTATTCAATCCAGAGTAAGTTAAGGCCAGTCATTGAAAATACTACACACAATGCATGACAAGCCTACATCTTGTACTTATTTAGAAAACCAATATCGCGTTTTAGTCTACAAGTACACGAGCTCTTTCATAAAAGTTCTCCAATGAAGACAACAACACGTGAGCAACAAACCCACAGTTTCCCTGCAGTTTCCACGTTTATCAAACATATGTAATTGCAAATATGTATTATACGTATACCATTTAGAAGCAATTAAAACTGGTAATGAGAAACTGGCGAACCAACGAAAGATTCGAAGATTTAAATTTTTAGTCTGGAATTAAATAATTTACATATAGAAATATATCTTTTCTATTGCCAAGAAATTTTCGTTTTTCAAACAAGTGCCAAAGATACCAAGAGATATAAAATTTACTACGTCCAGACATTATTGGCGTTCTACAAATGTCAATAAGTTACGACTATAGATAACTTAAATAATTGTCAAAATTAAGCATTAAGCAATCATCTTAATGACAGTTTATGATCTAAATCTATTCTAATTACATTAAAACAACACCAACGAAACCGATTAATTAACAAAAAGCAAGAAGAGATTCAGAATGAGAAAACCAAAAGCACAAAAAGAAAATCCAGCAAGACCATAGATGAGTAAACGAAAACGTCTGTTTGTATTTGATAAATAAGTTACAATGATGGCCGGCAATAAAAGTTATGAAAAGATAACATCAAGCCAGATACAAATAAACCCTGTTAGAGTAGTAGCATATAACGAACAACAATGTCCGGTCTAGAACATTAATGATAAAGAAAGACGTATTCAACTAATGAACTTTATTATTTTATACAAGCATTTATTAGATTTATCACTTAAGGCAATATTTAAATCTCAGTTTTTCCATGGGTTATTAATAGACTTCAAATGTTATTATTAGAATCGAGTTGTTACTAACTTTAATTGTGCATTTATCTTTTCTGTCGTGTGCGAGTTGTCAGAATATGGACTTTTTTGTAATTGCATCTTGACTTTGGCTGTGTTTTGTTATTTGCTATATTTCTTCAAAAACACGATAACTTTCGTATTGGATGCAGTTTAAGTCAGTTTCCAAAAAAGTACAAAAGTCCCAATACAATATTAGCATTTATGTAATGTATAAAATGTTTTACCGTATACTCTTTTTGTCAGTGTCTAGATTTAGTTTAGTTGAAAAGTTTGTTTCTGATATTTAATTCTGATAACATTGTTTTTTTAAGACAATTGATGGATATAATATACGTGTGAATTATGACTTATATTGTTCTTTTACTTTTTATATGTGTATGGTGCTGTATGATATCAGAATGCAAAGGTAATGTCATGCTAGTAATAATGTGTTTATGAACGTAAAAATCCTTCACCGCACAAGAAAACTTAAAAAATCGGCGTCAACATAGTTTGCAGAAATATGCAATTATCATCATAATAATGATATTTTACTTTCGATGTTACCGATGTTACAAAGTAACAATCTTTTATTTCTTTTTGGACTAATAGAAAAATATTATTGATGTTTATTTAAGAGCGACAATATGATTCAAAAACTGTTTAGTCTTAAAATTCTTATAACTGTTCTTGTTAGACAAAAATCCGTTTGTTTTTCGTTTGAAATATTTATTATTAAGGTGTATTAATATAATAGTTTGAACATTAATACAAATTGCAAAAGTAGAATTATAAACTTAACAAGTAGTTCTAATAATTTTTTTAGTAGCATGGAGGCTTCTTCATTAACCAGCTATATTTGGCGAAACAGTAACGCTGATATGTTATACAAGTTCGCAACTTAATTGTTCTGTTAGAGAATGGAGAACAGAGCCAAATAATATGTTGTTATTGTATAATGGGCATTCTGCTGATACAAATAAATATGAAGAAGATATATCATCTAACTATTCTTCTCTACTAATTAAGCAATTTGGAGAATCTGATGTAAACAGAAACTACACTTGTTCCTGTGGATTTGAATCATTTACGGAACAGTTGTCTCTCAGCAAAAGTAATTTTATATGTAAGTATAACTACATTTTATGCAATCACAGTTAAAATTATTGTATAATGAACTAAGTTTTTCAAGATATACAAATATTTTATACAAACAGACTTTGTTCAAAAGCAAATAAAAGAATGTGTTTGTAAGCAAAAATTATTTTAAGATTTGAAATTATACTAATGTTTTGTTAGTGTCATTGGAACACGTCTAGTTCTTCATTTTAAATGACCGATCAAAAGTTAGTAAACAAATGTGTTCTTTGAGTTCTACAAAGGTATAAAAACCAAATTCAATGAAAATACTAAGAAGATATAATTGTGTTAAAATAAACATAAAGAGGCTGTGGAGTTTCTTACAAGGAATATTCTTGTCTAGGCAGAAGCTGCTGTCCCATCAATATTCTTAGAATGTACGTTAAGAACTACTTTTACTGTGTCTTTATGTCTGAGAAATAGTTGATTGAACATGTCTGAACTATCTTATATCTTATTTAAATTTAAGCACATTCAATACTTATATAAAGAGTACGAGGAATGATTTAAAATATTTCGGATATTAATCAAATCGAAAGCCATTATGACACTTCACGACATTTCCTTTGTATTAGTATGTGCAGTTCTTACGACGACATATTTAAAAGGCGTTTTATGCATACATTAAGTTTCATTTTGTGGTGTTCAAACAATCAGGTCATCATCGGCTATCCCACTAAATGTCAGAAAGTGAAATTCGACGAGCCCCTCAAAACCATCAGACTACATTAAATGATTGTAACAAAACGTCATAAAATAAGTTATGCCAAGGTCACTGTCCCGAACTTTGACTAAAATGTACCGAAAAAGATGTTACAAAATTACTCATCCTTATTTCTTCTTAAGGAACCAATTAAATAGTTTATTAAATAGTAATACTCAGGACAATTTCTTTCTGATTTAACCTAACTTTAATTTTCAAACCCTTACATCCAAGACGAACATACAGATTTCAGAACAGTTGTTTAAACAAACCTGAACCTTCGTGCAATCATTTCACGTCTTGCCAAGTATTGTTTTACTGGCATTAATGGCCCACAACTAAAATATATCATTTGAAGTAATCAATATCCCACTGTCTCACTAGGAGGAACAAAACTCCTTCAACCCAGTATACTTCCTGCGAAGTTTTCTCTTATTGGCCACATGCTTTTATAGAAAAGAAGATTAAATGTAAAAGATTGGTGGATGGATAAATATGTTAATGAAACGGGCACAGCCCATTCCCCAGCTTAAAGCCAAATGAAATAAAAGCATAGTAACGACAATAAAAAAATACAAAAGGACAGATTAAAAATGAGATGTCTTTTATGTTTCAAGGTTCCTGAATATGATCTTTTTCGCGGACATGAGTAACCCGATGGATCATCTATTAGAGCAGTTACTGCTTATTCATCGGGGACAATATAGTACACGCAGTTTTTTTTATTGGGGTTAGGTACTGGTTTTTTAATTTTTGTTGTTTTTAGTTCTTTGTGCTTTGTTACAGTCTGGCTTTTTGCCACTGTCCTGTGGTTTTCGTTCCTGTTGAGTGATCGATTTTCTTAACATTTTCTATTTAAAACTCGTAACAGAACAAACTCTTAAAATTAATTGACATTTTCATAATATTAATTGCCAATACCATGCGTACAACAGCAATCTTTTTAATGTCAAAAGGTAAAAAAACATATTTCGGAAGATAAAAACAACATCAATAACTGTTTTATTTTTCAGCCAAGAAAGAACAGTTAACAGTAGACAGATAACGACGACAGCCGATGAAGTAAAAGATTTAAACATTGGGAATGATGACACAAACAATTTCTTTCCTCTAATTATTTTTCTCATTGCGACCGTAGCATTAATCACCTTATTTATTACTGTTATTGTAGAAAATAGGTTCATTCATTATCTGATTGAACGGTTATTTCACATCCAGCAAGCAGTATTTTATCTTTATTCTGGACGAGAACAAGTAAAACAATGTATAACGATTTCATGAAGTGCAATACGTTATGCTAGATATTTAATGATAGGACAAAACATTGCTTCTGATAATAAGCTACTAAAAGCTAGGGTCTTTCCTCTTCCTAGATTCGTAGACAGGACAGGGTATACTATTAAAGACGGATACTGCTTAATTTTCTTGAGCACATTTGGTTAATTATTTTTGCGTTCAGTTTACTTATCTTTTGTATATGTTGCGTGTTTTGTGTAAATCTGGATTTGCAAACGCCAATAGAATTTCAGCTCTTTGTTGGTTGGTGAGTTTCTCTGTTGTTTTCTATGTATGTGTTAATATTCTAATCTGTATATGCTATCATATGCTATTCAAATTTATGTCAAACTTAGCAATTAGTGATAGTTCCAGCTACAACATTTAAGGCGTCGTAGAAACTCATATTTTGAAAACCGTACAAAAATAAAATAGAATTACACAAATGTATAAAACTATTAAAACTTAAACACGAATCGACGTATTTTTATTACTTCAAATGAAAAATGGTTTAGAAATAATGGGTAATAAGAAAACTTCCACATCAAATTGAGCAATGACCAAGGTAGGTTTACCTCCACCGGTGCTCTCTACTTGACACGGGAACAGTTACAATTATACGCAATAAACTCAGTTTAACCATATTACCTTTTGAAAAAATGAAATATCCATTACACAACTGATCACAAACGAAACTAACTTCAATAAATGTGATGAAATCGAAAGGTTAATAAATTGCATCTCCACTTATTGCGACAAATTTCACAAAGCATGTGGCTTACATGAACACATCATAGACATACGAATGAGAATTTTTTTTATCGAAATTCAAAAAAGGTGGAAAATGCAAAAATTGTTCTCAAAGAAATCATGACAAGTGAACTCGCTTATCCACGATGTCCTAAAATTTCAGGTTAAACAGAAAACATGTTTCATATTTGTTTTATTTTATAATATTTATGTATGGTTATATAGACAATTAATCACACGAAGGTAGCTTGTCCTGAAATAAAATATGCATATGTTACAATAGTATATTATGTTTTCATTTCATTTCGTATGCCTTTCGTTCAAGAATGCATTTTAAATGGGGTTTGAGCAATAGACCAGTTACATAATGGCAAAATCAAACTTCACGTTTTGAAATATAATCGACTACCAAGACTTGCTTATGTCTATCGTTAGATTATGTAAGTATTTGCAACAAAATTTTTATATTTACATAAAATTTAATATCATTAAAGCTATACACATAAGTATACATCAAGATTAATAACAACTATAAGAACGGGATTTCTTGTATTACTTCGTCAATGATGTAATGGCCAGCTAAAACGTGGGGTGGACGGGATGAAATCAGTCCTATAGAAGTATAAAAAAATATTATGCCACACGCGACAAAAACGTGTTACTAAAAGTAAGAGCAAATCAGGTTAATCTAATTCAGCTTTGTTACACGTACAATCTATGATTGAAACAAATTTACTGGTACATTTTTCATGAAATAATGTTAACTAGGTTGTATCCAATTTTGAATTCCACTTAGCGACATAAAGTCGTCGTCACTATCTCCACTGTCACCTTCGCTAGAATCAATATCTGGTAAAGGATCGGCATGAAGTGTGAAATCTATGTCGGCGTATGGTGTTTTATTGTTGTCTCCTCGAATAAAAGACTTTGAAGTGTGTTGTGTAGAATCAAACATGACGTCAATGTAGTTGAGAGGCAGGTTCTGGAAAATTACAAGACCTAGTTTTTAGTAGGCACACTATGTATAAACATATCTTAATCTGTTAAAAATCGCATAACAATACAAGTAAAAAGGGAAAAATATGATAATGTAAGCAACATCAAGTAGTTAGGATCATTTCTCAGTTACGTGACACAGTAGGTAAAAAACAAACAATTAACTGTGTTATGCCATTTCAAATGAAATAATGCATATTATTTGGCAATAATTCCTATAGATTAAGCATGCAACGGTGGTAATAAAGATGTAAAATCTAATATTTAATATCGAGACTAGCCCGTGGATGTGCCGTAAAGAAACAAAATGTTATACCATTGCTGTAAAGATTGCCTTAAAGAGCGTAACACCATATTCGAAAACCCCAGCTTACCTGCTGTCTAGTAGGGACTTTGTTGATTGTAAAACATAGTTGAAGCTCTTCATGTTGTACTTGATCAACTGGTTCATCTTTGATAAATAGAGAATACTTATAACGTTAATAAGTTGCAACAACGCAAAGTTGAAAAATAATTTTTCTCTTGTACAATCCGAAATCTCTTCTGCTTTGTTTTTAATTTATGTTTGTCGTGTTCTAAATTTTAAAACATTTATCGAATTACATAGATATGCCATATATATTTCTTTATATTATATCTAATGCGTACCGTTGTTAGTTTCGTTCTTTGTACATGCTTCTCTTGAATGCTCAGAGTTAGTTTCTAAATATGATAAATACGAAACGTGATTCGATCTTATTCTCAGAACTAGCCTATTGTCAATAGAGGAATAACCTTCCAGTTCGTTTCCTGGTCGTTCAGTCATGTTTAAATTAACGCCATTAGCCAGATGAAAAATGTTGTGATCACCAAAATTGTCTGTAAAATAAAAGGGACAGAATATATGTTTTAATATACATTTATTGACTTTGATATAGGTTAATACCTGGTTTTATCAACCCTGAAAAATTTATATCCACCGAGGCAACGGCGAGTGTGGATATTATTTTTTAGATAGGTTTCAAACCTATATACGCTTTTAATTTACGAAATGACAGGCTAAAAGGTTGCAAAATGTTCTTTTTCAAACCCTAATGTCGTCGTATCAATATACTTGAAATGATTTCTTAAATAAGATGTACAGGAACATTTACCATTAAATTCTTAAAAATCGTTGCGTTTACAAATAGAGAATTGAAACATGTGTCGAATTCTGGGTAGTAAAATGTACGCAATGAAGGAATAAGTGATATTTAATTCGGATTGATAACCTGATGATAGCTTCAGGGCTAACAAACCAAGATCACTGATGTTTCCGCTGTAACCACATAGATATGACAACTAAAACAATAATAAATTAATTATCAAGTACGCAAAAGAATAAATATATAAAAACTAAACTTACTTATGTTATGGTTCCAATTCTGACTACAAACAGAAAGTAAAAAAAAGATAGAATAATTTTCTGTACGCATTCTCATTTGTAACGTATATTAAGAAACAAAAAGCCATATATCAAGTTTGCTATTCAATTCCATTTACTAAAAGGGAATGTTTTTAAGCCAACATATCTTTTCTATCATTGAACAATACAAAGTAGAACAATTACCTTTTACTACCCTTGTATGCATTTAAAATAACGATACGATCATCGTTTGTAAATTGAAAGAAATTCTTAATTATATTGAAAATGTATAAATAAAAAAATCTATATCACAGAAGTAAGACAAACAAGATTACCAAATGCGCCTTGTTGGTAGTTTATTGTCTAAAATAAAGATAATTATTAAATTAGAATATCGTAACGACTTTTGTCAAGCAGAGTTAGTTCAATTAAATTGTATAAGAAAACTGGTTTACCACTACAGTACAATTTTTAATTGACAATTAAATACATAATGAAAATTTAACGATGCCTAACTGAAGATTATGTTTAAGTTCTTGTATTTGAACCTTTTAAAATTATTAATCATTATTAATCACATTTTGTTACTAGTTCAAACCAGAAATATTGCTTTTACAAATTATAGAAGCAGCGTGTTTCAAAGCATTTCATTTAATATACACTGTAAAGTTGTTGTAAAATAGGCAAGAAACCGCTATACAATTTACTGGTTTCATCATCTGGATTCTATTCGCATATCCATGCATCATGCACGGTTTAGTATGTTATTTTTTGCATATAAACTTTTATAATAAACATTGTAATTACTGGCGGTGCTCCAATCTTTCAACAAATATGGGCAAATGAGTTTTTTTTAAATCCAATACAAAATTCCCATTCTGTATAAAATATATACCTTTTCTGATGTACACGTATATACCAATACAAACAAATATACACAAAACTGCAAGTAACAGTATGAAGCATACAACGACATCTATATGCGATATTTTTTCTGAAATGAAAATAAATTCGTTGCAAAAATTACAAGGTAGATTAACATGAACACAATCAAGAGTAAGCTGCAACTTTTGATTATGGAATTCGCTTAATTTATAGTCGACTTTGCATTATTATATGTATAAGTAACAATAGAAACAATTGAAATAATATCGTTCCGTCAAGTAAAGCAAGTTCCTCGTAGACATATTTTATAATATATGTAATATAATTATTTTCAGTATAATAGTCAGTTTGTATACTCACTTTTGCTAAATAAACCATTTTTACAATGTAAGTCATCTGGTATAAAATCACAATTACACTGTGTGATGTCTGCTATTGAAATATTCTTTAAATATAATGTCTCCACACTATAAAATCCAGCAAAGAAATCTGAATGGCGATCTCCTGTTGGCTTCAAAGAAGTACAATTACACGTCAAAGCCGTAACAATGTAATTTGTTTGAATAGCAGGAACTATGCATTTATTTTGACTGGAATCGTCATTCCCTGTGAACAAAAGCAATTATTTATCTTATACTTATAAACTTATATGCATTAATGCTTTCCAATCTATAGATCTTTTAGGGTGTGACGTCATTTTCATTATGTGATTTAAAAAAAATTTAACGGTAGTTATTTCATGTACATTGGTTTCGAACTTCGGCATCGCTTGTTTTGTCACGGTATTTGTAGCGTGCGATATATGAAGTATTTTAGCAATTCACATAAATCGACAATAATTAATAAAAAGTGTTATCATATTTTATAAACTTTATTACGAAATTATGGAAATACATACCAAAAAACACTTATCAACTTACAGCTCGATAGAACTAATGAAACAATACAAATTGTTTTTACGTAATTGACAACACACAAGTCAACAAAAATAACAGAATGTCTTTATTGAAACGAAACTCGACCACATACATCATTGATCAGATCAAAGGCGATTTTCAATAACTATCATTTTTTATTAAACATGACAAAATAATTCGGAAAGATCATCAATTAACCTTAATAATGCATGTCCTGCGCTTGGATTACCAGTTCGTTTTATTAAATTGCCTATTCAAATTGTTATTGCCAATCAAAAATTGTGTTTGCTCTATGACAGGTGTTTAAAATAAACAGACGCGTATTAAGTGACAATACAAAATACAAATGAAATTGTTATAGTTTTGACATCGATATCGCGAGAAAAATTAACTTCGAGACAACGAGGTTAAAATTACACTAATTAATATTGTCCTGACTTCAAAAATCCATCGGTTAAGCGAAATATCGAAACAACCGAGATCGACACATCCGAGGAAGAAATGCATTGTTGATATTGGAAAAAGGCCGGGACTTAAAAATTATATCGACATAACCGAGGTATCGAGTCAACCAAGTTCGAGACAACGAGGTTCGACTGTATATATATATTATTGTAAAAAGTTTTTTCCGAAGAAATTTGTTGCGTTACAGCAAAATTGTAACTTACAAACTAGTTGTATCATAACCTCCTTATGATCAATTAAACACTGTTTGTTGGTCAACAAATCACATGTAAAGTTTTCTTCACTTTCAATTGTTTGAGCTGTGCGCCCCTGACTAGGAATATATGTTGCTTTTTTCGTTGTTCTTTTACATAGGCTATTCATTACTTGACCATCAGACGAATCGACTTCATTGAGGTTATAGAAGCTCATTTCATGTGGTATGCCTGAAAATCAGGGCACATGCCTTCAAAATAATAATATTTTTCATATTAATACTTTTAAATATAAATATATTAAAATTATTTAAATATAAACCGTCTATTATAGTAATAAGTATATTAGGTTTTGACGAAGCAAAACTTTCTGCAGTCGTTTTAAATAATCAAAAATTGTGTTATATTATATAACATGTTTACTTACTGCATAAATGTAAATCAAAGACATGAGTAGCTGCAATCCCATCATGAACACCTTGACATTGATACTCTCCTATATTTTCTGGAGAGAAATTAACAATTTGTAGGTTTTGCTCTCCATTGTTATTTCCAGTAACACTAAACGTTTTGCTATTGTTCCCTGTTACACTTCCCAAGGCAATGGAAACATCAAATTTTCTCCACACAATCGGATTACCAGAACAGGCTTTGTATGGACAAACGAGAGTAATTATGGAATTATTTTTGACATAATATGTTTCTTTCTTTACAGCCAACAACCCTAAAATAAGAAAATATGTATAACAAAACTATTTGAAGAAGATTTAAAGATTTGCAATTGTGAACGCTATTTATTACAAATTTGATCATGCGATAAAGCTAATGCTAATGTAAATTTGCAATAAAGCTAATGTTAATGAAAATTTTTAATCATATAATCAAAGATATTAAATTAATATTTGCTAATAAGATCAAATAGCAGCTTTTACTTTAAAAATAGTAAAACATTACCGTTTACTGCGACCACAATTCCAACCAGAACTAGTACTCTGTACAAAGCCATTGTTCTGCAATATAGTTTATAAAGCTTATTTCTCAATTGTCATTTTTCTAAACGGTTTCTTGGTATTAAAACTTAGACATTTTACACTTTCATATTCCACCATTGTCATTTAAAATTCTTATAAAATTGACATTCAATTCTGTGACGATTTTAAACTAATAAAAACAAAAAAAAATATTTATCTTACATATAAGGGTCAAAAATAACTGCTCTTGAATAAAATTTTAAGGACGGAAACAATTTGTGATTAACGAGGAAACAATAATTGTTCTAAATTATTACCGGTTATAATTGTTTTCTCACCAAAAATTTCACAAATGATTCTCGAAATCACAAGTGTCCTATTCTTTGTTGAAAACAGTTACATATTGGTTTCAATAAACGACGAAAAATGCCGCCTAACTCAAACTGTTTACATGAGCATATAAGCTTTTAATATACACTTAAGATAATCAAGGAAATAATACTTCATCAAATCATGTATGATACAGGTTTAACCGAAATATATGTAGGGTCAACTCGTAGGTGTTAATAACCCACATTTATAGGGAATTCTAAATAAACGAGATTACAGTTATTGTATTTAAAATAAGCTAGAACTTCTTCTGCTGAAAGCTAACCCTACATGCAACAAATCAATGAGGCGCATAAACACATTAAACAAAATTGTAGGCTTTACTGTCATAGTTCATGTGCGTTGAAATATCCAAAGCGTTAAAGGCAAAACGATATGTTATTTATCTGTGGAGTCAAAAGCCAAAAAAAACCAACATTCAAATTTGTGAGAAATGTGTACAAAAACGAGTTAATTTTTTGCTTTTTAAAAATCAGAAACAACATCAAAACAGAATAATGTACTGCTTAAAACAATGTAGACTATTTATATATTGCAAGGAAGTCCATCATTGCTAATTACATCATTACACAAATCCAGTTTTGATAAGGTAAATACTTCATTACAACCCCGACATTTTCAGTACTGCAAGATTTCAAATTTACAACGAAAATACTTACAGGCCATGGATTTGTTTAGAAAACATGCTATGCATGGCATCTGCCTAACTACATGTAAATAACATTGTGTAGTGATTAATTAACGAACTATAGAGATATTATTATAATATTCCTTTGGTTACATACCAGTATTTTGACGGACTGTGACACTGATAACATCGCTGACAAGTACGTCTATTAATACTAGTTTTTCCAAATGTTTCAATATACGTGTCATATATGTTTATTCCATTACGACATACTTTTATATACAGTTATATTGTGTTATTTGTATTATTATTTTGTATTCTGTGATCGCTTTTCTTTCAGTATACATGGCTTAAAAGAATGCAAACCAATCAGTATGAAAACACTTTCAAAGAGTTTATCAAAAAGAAGTCTATTACACGCTAGTCAATATTTTTGGAGAATAATCGTATGACTTTAAAGACGAAATATTTTCATCTCTGCTAACAGTTAAAAAAATTATGTTTGTTCATTTCAATTCTAGTAAATTAAGTGTCAACTACTGTTGTTTTATAAGTCCGATTGTACTTATTTTTTGTTGTGAAATAAACTTTGATCGAACTAAACAGCAGACGGAAACTGTGGTCGTTATTTTACCTTGTTGAAAGTGGACCTTGAATGTGTTTTTTGTATTTAGCTGTCATTGGTTGTAGTTTGTCTTTGACAGTTTCTTGGCTATCAGTATTAGTGTACCTTTTAAGGTACAACATATAATATATACACGTCAGTGATTTGTTTGGTTTGTTTTCTGTAAATAAGAAATAACAAGGATAAAACAATATTTTATTACTCTAGCCGAATGAGATCAGTTGTAAATGACTTTATCTAAAATTAAGCATGTATTTCGACAAAATCGGAAAAATTAGTGATTGATACAACCTGTGTGATAAAAAACTTTGTATCGTATATATATATGTGATACAAGATATACTTTTGTCAGAACTACTTCTTGACGTGACAATGAATTGTATAACCAATGATTCGGAGTATGACTTTCATTCTATGAATGAAATATGACGTAATAATACGTTTGACATTCAAGACTATATTTTATAAACAATTGCTTCGTTGAATTTAAAATTTTAAATTTTAAACATTCAGTTTTGTTCTGCTATTGGTATACTTCTTAATTTTAGATAAACTTTTTACATACATTTAGGTGTAGGAACAACTACCTATATCACGCCTCGACAGTTACATACATTACTCGTCTCGTAGTGATACGAATTATACACAACTGTCTCGACGTGATACATGTAGTTGTACCTACACATGATGCATTTAATGTGTATTTATTCAATCTTTGATAATATTTCTCAATTGATCAAGATTGCAAGAGCTTACAGTGAGCATACTGAGTTTTGCAAAAGCCAGCAATTTCTTCGGGATAAAATTATATTCCAAGGTTACACGAACGAACAAATACTCTTCCGCGCTTGTGATGAGTTTTACTATAGATACCATTTCCTTGTTGAAAAACATTCTATCTTGTTTGAAAATATGATTGCAAATAGTTTTGCGAATTATAAATTCTGACACAGTGATTGTGCTGCGATGATTTTTGGATACACCTATTACTGACCAGTGGTATATGATACCCTTTCTTTGTCATCAACAAACAAAGTTATACACTATAGGAAAACGGGAGGTTTGGCATGCTAAAAAAACCAGGTTCAACCCACCATTTCTTTTAAATTCCCCTACCAAGTCAGGACCATTGCTTTGGTTGCTACATTTTTGGTTGTTGGTTCGACGTTCGACAGTTTGCCGGTTCAGGGATTTCGTTTTGTGGACTGCCTTATTGACAGTTTCGTTGGAATTCCATGTTTTCTTTTAACCTTCATTCATAAAAAGATTAATCAATGAACACTTTTCATATTATATTATACCTATTATATTTCATCACACATGATCAATTTGTATTTTTCTGTGCTTATGTATTATCTATATCAGGGATTATGTGACTTTAATTATATGTTACATTGGAAATGTGAAAAATATTTGAAACTAATATTCAGTGTTTCGTTTCAATTTGTTCTAATGGAAAGGTATTCCCCTATAAAGTAACTTTATGATTGTAAAGTGCAGTTGTTGCTAAGATCTGTACGTCTTTGATTTAAAAAGCGATATTAAATGACCACAAGACAACCAACTTTTGATGCAAAGCATCAGTTTGTCGCCGATTTTTTCTGCATTCTGCACGCGTTTGTCAAAATGATTTGAAAAAAAATTACGGGATGCATTTTAAAGCATGTTTATTCATACGTTACCGAGGTTATTTTTATGTTCTTTGCAATTATATTGTAATGTGTCAAAGCTTTAAGTTAATATTTTGTTCAAATTATACATTAACAGCATATACTTTAGACCCAATAGTGTGTTTTTCTTAGAGGCTGTATTATGTATAATCAAACGTTTCGAACCTTGAATATGTGTTTTTCTATCTGTTTGCAGTTGCTTAAATGCAAACTACATATCATCTCGACAATATGGCAATTAGAAAAAATAATCTCAATTTTTAGATTGCATTAAAAAATTGTACGTGTAGAGGACCCGAAGAATAAATAATCACAGTCAAGTTGTTTTTATATAATATAAAAGCTTGTGTAGCAGACACATCAGATTTTCAATCGAACTACAAACACACAATTTCTAAGGACTATCTAATGAACATTCGCTTATTTCAATTTCTAAACAGAAGGCATTTTAACTTTTCCCCCCATGGTTCTATGTAAAGCTTAGTCCTGCTGTTGTGGCTAATTTGAATGCCGATTTCTAAATTTGCGCACATGCAGTAATCTTTTGTCAATATTAAATCACAAATATACTTTAATTAAAACTAATATTTAAGTTGTTCAATTAAATTATTGACATAACATTTATATATTGAATCTTAAACATGCGGCATACTCCGGAATTGCATAAACAAAATTGCCTTTTATTCTGGTTTCTAATTTTTCAAGCCTACGCTGTTCGATAGAACTATCACCGAATTATAGAGTACCAGGATAAAAATGGTCTCCCTCTATTATTAACTTCCGTAAATAGAATACCAACAAAATTTATTGTTACATTAACCTTGATATTACCCAAGCATTTTTGCAGTCGAAACTTAGCTATCATCTTGTTTTTTCACTCAAGTTAAATGATTGACATTCTTGTAGCAAATTTCTGTTCATTTATGGTAACTTAGTGTACTTAGAAATATTTTCTCCTTTATCCATCGTTAGCAACGAAAGTGAATACAAATAATGTATGGTCACTTAAGATATATATACAATATAACACACACATGCAACAACGGAATACTTAAAAATAATTTCAACATATTTACGTTAATAATTATTTGGAATGCTGCATTAAATATTTACAATAAAGCCTTGTAATAGCTTTAAAAATTACAATCAATAAAGAGTATTGGACTTTCGAAAATTGGCTAGAACTACGTTTACATTTAATTTTTTTGAAATTTTTATAATCAACAGAACTCTGAAATAAATGATAATTATATTTTTAGCGTTTAGTTTTAAAATATGACTATTATGTAATATAAAAATTTTATTTTTAGAAAACAAAACATTATTACCTATTTCTCCAAAAGGTTTCCTTTCGCTTTGATGTAACTACATGAGATATAATCGGCATGTACATGCCATTTAATTCAAAAATTATGGAAATACGTGCAATTGTCTATTTCTTCCTGTTTTACAGATCATAATATTCGTATATATATAGATATAGATAAAAATTGAATAAAAATAATTAAATTAATAAATGTAAATGCATATTACAATTAATTTAATATGTATGCCATGTATAGGTAAATCGTACAAAAATTTTCCCAATAAATCAACGAAAATCGTTGATGAGCTTTTAGGTTTTTTTATGTTTATTTAATAATATATTTATATTCAGTAAACTTTACAGTTTTTATTTGTTCACATGTGGTAAAGTTTCAATACGTGTGTGTTATAATTGACGAAATGACACAAATCTTCAGATTAACTTATGATGTGTATTATGTTCTTTGATAAAATTGTGCTCTTATGTTTCTGTCCGTTTGTTCTAAGGATTTTACAGTTTTCTAAAAACATGTATATCTCAACACCATAACATCCGCACTCGCAATGTCAGTATTTTGTATCCTAAAGGCAAATGCCCATGACGGAATTCAAAATAAACAGAAATACAAAGTTATTTATCTAATTTATATTTCCTTCCTTTAAGATTCTAGGGGTATTATTCTAACTAGACAAATTCAAATACATCCACACTATCAGTTTTTTAGCATGTTGTATACCTTAAGAATCACATGCGTTCATGCAAACAAACGCAATCATTAATATATCCAAGGCAAAGCGTCCCAAAGATACATGTAGAATAACAAAAAAATGTTCTTAAATATACTTAGTGGATTGGCTTTTCGTTCTATACCGGTGTATATACCGAATATTATATCAACGCAATTCAATATAATCGTTAAAATGTTAGTCAACAGAGATACACGAGTTTGACAGGAAAATATTTTTACTATCATATTAAATTGTTTGAAACTTAATATGTACATCTTATATTTTTATATATTGCTGTTATTCTTAGATTTTAATATCACACTAAAATGTTTATAACAATTAATATTTAAGTCAAAACTGTGTTTATTATATAATTGTAGTTATTCTGAACAGGAAGGATATTGACAACAATTGATATGAAATATAACATGGTAAATGGCAGTTTTGTTTAAATAAGAGTAATTCCTGAGCCGACATGTGCAATGATCTATTAGGTAATACGCCTATGCAGTACATTGTGATTTTGTAATATCAAAGCAAATTTAACAGCTATCGGACAAAAATGAAAACATGACTTTTTTTTACTTTTTTCTTGTGAATATATTATTATATACAACTAAAAAATGGTATGTTCGAATAATGTTTTCAGTACACTGGAGAAATGTCTATTGTACCCATATTTCTTTCTCTCCTTGTTCATTACAAATATTTATGTCTTAATATAATATATTGTACTTATTTTTGTACCATTGTCTCAGTAACAGTAACAGATACGCGACTATCAACGTAAATATGGTTTATTTGTTGATCATTTCAGTGAAAATCTTGGGACATAGAACAAAATGTTACCATTAACATTTATTCTTATTTTATGAGGCTACATTGTTGTTTTGCTTCCATTTGTATGATAGCAAATGTAACAGCACGTTATATCTTCCTTTTAAACTTGAAAACAGAGAGATATATATGTTAATGCAGATAAAAGTAAGTGTCAACTAATAATGGGTTGATTTTTCAAACAGATGAAGCTAATATTTTCTTTAGGTTTGGTATATGGTTTCCTATGTCGCTTTAACTGATTTCATTTGTTTGTTCAGAGTCACAGTTTCAAAGTAAATATGCATTGCTTTTGATACTTTTGTCCGTAGTTGTGACTGTTGTTAAAGCAGTATTTGCTGATTTATACGTTTTTAAAAAAGATGCTCAGTATTTCAAAACAATATACCGTTCTCTAATCAATATTATGAGCCATTATGAGTTATCATTTAGGAAAACGCTGATCCTAAGATCTATAACAACAGACATAATTTATTTAATTTCATATCATTCTAAAGCTGTATGATGCCGAATCTCTCAGTTACATACATAATGCATTTGTAAAATTAAGCCGTAAAATTTGTTTAATTCATTAAATTCGCTGAAATTCAGTTTTAATATAGCACTTTGTTAGTTGTTATTATCATATGTATATGAAAACAGTGAAAATCAAACGAATCCTTAACGAAAATATTTTTAAATAGTTTATTTGTCCGTAAATAAATGAAATAATATACAAGTCTAGAAGAAACAAATACAAATGACGGTGTTTCTTGTCAAAACTATAGACACACTGACCAACGAGTGCCAATATAAATCAATAGCGTAAACAATTCGTAAGATATTAATCTAAAAATCTACCATCATTCTAACAATCCTGAATTGAGTACACCTCTACGTGGACAAAAAGAAGAATACTGGATCAGAAAATTAGGCACTGCAATACCGCATGGGTGCAATGACAGAATCGATAGTATAGATAACCTTTCCAGTCCTGGCTGTAGCAATGTGAATGTGATGGGCCTTTTCAATCACAATAACAGGTGACAACGTAGTCATGGTCATCGTCGCTATACATCACCTGTGTTACATGATTTATCTATTAATGGCTTACTACCGTTTCTTCAAAAACCACTTCATCATATTCGCACTAAAGTGTACTCTGTTCCACTCAAAACACTACATTATCTTTACAAAGAATGTCTCCAGTCATCTGTAACAGACTCATCGTCCACTCTGTATAGATTAGTAGCTGTTATTTTAGACATTGGAAAACAAAGATTGTCCAAACCGGTTAACACACACAAAGATGAAGAAGAACCTCGTTGCTTTTTTTCTTTACTTTTTGCTAACAAAGGCATAGATGCTATCAATCTTGGTAATATCTTGCATCACAAGTTTGTTACTTCCGAAATTCAACCATACTTCAAAAACATCCATTCCTATTATATCTTATACCTATACTACCCCCATTGCACCCAGACTTTTCAATTACTAAAGTGTATTGCAGGATCTTTAGATCAATGACTTCAAAGCCAACCCCCCGACTGCTCTTGCCACAATTCCCCATTCATATATGGTCCTTCAGGTTACGTGATAACTGGAGATCTTCATATTGTTGAAAATGAAAGACTCCGCAATATTTTGTCCAAAGGACCTAAGTACCGGAACCTAAATTCATCAACTGGAATTATAACTTTAACTTATTGATGGACTCAATAGAGGACTATGCCAGAAAATGGACAAAGCAAAAGGACCAGGAGGTTTATACGTTGTCGGAGTGGGTAAGGGCCTCGAGGTCATTGTTTCAAAGAAGAATTAGTCGTTTAAGAAGGTCTATGAGTACTAAAGCATCATCAATTCTCAGAAATCCTGATGCTCTTAAAACTTTGTCCGAAACTCGTGCCACATATGTTGTTGTGCCAGCAGATAAGGCTCCTAACAACATGTTTATCTGCAAAAACATTACATAACGTGTTAAATTAATGTGTTAGGCATGGACAGTTCATTATGCAATCCTACTTACACATTCACTGCGCTTTCAAAAGAGGAGATTAGTGAAAATCACAAATCGGTATTGACATTCTTTGATCTCAAAATCAGAGTCGAAGATTGTGATATCCGTTTATCGCAACTTCTGACCACTATTTTAACAACAGTAAAAATAGGATTTCAAAAATACAGTGACAATTTCTACTCCAGAAGTGGAATTAATGAAATGTGGATATTAAAAAAATTCAAAAGACCCGATAGACATCTTGACATTGTAACAGCATTAAAACATTTGATTTTTCGACACTCTTTACGGCCATCCCTCATACGAAGCTTAAAACCAGGCTTAAAGATCTTATAAAACGCTGCTTTTTCAAGAAAAACGAAGAGAGACGATTTAAATACCTGGAAATTAGCCATGGCAGATCTTACTTCGTCATCAATGACTCCAAAGTTATTACTAAATATACTAAAGACCAAATCTGTCACATGTTACATTTTCTGATTGACAACATAATCGTCATGTTTGGAGAACATGTTTTTCAACAGACTGTTGGTATTCCAATGGGTACTAATTGTGCTCCTCTCCTCGCCGTCCTGTTTTTGTACTCCTATGAGGCTGAGTTCCTAGAAAACCTACTGAAGAAGAAAGAAAAGACTCTGGCCCATACCTTTAATTTAACATTCCGCTCTTTTGATGATGATTTGTCCCTCAACAATGCTAAATTTGGTGAATATTTACATTAAATTTACCCCAGCGAGCTTGAAATTAAAGACACCACCAATACACTAAGATCAGCCTCTTACTTAGACATACTTCTAGAAATATTCTCGACCTGAATAAAACTTTAATATTGCTCGGCGGACGTCGATCAGTCAATCAATCAATCATTTGGTATGAGTTTGATTTAAAAAGGAAGTAAATTTGTGATTAAATTTGTTGATAATTTAGTTTTTCTGCAGATTTATCTTACAATTAATATTTGTTTATGTATTATTGTCGGCACCCAGCGACCAACAGTACTTTGTTCTCATCTCAATCACCTGTGCTTTATTCGTAATCGCTTTTAGTGAATATTTTTACTTTGTTTATATACAAATCGCTGCATACATTCAACACATTAAGGTCCTACTTCTTCCGCGTCCTTTAGTTAGAAGTGATATTAAAGCTTCTTGTACACTTTCATAATGTATTATTATTTTTTGTCTCCTGCCTTGAATTTAAATGGTAGGTTAGTTTCAAAATATTATATCCAATTTAAATCTGTCATTGTAAATAAATCTTTAGTATGTACCGAATAGTTACACAAACGTTTGATTTGTGACTGCGGTGATGTTATCTTTTCAGGAATTCCATGGCTGTCACCATGACTTATTTGATTGTCATGGGATGTTCATTTATCGGTAATTTCCCTTTGATGTGTACCGGTGATAAAGTCGGTAACAATGTACTGACTTTATCGCCGAATTTATCGTGTAAGTAGTCTGCGAATGAATCTACCAATAATAACGTCAAATACATAATGTTCACAAATAAACAAAGCACAAGATAAAAAACGATTAAAACCCCCCTCTAAGAAAAGGAAAACATCAAATATATCACATTTTCCGAAAAATATAGCATTCTCGTCCTCATAGCACTTTCATCTACAGCGCCTTTTTGTTTTAACGTTTTCAAAAATGACATGCAATATTCTCTGCCGTCCGTTCGCGGCAATCAGGGCTATGTTTTTGCAGCTACCTTACGTGAACAATAATACAGTTTGAATAATCTGAACAAAACTCTCCAAATTGCACAAGCATTAACAGCAAGTGAGAAATCGACAATAATCTGAACAAAACTCTTCAAATTGCACAAACATCAATACCATGTGAGAAATCGCGAATACCTGTTCAATCACCACAAAAACATGCTAATAAGCTCGCTAGTTTTGGGGTAAATCCGAAAATCACAAAACTGTAATTGGATTATTACGGCAGTACAATTCGACCAACACAAGAACCTACAACTTTTTTAGTCCTGGATTTGACTTTTTGTTATATTCTTAGACATGGAAATGAGAAACTTTAAGTAGAGGCAGGCACGAATAACTCATCCGGAGCACGGAAGTGCACCACGGTTTTTATGAGGTTCTGGTTATTCACTTTCTGTTTTTGTGTTTTTTGGTTTTAGGTTCGTATGGTATGTGTTTGTATAAATCCGTATTTGTAATGTTTTTTGTTTTACTTCCTGCTCTTGTTGTTTTGTAAATATTCTATTCTTCAACTGAGATACCAATGGATACCAAAACTGATTTTGATTTTAAAAAATCTTATTGTGACTGTAAAGTAGTATGTTCAAGCAAACTATTTATGCAAATTCATGTTTTTGTTTTTTTTCAGATTTTTCAGTTTTTATGTTTAATGCAGTCCCTGTTATCGTAACTATTAGTATTGGATTTAAAATTATGGTAACAGAGGTATTTTCTTTAGCGTTAAAATTACATTCGTTTGACATAATAACCACTCCAAATTTACATAATTGTAACAGTGTCTTCTCAGCTGAGATGTGTATACTTCATAAGTTGTAGAAGACGAAATATCTCAGCACTATAGTTTCCTCAACTCCTGCCACAATTAAGAACTGTATCTATCGTTTTTCTTATATATTTAAAATAAAACTGTAAATAATTAGATCTCATAGTTTGATAAATGTAGTTATAAAAATCTCTAGAAAATCGGAATACCGATTGCAGGATATATAATAACGTATATGATGTGAAATGTACACACCATACGGTGGAGCTGTTGCGAAGTTGCCATCGATGAACGGGAAGCTTGTAATTTTCCGGAGTTTTAGAAGTATGTCTAAGTAAGAGGCTGCCCTAAGTGTATTGGTGGTGTCTTTAATTTTAAAGGGTAAATTGAATGAAAAAAGTCACTAAATTTGACATGATTGAAGGAAAAACATCTATATAGCTGAATTTGAAATTAAAGGTCTTGGCTAGTGTCTTTCCGTTCTTCTTCAAGTCTTCTAGGAACTAAGCCTCATAAGAGTATAAAAACAGGTCAAGGAGGAGACGAACAAAATAAGTACGCCATGGAAGATCAACAGTTTGTGGATAAAGTTTCATTTGAGCATATGATTTCAATCAAAATATCTAACATTCGACAGATTTGGTCTTCAGTATATTTATATATATTTGCTTACACATAATTTTTTAATTTATTATGTACGTGTAGCCTATATGAGTTTTCAATGATGTATTTTCCGATGGGCAAGGGTATTAAGGTTAATAGAACCGCAATTGGCAGGTTTTACACAAGAGAAATCCAGCACTTTAGATGCATTAACTTCGCAGCAAACAACTAATCATACCCGGAAACTTTGCTTACCAATTTTAAGTGTTGTCTTCTTTTCATTTCATTGACTATTCTCCAGAGTTTATTTCCGAAAATTTAAATTATATCCCTTTTGTTTGTATTGCACTTTATGCACCTTGGAAGGTTTGTCGGATTAACACGGGCCGAAATTTTTGGCGAAATTTAGTATTACTACAAGAAAATTTCCTCATGTAATCTTAATAGCCCGAGTATTTGTAACAACTTCACTTTTTGCAGAATCCTGCATATGGGTTTGAAGTGTTGGTTGTCACTGAACCAAATGTGTTTTAATTAATAATATTATTATTATTCAGCGGAGGTTTGCCAAAAATTGTCTCGACATATCATTTCGGTACTTGGTACCATTAATTGTTCATGTTTTTAGACCGATGTATTTTCAGTAACAGAGTTATCTGCCCAAACACGACAACCTTTGTTAGCAGATAAACTCAGAAACTTTAACCGATTCTCAAAATCTTAAGTGTACAAAATGTAGGCTGCCCTTTGTCAATGATTTAGCATGCCAATTTGTTTCTTCCAATACTTTTTAAGCGTTTTTAACCCGAAAAGTGTCGCAAATTGTAAACATTTTTTTCTCAAAAACGTAGGTCCTAGAGACTTGGGACCACCACCATTGATTCTAACGGACATATATTACATTAAAAAATGTCAATGTCAAATGTCACCATAGATCTTGTTAGCACTATATCTCATAAACCATTCAAGATAGAAGCAGACAATAAATGAAAAAAAAATACTCCCCTTATCGAGACCTTAATTTGGTACATTTGGCTCAAAGCTGTGCGACGAACTGTTTTCGAGTTACAGCCCACGACGCGTTTCATTTAATTTGTTTTTTTAGTTATAACTTGGAAACTGTTAGAGAGAATACAGTAACGATATAGGATTAACGTGATCAGTAGGAAAAGAGCTTTAATTTGAGCCACAGATCAAAGGTCATAGGTCAAGATCATACCATAGAAACAAGGTAACTATTATACAAAGTCTTTAGCAACCATATATTTTTAGAATCCAAATGATGTTATTTACTGAAATATGTAATTTTCTGACCGAAAACGCCATTTTGTCCTAAGCAACGGGAATAAAAGTCCTTAGCAACCATATGTGTTTGGCTCTGGACCACTTTTTTTACTCAAATTACTTGTTTCTATGACTGGAGGTGACATTTTGTTCTTAGCAACATACACAAAAGTTTATGACATCATATTTTATGAGAAACAGTGGGAAAGACCTAGTTTAATTATTTTTGCTTTTCGTTTTACTTATCTTTTATATATGTTGCATGTTTTGAATACATCTGGATTTGCAAACGCACATCAAATTTCGGTCCCTTGTTGGTTGGTGGATTTCTCTGTTGTTTTCTATGTATGTATGTATGTGTTAATATTCTAGTTTGTATGTGTTATTATATGCTTTTTAAAATTCATGTCAAACATTGTTCTTTAGTTATAGACATTTTAAGGCGTATCTGAAAACCTATTTTTAAAAAACGTACAAAAATAATTAGAATTACACACATGTGTATTTCTATTATTAAAGCTACGAAAAGAAAAATCTTTCGAAGATTAATAATAGTGATGATTGGTGGTGGTAATTACTGAATTGTCATAATTTGCATTAACGTATTTTTATTTTGTTAAATGCTAAGCGGTTTGTTAATAATGGGAAACAAGAAAACGCCATACTCTATTAAGGTAAACCCACGACCATGGTAGTTTTAGTTTTGCCTCCACCTGTGCACTCCATTTCAAACCGGAAGAGAACAAATAAACGCGAAAGCAATACATTGAAATATAATCACTAGCAAACTTTCCAATAGCTCTTAATACAATGCTTAGTATTGCAAAACTTGTAACACAAATGTTCTTCTGGCGTTTTAAGCGCGTAATGCAGCATTGCTGTACCAGCAAAACTGTGATGATATCAAACAGACAATAAATGACTTCTCACTTAATTACGACGTTTTTACTCAGCCTACATGAACACATCAAAGAATGAGAATGATTTTTTCGGGAAGACAAGATGTAAATAAAAAGGAGGCAAATGCAGAAATTGCTATCAAATAACTCAGAACAACTCGATATCCACGATGACAGAAAGTTTCAGGCTAGACATCAATTTCAAAACGGAAAACATATTTGTTTTATTTTATAATATTTATGTATGGTTATAATTACTGTTAATCTCACGATAGCTTTTACTTAAATCAAACATGAATATGTCACAGTGTTAATCAATAAATATCATAGAACATTATGTTTTCAAATTAAGTCTTTAAGGACTGATCACAATTGTTTTCGTTTGCCTTTGGTTTGGCAGGATTAGTTCATGAATTACAAAATTACAAAATCACGCTATGAAATGGCAAAATATAACCGACTACCAAGACATTTTTTTCTATCATTAGTAGATAATGTTAGTATTTGCTGAACATTTATGATATATACATACAAATTAATATCTTACAACTATACACATAAGCATGCAAGAACATTTAAACTTCTTACAACTACAAGAAGGCATTTCTAAATAAATAGTAGGTTAAAACCAGGTTTTATGGCATGCAAACCCTCGATTCCATTTCTGTAGTATGTGAGTTGTTTTGTTGAAGAAAATGGATGGGTATCATATACCACTGATCAGTCATATGTGTATTATGATGATATCATTTAAAACTAAAATCATATCTCGCTAGTACAAGCGATTGAACCAACTATTTCAAATTGTTGAATATAATAAGCAAGGGTGAGATCTGATACTAACTTTGATGGCATTATCTATTGATATTGAAGTACTGATATCAAATCGTGACTGTATTACATTAGTAGACGATAAAATTCATCAAATCACGGCATATGGCATATATTTTTAAATGGCAAATGCAAGTTTATTAATTTTCTAGTCCAGGTAAATGCTGAGGAATGTTAGAAAGGTATGCAAATCACAAAAATGTTAGTGTTTTCGAATATAGCCAAAACATTTACTACTGTGCTACCTAAAATCTGGAGTGGACGGAACGAAATCAGGTGTATCGAAATATAAGCAATTAATGTGCCACATGCGGCACCAACCGTATTACTAAGAGTAGGAGTAAATCAGGTACAATTAATTTAGCTTTATTATACAATTGATTTTAAAATATACTGGTACAGTTTGATGACATATTGTTAACTAGGCTGCATCCTGGTTTGAATTCCACTTAGCGACATAAAGTCATCGTCACTTTCTCCATCGTCACCTTCGCTAGATTCAATATCTGGTAAAGGATCGGCATGAAGTGTGAAGTCAATTTCGGCGTATGGTGTTTTATTGTTGTCTCCTCGAATAAAATACTTTGAAGTATGTTTGGTAGAATCAAATATTACGTCAATGTAATTGAGAGGCGGCAGGTTCTGCAAAATTACGAGACCTTATTTATAGTAGGAATAATATGTATAAACCGTTTTAATTTGTTTTATGGTTAACGAAAATTGCATAAAAATAGATTTACTAGTAACAAGGCAAGAATAGGATAATATAAGCAATATCAATTAGTTATGAGCATTTCTCAGCAGCGTGACACAGAAGAAATAACACACAACTTACCTTGTTTTTAGTTGTTTTTCTGTCCGCAATACAAAAATGTATGGAATTAGAAAAGAAAAATCATTCTGTTTTATAATTGGTCCTTGAGTAATAATTTTTATTGGTTAAGTATGCAGCGATGGTAATAAACAGGCAAAATCTGATGTTTAATATCGAGACTAGTCCCTAGATCTACCAAAAATGGCATAATGCAGAAAATGCTGAAGTTTTGTAATGCCATATTCGAACACACAAGCTTACCTGTTTTATAGTAGGTGCTTTGTTGTTTGCCAAACATATCTGAAACTGTTCATGTTGTTCTTGATCAACTGTTTTGTCTTTAATAAATAAAGAACACATATAACGTTAACAAATTGCAACAACGCAAAGTTAATTTTTAAAATGAATTGATAATTCCCTTGTGCGACACCAAATCTTTAATAATTCTGCATTGTTTCAATTTTTGTTTGTGATTTTCTAATTGGATTTCTGTGACGCATCTATCGGAATGTCTAGACATCCTTTGTATAATATTCCTTATACGTGTAATGCTTACCTTTGTAAGTTTGATTCGTAGTCCTTGTTTCTCTTGAATTCTCAGGGCTGGCTACTGAATATGACAAATATGAAACTTTTTGCAATCCTATTCCTATAACTAATCTTTTGTCAATAGATGAATAACCCTCCAGTTCATTGTCTGGTCGTTCAGCCATGTTTTTATTAACATCATTAGCCAGATAGAAAATGTTTTGATCACCACAATTGTCTGTCAACGAAAAGAATGAAAGACAAAAATTATATCATAATTCAATTTTGCTCTGGACTATTTCTAATTACATAATCAATGAATCTACATTTAGTTAAGATGCAATTTCAAAAAGCCTACAAATTACAGTACGTGAAAAGCCCGGTCTACAATTCACTATGGCATCATTACAACTTAAAAAAAGCTAATTTATATATTAGGTACGTAAACTAAATAAAATAGTACCTTGAACTTACTTATTATATTATGAGCCGATGCGGGATTCCAATTCTGACTGAAAGAAAAAATACATAAGAAGTTTATTTCCTTAACACTTTTATTGTCATTTATATAATAAGAAATACCCAATCATAAATTCTTACATATCATTTTCAGGAAATATGTCGTTATTGTTTTTAAAGACAATAAGTAGAAAGTATACGAACTATGTTATTACCGCGTGAACAATGTTAAAAACTATCACCTTTTAAAATTTATTTAATATGAAAGAAATTGGTTACCAGATGTGCCGCCGTGGTGATGATTCCTTGTCTGAAATAATGATAACGAAGCACAAGTAAAGTTTTCTCCAATCTTTATTTCTTGCATAATATGATCATTTAAATTATTTGCTTCCATTTGTGTTCTTTTACAAAAGATGTTTTTTACATGACCATCAGTTGAATCGAGTTCATTGAGGTTGTAATGGTTCATATCATGTGGTATACCTGAAACAAATAATTGCGTATATGATCGAAATAATAATAATAATAATAATAATAATAATAATAATAATAATAATAATAATAATAATAATAATAATAATAATAATAATAATAATAATAATAAAGTAATAAGGAGAATTTTATTATTTAAAAAAAGAAACTATACATTCAATCATACATACTATTACATCTCAATTCAATTTGTTTAAACAACGCTTTCACCATCTGTAATTTTATGTAAACATAGACTGTATTGCACTAAGATTAAAGTTAATATTGACATGATGACCTCTGGCCAAATCTCAGTTCGGTTCTCATTAGCGTTTAAAATTTTTTCATGGAGGATGTTATCTTTGTTTTTGATGTTTATACAGAAATTTGTAGCGAACGTATTAAATATCAAAGTTTTGACTACAAATATGCAAACATGTTTTTTTTCTCCTCGTAGTCATATAGTGTTTTGCATTTTCAGTCGTTTGCGGAGAGCGCCTATAATGAGTCTTGAATAGGCTTAGAAAAATGTATTGCCTGGAACTTTGCTGCATTTTTGATTTGAAATATGCACACGTTTACTTACTGCAAACTATTAATTCAAAGTGATAAGAAACTGATCTTTCGTTTTGAACAGCATCACATCTATACTCTCCCTTATTTTCCTGAAAAAAATTTGCTACCCGAAGGATTTGCTCGCTACCGTTATTTCCAATAATGCTATATTTTTTGTCATTGTTTACGTTTCTTCCTTCGGTGATTTTAACGTTTGATTTTATCAATACAATTGGTGTATCGCTACGAGACATAAATGGACACATAAGAGTTACTGTCTCGTTCTCTTTAACATAATGTCTTTCTTCGTTGGTAGCATTTAACCCGAGAAAAAGAACATATGCAAACACTTTTTGTATTTTGATGATTTTTTAGTTTAGCAATTAGTAACTTTCTATTACAGATGTTATGATCAAGTGTAGGTATATTTATATTTATGTACAGGAAAAACAAAATTATATTCATATTATGCAATTAATCAGTTAACTATCATTGTAACTTTCTTAATTTGTGTGATTTAGAAAATTGCAACGACATTATGCTATTAAAAATTAAAAAGCTATTTTGGCTGACAAGAAGATAACGATTCTTAAACTCAGTATAAACTGTAAACATAGCAAGTTATAGCACCTGTTAAATATTTATTGATGTTAGTTCAATAAAGTTACTAAAGGTATTTATTTCTAACAACACTTTTAATATTGCTACTAACCGTAAAAGTTGACTAAAAATCCAACCGAAACAAGTATTTTGTACAAAGTCATTATACTGCAGGGTTTCAACTGCATTTAAGTTAAAAAGTTCAATTCAACTTTTCACACCTTTATATGTGCGCATGTAGCAACCGTTAATGTAATAACAACCGATAATGTAATAAACTTTTAAAATATTTTTTAACATATTGTAATAAACTCAGTAGGTCATTTAAACATACCTGATCGTAAAATACACCTTAGGTTTATCTTAGGGTATGCAAAAAAAAATTTTTTTTTATTATTGAATTTATTACATTAACGGTTGAGACAGTAACCGTTAATGTAATACAACACCCAAATGCATCAAAACTCAATTTTACTAGGAAAGATTGTAATATAAACGTTTATGCTATTGAATACAAGTTACTAAAGGTCTGGTTTCAACATAAAAAGATTTCCTGCTTTGAATTTTTTAGCTTATTACATTAACGGTTGAGAATGTAACCGTTAATGTAATACAACACCCAAATGCATCAAAATTCAATTTTACTAGGAAAGATTGTAATATAAACGTTTATGCTATTGAATACAAGTAACTATAGGTCTGGATTCAACATAAAAAGATTTCCATGTTTGAAATTTTTAGTTTATTACATTAACGGTTGAAAATGTAACCGTTAATGTAATACGACACCCAAATGCATCAAAACTCAATTTTACTAGGAACGATTGTAATATAAACGTTTATGCTATTGAATACAAGTTACTATAGGTCTGAATTTAACCTGAAAACAATTCCAAATTTGAATTTTACAGTTTATTACATTAACGGTTGAGACAGTAACCGTTAATGTAATACAACACCCAAATGCATCAAAACTCAATTTTACTAGTAAAGATTGTAATATAAACGTTTATGCTATTGAATACAAGTTACTAAAGATCTGGTTTCAACATAAAAAGATTTCCTGGTTTGAATTTTACAGTTTATTACATTATAACGGTTGAGACAGTAACCGTTAATGTAATACAACACCCAAATGCATCAAAAGATTGTAATATAAACGTTTATGCTATTGAATAGAAGTTACTATAGGTCTGGTTTCAACATAAAAAGATTTCCATGTTTAAGATTTTTAGTTTATTTCATTAACGGTTGAGAATGTAACCGTTAATGTAATACAACACCCAAATGCATCAAAACTCAATTTTACTAGGAAAGATTGTAATATAAACGTTTATGCTATTGAATACAAGTAACTATAAGTCTGGATTCAACATAAAAAGATTTCAATGTTTGAAATTTTTAGTTTATTACATTAACGGTTGAGAATCTAACCGTTAATGTAATAAATCACCCAAATGCATCAAAACTCAATTTTACTAAGAAAGATTGTAATATAAACTTTTATACTATTGAGTACAAGATACGGTAGGTCTGGATTCAACATAAAAATTTGCGAAAAAGAAGAATAATAATAATCTGAAGAAAAACAACAAATCTTCACATTGGAAATGGGAAAGACCTTAATTATGATGCAACCCACTGTATTTTGCTCGGTCAGGCTTTCCGTATTATAACCTGAGAACCTAGAGGGCCTCGCCTATGAGCTACTAAGGGATTCACTGAGTCTGCGGGTTAAACACTGAGAACCCTCCCAGTTTGATCGCGGTGTAAGTAACAAGCACAAATAAGAACAAGTGTGGACTGTGAGCACGCTCACAATGGGATACCCCCGCTTCGCTTCAAGTCCAATTATCTCCCCTGAATAATATCCAACATCAACGAAAATTCTTCATGCATATCTACACATGATATACTTCATGTAAAGTTTCATCAAAATCTGTCCAACGGTTTAGGAGGAGTTGCGCTTACGAGGTCTCCCACTGAATACTTTATTTAAAAAGTCTAAGTCCAATTATCTCCACTGAATTTTTTTCGAAAGCGACGAAAATTCTTCATGCACATCTACATATAATGTTCTTCCTTCATATAAATTTTCATCAAAATCTATCAAGCGGTTTAGGAGGAGAAGCGCTTACAAAGGATGTTGACAGACTGACAGACAGACAGGGCGATTCCTATATACCCCCCAAAACAAGTTTGCGGGGGTATAAAAAGAGGCACCTATTAGACTTTCATCTTTATCTAAGATTACATGTGAGAAGACAATTGCAAAAAATGTAATACATTTATTGTTAATTAACCCAGCGTGTTCTTTTGTGCGACATATGGGTTCTGATAAATAAAACTCAATACAAATGAAATAATGGGGTTTCTTTTATTAAAAAAGACCATGCTGTTTGGTGGGACTATTTAGATATAACTTTGGTAAGGGATCTTCCAATGCATTTACACGCAGATATTTCAAATTGGCAAAGTGATAATAAAGTAGAAGAGTTTTAACTTTTTTGTATACCAATATAAACCTAATTTGTACATTCGTAAATATCGACAACTGTATCGGTTTATCGATTTTTTTAATCCTACAAAATGTTCTTTCTATTTATACTACAGTTGAAATTCGACTTTTTTTGCTGAAAAATAAATGTCAGTTTATTTGGTAAAATAAACTGTTTTATGCACGAGCGATCAATTGTTTTCCCTTATGGGTACCTCATTTGAGTAATGTCCACCATAGTAAGACCATGAAATAATGTGGATAGCGCTAACAGTCAAGGGATATTGTGTAGTCATTAAAGACGTTATCTGACGGCTTTTTGAAATCTGTAAGAAACTATTGTCGAGCATTTGAAGACATATGAGCAGCCACAGCCCGTCCCAAGATGTTCAACCGGTGGAAATACACAAACAAACGCTCCTACCATAGAAATTCCGGTCACCAGTTTAATTTCTCCACCCACTACTGTAGGAAACACTAGTGACTATGTTTCTATATATTCAATAGCTGAAAGTGCTTTATCAATACCGCAACGATGAACTCGAATAACGCAATTGCGACATTAAATGTAGTCCGTAATGGTTTCCCTTCTTCAGCAACTCCGGTGGTTCCAGGCCTACAGATGCATGTCAATGATTGGACAATTACATCAAATAATTGTAATGGTAATTTAAGTAATTATGTTCATCAAAATGTTCCTTTATCAGCCAAGGTGCCTGATAAGATAAAAAGCCAAATTTGGGTGGGGGAATATGTAGATCTTAATAGTATTCAGGCTGATGAAAAATAATTTAAATTGGTGTTAACAGGTCAGGAAAGAATAGACAAAGTTTAGGGTTCAAGGAATAAAATAGTAAAAAACTACTAAATATTGACCAGTGGTTGTCGGCGTTTTTCATTTTTACCTCAGTTTGTCTACAACAGTATCCAAATGAAAGTGAAGCAATTTTACGTCACATCGAAAACAGTAAGGCGCCTGGAGAAAACGGGGGGGGGGGGGGGGGTAAATTGGCGTTGTTACGATGGACAATTTAGAAAACTATTAAAAAAAAAATAATAATAATAATCGGTAAGATTATCATGGGATAATAATCACCAGTCACTTAGGTTAGATGCAGTATTGGACCAGGTCAATTTACCTTTTTTCTAAGCAGCAAAGTCAGTCCCAAGTGCTTATTCCAAACAGTTATTGTCAAAATTATCAATCAGGGAATTAGATTCCCTTGCAAATACAGCCATAGATGTTTTAAATGTACTATGGTACACCCTGCAGTTGCTCACTGTCAATCCTCAACCCCATCAAGCACGAATGTGGGTTTACATTTAGATAAATTTCGCAGTTGACTTGGGTGTACTGAATTTTTATTTATTAGGAATTACCTGGAAGTCCATTTTTGCGTCGGTTGTTTCATCTTGTTATTGGAATAAAACAGCCGTTTCATCATACAAGATTAAGAAGGCAATGCAAAGATGATTTATAGGTCTGGCTTAACTTCTTGCAGCATTTTAATGGAAAATATTTCTTTCTTGATGTCAGCTGGCTAATGTCTGATACAATTAACTCTATACCGATGCTTCCGGATCAATAGGGTACGGTGCTGTTTTTGGTAATGATCAAGAAGATTGGTGTTACAGGCATTGAGGCTAAACATTCATATCAAAGCACAGTATTTGAGTACTAAAGAAAACATATTAAGTGACGCACTTTCTCGTTCAAACATTCAGGTTTTCAAGACGTTTTTCCCGACGGCTGATGCAAATCCAATGACAATACCACCACTCCCTTTATTGCCCATTTGAAATATGTTGCTCAAGAACTTTTGACATCATCACTCGCAGTGTCAACAAGGAGGTCCTATACAAGAGTATGGAAACTATTTAATGAATTTTGTATAGAACATTTAGATAGGTGTTGCTTCAAAAAGGCATCAGAAACTCTTTTATCCTATAGTTCTACAATATGGTATGGGCATAAAATGTTAAATAGTCCTCTTTCATCGTTAAGCAGCTGCTAAAAGGCAGTTTAAAACTGTGACCTTCTGGCTACCTTATGGCTACCAATTACAAAATCATTACTGCATAGAATGGCATCGGAAGTCTTTAAACATGATACCGGGTTTTATCAATCCCTATACATTGCTATGTTTTTGTTAGCTTTTTACCACTTGGTTAGTTTACTGACTCAACACATGCTCAAAAGGAACAAGTCATTGCTTGAATATCGATGATATTGCATTTTCAAAGGAAAACAATTCGATGTAATGTTTAATCATACACTTTAAATCATTTAAACATTTAAGTTCAGGTTCATTTTCAGTTATTGTTATTAGGCCCAATATCCATCAAACAGAGGTTCGGAAAGTGGCCCTCTTTTTGTCACCCTAACCTAAAACCTATTTCAAGAAAAGAATTTGGAGATAAATTAGAAAACTTTATCCATACTTTAGGTTTGAACAATGACTATACCACACACAGTTTTCGGTACGGTGCATGTACTTTTGCAACGAGTTTAGGTTTGACAGATTCACAGCTGCGGTCGTTAGGAAGATGGAAATATTAGTGTTTGAAATATTTAAGACCCAGCTGGGGCCAGTAACTAAAAGCAATCTTAGAAGAAAGGACATTCTTACGATCACCTTAAGAAATAAGAGTGTAACTAAAAGAGCACTTAGTATGATTGACAACCCTTAACTTCAAAATAGACACTCAAATTTAAGATATGTCTACGAACATAACTTAAGATCTCCTTATTTTTGTTGGGTAACTAAAAAATTCCTTAAATTTAAGCATATGCATAGTTGTATCTTACGGTTATCGTTAAGATTTGAGAGTGTAACTAAACGTTCTCTCAAATGCAATAAATCTTCGCAACACTAAGATTGCTCATGACCACCCTTAAATACAAGAAAACTCAATTTGAATACGCATAACAAAATGGACGTAGAACTATTTTTAATTAATATACAAGTTTACCGACAACAGAATATACCCCGACGGTTTCGCGACCGAAATAATCCACTGGATTACAAGACAGACAAGGAGATCATTTGAAACTATAGACTAAATAAGGAAAGCATATACATGACATGCCCTAGACATGACAATAAGTAACTAGACCGGTATCTAATTAGGGGCAAGCACTGCTACTCGTCTGGAGCACCCGAGTGCACCCATGGTTTTTATTAGGGTTCGGGTTAGTCTCTTTCTGTTTTGTGTTTTTGGTTTCTGTGTTGAGTTTGTCTATATCCTTGTTGCTCTGTCGGTTTTCTTTGCTATTTTTAGCTCACCTGACCCAAAGGGTCATGTGAACTATTGTTATCACTTTGCGTCGGTCAACGTCGTCGTCGTCGTCGGCGGCGTCTTTTGTTATTTTTTAACATTTTAATCTTCTTCTCTGAACCCACTTGGCCAATTGAAACCAAATTGGCCATAATGTTCATTGGATGGACCTTTACAAAGTTTAACATAGGAACCTTTGCGAAAAAGTTTAAAAGGGCTTCTTCTCTGAAACCGTTTAACCAATCAAAACAAAACTTACTGGCAATATTGTTTGGATTGTCCTTTATAAAGTTTATGTTTTCTATGCCAACAGGAAATTCAAAATGGCCGCCACCGCTGGACTTAGTTTAACATAGGACCCTATGGGAACAAGTTTTAAAAGGCTTCTTCTCTAAAACCTGTTAACCAATGGAAACAAAAACTTACTAGCAATATTGTTTGGAGGGTCCTATGTAAAGTTTGTGTTTTTATGACAATTGGAAATTCAAAATGGCCGCCAACACAGGACTTAGTTTAACATAGGACCCTATGGGCAAATTAAAAAAAATCTTCTCTATAAAACCAGTTAACCAATGGAAACAAAACTTTCTAGCAATATTGTTTGGATGGTCCTCTTTAATGTTTATTGAAAATTACAGGACTTATTTTAACATCAGGGAAATGCCATCTTCATTGCCTATAAAATCAGGTCAGCGATACAGCCTCTTAAGATCCTCTGGTTCATGTACGAACTCTTTCAATAGTTGTACGCCGACCTTGTTAGACAGACACGACTAGTACAGGTCAAGCACTTCTTTTTTCATTACAGGTCTTGACAGCACTTCGGTATTTCGAGAGTGGGAGCTACTTGAATGTCATTGGAGATGCTCACGGTGTAATCAAAATGTCCGTTTCTCGCTGTGTTCACAGAATTACTAAACCCACTGCTAGAAACATTGGCCAGTATATTCAATTTCCACAAATGTGGAACGCCATTCCGTTATGTTTGACTTTTATGACATTAAAGAATAGCCTCATGTCCTTGGAGCAATAGATGGGACGTTGATTCCTATAAAGGCACCATCAGTTGATGAACAACTGTATATCTGTAGCAAAAGTTTTCATGCACTTAATGTGCAGGGTGTTTGTGGTGCAAATAATTTTGTTACCAATATAGTTTTAAAATATGCAGGAAACACAGAAGATGGTAGTGGGAAAATTGAAGATCGTGTGTATTTTTTGCGTGAAAAAAAAGACGGGAGCTCTGGAAATAAATTAAGACCATTCTTAAGTTTCCCTTCTTACGTTCATCGTAGTAAAAAAAAATAAGTTCACATTAAGAATGACCAAAGAACAGTTTTAGTTACCCCCTTAGTTTATTCTTAAAATTAGCTTACGATAATCCTAAATTGGTAATTGAGGGAGTCTTAAGATAGGCTTTTAATTACACTAGTCACAATCATGCGAGCACAAGCCACAGCGGTTGGTGGTTTACGTGTTTTTCTCATGAGAAAACGCGACATAATTTTATAATAAGGATTTTAATAGCGTTCAGTTTATATGAATGGTAATAAATTAGGCATCTGGGATTGTAGGTGTGGACAGATGTTTTAATGATGTTTTGGTTTTAGATAGGGTAATCGTTTCTGAAACACTTAATTATAATTGAATTATAAAAAAGAGTTTATGTTATTTTAATTTGTTGACGTTGTATACAAATGTTTCATGGTATTTTATCGTTATATACAATGTAGTTGACTTTTATTGTGAATAGTTTTTATGTTATGATTAAAGCGATTGATTTGTTTAAAAATGTTTCACGGTATATTATCGCTTTCCCTTTTATCCCTAAAAATAAGGGTTTTGGGGTTTTAGTGCGAATCTACCAGTGATAACCTATATTGAATTTTATGTTTCCCACACACAGCTCGGGTGGGGAGGACCTTGACCGTCCACTGGCGCTTTTTGAACCCTACTTTCGCATTCAATCACAACTAAGAAGGCGCGGCATAACGATTGATAAAACAAGCATGTAATTAATGCAAAGCACTTTAATCAGATTATCGAAAACGGGTTATTTAACTTCGTGTGAATTTGAATTGTTTTTGTTTTTATATTTGTGTTCAGTTACAATTTGTGAAAGATTTTAATTGTTTAAGCGTATGTTTCATGGTGACCACGAGCAGCCATCAGTAAATATCTGTCTTTATGTATAGAATTTGTGTTGCATTTTAATTGTTTCCGTGTGGAATTGTAAAATTTAGCATGTACAAGTGTGTTTCCAGGCGACCATGAGCAGCCAGGAGTATAATTTTGTCTTTATTTATCGACGGCTAGGTGGTTCTTGTGTTGATATAATAAATCCGTGCAGCTTCGGGTGGGGGGATCTGTCGATCTTGTGGCCATTGTAAATATTAGATGACCATAAGTAGATAATAAACTTCGGCCACAATTGGTGGCGCATTTTCTTCCAAATTTATGTGTTTTCTTATTTATTTGCAAACAAGCTCGCTGCACGGAGAAGGTATAAATGAATGAGTTGAAAATCAAGTCAGATGATTTGTATTTCTTGGAATGAGCTCAAGTTGCATAAAAGACTTTGCCAATTAAGACTTTCTATTTTTTTAGTAATTGCGACCTTTTCCAATTGGTAGTGTAGTCACACTAATGTGTTTAACATGTTTTGAAAACTTTAATTGATAATGAAAAAATAACCATGACGTCTGAAAAATCAGCATCTTAATTTTCAAACTATTTTGACTAAGAGTAACACTACAGGACGTATGCAAAGTTCGGAACATCTGATATCACCCTGTGGTCGGCATATTTGTTGCTTGTGTTATAGTGCGTTTCCTGTTAGCCTTAGTATTTGACAATGTATTTTTAATTAGTATCGATACCTCCTGATTTACTATATTTTTGTCTTAGATGTGTGGCCATATTGTGAGGGCCACAAAACATTCTTAAAACATTGCCCTGCAGACACGTGCATTCCCTTTGAGTAAGAAAATCTTTGGCTTTGTACAGGACTACAAGATATGTTTACAGACAACAATTACGGACGCATACTACTTGGCAACAGCTGTCGTTACCATTACGATCAGATGTAAGATGGGCTATAAATATATGAATGTGTGTGTGGTGTGGTGCCCAACCGTTTTCGTCGGCAGACCAGCTCACATACTACAGTAATGGAAGCGGGAGGTTTGGCATGCCATAAAACCTGGTTTGACCCACCATTTCTGTTGAAATGCTTGTACCAAGTCAGGACCATTACTGTAGTAGCTATATTTATGGTTGTTGATTCTAAAGTTTGCCGGTTTCTTGGACTTTGATTTGTGGATTGTCTTTTTTGACAGTTTCCTTGGTGTTCGGTATTTTGTTACAACCTTCATTTCAAAATGCCAAAATAAGACTGATTAAAAATATAAATAGTTGCTCATACAAATACAAATAAATTTTAGAAAAGTTGTTCGTACACAGCTTATGTATTGTTATGACAAATTCTGAAGTCAAAGATGGAAATAACTGCTTCAAACTTTCTACAAGAATATGCGAATGGTTCAATATTGTACGTAATATTAACACGAAGTGCGGGTAAGCAAGTGTATTGCAATCATCCACGCGAGGTTTACAATCTAACCGTACGGATACTGCAATTACTGATCGTTAGCTGTAATGATAGTTGATTGATTGGTTGCCAGCGAGCAGTATTGCAGCTATATCAAGGACGAGAACAAGTTAACAAACAATAAATTGTTTTAAGATAAATTTCAGTTTTCATTCTTAATACTGGGACAATTACCGGCACAAAATCCACCGGTACTGACTGTCCAGCCTCACCCTTGGTAGCAGAAAGGGGAAGCACTTTTATATGGAGGTTGCGTGGCAATAATACTTGAAGTTTAACATCAGACCTGAGTGGCTGACATATTCGGAGAACCCATAAGTCGCACAAAGAACACGCTGGGTTAATTAACAATAAATGTATTACATTTTTTGCAATTGTCTTCTCACATGTAATCTTAGATAAAGATGAAAGTCTAATAGGTGCCTCTTTTTATACCCCCGCAAACTTGTTTTGGGGGGTATATAGGAATCGCCCTGTCAGTCTGTCAACATCCCTTGTAAGCGCTTCTCCTCCTTAACCGCTTGATAGATTTTGATGAAAATTTATATGAAGGAAGAACATTATATGTAGATGTGCATGAAGAATTTTCGTCGCTTTCGAAAAAATTCAGTGGAGATAATTGGACTTAGACTTTTTAAATAAAGTATTCAGTGGGAGACCTCGTAAGCGCAACTGCTCCTAAACCGTTTGACAGATTTTGATGAAACTTTACACGAATGAAGTATATCATGTGTAGATATGCATGAAGAATTTTTGTTGCTGTCGGATATTATTCAGGGGAGATAATTGGACTTGAAGCGAAGCGGGGGTATCCCATTGTGAGCGTGCTCACAGTCCACACTTGTTCTTATTTGTGCCTGTTACTTACACCGCGATCAAACTGGGAGGGTTCTCAGTATTTAACCCGCAGACTCAGTGAATCCCTTAGTAGCTCATAGGCGAGTCCCTCTAGGTTCTCAGGTTATAATACGGAAAGCCTGACCGAGCAAAATACAGTGGGTTGCATCATAATTAAGGTCTTTCCCATTTCCCATGTGAAGATTTGTTGTTTTTCTTCAGATTATTATTATTCTTCCTTTTCGCAAATTTTTATGTTGAATCCAGACCTACCGTATCTTGAACTCAATAGTATAAAAGTTTATATTACAATCTTTCTCAGTAAAATTGAGTTTTGATGCATTTGGGTGATTTATTACATTAACGGTTACATTCTCAACCGTTAATGTAATAAACTAAAAATTTCAAACATGGAAATCTTTTTATGTTGAAACCAGACCTATAGTAACTTGTATTCAATAGCATAAACGTTTATATTACAATCTTTCCTACTGAAATTGAGTTTTGATGCATTTGGGTGTTGTATTACATTAACGGTTACATTCTCAACCATTAATGTAATAAACTAAAAATTTCAAACATTGAAATCTTTTTATGTTGAATCCAGACCTATAGTTACTTGTATTCAATAGCATAAACGTTTATATTACAATCTTTCCTAGTAAAATTGAGTTTTGATGCATTTGGGTGTTGTATTACATTAACGGTTACATTCTCAACCGTTAATGTAATAAACAAAAAATTTCAAACATGGAAATCTTTTTATGTTGAATCCAGACCTTTAGTAACTTGTATTCAATAGCATAAACGTTTATATTACAATCTTTCCTAGTGAAATTGAGTTTTGATGCATTTGGGTGTTGTATTACATTAACGGTTACATTCTCAACCGTTAATGTAATAAACTAAAAAATTCAAACCAGGAAATCTTTTTATGTTGAAACCAAACCTATATTAACTTGTATTCAATAGAATAAACGTTTATATTACATTCTTTACTTGTAAAATTGAGTTTTGATGCATTTGGGTGTTGTATTACATTAACGGTTACATTCTCAGCCGTTAATGTAATAAACTAAAAATTTCAAACCTGGAAATCTTTTTATGTTGAATCCAGACCTATAATAACTTGTATTCAATAGCATAAACGTTTATATTACAATCTTTCCTAGTAAAATTGAGTTTTGATGCATTTGGGTGTTGTATTACATTAACGGTTACTGTCTCAACCGTTAATGTAATAAACTGTAAAATTCAAAGTTGGAATTGCTTTCAGGTTAAATTCAGACCTATAGTAACTTGTATTCAATAGCATAAACGTTTATATTACAATCGTTCCTAGTAAAATTGAGTTTTGATGCATTTGGGTGTCGTATTACATTAACGGTTACATTTTCAACCGTTAATGTAATAAACTAAAAATTTCAAACATGGAAATCTTTTTATGTTGAATCCAGACCTATAGTTACTTGTATTCAATAGCATAAACGTTTATATTACAATATTTCCTAGTAAAATTGAATTTTGATGCATTTGGGTGTTGTATTACATTAACGGTTACATTCTCAACCGTTAATGTAATAAACTAAAAATTTCAAACATGGAAATCTTTTTATGTTGAAACCAGACCTATAGTAACTTGTATTCAATAGCATAAACGTTTATATTACAATCTTTCCTAGTGAAATTGAGTTTTGATGCATTTGGGTGTTATATTACATTAACGGTTAGATTCTCAACCGTTAATGTAATAAACTAAAAATTTCAAACATTGAAATCTTTTTATGTTGAATCCAGACCTATAGTTACTTGTATTCAATAGCATAAACGTTTATATTACAATCTTTCCTAGTAAAATTGAGTTTTGATGCATTTGGGTGTTGTATTACATTAACGGTTACATTCTCAGCCGTTAATGTAATAAACTAAAAATTTCAAACCTGGAAATCTTTTTATGTTGAATCCAGACCTATAATAACTTGTATTCAATAGCATAAACGTTTATATTACAATCTTTCCTAGTAAAATTGAGTTTTGATGCATTTGGGTGTTGTATTACATTAACGGTTACATTCTCAACCGTTAATGTAATAAACTAAAAAATTCAAACCAGGTAATCTTTTTATGTTGAAATAGACCTTTAGTAACTTGTATTCAATAGCATAAACGTTTATATTACAATCTTTCCTAGTAAAATTGAGTTTTGATGCATTTGGGTGTTGTATTACATTAACGGTTACTGTCTCAACCGTTAATGTAATAAATTCAATAATAAAAAAAAAATTTTTTGCATAGCCTAAGATAAACCTAAGGTGTATTTTACGATCAGGTATGTTTAAATGACCTACTGAGTTTATTACAATATGTTAAAAAATATTTTAAAAGTTTATTACATTATCGGTTGTTATTACATTAACGGTTGCTACATGCGCATTCAGTCACTCAAAACTTAGAACCATAAGGGATTGCTACAAATCTCAGTATTTAGATGATCGAAGACACCCACTATTATATCGCCACATCGGATTTAAATATAAATATGCTATAATAATATCTATATTGATGTAAAGCTAATAAAAATAAAAAAAACAGTACTTATATGAATACAATTTTATTCTGTTATTCAATAAAATGTTGAGTACGGAAACAATGTCTGACTAATAAGGAAACAATTATTGTTCGCACAATTATCAATAATTGTATGAATAATTATAAGTCAAAATCAATTTATGTATGATTAAAAGAAATTGTTAAAATAGAAAACTAAACTAACAAAAAATCCCCAAAACATTTCCTTGAGAGATATATTGAAATTTCTACATACCTTTGCACGTTTTGATATTAAAAAAAGGAATTTGTTTATATATTAAATGGCTAGCTTTAATAATACAGTTAAACACACAGATGTGATAAACCTAACATAGAATCAACACTTGTAAAAGTAATTAGCATAAATTATTAGTATTTCATTCTATTTAAAAATAAGTAACAAAACGTCTTCATACATCATTACAAAATGCCTATTATGCATGTTTGAAAACCATTTATCATTTATGTACAGTAAGTACTAATATGTGTCCAATACAATACAGTCAAACCTGTCTGAAGCGACCTTTGAAGGGAAATTGTAAAAAGGGTCACATAAGACAGGGGGTCTTTATACACAGGTCATGATGTTTGCAGACCAATCAACAAAGTCATGTTGTCAGCATGTGAAAGAGTTAATTGAAGACCTGCATTGTTTGTTTTATTAAGTATACAATAAAATATGACATTAATTTTATGTAAATAACGCAAGTACAAAATATACAACAATAACGAGCGTTTTGATTTCCGATTGAATTAACGCAGGTCAACTTTTTCCCCCATTTAGTTGTTGTATTTTTCTTTATACCGGTTTTACTGGTTTCCTTGTGTTTTAACAATAAGCTCTATGTAGAAAGTGCAAGTCGGTTTAGAACCAGTGTACGCCGGTTTCGTATTGATTATTTCCCTTTGTAAAACAAAATGGCGTGATTATACAATAAACACGCCGCTATGAGAAACATCATCATTTCCACCCCGAATGGCAACAAAATCGAATGTCGACATTGACGACTATTCAAATTTTACAGGCGAATCTGAACTTCGCTTCTAAGATAATAACACAGTTTTTGATCGCTTCATACTTGAGTTTTCCGTTTCGAAGAACCTTGATAATTGACAAACCCAATGGTCTACGAATCTTCTTTTCGTCAGACAGGATTTATTTATTGCTTCATGATTTTAACATTCCCGAGGGTCGTTTTAGACAGGTTTTCTTAGTCAAAACGAACGGAAAACACGGTCGTTAGTCGCGTAAGACAGGGAGTCGTTATATACAGGTAAAATGAATGGGAAAATGCTCGGGAGGAATAAATACGGTCGCATAACACAGGAAGTCGTTATATGGAGGGGGTCGCTAAGACAGGTTTGACTGTACTAAAATAGTTGCAAATTTGATGATCTGAAATTATAGTAACGGAAAAGAATTTAAGCTGTAATGAAACAAATAACAACAAGGAGAGATTTTAATTGCAAGGAATCTTGTTTCACTAGAACAAAAGACAGATATATATATATATGTTTTAGATAGCTTACTTTAACAAATTTTGCGTCCATTAGATGATCAGTCAACATTTTGTTTAAATCCTGGACATCACTTTAGACTATTTAGATGTGTATTACAGACACATCAAATCCGACATTCCGTGTTGAGACATACTACAAAATTGTGGGCAGTTTAAACACTAAATCAATATAGTAGAATAAATGAAACATAAAGCCTTTGTTTTAAATGTGAGATGAATAAAATATTGCCGCTTGTTATGTAAGGGAAAAGTTTTTTTATATGTATTGCGGCAAGACCTTTCTAAAAGCAATATACTTATTTGTGTTTTAGTTCAGTTCTATATGTATGATAAATCCAAGACAAGTGTAGTGTCCAGATAATTAGGACATTGCGGTACTTATTTATACACTCCAGAAACTACGCTAAGCCCAAGGAAATAGATTAAATGACTGATCGGCCTATGTACTTGAATATTGATCAGCGACCCGTCATCACGGCGGTTGAGAGTAGAAGCCCAACACCGGATATTAGTTGCACAACTTTAGCCTAATTAGACAAATGATTGTCGGTTTTCTGGTCGTTGGTTTTCCAGATTATTATAAACATTAGAGGCAAAATAATATGCTCCGGAAGGTTGAGCGTAAATATCTAATGCCCTTAATAAAATATTAGTTTCACTTAGTTATAAAATGGTTTGTTTCATGTTGATGCTTAACCATGAAAAACAAAATCAAGACATTTTTTAAACTTGAGAAAAAGTGTGACAAAAGTTATAACATTCTATATGGGTGTCAACCGAATTAAACTTCTAAAATCTCGAAAATCTTTAAAACCGTTTTGCCGACCTTTAAAAATTGACAGGGAACATTTATTGCGGTAATGCGATAAGCTTACATTTGCCATATTTAAATTATGTTGGGCGTTATAGTAACATATTTGTCAAAATAATATTTGCTGTATGGATAATTAAAACTTATCCTACAAAACTTTACATTAAACTTGTCAATCATTTAGATTCCTTCAGATAAAATTCCATGTGTGACACACATACAAATGATAAATATTTACCAAAGCGAATAAAATTATACATTTGTATATCATTGCGAAGTTTATATTTCACCCAAATATTTGATAGTTTAGTAAATAATCATTTTTTAAATATGCATACAGTAGTTAATCAGTTACTATTATTGATCAAGTGCTGTAAACATTGAGGTTAAGTGGTCGAGTCTCACTGCAGCAGGGTCTGCGGGACTCCAATCCTAATTGACAATGATTGCCAGTTTCTTCCCAAAAATAGGGATCTTCTATCGGTACTCCGGCTTCTGTTCCCAATAAAAACATGATGGCTAAATACAGATGAAAATTGCTGAAAGTGGCATTAAGAAACATTCAAACAAACAATAAAACATGCAATCAACTAAGATTTGAAAAATAATAAAACAGATTGAAGTTAAATTGATATATATATTTATTTATTTATTTATTTATTTATTTATTTACTTTTCCATTCGTATTATTTCGATTGTGATTCCCGCCAATCTATGTTCAAATTATGACGTTGGCTATTGTAACGTTGCAAATAACATAACTTCATCACTATGCAATAAAATTCCGCTGAGGAAGGCCGTGAGGCCGAAACGTTCGGAAAATTTAACAGAGTTTTTATATTTATTCTTAAAGAGACTATGATTATATATATATATATATATATATATATATATATATATATATATATATATATATATATATATATATATATATATATATATATATATATATATATATATATATATATATATATATATATATATATATATATATATATATTATATATTTTCAATTAGAATTACTATACTGTATAAAACTTTTCACATATTCGAATAAGATAATATGTTATGTATACTTTCCTGTTATAATAATATTGGTTGTAAGCATATCAGCTGTTGATATCGAGATCGTATTAAGACATGGGTTTTGATTGTTAACATTTTGTCAACATCTTGACTTAAACAATGACAAGGATTCTATGTTTTCCTTCCGACGGTCAGAGAAAGGTACGAAAGGTACGCCACATACTTCCAAAATATAATTTTAAAATTCACAAATATATTTAAAAATATTACATATAAATTCTAAGTTATTAAACAGCCATTTTTATTGTAGTGATCATAAGTATCCAGAATTTACGACGCTCGTCTAAACCATGAACTTTACATTCAAACTGTCGCATGTACAAGTTTGCGTAATTTTATAGGATTAAAAGCTTTTTTTCAGTAATTTTATAGGATTAAAAGCTTTTTTTCAGTAATTAATTCATGTATGAACGGGGTCCACTCACACACACACACACACACATACGTGCACTAACCTGAAAGTGAGGACACATAATTTTTGGTATGTGAGTGGGGACATCCAGTTTGCAGTCACTTACAGCAGCGAAATTTTCTATACGTGTTCTATTCGTTGTGTGGTAATGGACTATAAAGTTGGAATCAGTATATCTATGCTCAGAATCAACATGACAAACCGTATGACAGTGAGACATTTTTCACACTGAGGACATTGATACACAATACATCAAATGAGGACTTTTTCACACTGAGGACATTGACACACAATATATCAAATGAGGACTTTTTCACACTGAGGACATTGACACACAATATATCAAATGAGGACTTTTTCACACTGAGGACATTGACACACAATATATCAAATGAGGACTTTTTCACACTGAGGACATTGACACAAAATATATCAAACGAGGACTTTTTCACGCTGAGGACATCATGGGAATAAGATACTTTTTATCAAAATTTGGAAAAATGAAAGTATACCAACAGACTGGTCAAAAATTCTCATTGTTAAATTCCCGAAAAAGGGAGATTTGCAGAATTGTGACTGGAGAGTGGTTACATTGCTATCAGTACCTAGCAAAGTATTTTGTAAATCATTCTAGCTAGAATAGTTGACAGCACGCTAAGGGAAGAGCAAGCTAGCTTTAGAAAGAGGCGTGGTTGCACTTACCAGGTAGCGTCCACAGAAACACCTTGTGGAATTTTTTTAGATCTTAGGATACCGTCTTAAATAACTACACTGATCAAACTTTTCTACACAAACTTTGAATGCAGTGTCATACTGGGAAATTCTATCTCTGAACCATTTAGCGTTAAATATGGTGTAAGCCAAGGTTGCATTATGTCACCAATTTTGTTTTTGTTGTCCATTAATTGGATTTAAAGAAAGACCACTACAACAAGTTGAGGAATCCAGTGGACAATGTTTAGCAAACTTGAAGATCTAGATTCTGCCGACGATCTTGCAGAGATATGAACGTCAAGACAGCATTTACAGGACAAAACAACTACCTTGAGGTAACATATACGTAATCCGCCATTGTTGGGGTTAAATTGGAACATCTCTCCGATTTTCCTGAAATTTAGTATACGAACAGATCTTAAATAGCTGCATCTGACTATGTAAAAATGTTTTCTGTATTTGTGATAATGCAAAATTACGACGAATTCAATATACGAATTCTGATAAATATCATGTGAAATTGCCGAAAATGCAAATAACATTTTACTTCGACTCGCTGTATTTTCCAAAGTTTCACTACGAATTTTCTCAAAAAACTGTATCTTATTGTTTGGAAAATTTCCGTTTTTAATGATATAATAAAAAAATTGATCGTTCCGAGTTCCTTCTCACTGTATGATTTGACACAGCTTGGGACTTGAAGCAAAAACGGCAAAATATCGCAACGTTGCGATAACGGCGTCGATTTCACCGTCATTTTGGCCATAATTTCAGTTGAAAGCTGACGTTTAGATAGTCATACAATAAGAAAGGCCCTGGAACGACCCCATTTTTATTATATCATTAAAAAGGAAATCTTCCTCACACTATTATACCATTTTAAAAGAAATTTCTTAGAGTTCGTCATGAAATTGCAACAAATAGAATCACCCTAATGTAACATTTTTTTCGGGACGTTTTACATACATTCTATATAAAATTCCTTTATATTTCCCCATAGTTACCTTAGTGTAATTTCGAAAATATTATCACTATAGAAATAATTATTTCATAGATGTGGCTTGATAAGATCTGTTTGTGCACAAAATTTCATTCAAATCGGACAGATGTCCTAATTGCGCCCAAAAATGTCGGATTACGTATACTTCACCTTAAATAACTTTGCTGAAGAGACAGGTCTCAAATCAATACTACCAAGACCAAAGTAATGACTATCAATTCAACAATGAACGATCCAATCACATTAAACAACACCTCAATAGAAACAGTAGAAGAGTTTACGTATTTATGAAGCCTAATAAGCTCTGACAATGGCACAAAGGAGGATATCTAGGCAAGATAAATGAAAACAAGAACGGCTTTTGCAGGATTAAAACAGATCTAGAATATACAGCAAGAAGACCAAGATACGCATCTATCATAGCAATGTAAAACCAGTGTCGCTGTAAAGCTAAGAGTGCTGACAAAACATACAGAGTGATTTGAAAAGGCTTGAGGTATTTCAAAACAAGTGCCTCCGAAAAATACAGGGTGTATTCTGGCCAGATAAGATCAGAAATGTAGATTTGCTAAAGAAAGAAATGCCATAACATTGAAACAGAACTTACGAAAAGACGCTTCAGATGGATAGGTCATGTATTGAGAATGCCACAAGATTGCATACCTAAAGTCGCCTTACGCCGGACACCACCGGGGAAGAGGAAACCAGGCAGTCCAAGAACCACCTGGAGAAGAACAGTTTTGGCAGAGTTATAAGATCTTGAATACAGCTTAGACCAAGCTCAACACACGACAGAGGGAAATGGAAAGAGTTTGTGGTGGCCTTATGTCCCACTGGGGATGAAGAGGATAGGTGAGGTGAATGCATTCTATAGCGCTTTGGGACATAATTCTAATAATTACATAATTCTGTCCCAAAGCGCTATAGAACACATTACTTAACAGAAATGAGAAGGTTTGTATCAAGCTGATAGGCGCTGTCCCCACTTCAGAAGACCATATATAGGGCCAAACATGCAAACAGGAGCCTTATACTTTAACAATCCACTACCGAGTGTATAAAGTCGACATTTGAACTACTTATTTCTTTTAAAGTACCAAAAAATAACGTACAAGAATCCATTATTGTATAGGTTGGAAAAAGCTTGTAACAGACTTACAGACGTTTCCAGCGATCCAGAAGGCTAGATGTAGACCTAAATGATGTGTATGAGAGGATACCATGTAGTCCAACACAATACGAATATGCATAGTCAATTAACTATAAATCTAGCCCTAATTCATAATGAATAGACATCTATTTAGTTGAAAAAAATTGGTTACTTTACACAAAAGCGTACTATTTCATTGGTCAGAAAATGTTGTAATGGGCTGACAGGCACTCTAGTGCTCCAGCAAGAGATTTATAGACTTAAACTGTTATGTGTATATGAGAGTCTTGTATATATTATCCAGTCCACTAAGAGTATACTTAGTTGTCGTTTCGAATATCTGATACACACGCCAAAATGAGGACATTTTCACACTGAGGACTTGCGATGCACGATTTCAGAATATTGACCAACTATAATTCGCGACATTTTTCACAATAAGAGCAAGTATCACAACTATGATTTTGTACATAATTGTGTAAATTATGGTAGACTAGACTCAAACACAACAAATGACTCAGTTGCAACAGGCTGACCAATGCTGTCAGCGCTCCAAAAGGCCATTCATAGTCTCACACGATTTTTACGGAAGTTAAGGACATGATTCGACCCATTACTACATGTAGCTATTAAACAAAAAGTGTAACTATTGAATCCATTACCGGTATGTCAGTTTTGAAAAGGTCTGCAACGGACAGACAGACGCTTACAGGGTCCGAGTAGTCCAAACATAAACTCAAATGATACATTTATAAAAGTCTAGTACGTTGTCTAACAAAATACTTGTATATATAAACAACTATATAGATCTACGATTTAGCCGTATTTTAGCACAAAGCTTATGATTAAACCAATTATTTCATAGACAAAAGAAGGACTGAGATGACAGACGCTTCTTCTCATCAGAAAGCCATGTATGGACCCAAAAGATGCAAACGGGAGCCTATTAAGTGAACAAATCCACAATAAATGTATATCATGTATATAGCCACCCATTTAACTACAACGTTGGATTATTTTATATAACGTACATCTAGCGTAGTACAATTCATTGTTTCATTGGCCTACAAAGGCTAACAATGGATTGACAGACACGACATCTCTCCAGAAAGCGATATATATAGACTCAAACTATGCATATGTGAGACTTGTATATGATCCAGCCCACTCCGAGTATGCATAGTCAGCAGTGTTATTTGAAATCGGATAAAATCTGATACATACTCCAAAATGGGGACATTTTCACACTGAGAACGATGTACAATTTAAGAATTACAACACTATTACGAGGGAAGGCAGCAATATTTTTTGTGCATATAATGTGTAAATTAAGATGGACTGAACTTACAACGAAGATTACAATGCAATGGACTTGCAGACGGTGCCAGCACTAAAAACACATTCATAGTCTCTTCAGTTTGTAGGAAAATCTATTAAGTAATCCGACCCAATAATAGTACAAAACATAGGTAATCTAATCGATTACGAAGCTCGCCTCGTTAAACAGCATTGTCAAGATAGTCAAATCAGTCAACCATACAACAAAAGTCATGGCCATCATCCGAAGCATGCATTGTGCCTAAGTATCCCTAGGTGCATCCTACATACCAATATATTTTATGTGGACCTTTCAGTACACGGAAATGGACTTTACCATTCTTCCTAACCGGAATCGCTCAACCGTAAAATATAGGTCAGATATAGCATCCGAAGCATGCATTGTGCTACGTATCCCTAGGTGTATCATGCATACCAATATAGTTGATGTGGACCTTGTCAGTACCCGGGAATTTTACTCTCAAGAGTTTAAGAGTATTAGAATCCATTATTCCATCGGTTTGAAAAGGCATGTAACGAGCTAATGCAGACGCTTTTGTACCTCCAGAAGGTAGAATATTATATATAACGACATCTACAGATAATCAGAACTCTGGCTCATACACTGTCCCTCCCCTTATTAATATAGTAAACGAACAATCTATTGGCGATACGACATGCAATGACTTAGAGAAGTGTACTATTCCCAATAAATATTTCTGTTCCATATCACAGTTAGATGAAAAATGTCATCCTCTTCCAAGTTTCGAAAAACGAACAGATATTGATTCAGATGACATCCAGATTGACCATAGTGAGATTGTAGATATAATTAAAATTCTAGACCCAAATAAGGCAACAGGTCCTGATTCGGTGAGTCATAGGATGTTAAAATTTAATCCGGATAAAATAGCTATACCATTAAAAATAATTTTTAACAGGTCTCTTCAACAGTGCAAATTTCCCTCCAGCTGGAAGATTGCAAATGTAATCCCAATCTTTAAGAACGGTGATACTTCATTACCCTCAAACTATAGACCTATCTCTCTTATAAGTTGTATTGGAAAAGTTATGGAAAGAATAATATTCAAAAATATTTACAATCATTTGGCTATTAACAACCTTATATATAAATATCAGTCCGGATTTCGTCCCGGATATTCGACTGTGCACCAGCTAATAGAACTTTATAACTGCATATTAGACGGATTAGAAAAAAAGAGAAATTAACTGTTTAGTTTTTTGTGATTTCTCGAAAGCGTTCGACAAAGTTTGGCATAAAGGTCTATTACATAAAATGAAATCATATGGAATAAAAAGAAATCTTTTGAAATGGTTTGAAAGCTATTTAAATGGAAGACGCCAAAATGTAACAATAAAGAATGCAGTGTCGACTCTTTGCAATATTTCAGCTGGAGTACCTCAAGGTTCAGTTCTTGGTCCATTACTCTTCATTATGTATATAAATGATATCTCTGAAAAAATGATTTCCTTGACAAGACTTTTTGCAGACGATACCTCATTTGGATGTTCTGGATCAGATTTGAATCAAATTCAGTACGTCATCGATCATGATCTTACTGAGTTGAGTCAATGGTCCAGAACATGGCTTATGAGTTTCAATCCCAATAAAACAGAGATATTAATGATTTCCAGCACGAAAACTCCCGACCTTCACTTTTCCCTGAATAATCAAAATATTCCTATTGTAAAAAACCATAAACATTTAGGTATTACTCTAACCAACGATGGCAAATGGAATTTGCATATCGAAAATTTAATTAATAGCGCTTCCAAGCATATCAATGTAATGAGAATGTTGAAATACAAGATCTCTAGGTGTACTTTAGAGAAATTGTACTAAGTATATATCAGCCCTATTTCGGAGTATGCCTGTGAACTATGGGATAACTGTGGCGCTAGTTATACTAACAAGTTAGAAAACATTCAGTTGGACGCTGCGAGAATTGTAACGGGGTTGCCTATTTTTACAAAACTTGAACATCTTTATCGCGAAACCGGGTGGGAAACTCTAAAACATAGAAGGGCAAGAAGAAAACTACAAATGTTTTATTCAATGGTTCATGAAATAGCACCGCCATTTCTAAATACATTAGTTCCGCCTACAGTTCAGAGCACCACTAGTTATCCCCTACGAAACGGACATGACTTAATTCAACCATTTTGTAGGCTTTCGTTAACTATGGGATCATTTGTGCCATTTTCTGTAAACCTTTGAAATAAATTAAACCTAGCTACTAGACAAATAGATACCGTCTCAAAATTCAAAAATTACCTTAAACAAAAAGATAAAATTTTAGTACCTTCAATCTATAGCTTTGGTACTAGAAAATTAAATATTATTCTGACCCAATTGCGTTGTGGCGCATCTTTTTTAAACTGTGATCTTCATAATGTAAATATTGTAAACAGCCCATCATGTCATTGCGGCTTCTGTAAAGAAACAGCTTACCATTTCTTTTTTGAATGTCCCAAATATGATGCACCAAGAAGAGACTTGTTGGAAAAGTTAAACACTCTACTCCCTATTGAACTATTAAACTTAAAACTTCTCCTGAACGGAAATGAAAGTTTATCTGAAGACAAAAATCAAATGATTGTTACATATGTTCATGAATTTATTAAAAAATCTAAGAGATTCCTCGTCGTGTAGAGATGACCATAAATACTGCATACACACACAACAAACAAACGATGAGTTATGTTGTACATGTAAATATATATTCACGGTTCTTACAATATTATTTTCCCTTTTTTGTACATATGTTTTTTTATATATATTTAGTTTTCTACAGTCATTCATCTTCGTATGTTTCATTATAACATTATTATGTTTATATTTCATTGGGAAAAGACTTCATAAGTACGATGTACTTGTGTCTAATCCCCTTTTGTAGCATTTCTACAAATAAAATATGTTTAAACTAAATTAAACTAAATCAGAACTCTACTGCAAAGCGTTATAGATTTACATAATTTCAAATCTAAAACTACAGATTACGAGAAATCTACCCAAAAGCGTTATAGAATGCATTACTTTACAGAAGTGAAAAAGCTTTTTTTTCCAGCGTCAAAAAGGGCATGTATTGACTCAAAATATGCATATCAGAGTTTATTAATTCAAACAATTTTTCCCATAGCATCAAAACGCTTACTACAACCCATTATTTTAAAGGTTTGAAAAGGCCTTACACGGACGTACATGCGCTTTCAGGTGTCCAGAAGGCCAAACATATCTACTTAAACAATGCGGAGATATACATAGTCCAACACAATATAGTTACCTATAGACCAACATCAGGTCCGTACACGGGAAGGGGAGTGCAGTTGCATCCTCTCAACTCTCTTTTACAGAAATTCTTCAGATTCCTAGGGAAAATGTGCATAAATTGGGAAGAAACAAGAAATTTCAGTAACGGATTTGCATCCCGTTTTGAAAACCCTATGTATGGGCTTGTTCATGTACGATTTACTGGAAATCAAACCACAACGTAATAATCACGCGTTATTTCATTTAGGGACTACAAGCTGAATGACGCCCCCCCCCCCCACTCAAGAAGGCCGCGTAGGATCAAAAATGAAAACAGAATCCTAGATAAGTATACGTGACCAATACAAGAGTACGATAATTCATTATTTCATTGACCTGAAAAGTCCTGCAACTGGCTTACAGACATATAGTTAAACTATACTTATGTGTCCCTTTCATATGATCCAGATCACTACGTATTAACATAGTCATCAATGTTCTTTGAGGTTTCGAATATCTGATACACACTCCAAAATGAGGACATTTTCACACTGAGGACTTACGATGTGCTATTTAAAAATATTGACAAACCATTATTGGCGACAACATTCAAGACAATTATGATTTATGAACGTATATAATTGTGTAATTATCATAAACTAGACATAAACACAACAAATAACTCATTTTTAAAATATGATCCATTGCATGTAGGCATATGTAGGGTTGCCAAGAGCTGGCCGACGCCCTGTTTCAGTGCTACAAAAGGCCTTTCATATTCTCAAATAATGTGTACGGATGTTAAGTACGTGAGTACGTGACCCGCCAACTCTTATTTCATAGGTATGACAAGGCCAGCAGAAGGCAAACGATAATTATGAAACGATGCGTACAGAAGTGTAGTACATGATGAAGCCAGAAAGAGTATGATAATATAAAAAATTTAATTTGTTTTATAACAATCTTTTTGATTGGTTGTTTGTCATGTGACAAGCGCAGTTTATATCTCATAACCTCGGTTCCTCTTGGCACCATGTTTGTTTTGAATTTTTTTTTTCATATGTTAATTGTAATAAAAACGTTTTGAAAACAAGGTACAGTACTATAATAATAAATTACAAGGAATGTTTTCAATTTTCAAGTGCCACAGATGTATAGAATAATGCCTCTGATGTAGTCATAAGAAATGTCTTCAAAGTATTTTTTTTCCAAAAGCTCAGATTTATCAATAATACCGCTTATTAGCAGGCTATGGACCTTCTTGATCTCGCTTGAGGGCACGAACATTGTTCAACTCGGTTGAAGACCCTCATGTGACATAAAGATACAGACAAGAATAAAAGCCCCGATCCTTGATATATTGTAATGTATTGCGTGCGTTTTTGTCACACGCACAATCACTCAATATCCATTTTTTTCTATGTGATAATCATTTTATATGTATTTTAATATCTTTTAAAACATTTTTCAAAATATTCATGAGATGATGTAACGTTACACATATCTCTCCCGTTCATGAATTATTATAAGACCATTGTTTCCTTTGAATCTGCATACAATTAACTGGTTATTTTTATGCCCGGCTTCAGTTAAAATGTAAATAAAAAAACTAAATTAATTCATTTTTTTTTTTCACAGATTAGCTTAGTTAATTTATTTCACTAAGTAGCCAACACCCCTTATTGGCCCAAGTTGTACAAGACTGTAACGTCGGGATATCGGGTGTCGGGCCTCATGACTGGGCCGATAGAAAACTACAACTATTTTGGACCACATAAAACGAAATAAATCATTATATATTTGAATAAAGGAATATGAAAATCAGACTTCTTATAGTTTTTACTGGTTCGAGTACACCGCGAACATTGTCCCTGCGCATATGTACACGAGTAATAAATACACTTTAAAGGCATACACGACCTGTATTGTATTTGGTTATTGTAATTAACAAAATTAACAATAGTTCTCTAGTTCAGATTTTAAAAAGCGATACTCGGAACTGAAATAAAAACAACTAAAGTATATTACTGTGCACACAGTTTTTAATTTCTTTATTCAATATTTAGCGTGTATTAAAATACTTTATGAAAACTTACACCTTGCAAATATATTAAGGGTTTGTATTTATTAAATCAATAGTCCAAGTGTGGTAATGAAATCGCATAAATAATGTGTATGACGGTATGATATCTAATTATTATTGAAATACATAGACAGGCTATAAAGTACACAAAGCTCGTGAATTCGAGTCCGACATCTCGCTGTGTTCGACTTTAACCTTAATGAACACTGCCAAAGGTCAGAGGGTCTTAGGAGGTTCTCCTGTGACTTCCCCAGATAAAACTAGATTGATTGATTGATGGATTGGATGTTTGCTCTACGTCCAGCGCGTAGTATTTCAGCGATATTCAAGACAAGAACAAATTAACAAACGGAATTAATCAACTGAAAAAGAGGGTGGGATGGGACACAAGTAACAAAATTAAGACTGCCACTGGAAAAGTATGACGTTTTGGGTAGGGGCGGAGAATTTAGCCTTTTACAATGAATTAACCTTCTCTTTTTTCGAAATCTACAAAAAGGGGGCTTTATCGTGCTATGGGAGTGGCAATCTTCAAACACGTTACCCACTACGGTCAGCGGCCAGGCTTTCCGTATAATGACCTGACAACACCACAACGAGATGGTCTCCCCTATCCGCCACCCTAGGCCGCGCTGGGTTGTTCTGTGGGTCGAGCACTGTTAACCCTCCCAGTTTGGTCCCACCAAAAACTAGAAGATAAAGACGAACATTTGAAGTGAAGTGAAGAAATTTATTTCAGCCAGTAGCAGAATAATTTTTTTCAACAAATCAATAACAGCGACTCATGAAAGACTGCAATAAAAAAATACTAAGTAGAAATAATTGTATCAACAACTTGATAAAAAGAACTTTTTAAAGATCTTTTTTTTTTTGAAGTAATTATTTCATTTTCTAATTAAACTATACCGATGGGCTAGAAATTCTAGAAGTCCCTGTGTAGTTTAATTCTCTTGCTTATTATGTTCCGTGCTTGACATAATATTGTAAGACTAAAAGCAAACGGCGCACTCGATTCAGTTGCATGCGATATATTATACAGATCGTCGGGTCTTTCTGTGGCATTTCTTTGGAATAATTTTAATGATCACCATTGCTTGTCAATGTGGACAATAAAAACAAGTACTATGTTTAAAAAAGATAGTCGACGTATTTAACTGTTAGAGGTGTATGTAAAGTAGAAACTAAAAAAACAACAATAAGAACACAACTTTAAATTATCAAACGAAAGAAAGAGACAAGAAACAGTAACGTTTTCTCTCATTAATGTGTGTGGGGGAGGTAAATTGCTGCAAAATGTATCCAATCAAAATAAGGCTAATGCGGTTGCTACATTTATGTATTATTCATGGCCTTATTCAACATGTTATTTAACAATAGGGTATTATCAAAAAGAGACTTTGCAATTAGAGCTCCATCTCCTGTCTGCACGTGAATGACGACGGACGCAAAGAAAGAAGATAGGCATTAATGGCTTTAAAAATCATAGAGCTAACAATAAACATATTAAAATATCCCTAATGAAAAGCTATTTCAGAAGTTGAAGACCAAAATGGTAAATAAAAAAAATACAAATCTTTCTGTTTTTTCTCGCGATGTAGCGTGTATATTAACTCGAAAACAAGTTAGTTAACGTTTTAAAACTTCAAACAAAACCTATTTTTTATAAAGAAATTTCATAAGCAAATATGTACTTACATGCATCAAGTAATATTCATTACAGTTTGCTATTTTATTGATTCGACTATCTTTTAAAAAAGGAACTTCAAAGTAAAATATTTTAATTAGAATTGTATTAACATGAACACAAAATGTCAATTCAATGCTAAATAAATGTGATAGAGAAATCTGTAATGTGTATGCTATTCCACAAAAGGGTGGGGTGGGGGGGGGATAAATAATTGCAACGAAACCATCAGTGAATTTAATCCCTAATTCTATGGGATGTGCGTGTATAGTAAACAAAATGTGTTATCAACCACTGTGTCTCATGTAAGTCATTTGGCGACCGATGACCTAATTACCTTTGTGTAGGATCATTTGTATAACAATAATTTCACGATGTAGAGAGAGTGCGTGTGCAGGCGGTCAAATCAAGATCTATCATATCAGTTCTAAATGGCATTCTTTGTCATAAAAATTGTTTTCTAAAGTTTAATGACGACTACCAATTGTTTTAAAACACCAATCTGTTGGAATTATAATTGAGAGATACTTTTCAGAGTATACGATAGTAAATTGTTCGAACGCAAAATTTTTTACTATTTTTGTCCAATCAAAATGCAAGTTTGTCTTCAATTATAGTATGTTACTATAGGTAAGCGTCGTTTAGTTCAAAGGTCACAATTCGAAATATACCGACTGCGTCGGAAAAATACACCTTTACAATTGAGTGTTTTGTGTGTACAGTTAATAATTTACCACGGGAGGGGGGCAGGAACAGGTATTTTAGAAGACATTACCCATTCATCCATAACTATAAATGTATGTATTACTGATACAATAGTTGCTTATATAGAGGGCATTGTCATGATATCTTGACTGCACAAGGGAGAGTGGTATTGCCTGAAACATTGATAATGCCCGAGCCAAAGGCGAGGGCATTATCAATGTTAAAGCCAATACCACTATCCCGAGTGCTGTCAAGTATCATGACAATGCCAGCTATATAAGCAACTATTATATTTATTTTATTGAAGAGTTAAGAAACCATGTGTTTAAGACTGTATTATGTATTTGTAGCTGCTTGCTGTATGATTTGAATGTGGGCCTCATGTATTGTTTGGCATTTTTTGGCTATACACAGTTAGTTTTCTAAACTTTGTCATTTATTCCTCATTTGGGTTGTACATGTACATATATTTTTTATAAATTCAAAATAAACAGTTTTATATTGCTTGTTACTGGAGAGGGCATTACCACGACGTGATAACGCCCGTGGGCGTTATCACGGCGTGATAATGCCCTCGTGTCAAATTACTGCAAATTAATTAATACCAGCTGACCATGTTTTATCCAACTGAAACAAACATAATTTTACTGATATGAAATAAATTATTATATTACACAATATCAACCCTTGTTCTCGATGATTGCGGAAAGACACCGGATGTGTCGCAAAATGTTGAATACACATTTTCTTTGATCAGCGAGGCGAGATTAGCTGTAACCTAATTAACAACATGTATCATTCTTTAAATTGTACATGTTCAATTTTATAGTCATAACTAAATTACCAGATCCATTTAAACAACAGTTGATGCAGCTTAGAAAACGAACATGACTTGTTTGGGGTTTTTAATATTTTAATTGAAAGACAGAAAAAATATAATGACTAAAATGTCCAAATTTAATGTAAGTAAACGTCCTAAATAAAATACTAACAGTTTCCGACATTATTAAATAAAATTGGCGATTTTATTATATGTATTTTTTCAACTTTGTCCGTGTTTTAAGAAACATAGTTGTACAAATGTATAAAAGGCAATCGTTATTATGGCTTTAATTCGGTTTTTATTTTCACCAGATGTGTAAGTAAACCATTAATTATAAAATAAGGACAGAACAAATGCTATCATTTTCAGCAGTCTTCATTTTTTAGAAACAGATTTATTAAAACATACATTTATATATGCATAACTATTTAAATAACATTTGTAATCGTAATTGAGCGAACGTACAATTTCCAAATAGAGATATTTTTTGTTTAATTCCGAACATTTTCATAAGACAAGTGAAATAAAAAATATAAATCGACCGCTGTTAATAAATTAACAATAATAATTACCAGGCGTTGTGACAGTCGTATTTTGTCTGATACAACAGAGAAAATGTCTGTGACAGGCATTTTTGACGGATACAACGGTAACGCCGCTGTAACAGACGATTTTTGACTGAGTCAACGGAAAAAATGCTGCGACAGACATTTTTTGACTGATACAACGGATACGCCGTTGTAACAGAAAAATTTTGACTGCGCCAACGGACAAGATATGTCCGTGACAGGCATTAAATGACTGTCACAGTAAAAATTCAGACATTTTTGCAGTCATTGGCAGTCAATCTCAGTCAGTGACAGACGAAAAACGACTGCAACTGGTATTTACAGTCATTTTTAGCCAGTAGTGTAGTAGAACTTTTGTTTCGATTTAATATTTTCGAATTTTGACTTGATGTCTGAGTCCATGCTCTCCGGTTTCAAAAGTTCAGTTCATGTCGGTAGAGTATTGTGCGGTCTTCTGCAGGAGACAAGCTTAGAGTTTCTAGAGGTGTTGTACGATAGTCCAGCAAACTTTAATAAGTGTTTATCGTCCGATTTTCACCAAAGTTTCTGAAAGGTTTGAGTCGCTCTGTATGTGGGCGTGTGAGCTGTCCGTACACTCATGCGTGTACTGGGAGCATTTTGGAAAGGTATAGAATTATGTACAGGCAGATTTTATTATTCTTTGAAAAATCATTATGATGATTCCATTATAAATGGATCTCGAAACAAGAGGAAGAGCAATGTTCAAGGTCGCCCATGTCATCATAAAAAATGTGAAAGTTCAGTGATAATCCATTCAGGTGTCCTGAATTTATATCCTTGAAACCAAAGATGTACGGAGCGAATCTAATCTAGTGAATAACGTATAACAAATATTGTTTTGGACCTTGTTGTCACCTTTCATAATACATTTTCAATTCGAAATTCAAAAGAAGTGATACAAGTGAAATGAACTTGCTCTTCTGAGTAAGTATGTATTTACTGAATTATCAAATGTCTGTCTTATCAAATGCGCACCGGAATGGGTTATCAAATGCGCTTGGACTGAGTTAATGTCACACGTATACATTATCAGTTACCTACGTTATTACCCGGGTGTATGGAAATTGTACCACCTGAAAGTACTTCTGTTCAGCCTGAGGCGAAGCCGAAGGCTGTCCAGAAGTACTTTCAGGCGGTACAATTTCCATACACCCGGGTTATAACGTAGGTAACGGATTTATCCCCGGCTAACAAGTGTAAAAGGCTGAAAATAGGTTCTTTTGTCGTCAGAAATTGCTAAATGGACAACGTCATCACAGTTGCTCACAAAAAATTATACGTTTTTTATGAAGAAAATGCCCATTTTACCAAGTCGAGGATGTTACCTTTGGTAACAACCTCAGACTTAGCGAGTTTAAAGAGTTTTTATTTTGTTTTACATTGTTTTTCCTACTTTCGGTATTTTGGTGCCTCAAGTCACGCTATCATAACGTCAACAGACTATGACGTCAAGTTCCGATTTAATTCATATTTATGTGTGTCAGTGTGAATATAGGGCATCTACAGTGTTTGAAACGAAGTACAAATACAAATACAAAAAGACAGAAATGTTCATTTGTGGAATAACATACACTGGTACTCTAGAAGATACATTAGCAACGCACAAACAATACACCCTGCGACGTTAGCAACGAAGACGGGGGCATGGGATTTGTACCGACGTGTAACCAACCAATCAAAAGTCCGCATTTGTTGCAAGCCGGGGATAAGATGTAGTTTACCCTGTAATTATCATTGTTTAACACTTTTAATCAAACGGTTTTGGATGGGAGTGTTGTTGATCGTAATTTTATCAATTTTACATGAAATTTGACGTGCCTTTAAACGCACAAATAATGCTGCAGATTCATTTCATGCTCATTTTAATGCCTATTTTTTTGCTTCGCCACCATCAATCTACATTTACATGGATGTAATCTAAAAAGTTCATGCAGTGACATTCGTAAAAATCCGTAGCTCTTATCAGCAGGCAACGGCCAGAAAATCTGAACATGAACGAACTTTGCGATATCACAAATTACCAGATGCTGGAGACATTTCCCGTTTGGTGCTTCCCACTACATCCTTCTTGTTTTCAGGGGCGGATACAGGATTTTCGAAAGGGGGGACGTAAAAAGGGGATATCGGAAAAGGAGAGCCACGAAGAGGTCCCCCGCGCCTCGCAGACGCGCATTTACGGCAGGGGGTCTCGAAAAAATGGTGTAAAATCCTGCATTCTCGCAATTTCCAAGCATCAAAATGAATTTATTTAACACAAGGTTTTTATAGTGTTCAGTAACCTTTATTTGGTACATTATACAACAGAGATATCATAATAAACGAATTAGTACCGTTAATGCATTAATTTATGGCGAGGGCGAGCGGGGATTACATTTTTGCCTTTGGCGCTGGTTGTTACCCTCCCTGTTCTCTTTTTTTTTCCTTTCCTGTTTTTAAAGGGGGCGTACGCCACTTACGCCACCACCTCCATGGATCCGCCACTGGTTTTAATGTATAAGTTCAATGTTGTTATGCCCTGAACTCTACTACAAAATAGAATAGAATACACAGAATTATCACATGTAAAGTACAGGTGATTAGTGCGCATTTGATATACAAAAGCGTGTGCAAACGATAAAATCAAAGTGCGCAATCGATATACGAAAGTGCGCATTCGATAAACTCCCGTACAGGGCATGTACCCTGTGAGCATTGACGGAGCTTGCCAAACATGGTCCAGATTCAGTTTGAAACGCTAATTTATTGCGTTTACCATGCAACTTTGACAATGCGCAGGCCCTTCCCATCATCCACGAGGGTATACCACTAGTACTCAAAATGCTCCTAATACATGTAGGTATAAGACTGAATTGCATAAAGTCAATATAGGGCATGTACCCTGTAAGCAGTGGCGTAGCTTGCCAAACATGGTTGCCAAACATGGTCCCGATTCAGTTTGAAACGCTAATTTATTGCGTTTACCATGCAACTTTGACAATGCGCAGAACCCTCCCATCATCCACGAGGGTATACCACTAGTACTCAAAATGCTCCTAATACATGTAGGTATAAAACTGAATTGCATATAGTCAATATAGGGAATGTACCCTGTGAGCAGTGACTTAGCTTGCCAAATATGGTCCCGATTTAGTTTGAAACGCTGATTTATTGCGTTTACCATGCAACTTTGACAATGCGCAGGCCCCTCCCATCATCCACGAGGGTATACCACTAGTACTCAAAATGCTCCTAATACATGTAGGTATAAAACTGAATTGCATAGTCAATATAGGGCATGTACCCTGTAAGCAGTGGCGTAGCTTGCCAAACATGGTCCCGATTCAGTTTGAAACGCTAATTTATTGCGTTTACCATGCAACTTTGACAATGCGCAGGCCCCTCCCATCATCCACGAGGGTATACCACTAGTACTCAAAATGCTCCTAATACATGTAGGTATAAGATTGAATTGCATATAGTCAATATAGGGAATGTACCCTGTGAGCAGTGACGTAGCTTGCCAAATATGGTCCCGATTTAGTTTGAAACGCTGATTTATTGCGTTTACCATGCAACTTTGACAATGCGCAGGCCCCTCCCATCATCCACGAGGGTATACCACTAGTACTCAAAATGCTCCTAATACATGTAGGTATAAAACTGAATTGCATAGTCAATATAGGGCATGTACCTTGTAAGCAGTGGCGTAGCTTGCCAAACATGGTCCCGATTCAGTTTGAAACGCTAATTTATTGCGTTTACCATGCAACTTTGACAATGCGCAGGCCCCTCCCATCATCCACGAGGGTATACCACTAGTACTCAAAATGCTCCTAATACATGTAGGTATAAGATTGAATTGCATATAGTCAATATAGGGAATGTACCCTGTGAGCAGTGACTTAGCTTGCCAAATATGGTCCCGATTTAGTTTGAAACGCTGATTTATTGCGTTTACCATGCAACTTTGACAATGCGCCTGCCCCTCCCATCATCCACGGGGGTATAACACAGACAGACTCGAAATCGAATCCCACCATATGGGACCACTACTTGAGGCTGCATACAAAATTTCAGAACCCTACGATTAATAGTCTCTGAGGAAACTGTGACGGAAATTTTGATCACTGACATTATACCCATCGCAACTTCGTTGCTTATGTATAAACATGAGGACATTTTCACACTGAGGACTTGCGATGCATGACCTAAAATATTGACAAACTATAATTGTAGTTGACAGTTTTTACAAGAAAATGCACGGCAATAATGATTTTTGTTCAGAATTGTGTAAATTGTGGTGTATATAGTCTTCCATTGAGCATTGTACTAGGATCCATTGTTTCATAAGCCCGAATTGAAAAAGTTTGCAACGGACTGATAAACAGTCCAGCACTCCAAAAGGCAGTATAAAAACACAAACTACACGTATGTGAGTCTTGTATATGATCCAGCCCACTACCAGTATACCTAGTCAGCAGTGTTGACTTGAGTCGGGAATCTCGGATACATACACCAAATGAGGACATTTTCACACTGAGGACTTGCAATGCACGACCTAAAATATTGACAAACTAAAATTGTATCTACAGTTTTTACAAGAAAATGCACGGCAATAATGATTTTTTGTTCAGAAATATGTAAATTATAGTCTTCCATTGAGCATTGTACTAGAATCCATTGTTTCATTGGCCCGAAAAGCTTTACAACGGACTGACAAACAGTCCAGCATTCCAAAAGCAGTATATAAACACAAACTGTGATGTTGGTCTGGTATGTGATCCAGCCCGCTACGAGTATTCACTATACATACTCAGCAGTGTTCTTTTAAGTGGGAGAATATCTGATACACACGCCAAAATGAGGACATTTTCACACTGAGGACTGGTGATGTGCTACTTTAAAACATTGTACCTCACTTCCGTGACGGTTCACCTGATAGAGGAGGAACTTACTTAGCATACAATATAATTAACAACCTATAACTGGTGACATTTATCAAAACTAGAACGTGCATGACAATAATTAATTTTGCACTTAATTGTGAAAATCATGGTGGATTAAAGTTCAAAACAACGAATAATTCATCATGATAAATTTTTCTATAGGGCAGTGAAGGTTTCAATCAGGCTAACAGAAGATGCCAGAAAAAAAGGCATTCCAAGTCTCAAACGATTTCCACGGAGTTTAGAACGTGATCCGACCCATTACTTGTATAACTAGAAATGGAGCTGTTCATGGATAGCAAATATCGCCTGCCATATTAGTTTTTGGTAAACAGGAAGTAGATGTGCTGTAGCCATAAAATCTTACACAGCATAGTAGTATGGTATGAAGACTCCTGTAAATTTTCAATTCTCAGCGTCAAAATACTAGTAGCTCCTACGTAAAGCGTGACGGAAATTTGTGTGACGCAGGACGAAGGATGGTCTCAAAGGGATCATAAAGTCACCAATAGGCCCATACATTTCAAGAAAACATCTTTGTCACATGTGGCCCATGGTGCTTATACGATGGTATTTTGAAAATAAGCCCATTTAAGGGTCCCAAAATATTAAATTTATAAAGTACTCATCATAAGCTTTCAAAGGATATGTCATGTGCCTATCTTAACTTTGAATTTTGACCCCTATGAGACTACATCCATTGCAAAAAGGGTGTTCTGGGGGTTCCAAATTATAAAATTCATAGAGTACTAATCACAGGCTATCTAACGATATGTTACATGCCTACCTTCCTAAAACTTTGAATTTTTACCCCGGTGGCCACACCCTTCCCATGGGAGGTTTACAAAGGCCAGATAAAAGTCAGAGAAATCATGTAATACTGTGGACAAATATTTTAATAATCATTTTTTAATATGAACAAGCTTCAACAATATTATCATTTCATCATCAATAACAAATTTAAATTCCATAAGCTTTAATCTCGAATTTCAATTTAGAAACACACATAAACCCTTAATTTCATATCTAGCAACAAATATAAACTCTTAAAATTTCATATCTAGCAACGAATATAAACTTTGATTTCATATCTAGCAACACATATAAACTTTGATTTCATATCTAGTAACAAATATAAACTCTTCATTTCATATCTAGCAACACATATAAACTTTAATTTCATATCTAGCAACACATATAAACTTTGATTTCATATCTAGCAACACATATAAACTATGATTTCATATCTAGCAACACATATAAACTATGATTTCATATCTAGCAACACATATAAACTTTGATTTCATATCTAGCAACACATATAAACTTTGATTTCATATCTAGCAACACACATAAACTTTGATTTCATATCTAGCAACACATATAAACTATGATTTCATATCTAGCAACACATATAAACTATGATTTCATATCTAGCAACACATATAAACTATGATTTCATATCTAGCAACACATATAAACTTTGATTTCATATCTAGCAACACATATAAACTTTGATTTCATATCTAGCAACACATACAAACTTTGATTTCATATCTAGCAACAAATATAAGCTCTTAATTTCATATCAAGCAACACATATAAACTTGATTTCATATCTAGCAACACATATAAACTTTGATTTCATATCTAGCAACACATATACTTTTATTTCATATCTAGCAACACATATAAACGTTGATTTCATATCTAGCAACAAAAAAAAACTCTTAATTTCATATCTAGCAACACATATAAACTTTGATTTCATATCTAGCAACACATATAAACTTTGATTTCAAATCTAACATATAAACTCTTAATTTCATATATAACAATATTTCATAATTCACAACATATATACAAATGTATTTATAAAAAGCTACGCCGAGCGCAGCAAGTTGGAACTCTGTACGTTGGGGGACCAATATGGATAGTCTATTGTATTTTGTCACATTCAGCCCATGGTGGACTGACTAAACACTTTTGTCACATGCGGCCCATGGTGGACTTACTATATATTTTTACACATTCATCAATCAGTTTAATAGATAAAATATTAACTGAAACAGTTACAAATTAAATGCATTTTTGTCATTTCTACCCCAATAGCTCAAATTCTATAAATTATAGCTGAAATATGTTGGCATATTACTGAAATTTCTCAATTCAAAGTACATTGTCGAAAAAAAAATCATTCAAATCGGATAAGAAATAAAAATTTTATGCATTTTCAAAATTGGTATTTTCTTCCCTTTTGACCCCTAATTACTCGAAAACGGTAAGAGATAGTTCAAATCTGCTGACATACTAATGAGAGCTCTTGATTAGAGCTACATTTTCGAAAAAAAATCATTCAAATTGGATAAGAAATAAAAATTCTATGAACTTTGGAAAATTGCGTTTTTGGCCCCTTTGACCCCTTACATCTCGAAAACAATAAAGAGATAAATAAAATCTGAATGTAAAATACAGGCAGGGATTTCCACAAGGAATCTAATGCATAAAAATTTTTTAAAATCGGACCACAAATAAAAAAGTTGATTGTTTGGGTTTGGCCCCTTTTTGACCGCTTGCAAGTCAAACGAGGTCAAAGATACGTCAAATCCATTGGCAGAATTTTATAAGGGTCACAAAGAAGAAAAAAATCATCAAAATCGGATAAGAAACAAACATTCTACAGTAGGTTTGTTAATACAACCATTTTGGACCCTAATTTAAAAACGGTAGGGGCCACACCCCCAAAAAACCAATAGGGAGCTTGCTCTAATAGATACTATCATCATATTACAATTGCAGAACAATCCGACAACTAGAACTAAAGTTATCATTAGGCCTAACATGTAAATGCATGATAAATATTGAATGTTTAATATGTTTGAGTGCCAAAAAACAATCATTTAACACGTAACCATTTAGCCATTGTATTTTTACCTCCTTTAACACTTTTAGTTTGATTTTTCTTAACAGCCTTTGTGCAGCTTTCTGTTCATGGAGACAATTTTATTTCTTATAAAATCCAACCATTCTCCATGTCCTATTTTTTAATACAGCATTTTTTTCAATAAGTTGTTCACATTCCCTCTTTCCTGGTAACCCTTTAAGAGCGAGATGGCTCCTAAATTCTCTCTCAGTGCATCTTTTTTCATCTGCTGTCCATGGATGTCTTTCCTTTCAAATTGCATTTTCCTTTGTTTTTCCCTAAAAGAGATTAAAGAAAAACAATATTATTATAGACCCCAACCCAGAAGTCACCTCCTGATTGAATGGCACGTATTTCGAACCGCACGAAAAGCTACCTTTATTCATTCTACCATCATACTAAATTATTTTTCCAATCAGTCAAATAGTGTGAGAGATTACCCCTTTTTCAATTTTGGACGGCGGCCATTTTGAAAATGGCGCTGTTACAGATTGACTTAAGCTATCAATCAAAAACCATAAAACAACAAAGAAACACATGATTGCATTATTGACAAAATTGAACTCTCAAAATTACAATCTACAATTTCACGTGATGTATCTAGACGGTTACTATCCTTAAAAAACGATGCTTTCTCGGCTACAATCCACAAATGCCACGGTTACTATCAGCAATTTTGTTTACATCATTGTCAAGAAAATTATTCTTCCACTCAGCATAAAAGTTAGTAAATTGTGTTTGACTTTTTATGGAAGGTTAAGTATTTTTCTCTAACGTTTTGACCAATAGTATTTGAATCTACTGTGAATGTAAGCACAAAGAGAGGGGAAATAGCAAAAATGCTAAGTCATCGATTTTTGGCATCTATTACTATCAAGTAATTTGCCTGTTACTTACAAAATTAGAAAGATAAATATACAGGTCGGTAATTTTTGCATCTAAAATATCCATTGGATGTATGCTCTGTGTTTCAATATCTTTAATTATTTTCGAAATTACGCCTTAGACTTCAAAATAAAACTTTTTGGTGGAGAAAAAATACCACAGATCGTTACAAATATATATCAGGTCTTCCGTGAACGTTTCAGAATGTTGAAATTTATTGAAATCGCCGAGAAAAGCCAAAGAATGCAGCTGTCTTATTCGTATTTTACAAATAGTAACAGTAGCTTTTTACAGATGGTAAGTTGGCGGGACATTAAAAATTGATTTTTTTGGGTGTGGTCCTTTTTGGTCCCTTAACTTGAACATGTTGAAAAGGGTAAGAGTTATCATCTTGATTTTTGTTCGCAACACATATCTCATAAATTCTACAACATGGCAGTTTCATGAAGATGTGCCAAGACCGGATACGAATTCTGCACAGACGGACAGACAAAGTGATCCCTATATACACCCAAACTTTGTTTGCAGTGGTATAGAAATAAAATTCCAATTTTAACTACCTTTAGCAAGGCAATTTGGTAAGAGGTCGTGTCTATGTGACACCCTTTCGAATAGAACCTTTCCACAAGTTCGGTCGAATTTCACTAGAATGGAGCCATCCATGGATAATAGGGTTTCTGCAACACTTTGAATGAACAAAACAATTATTTAATAGACCTTACCAAGTGTAACAGCAATATATTCTTCTACAGCGTCATAATCTTCATCATCATAATATATGACGTGCTTTTTCGATGGTCTCCAATCTTCAGCTTTATCATCATCATAATCATCCACCTCTGTCATGTCTGCTTGCTGGTGATAACTTGAGCGTAAACCTATCAATACATATAAATTTCTAAAAATGAAGTTATTTCTTTTCGTAATGAGAAGAACAGAATAATAGTCTGCTTGACCCTGTTTAAAGTTTTTAAAAATATCGGTCAAAGACCCAAAAGTCTGAATTCTATCAAACAGAAAGTAGATGTCTGACATACCCGAAAACAGATCCATTCATATGAGACCCCCATCTGAGGCTGCATACAAAATTTCATAACCCTACAATCAGTAGTTTCTAAGAAAACTGCTATGAAATTTTTTTCCTTGCCTGGCCACCCATCATTCACCATACTATAACCCGTTTTCACTTTCTTGAAATTCTGGTTAATATAATGTGAAATTCATCTTAAGGCAAAAGAAAAAACCACATTTTGCATATGTATTATTTCACACAAGTAGAACCCTTTCATGGTAACCATATGGTGATCACCATACAAATTTAAGAACCTTAGTGAGCCTGCTCACATACCCCTCGGGTTTCGCTATTTGACGTAAACAAACATTAAGATCTGACTTACCTTTGCAGAGAAACCAACTAATAAAAAAGGTGAACCTAAAAGGTGACCTATGGCAAAGTTGATGGGACATTAAAACACCAACTTAGTACACCATATCCAAAGTAACTATAGGCTTAGAATGTCTATAAGACAACAGATGGCCCACCTCCTGTCATCAAAACTTTTTGTAGGTATATACTGTAGCCAAGATATGAACCTTAACTAAGAACTAAACCAAAGTGTTACGCATGTACGGACGGACAGACAATGGTCAAACTATACATGTATTTCTGGCCCACATACACAGTTGGACCATAAACATCATGGCAAATTTCGTCAAATTCTGTACAGCAGTTTTAGAGAAGATGTTTGAATAATTGTTTATGCAACATAATGGAGGACAGATAGCAGAGAAGAGACGCCAAGTGAAGACAATAGCTTAGGTGGTCAGATGAGCTGAAAATCAACCATTTTTATCAAGTAGAGGCCCCTCCTGCAAATTTTCTAAAGGGGAGACCTGAATTGAAAGTGACACGGGTTAAACGTGACAGTGTCATCATAATAAGATCTACCTCTTTTTCTTGTAGGTCTTCATGATCTGCTTCAGTATCTATGAACAAAATATGAATATATATATTTTACAATGCAAATTGAAATCCATGGGGATCACGAGTCCTCCTGGGACAAGCTCCTGTAAGGAATATTGATGGTGTAAAGTACTATTCAGAGTTGTAACACTCAGCGTAGCTTTTTATTTGATAATGATCCATATGCTTATTCTACTGTGTGCTTTGTGCTACGTGAAACATGTTGTAACACCACAAAATAGAATCTAAATCAGAATGCTTGACTTGTGCAAAATACGAAAACAAAGAAATGATAAAACGTCCAATTTTGCTTTGACCGAATAACTTAATTTTTTTAGCTTATGAAAAAATTTATTCTTAACCAAGAAAGTCTAGAATATGTTCAAGGGAAAGCAAAGGATTTGAGCATGTACTGAAAGAAATTTAACATTGTTCCTAATGCTGCTAACTTCAAAACCACAAATTTAAAGAGAAATCACACTAACTACTATCAATATTCAGAATGTTCTGAAACTTTGAATGTGCATTCTTGATAATCATGATTTTCAGATTAGGCCAAATACAATTTTAAAAAAGTGTGGTTCTGGTCACCCTGCTGAAAAAATTAAGTTCTGTAGGTTGGGATTTTTATTTTATTCTTTTGAAACAATTTACTGGTACCTTGTTTTTCAAATTGATTTATTGGATCAATAAACAACCTTTTCTTACAGGATTTGCAAAATAGATGTGTTCTAAAATGAACAGGTTCAACAACTAGAGGCTCTCAGAGCCTGGGAAGCTCACATGGTATAGAATATTGCAGGGACATTTTCAGGTTAAATATGGAGAATCAAAAGTCCATAACTCCCAAATTTGTGATTCAATTTTCATGAAACTTTGAATGCCAGTAGAGCTGATGGTGCTGAACATTTTTGCTTCAGATATTTATAATCTATTTCTTACATTTTGCAAGATACAACCTCTAAAAAGTCAAAAATTGCAAAATTTGATTTCGGCTCTATCAGCACGTTATAAATCGGCCATGTTGCTACGTGCAACACGCAAAAACAAAAGTGTGATTTGTCTGATTCTTCAAGAACTAGTACTAATACTTTTCATTAAACCACAAAAATCCGTACCCACAAAAATAACCCTAACCCCCTTTTCCTATAAATTTCCAGTTATATTTATTACAAACCTCTTTCTTCTCTTGTTTGAATTTCAGCATGTTCAGTACTCTCATCATATGTCTCATCTTCATCAACTGCTTCAGTATCTATGAACAAAATAGCATTATGTCGTCTATAACAATTTTAAAATTTTTTTTATAGACAGGATGTAGATCAATCACTTTACAAAGTAAACTACTATGATGTAAAGGCATTTGTAAAGTTTAAGGCCTTTGCATTGTGTGCTTCCTGAAAAAAATTGCAAAGGAAGTACAAAAAAATGTAGGACAACCAAAGGACAGTCCCAAAGTATAGAGAGATATTAAGTTTCAGTTAACCAAAAAATTGAAATACATGTCTGTAGATTGCAGCTGCCTTTCATTAGGAAATTCAGAAAAATATGAGGGTTGATATGATTGTCCATTTATAGGTCAAAGTCATAACATATTTAACTTTAGAAATGATTATATCATTTCTTACATTTTTATATCCTGAGAAATCTGTTACAGAATATTGACATATACTGACTGATGGACCAATCTAAAACATTAAAATTACTGGCCACAAGTTTGGAGTGTAAGGCATAATATAAGTATGTATATAAGCATTACCCATGGCATCTTTCTTGAATCTTCTCCATAGTCGTATCTAATTTCCTCCCCTTCATCTATATCACGTGTGGCGAAAAGGCAAAGTCTTGGGTAATTCTTAATGAGTGTCAGTTTCATTTTTGCATTGCATTCAACTGTTCCCTCTGCAGCATCATTGATTAAGCCGCCTAGTCTTTCACAAATGGTACTCCTGGCATCAATACTTTAAATAAAATATGATTGAAATTATTGAGTCTTGAAAATCATTTGATGGCAGATCAGAAAAGTAACCAATGGTGACACATGGGTGATTGATCCCTTTACTAGAATTGTATAGTATTATGGCAAAGACTTAAGTTAATAGGACAATTTCATAAAAGGTCTTTCTAAACTAGAAACTTTGTCTATGAGACGAGGGATACCCTCCTGTTCTGCATATTTGACGTTAAAGGGCCTATTATAAAGGGGTTGAAAATTCCTCTAGTCCGACACCGAGGACTTGAGATTTTCAATTGGGGACTTGTCATTATTTCAGAGAAAAAAGTCCAGTGGACCTGCTGTTCAAAAGCTCACAGCATGAACAAAATACCACAAATATACAGACATCCTACATTTCTGCTCAAATAAAGTAAAATTTAACTCCAGGTTTGAATATTGACCTGCTAAAACATATCAAACATAAATTTGCACATTATCAAGGTTACTTTTTTCTCAATTTCAAAAATTCTTGACTTGATTTTGGACAATTTTGGGCTTGACAATACAGATTTGAAAAAAACTAGGGCATGGACATTCGACAGAAATTATCAACCCCTGCTAAACCAAGAAGTTAACCGAAGCCTTACATACATATATGTACAGACAGATGTGGTTGCGGTAAAGAAATTTTTAAGAGATAGGGTGGTGGCATTGCTAGGACAAATTCTTATCTATTTATCTCAAATTTGATGTTGAATGACTGAGATAACGTGAGAATTTAGCATTTAGCTGATTTGACTTAGTAAACAGGAGCTTATCATGTGATATCCCCAGCGTTGGTGTCCAGTTAGGAAGAATGTTAAAGTCCATTCCAGGATACTGACAAGGTCCACATTAATATATATATGGTATTATGGTATGAGTGATAAGCCTAGGGATACTAAGTACAATGTACATGTAAGTTATCCTACTACATATAGTACCTGAGATATTGACCTTAACCAAGAAATTAACTCAAGTATTATGTGCAGCCAAAGGTATAACTATATGCTCGAGCTCAATCCACTATTGTGGTTGGGCAATAAAAATATCAGAAGCCTATAATATTAGTTCATGAGAAATCTGATACAGAAATATTGCCAAATACTGACTGATGGACCAATCTAAAACATTATAATTACTCGCCACAAGTTTGGTGTGTAAGGCATAATACAAGTACGTATATAAGCATTACCCATGGCATCTTTCTTGAATCTTCTCCATAGTCGTATCTAATTTCCTCCACTTGATCTATATCACGTGTGGCGAAAAGGCAAAGTCTTGGGTAATTCTTAATGAGTGTCAGTTTCATTTTTGCATTGCATTCAACTGTTCCCTCTGCAGCATCTTTGATTAAGCCGCCTAGTCTTTCACAAATGGTACTCCTGGCATCAATACTTTGAATAAAATATGACTGAAATTATTGAGTCTTAAAAATCATTTGATGGCAGATCAGAAAAGTAACCAATGGTGACACATGGGTGATTGATCCCCTTACTAGAATTGTATAGTATTATGGCAAAGACTTAAGTTAATAAAAGGTCTTTGTAAACTAGAAACTTTGTCTATGAGACGAAGGATACCGTCCTGTTCTGGATATTGCACCTTAAAGGGCCTATTAAACAGGGGTTGAAAATTCCTCTAGTCTGACACCCAGGACTTGAGATTTTAAATTTGGGACTTGTCATTATTTCAGAGAAAAAAGTCCAGTGAACCTGCTGTTCAAAAGCTCACAGCATGAACAAAATACCACAAATATACAGACATTTCTACATTTTCTGCTCATATAAAGTAAAATTTAACTCCAGGTTTGAATATTGACCTGCTAAAACATATCAAACATAAATTTGCACATTATTAAGGTTACTTTTTTCTCAATTTCAAAAATTCTTGACTTGATTTTGGACAATTTTGGGCTTGACAATACAGATTTGAAAAAAACTAGGGCTTGGACATTCGACAGAAATTATCAACCCCTGCTAAACCAAGAAGTTAACCAAAGCCTTACATACATACATGTATATGTACAGACAGATGTGGTTGCGGTAAAGAAATTTTCAAGAGATAGGGTGGTGGCATTGCTAGGACAAATCCTTATCTATTTATCTCAAATTTGATGTTGAATGACTGAGATAACGTGACAGACAATGTGAGTAAATTAAAGAAGCTTTTATGATGTCAGGCCTTGAGTGAGAATTTAGCATTTTAGCTGATTTGACTTAGTAAACGGGAGTTTATCATGTGATATCCCCAGCGTTGGTGTCCAGTTAGGAAGAATGTTAAAGTCCATTCCAGGATACTGACAAGGTCCACATTAATATATATATGGTATTATGGTATGAGTGATAAGCCTAGGGATACTAAGTACAATGTACATGTAAGTTACCCTACTACATATAGTACCTGAGATATTGACCTTAACCAAGAAATTAACTCAAGTATTATGTGCAGCCAAAGGTATAACTATATGCTCGAGCTCAATCCACTATTGTGGTTGGGCAATAAAAATATCAGAAGCCTATAATATTAGTTCCTGAGAAATCTGTTACAGAAATATTGCCAAATACTGACTGATGGACCAATCTAAAACATTATAATTACTCGCCACAAGTTTGGTGTGTAAGGCATAATACAAATACGTATATAAGCATTACCCATGGCATCTTTCTTGAATCTTCTCCATAGTCGTATCTAATTTCCTCCCCTTCATCTATATCACGTGTGGCAAAAAGGCAAAGTCTTGGGTAATTCTTAATGAGTGTCAGTTTCATTTTTGCATTGCATTCAACTGTTCCCTCTGCAGCATCATTGATTAAGCCACCTAGTCTTTCACAAATGGTACTCCTGGCATCAATACTTTAAATAAAATATGACTGAAATTATTAAGTCTTGAAAATCATTTGATGGCAGATCAGAAAAGTAACCAATGGTGACACATGGGTGATTGATCCCCTTTATACTAGAATTGTATAGTATTATGGCAAAGACTTAAGTTAATAGGACAATTTCATAAAAGGTCTTTGTAAACTAGAAACTTTGTCTATGAGACGAGGGATACCGTCCTGTTCTGGATATTGCACCTTAAAGGGCCTATAAAACAGGGGTTGAAAATTCCTCTAGTCTGACACCCAGGACTTGAGATTTTAAATTTGGGACTTGTCATTATTTCAGAGAAAAAAGTCCAGTGGACCTGCTGTTCAAAGGCTCACAGCATGAACAAAATACCACAAATATACAGACATTTCTACATTTTCTGCTCATATAAAGTAAAATTTAACTCCAGGTTTGAATATTGACCTGCTAAAACATATCAAACATAAATTTGCACATTATTAAGGTTACTTTTTTCTCAATTTCAAAAATTCTTGATTTGATTTTGGACAATTTTGGGCTTGACAATACAGATTTGAAAAAAACTAGGGCTTGAACATTCGACAGAAATTATCAACCCCTGCTAAACCAAGAAATTAACCAAAGCCTTACATACATATATGTACAGACAGATGTGGTTGCCGTAAAGAAATTTTCAAGAGAAAGGGTGGTGGCATTGCTAGGACAAATTCTTATCTATTTATCTCAAATTTGATGTTGAAAGACGGAGATAACGTGACAGACAATGTGAGTAAATTAAAGAAGCTTTTACGATGTCAGGCCTTGAGTGAGAATTTAGCATTTTAGCTGATTTGACTTAGTAAACGGGAGCTTATCATGATATCCCCAGCGTTGGTGTCCAGTTAGGAAGAATGTTAAAGTCCATTCCAGGATACTGACAAGGTCCACATTAATATATATATGGTATTATGGTATGAGTGATAAGCCTAGGGATATTAAGTACAATGTTCAAGTATGTCTCTGATGCACTATCATTTTATCATTACAAATGAATGAATTAACCTTTAAGTTCAATTTCTTTTATAAATATTGGAAACATTCAAAATGATGATAAGGCCAATATAAAAAATTATCCTACATTCTCACTCATCCCGTCTTGTCATAATTTTTTCATATGCCTCAAAAAATTATTTAGACTTTTTGTCAAATTTTGTCATGTTTACTTGCATTTCTTGCATTTCCCACCAAAATGGATAAAAAAAAAATAAAATTTGTCCCCCGGACCCAAATTTTGCAAAAAGTTGGATGAGATTCTAAGAATTATTTTATTATGGCCTAATGAATTTTGATTTTTATAAACAGAATTAACATACCATTGGAATCTACCGTTATATCGGTAAGCAAAGACATAACAGTTTCCATTATGTTCCCCCGAGTTTTCCTTCATTTTCATCAATTCTCTCGCCAACATATTCCAGGATAAAATCACCCTTTTTAAAACTTTTTTTGGCCAACACACCAAAACCTATAACAATAAAGAAGTGGAGCAGTTGTAAACAACAGCTAATCCATGCGTCCGTTAATAATTAAGTCAGGTGGAACATGAAATTCAACGTAAAATAGTTCTGGTTGGCACATGTATGTCAGTTACTACCAAAGATGTACCCACCTAGCAAATATCACTCTTTACCACTGATAGTTGCTGAGATATATACATGTACCTTAACCAAACCTTTAACCAAAGTTGCTCATGCTGAAAATATAGGTCAAGGTGACCTTATTATGGTATGATGTTGGCTACTACCCAAGATGTATCCGTTGACAAAATATCATCCCTCTATGACTTGTAGTTGCTGATGAGTTGGAAATACAACTGTCTCAGAAGAATACAAGAATATTTTGGCCATATAACATGTAAAAGATAAGAAACTAGAAATCCCACAAAGTCAGGAAGGGCCCAATTATAAAAAATCTTAGTTTTTCAAAAAATATTTGATGGAATTGCACAAAAATTAGTATACTGATGCTAATGCATATGCATACTAAATATGAATGGACTAGCCTTAGTAGTTCATGTTAAACTACAATTGTGGATGCCACCGCCAACTCTTACATCTACATTGGTTATTATGAAAAATTTCAGTCAGTGGACAGTGACTGCCAGGGCATGGGTACGAAATCGGCATAAATATGAACCATACTGATGCTAATGCATATGCATATGCATAATAAAAATATCAGAAGTCTATAATATTAGTTCCTGAGAAATCTGATACAGAAATTTTGCCAAATACTGACTGATGGACCAATCTAAAACATTATAATTACTCGCCACAAGTTTGGTGTGTAAGGCATAATACAAGTACGTATATAAGCATTACCCATGGCATCTTTCTTGAATCTTCTCCATAGTCGTATCTAATTTCCTCCCCTTCATCTATATCACGTGTGGCAAAAAGGCAAAGTCTTGGGTAATTCTTAATGAGTGTCAGTTTCATTTTTGCATTGCATTCAACTGTTCCCTCTGCAGCATCATTGATTAAGCCGCCTAGTCTTTCACAAATGCTACTCCTGGCATCAATACTTTAAATAAAATATGACTGAAATTATTGAGTCTTGAAAATCATTTGATGGCAGATCAGAAAAGTAACCAATGGTGACACATGGGTGATTGATCCCCTTACTAGAATTGTATAGTATTATGGCAAAGACTTAAGTTAATAGGACAATTTCATAAAAGGTCTTTGTAAACTAGAAACTTTGTCTATGAGACGAGGGATACCGTCCTGTTCTGGATATTGCACCTTAAAGGGCCTATAAAACAGGGGTTGAAAATTCCTCTAGTCTGACACCCAGGACTTGAGATTTTAAATTTGGGACTTGTCATTATTTCAGAGAAAAAAGTCCAGTGGACCTGCTGTTCAAAGGCTCACAGCATGAACAAAATACCACAAATATACAGACATTTCTACATTTTCTGCTCATATAAAGTAAAATTTAACTCCAGGTTTGAATATTGACCTGCTAAAACATATCAAACATAAATTTGCACATTATTAAGGTTACTTTTTTCTCAATTTCAAAAATTCTTGACTTGATTTTGGACAATTTTGGGCTTGACAATACAGATTTGAAAAAAACTAGGGCTTGGACATTCGACAGAAATTATCAACCCCTGCTAAACCAAGAAGTTAACCAAAGCCTTACATACATATATGTACAGACAGATGTGGTTGCCGTAAAGAAATTTTCAAGAGATAGGGTGGTGGCATTGCTAGGACAAATTCTTATCTTTTTATCTCAAATTTGATGTTGAATGACAGACAATGTGAGTAAATTAAAGAAGCTTTTACGATGTCAGGCCTTGAGTGAGAATTTAGCATTTTAGCTGATTTGACTTAGTAAACGGGAGCTTATCATGATATCCCCAGCGTTGGTGTCCAGTTAGGAAGAATGTTAAAGTCCATTCCAGGATACTGACAAGGTCCACATTAATATATATATGGTATTATGGTATGAGTGATAAGCCTAGGGATACTAAGTACAATGTTCAAGTATGCCTCTGATGCACTATCATTTTATCATTACAAATGAATGAATCTGTGGAAGAATTCAATATTCGGACACAAAGTGTGACATTAAAAGTAAAAAAAATATGTCCTTTTTTATATAATATGTGGTTGTTTTCTTAAAGTACTATATTTTCAGTTTTAGAAAACCTAGGTGGATAGATAAATTGTGTCTCTTGTCACATACAATTTTGATTTTTTACATACCACCATTTGTCCGTTCTGTTGGTTACATGGTGTCCAAGTACCACTCACTTTATTCATATATGTAATCATATTGCTGTTTCCTTGTGTTTAATAATATTTTGAACTAAAACACAACTGAACACCTGTCTTAATTTGAGAAAACTCAAATCCTGGGATTTAATAAGGTCCATACAAGTTTAGGACACAGTTACTTACAAACGCTCAAGTGATTGTACATTTTCATTTTAGATTTCTGAAAAGTGTTCTTGTGAAATCAACAAGAGGAAGAATTTATTATCTGGCTCAAAACTAAGAAAAACACTTTCTGTAATTTTCTTCACAAGATTTTATGGGAATTGAAAGAAAATAGTGAATGTTTGTTTAGAACATGGACACCAACAATATTTTTTTCATTGGGGTCAAATATGGGGTCGTATGTAATGAACAGAACGACATCCTTTTCTGTGTGTAGCTCTGATTTCGGCTAATTCGTTCTTAATTAATACAACATGGCTATCGTTAGATTTAACTATTACTCATACATTATTGTGTATAACTATTGTCTTAAGTCTTTATTCGTGAGTTCAAACAACGTTCGTAACATTAGACACAAATTTTGTTTCGTCGTCGTAATGAAGGCAACTATTTAGTTTTAATATTAATTGTGATTAGGTCACCGTTCAAAATCAAAACAACAACACACTTTACAATAGTTTAAATGTCTCAAGACTACTATTTTTGGTTCAGCAGCTGTTTTAAACGACAATGCGTTATGTTCGTAACATCGGACTATACACGTCATTACCGAAGAAAGCAATGCAAATGATCCTAATAAACAAAGATTAATGCATGAAAATGTCGTAAAATCCATCTTAACTTGACAAAAGCAATAATGAATGCTACATTATTCTTAAATTATATCTGCTTCATAAGTTAACTGTAAAAATTGTTGAAATTTCGTACATCGTTACGTTCGTCACCCATCTCCATCATGCGGACACGACAGGAAAAGTGTGAATTACGTCACGCTTTATTGTGCACAAGTTGAGACCAATGCGAAATTGCGGAAACCACCTTGTCTATTAATAGAATCAAAAACCTATTAACGCTATAGTGTGGTATCATTACCAATTAACAGGTAAAGTTACGTTCGTAACTTTCTGACGACAAAATTCAGCTTTGATAGAAAATTATAATTATACCTGCACTTGACTTCAGATAATGAAACTGATAACGTTTCATGCTTAAAACCTTTCAATACCTGCTAGGAAATGACTTTCTAAGACAGTACTTCTTAGGAGTATTCATAATGTTAATTTTGGTTTAGCCCTTCATGTGGACACTAAAAGTTACATACGTAACACACATTTTTATGACTCAATAAAAATATTTCTAAGCATCAAAAATATACAAAAAGGAATGAAAATGAAAGTAAAATTATATATTTATCATTAAAACTTAAATTTGATCAGTAGAGATTAAACATGGGCTCACACCAACAATACCTGACATACCATGTTCTCCATGTCACATTTTCTTTTTTGATAAAGTGTGAATTGTGTTATTATTATTATTTTTAAATCCATAATACTTATCTTTCCATTTTGTATTTTTATTTTTTTTATTAAAATAACCATTGTGCTTTATGTTTTGATCTCATTTGGAAGTTTTAGTCTAAAAACTTAAAAGAAAACTTAGTTTTATTACTCAGCACCCCATATGTCTCAATATCAAATTCTTCCACATTAACCTTTAAGTTCAATTTCTTTTATAAATATTGGAAACATTCAAAATGATGATAAGGCCAATATAAAAAATTATCCTACATTCTCACTCATCCCGTCTTGTCATAATTTTTTCATATGCCTCAAAAAATTATTTAGACTTTTTGTCAAATTTTGTCATGTTTACTTGCATTTCTTGCATTTCCCACCAAAATGGATAAAAAAAAATAAAATTTGTCCACCCGGACCCAAATTTTGCAAAAAGTTGGATGAGATTCTAAGAATTATTTTATTATGGCCTAATGAATTTATGATTTTTATAAACAGAATTAACATACCATTGGAATCTACCGTTATATCGATAAGCAAAGACATAACAGTTTCCATTATGTTCCCCGAGTTTTCCTTCATTTTCATCAATTCTCTCGCCAACATATTCCAGGATAAAATCACCCTTTTTAAAACTTTTTTTGGCCAACACACCAAAACCTATAACAATAAAGAAGTGGAGCAGTTGTAAACAACAGCTAATCCATGCGTCCGTTAATAATTAAGTCAGGTGGAACATGAAATTCAACGTAAAATAGTTCTGGTTGGCACATGTATGTCAGTTACTACCAAAGATGTACCCACCTAGCAAATATCACTCTTTACCACTGATAGTTGCTGAGATATATACATGTACCTTAACCAAACCTTTAACCAAAGTTGCTCATGCTGAAAATATAGGTCAAGGTGACCTTATTATGGTATGATGTTGGCTACTACCCAAGATGTATCCGTTGACAAAATATCATCCCTCTACGACTTGTAGTTGCTGATGAGTTGGAAATACAACTGTCTCAGAAGAATACAAGAATATTTTGGCCCTATAACATGTATAAGATAAGAAACTAGAAATCCCACAAAGTCAGGAAGGGCCCAATTATAAAAAATCTTAGTTTTTCAAAAAATATTTGATGGAATTGCACAAAAATTAGTATACTGATGCTAATGCATATGCATACTAAATATGAATGGACTAGCCTTAGTAGTTCATGTTAAACTACAATTGTGGATGCCACCGCCAACTCTTACATCTACATTGAGTATGAAAAATTTCAGTCAGTGGACAGTGACTGCCAGGGCATGGGTACGAAATCGGCATAAATATGAACCATACTGATGCTAATGCATATGCATATGCATAATAAAAATATCAGAAGCCTATAATATTAGTTCCTGAGAAATCTGATACAGAAATTTTGCCAAATACTGACTGATGGACCAATCTAAAACATTATAATTACTCGCCACAAGTTTGGTGTGTAAGGCATAATACAAATACGTATATAAGCATTACCCATGGCATCTTTCTTGAATCTTCTCCATAGTCGTATCTAATTTCCTCCCCTTCATCTATATCACGTGTGGCAAAAAGGCAAAGTCTTGGGTAATTTTTAATGAGTGTCAGTTTCATTTTTGCATTGCATTCAACTGTTCCCTCTGCAGCATCATTGATTAAGCCGCCTAGTCTTTCACAAATGCTACTCCTGGCATCAATACTTTAAATAAAATATGACTGAAATTATTGAGTCTTGAAAATCATTTGATGGCAGATCAGAAAAGTAACCAATGGTGACACATGGGTGATTGATCCCCTTACTAGAATTGAATAGTATTATGGCAAAGACTTAAGTTAATAGGACAATTTCATAAAAGGTCTTTGTAAACTAGAAACTTTGTCTATGAGACGAGGGATACCGTCCTGTTCTGGATATTGCACCTTAAAGGGCCTATAAAACAGGGGTTGAAAATTCCTCTAGTCTGACACCCAGGACTTGAGATTTTAAATTTGGGACTTGTCATTATTTCAGAGAAAAAAGTCCAGTGGACCTGCTGTTCAAAGGCTCACAGCATGAACAAAATACCACAAATATACAGACATTTCTACATTTTCTGCTCATATAAAGTAAAATTTTACTCCAGGTTTGAATATTGACCTGCTAAAACATATCAAACATAAATTTGCACATTATTAAGGTTACTTTTTTCTCAATTTCAAAAATTCTTGACTTGATTTTGGACAATTTTGGGCTTGACAATACAGATTTGAAAAAAACTAGGGCTTGGACATTCGACAGAAATTATCAACCCCTGCTAAACCAAGAAGTTAACCAAAGCCTTACATACATATATGTACAGACAGATGTGGTTGCCGTAAAGAAATTTTCAAGAGATAGGGTGGTGGCATTGCTAGGACAAATTCTTATCTTTTTATCTCAAATTTGATGTTGAATGACGGAGATAACGTGACAGACAATGTGAGTAAATTAAAGAAGCTTTTACAATGTCAGGCCTTGAGTGAGAATTTAGCATTTTAGCTGATTTGACTTAGTAAACAGGAGCTTATCATGATATCCCCAGCGTTGGTGTCCAGTTAGGAAGAATGTTAAAGTCCATTCCAGGATACTGACAAGGTCCACATTAATATATATATGGTATTATGGTATGAGTGATAAGCCTAGGGATACTAAGTACAATGTTCAAGTATGCCTCTGATGCACTATCATTTTATCATTACAAATGAATGAATTAACCTTTAAGTTCAATTTCTTTTATAAATATTGGAAACATTCAAAATGATGATAAGGCCAATATAAAAAATTATCCTACATTCTCACTCATCCCGTCTTGTCATAATTTTTTCATATGCCTCAAAAAATTATTTAGACTTTTTGTCAAATTTTGTCATGTTTACTTGCATTTCTTGCATTTCCCACCAAAATGGATAAAAAAAAATAAAATTTGTCCACCCGGACCCAAATTTTGCAAAAAGTTGGATGAGATTCTAAGGATTATTTTATTATGGCCTAATGAATTTTGATTTTTATAAACAGAATTAACATACCATTGGAATCTACCGTTATATCGATAAGCAAAGACATAACAGTTTCCATTATGTTCCCCGAGTTTTCCTTCATTTTCATCAATTCTCTCGCCAACATATTCCAGGATAGAATCACCCTTTTTAAAACTTTTTTTGGCCAACACACCAAAACCTATAACAATAAAGAAGTGGAGCAGTTGTAAACAACAGCTAATCCATGCGTCCGTTAATAATTAAGTCAGGTGGAACATGAAATTCAACGTAAAATAGTTCTGGTTGGCACATGTATGTCAGTTACTACCAAAGATGTACCCACCTAGCAAATATCACTCTTTACCACTGATAGTTGCTGAGATATATACATGTACCTTAACCAAACCTTTAACCAAAGTTGCTCATGCTGAAAATATAGGTCAAGGTGACCTTATTATGGTATGATGTTGGCTACTACCCAAGATGTATCCGTTGACAAAATATCATCCCTCTACGACTTGTAGTTGCTGATGAGTTGGAAATACAACTGTCTCAGAAGAATACAAGAATATTTTGGCCCTATAACATGTATAAGATAAGAAACTAGAAATCCCACAAAGTCAGGAAGGGCCCAATTATAAAAAATCTTAGTTTTTCAAAAAATATTTGATGGAATTGCACAAAAATTAGTATACTGATGCTAATGCATATGCATACTAAATATGAATGGACTAGCCTTAGTAGTTCATGTTAAACTACAATTGTGGATGCCACCGCCAACTCTTACATCTACATTGAGTATGAAAAATTTCAGTCAGTGGACAGTGACTGCCAGGGCATGGGTACGAAATCGGCATAAATATGAACCATACTGATGCTAATGCATATGCATATGCATAATAAAAATATCAGAAGCCTATAATATTAGTTCCTGAGAAATCTGATACAGAAATTTTGCCAAATACTGACTGATGGACCAATCTAAAACATTATAATTACTCGCCACAAGTTTGGTGTGTAAGGCATAATACAAATACGTATATAAGCATTACCCATGGCATCTTTCTTGAATCTTCTCCATAGTCGTATCTAATTTCCTCCCCTTCATCTATATCACGTGTGGCAAAAAGGCAAAGTCTTGGGTAATTTTTAATGAGTGTCAGTTTCATTTTTGCATTGCATTCAACTGTTCCCTCTGCAGCATCATTGATTAAGCCGCCTAGTCTTTCACAAATGCTACTCCTGGCATCAATACTTTAAATAAAATATGACTGAAATTATTGAGTCTTGAAAATCATTTGATGGCAGATCAGAAAAGTAACCAATGGTGACACATGGGTGATTGATCCCCTTACTAGAATTGAATAGTATTATGGCAAAGACTTAAGTTAATAGGACAATTTCATAAAAGGTCTTTGTAAACTAGAAACTTTGTCTATGAGACGAGGGATACCGTCCTGTTCTGGATATTGCACCTTAAAGGGCCTATAAAACAGGGGTTGAAAATTCCTCTAGTCTGACACCCAGGACTTGAGATTTTAAATTTGGGACTTGTCATTATTTCAGAGAAAAAAGTCCAGTGGACCTGCTGTTCAAAGGCTCACAGCATGAACAAAATACCACAAATATACAGACATTTCTACATTTTCTGCTCATATAAAGTAAAATTTTACTCCAGGTTTGAATATTGACCTGCTAAAACATATCAAACATAAATTTGCACATTATTAAGGTTACTTTTTTCTCAATTTCAAAAATTCTTGACTTGATTTTGGACAATTTTGGGCTTGACAATACAGATTTGAAAAAAACTAGGGCTTGGACATTCGACAGAAATTATCAACCCCTGCTAAACCAAGAAGTTAACCAAAGCCTTACATACATATATGTACAGACAGATGTGGTTGCCGTAAAGAAATTTTCAAGAGATAGGGTGGTGGCATTGCTAGGACAAATTCTTATCTTTTTATCTCAAATTTGATGTTGAATGACGGAGATAACGTGACAGACAATGTGAGTAAATTAAAGAAGCTTTTACAATGTCAGGCCTTGAGTGAGAATTTAGCATTTTAGCTGATTTGACTTAGTAAACAGGAGCTTATCATGATATCCCCAGCGTTGGTGTCCAGTTAGGAAGAATGTTAAAGTCCATTCCAGGATACTGACAAGGTCCACATTAATATATATATGGTATTATGGTATGAGTGATAAGCCTAGGGATACTAAGTACAATGTTCAAGTATGCCTCTGATGCACTATCATTTTATCATTACAAATGAATGAATTAACCTTTAAGTTCAATTTCTTTTATAAATATTGGAAACATTCAAAATGATGATAAGGCCAATATAAAAAATTATCCTACATTCTCACTCATCCCGTCTTGTCATAATTTTTTCATATGCCTCAAAAAATTATTTAGACTTTTTGTCAAATTTTGTCATGTTTACTTGCATTTCTTGCATTTCCCACCAAAATGGATAAAAAAAAATAAAATTTGTCCACCCGGACCCAAATTTTGCAAAAAGTTGGATGAGATTCTAAGGATTATTTTATTATGGCCTAATGAATTTTGATTTTTATAAACAGAATTAACATACCATTGGAATCTACCGTTATATCGATAAGCAAAGACATAACAGTTTCCATTATGTTCCCCGAGTTTTCCTTCATTTTCATCAATTCTCTCGCCAACATATTCCAGGATAGAATCACCCTTTTTAAAACTTTTTTTGGCCAACACACCAAAACCTATAACAATAAAGAAGTGGAGCAGTTGTAAACAACAGCTAATCCATGCGTCCGTTAATAATTAAGTCAGGTGGAACATGAAATTCAACGTAAAATAGTTCTGGTTGGCACATGTATGTCAGTTACTACCAAAGATGTACCCACCTAGCAAATATCACTCTTTACCACTGATAGTTGCTGAGATATATACATGTACCTTAACCAAACCTTTAACCAAAGTTGCTCATGCTGAAAATATAGGTCAAGGTGACCTTATTATGGTATGATGTTGGCTACTACCCAAGATGTATCCGTTGACAAAATATCATCCCTCTACGACTTGTAGTTGCTGATGAGTTGGAAATACAACTGTCTCAGAAGAATACAAGAATATTTTGGCCCTATAACATGTATAAGATAAGAAACTAGAAATCCCACAAAGTCAGGAAGGGCCCAATTATAAAAAATCTTAGTTTTTCAAAAAATATTTGATGGAATTGCACAAAAATTAGTATACTGATGCTAATGCATATGCATACTAAATATGAATGGACTAGCCTTAGTAGTTCATGTTAAACTACAATTGTGGATGCCACCGCCAACTCTTACATCTACATTGAGTATGAAAAATTTCAGTCAGTGGACAGTGACTGCCAGGGCATGGGTACGAAATCGGCATAAATATGAACCATACTGATGCTAATGCATATGCATATGCATAATAAAAATATCAGAAGCCTATAATATTAGTTCCTGAGAAATCTGATACAGAAATTTTGCCAAATACTGACTGATGGACCAATCTAAAACATTATAATTACTTGCCACAAGTTTGGTGTGTAAGGCATAATACAAATACGTATATAAGCATTACCCATGGCATCTTTCTTGAATCTTCTCCATAGTCGTATCTAATTTCCTCCCCTTCATCTATATCACGTGTGGCAAAAAGGCAAAGTCTTGGGTAATTCTTAATGAGTGTCAGTTTCATTTTTGCATTGCATTCAACTGTTCCCTCTGCAGCATCATTGATTAAGACGCCTAGTCTTTCACAAATGCTACTCCTGGCATCAATACTTTAAATAAAATATGACTGAAATTATTGAGTCTTGAAAATCATTTGATGGCAGATCAGAAAAGTGACCAATGGTGACACATGGGTGATTGATCCCCTTACTAGAATTGTATAGTATTATGGCAAAGACTTAAGTTAATAGGACAATTTCATAAAAGGTCTTTGTAAACTAGAAACTTTGTCTATGAGACGAGGGATACCGTCCTGTTCTGGATATTGCACCTTAAAGGGCCTATAAAACAGGGGTTGAAAATTCCTCTAGTCTGACACCCAGGACTTGAGATTTTAAATTTGGGACTTGTCATTATTTCAGAGAAAAAAGTCCAGTGGACCTGCTGTTCAAAGGCTCACAGCATGAACAAAATACCACAAATATACAGACATTTCTACATTTTCTGCTCATATAAAGTAAAATTTTACTCCAGGTTTGAATATTGACCTGCTAAAACATATCAAACATAAATTTGCACATTATTAAGGTTACTTTTTTCTCAATTTCAAAAATTCTTGACTTGATTTTGGACAATTTTGGGCTTGACAATACAGATTTGAAAAAAACTAGGGCTTGGACATTCGACAGAAATTATCAACCCCTGCTAAACCAAGAAGTTAACCAAAGCCTTACATACATACAGAGGGGACAACGTGTTTTTTATAAAAAACACTAACCCACCATGGAAGTTAATCCTTCCCACTGTTACACACCATGGTATATCCACGCCTACTATCGTGGATACGACTTCTGCTCAGGTAATCTTACCACGGTGGATTCATAGAGGGATTACATGGGCATGTCGCCACAGGGGTCCGGCCACGATAGAATTTCAATCTCCGTGGTGGTACATATGACACCATAAACGTTGTCATTTAATTGACTGCGGGTCTAAACATCGTTACTCGAAAGAAAAGAAAACTTGTAAGCAGTGCTAATGAATAGTTTGCACATGTATTTTATTTGTTGATGATCAATAATGATTAAATGTGCCGGTAGACTTGAAGATAGATTATTTGTTCAACCGGATGCATGTGTTATGCTTTATATATCACCCTGAACAAGTTCGGTAAATTATCCGGATTTGAATTGTCACATTACGTTTTAAGTGTATTTCAGCGTATAACGAATTGTCCTGAAGTTGAAGGCGAACTCTCTTTAATCAATTATAAATCCTTTTCAACAGAAAACACGCAGTTGAGCGGCGATCTTTTTCTTTATTTGGTATTTAAAACCAGAGTTGTTTTAACAAACGCAGACAAAAGTTTACATCACGTATCGTTATATAAAATTCGTTAACAGGCGGAGATCCAACAGTAAATTACTAAAATGAAGCCAACATGCGGCAAGAATAATAACTATGTGAAAAGTTTATTAACGAGATTCGCTGCATACAATTTAGTTCAACTACGAAATTGTACACTAGGTTGAATGAATTCTTTCGTACGCACAATTCTAAATACACATTTAACTTGGACAATGGTGTTTTGAACTATAACAATTAACAAAACAGGTTTATATAAAAAAGAAGTGATGTGCTTCTGAGCTAGTTTTATCTTACGCTAAACTGACAAGTTTTCAAATGGACGCAGACGTGTTATATGTATAAAGTTCCCGTTACAATTAACTCCAGTTTCGGTGTTTTTGCATGACAAAGTATTTATTGGGATGAATGTTCTCGAGTGCAGATTCCTTTAAGTTCTCTAAATACAAATACTAATTATTAATATTTTGGTGTATTGTGTTACATTGACCAAACAATAAAATATGCATAGTTTTACTTACGTCTGTTCTAACATTAACTAAACAAATCGGAATAAAATTATATTTGAAGACGAAAGAACTGATTTGTCCACATACACTATTATATACAAAATAAGTGCCCGAATTTACACAACAGCGTGTTTGTTTGATTTTGTTTTTTGTTTTTTTTTGCGAGCGCCAATACGAACGTCTGTTTGCGGACATCAGGTCGTGTCGTAATATAATAGAAATGATCAGGATACCACTAAAGTCTTTTCTACAAAAAAAGTTTATGTGACAGGCTTTTAACACCGAAACGGCTATTTTGGTTGAATCTATATATCACGATTGTTTTTTTTCAACACACGTGGTTCAGCATCGAATACGAATCTGATATAAAGTAATTCGTGGAATGATATAGATCTGTGACATTAATATTAAGTGATAATTTCGAAAATTTGAAAAATAAAAATGTACTAGCTTTGTAAGTCGTATTGATTTTAAAGTTTTGAAACTAATTTCTTTGCAAGTCTCGCATTTATTGTGTTTATTTCTTTACATGTCACGTATTTATTGTGTAATGTGCTATTTTACCGGTAAAAATCTGTGAAACGCGTTTTCACCTGTTAATTTTAATTTATACAATACACAAGTTTATTGAAATGTTTGAGAGCACGTGCTTGATTAAATGATGACCGGACAATATTTAGGTAATCGATCGATTTAAGTTGTGACACAATTTACATCCGGTAAAAGTTCACACGGTTGCAACATTAATCAGAGGCGCTGACAGGGAAATTTTGACAACAGAATAGCACAGACGTAAATATTTTGACAATTTTAAGGGCAAAATTCAATGTTCTAACCTTTTAGAACACTTTAAGGGAATTATTGTCAACCTAAATCAGTGACAATAAACTAAATTAAAAGGTATTCTCGTATTCTGAATAGATAAGCAACAACGCAGATTAATTTCATTTTCAAACAAAGGTATTAAAACGGCATATTTTAAAACAAATCTCTACATTAAATCTCAACATTTAAATTTTTTCATTGTGTAAGCATGAAAGGAAATTGAAAATCCACCGTGGTCAACACGGTGGGTCACGGTATGTAGTGGACAGAACACGATATACCGCAGAATACCACCGTGGCGTATGGTGGTGAATTTCTCAAGGAAAAAACCACGACCACGGTATATAGTGGGCAATATAAAAAACACGTTGTCACGTCTGTATATGTACAGACAGATGTGGTTGCCGTAAAGAAATTTTCAAGAGATAGGGTGGTGGCATTGCTAGGACAAATTCTTATCTTTTTATCTCAAATTTGATGTTGAATGACGGAGATAACGTGACAGACAATGTGAGTAAATTAAAGAAGCTTTTACGATGTCAGGCCTTGAGTGAGAATTTAGCATTTTAGCTGATTTGACTTAGTAAACAGGAGCTTATCATGATATCCCCAGCGTTGGTGTCCAGTTAGGAAGAATGTTAAAGTCCATTCCAGGATACTGACAAGGTCCACATTAATATATATATATGGTATTATGGTATGAGTGATAAGCCTAGGGATACTAAGTACAATGTTCAAGTATGCCTCTGATGCACTATCATTTTATCATTACAAATGAATGAATTAACCTTTAAGTTCAATTTCTTTTATAAATATTGGAAACATTCAAAATGATGATAAGGCCAATATAAAAAATTATCCTACATTCTCACTCATCCCGTCTTGTCATAATTTTTTCATATGCCTCAAAAAATTATTTAGACTTTTTGTCAAATTTTGTCATGTTTACTTGCATTTCTTGCATTTCCCACCAAAATGGATAAAAAAAAATAAAATTTGTCCACCCGGACCCAAATTTTGCAAAAAGTTGGATGAGATTCTAAGGATTATTTTATTATGGCCTAATGAATTTTGATTTTTATAAACAGAATTAACATACCATTGGAATCTACCGTTATATCGAGAAGCAAAGACATAACAGTTTCCATTATGTTCCCCGAGTTTTCCTTCATTTTCATCAATTCTCTCGCCAACATATTCCAGGATAAAATCAACCTTTTTAAAACTTTTTTTGGCCAACACACCAAAACCTATAACAATAAAGAAATAAATGCGTCCGTTAATAATTAAGTCAGGTGGAACATGAAATTCAACGTAAAATAGTTCTGGTTGGCACATGTATGTCAGTTACTACCAAAGATGTACCCACCTAGCAAATATCACTCTTTACCACTGATAGTTGCTGAGATATATACATGTACCTTAACCAAACCTTTAACCAAAGTTGCTCATGCTGAAAATATAGGTCAAGGTGACCTTATTATGGTATGATGTTGGCTACTACCCAAGATGTATCCGTTGACAAAATATCATCCCTCTACGACTTGTAGTTGCTGATGAGTTGGAAATACAACTGTCTCAGAAGAATACAAGAATATTTTGGCCCTATAACATGTATAAGATAAGAAACTAGAAATCCCACAAAGTCAGGAAGGGCCCAATTATAAAAAATCTTAGTTTTTCAAAAAATATTTGATGGAATTGCACAAAAATTAGTATACTGATGCTAATGCATATGCATACTAAATATGAATGGACTAGCCTTAGTAGTTCATGTTAAACTACAATTGTGGATGCCACCGCCAACTCTTACATCTACATTGGTTATTATGAAAAATTTCTGTCAGTGGACAGTGACTGCCAGGGCATGGGTACGAAATCGGCATAAATATGAACCATACTGATGCTAATGCATATGCATAATAAAAATATCAGAAGCCTATAATATTAGTTCCTGAGAAATCTGTTACAGAAATTTTGCCAAATACTGACTGATGGACCAATCTAAAACATTATAATTACTCGCCACAAGTTTGGTGTGTAAGGCATAATACAAGTACGTATATAAGCATTACCCATGGCATCTTTCTTGAATCTTCTCCATAGTCGTATCTAATTTCCTCCCCTTCATCTATATCACGTGTGGCAAAAAGGCAAAGTCTTGGGTAATTCTTAATGAGTGTCAGTTTCAGTTTTGCATTGCATTCAACTGTTCCCTCTGCAGCATCATTGATTAAGCCGCCTAGTCTTTCACAAATGCTACTCCTGGCATCAATACTTTAAATAAAATATGACTGAAATTATTGAGTCTTGAAAATCATTTGATGGCAGATCAGAAAAGTAACCAATGGTGACACATGGGTGATTGATCCCCTTACTAGAATTGTATAGTATTATGGCAAAGACTTAAGTTAATAGGACAATTTCATAAAAGGTCTTTGAAAACTAGAAACTTTGCCTATGAGACGAGGGATACCGTCCTGTTCTGGATATTGCACCTTAAAGGGCCTATAAAACAGGGGTTGAAAATTCCTCTAGTCTGACACCCAGGACTTGAGAGATTTTAAATTTGGGACTTGTCATTATTTCAGAGAAAAAAGTCCAGTGGACCTGCTGTTCAAAGACTCACAGCATGAACAAAATACCACAAATATACAGACATTTCTACATTTTCTGCTCATATAAAGTAAAATTTTACTCCAGGTTTGAATATTGACCTGCTAAAACATATCAAACATAAATTTGCACATTATTAAGGTTACTTTTTTCTCAATTTCAAAAATTCTTGACTTGATTTTGGACAATTTTGGGCTTGACAATACAGATTTGAAAAAAACTAGGGCTTGGACATTCGACAGAAATTATCAACCCCTGCTAAACCAAGAAGTTAACCAAAGCCTTACATACATATATGTACAGACAGATGTGGTTGCCGTAAAGAAATTTTCAAGAGATAGGGTGGTGGCATTGCTAGGACAAATTCTTATCTTTTTATCTCAAATTTGATGTTGAATGACGGAGATAACGTGACAGACAATGTGAGTAAATTAAAGAAGCTTTTACGATGTCAGGCCTTGAGTGAGAATTTAGCATTTTAGCTGATTTGACTTAGTAAACAGGAGCTTATCATGATATCCCCAGCGTTGGTGTCCAGTTAGGAAGAATGTTAAAGTCCATTCCAGGATACTGACAAGGTCCACATTAATATATATATGGTATTATGGTATGAGTGATAAGCCTAGGGATACTAAGTACAATGTTCAAGTATGCCTCTGATGCACTATCATTTTATCATTACAAATGAATGAATTAACCTTTAAGTTCAATTTCTTTTATAAATATTGGAAACATTCAAAATGATGATAAGGCCAATATAAAAAATTATCCTACATTCTCACTCATCCCGTCTTGTCATAATTTTTTCATATGCCTCAAAAAATTATTTAGACTTTTTGTCAAATTTTGTCATGTTTACTTGCATTTCTTGCATTTCCCACCAAAATGGATAAAAAAAAATAAAATTTGTCCACCCGGACCCAAATTTTGCAAAAAGTTGGATGAGATTCTAAGGATTATTTTATTATGGCCTAATGAATTTTGATTTTTATAAACAGAATTAACATACCATTGGAATCTACCGTTATATCGAGAAGCAAAGACATAACAGTTTCCATTATGTTCCCCGAGTTTTCCTTCATTTTCATCAATTCTCTCGCCAACATATTCCAGGATAAAATCACCCTTTTTAAAACCTTTTTTGGCCAACACACCAAAATCTATAACAATAAAGAAGTGGAGCAGTTGTAAACAACAGCTAATCCATGCGTCCGTTAATAATTAAGTCAGGTGGAACATGAAATTCAACGTAAAATAGTTCTGGTTGGCACATGTATGTCAGTTACTACCAAAGATGTACCCACCTAGCAAATATCACTCTTTACCACTGATAGTTGCTGAGATATATACATGTACCTTAACCAAACCTTTAACCAAAGTTGCTCATGCTGAAAATATAGGTCAAGGTGACCTTATTATGGTATGATGTTGGCTACTACCCAAGATGTATCCGTTGACAAAATATCATGCCTCTACGACTTGTAGTTGCTGATGAGTTGGAAATACAACTGTCTCAGAAGAATACAAGAATATTTTGGCCCTATAACATGTATAAGATATGAAACTAGAAATCCCACAAAGTCATGAAGGGCCCAATTATAAAAAATCTTAGTTTTTCAAAAAATATTTGATGGAATTGCACAAAAATTAGTATACTGATGCTAATGCATATGCATACTAAATATGAATGGACTAGCCTTAGTAGTTCATGTTAAACTACAATTGTGGATGCCACCGCCAACTCTTACATCTACATTGGTTATTATGAAAAATTTCCGTCAGTGGACAGTGACTGCCAGGGCATGGGTCTGAAATCGGCATAAATATGAACCATACTGATGCTAATGCATATGCATATGCATAATAAAAATATCAGAAGCCTATAATATTAGTTCCTCAGAAATCTGTTACAGAAATTTTGCCAAATACTGACTGATGGACCAATCTAAAACATTATAATTACTTGCCACAAGTTTGGTGTGTAAGGCATAATACAAGTACGTATATAAGCATTACCCATGGCATCTTTCTTGAATCTTCTCCACAGTCGTATCTAATTTCCTCCCCTTCATCTATATCACGTGTGGCAAAAAGGCAAAGTCTTGGGTAATTCTTAATGAGTGTCAGTTTCATTTTTGCATTGCATTCAACTGTTCCCTCTGCAGCATCATTGATTAAGCCGCCTAGTCTTTCACAAATGCTACTCCTGGCATCAATACTTTAAATAAAATATGACTGAAATTATTGAGTCTTGAAAATCATTTGATGGCAGATCAGAAAAGTAACCAATGGTGACACATGGGTGATTGATCCCCTTACTAGAATTGTATAGTATTATGGCAAAGACTTAAGTTAATAGGACAATTTCATAAAAGGTCTTTGTAAACTAGAAACTTTGTCTATGAGACGAGGGATACCGTCCTGTTCTGGATATTGCACCTTAAAGGGCCTATAAAACAGGGGTTGAAAATTCCTCTAGTCTGACACCCAGGACTTGAGATTTTAAATTTGGGACTTGTCATTATTTCAGAGAAAAAAGTCCAGTGGACCTGCTGTTCAAAGGCTCACAGCATGAACAAAATACCACAAATATACAGACATTTCTACATTTTCTGCTGATGCTAATGCATATGCATACCAAATATGAATGGCCTAGCATAAGTAGTTCATGTTAAACTACAACTGTGGAGGCCGCCGCCTACACTATCCCCAAGTCTCACCTTCTGCGAGACAAACATCAAAAACACACCAAAATCGAACGCTTCTTACTCTTTTGATGCTTATTGTTGTATGCAAAAATCATTTGAATCAATTTAGGCATACCTGAGTTATCGTACGACATAGAAAAGTGTAACGGACAGACAGAGTGATTACTATAGGGCACGCCACTTTTCGTGGCTGGGCCCTAATAAACATTTATATTATAAGTTCATATTACATGTACATACCAATATGTTTAGAGATAAAAGCTTTCTCTATTCCTTCTTGGTCGAGTCCAGTCTGGCACCAATATTCAGCCCAGCCTAATGGTGAACATCTCTTCTGTAAAGCACAAAAATGAAAGAATCGAACTAAAAACCCAACAGTTATTTTAACTACTGCTATAAATGCTGTAATCTTTAAAAGGGTGAACTTAAATGTGGTATATTATCTAAGTTTCCACAGAACAAATCGTAATTTTGTACTTGAACTTTAGTGATGTAACATGACACAAAATATATCAAGCTGCATCAGGTTAAGTAAGAGTAACATGGACACAAAAATGGTGTCAAGTTACATCTTACAGCATACATTGACTGCATTATTTCCAAACTTAGTTCATTTCCTGTGGATATACTTTAAAAAGTAAGGACTCGTGGAAATGTAGAGCCTACCATAAAAACTGTCAAACGATTTTGTTTTTGACAAAGTCAGCACACAGTTACAACCCAAGATGTAAAATGGACACTTACTTAAGCTACATACGATGCAACATGGACACAATACCTAGTTTTATAAATAACAGAATTATAGCTGGGGAAACTTGCAAATCCCCTAAGAGGGAACATTCCTACAAAACAGGTACTGTACTCTTGCTATCCATGCAAACTACTTTCTTCTAAAGAGTGTTATACTTTTTCACTTAGATGTAACATGGACACGAAACAAAATTATATTTTTTCCTTTCCATGTTACATCTTGGAAGCCATTATTGAAATTCAGCATTCATGTACTGTACTTTTTGCAAATAATGCCCAATAAAGATACTTTAACTACTTCTACATCATGTCTGCCTCTGTTTAATAATTGCTGTCTATTATATAGCGTGGTATTCATAAAATCTCTGCAAGTCAATGCTGATACATTGGGTGGTGCAGTCTTCGCGAAATATACAGGCAGATTAATTTCATGAGACGCTGTCTGATGATTCTTTGTTTTGCGCCTGACAATCAGTTGACCTTTTTATCTTCTTAATTTACTTAACTTAATCGAAAGGCACCACAAAATTAGTGTTAATTTTACTTGACACCGGTATTCCATGGTTATTCCCCTTTAATTATAATCGCGCATTTTGATTGGACAAAGCATCTATTCTAATATATAAACCGGTGTCATGCAAAATCAGGACCGGAATCAAATTTTGATCTACAAATAAAATGAAGATAAAGAAGGCTGTTCTAATTTTCAAACTGAGTTTTTGAATTTTGAAAATATATTGAAAATAGTAGAGATTGACATTATTATTACCCTACTCAGAAACTCTTAAGGTAATTACATTGGTTGATTATATTTATTTTTAATACTTGCTTATGTTTCAATCAATATTGTTAACTGTGTTATATGTTAAAAATTTTAATTGATAATAAGTAAAATGGATTTGATCGAAAACCCAAATTGAAACATTGACTTTCTTATAATTTTGTATGTAATAATTAAAATCAAGTAGTGATTTAACAAATAATTTGTGATCTCAAACACAAAGATTTTTTAACTGAATTTTTCATGAGTATTGTTGTATTGAAAATTTCGGTCCGGTACAATTGTCTTCGGTCAGGCAGGTGGACATGGATGGCCGGACCGAATGTCAGGCATGTCATTTGCAACCAGGGATTTTCCTGCTTTTATTTTGGGGCCGATATATGCCCCGTTCCCAAATATGAAAGTGAAAATTCCCAATTCAGAAGGTTTGTTATCCCGATTCAAAAAATAAATTCAATCACGCTAAGCCGAAATATTTCAAAGATCATCAAAATCGCGAACATAGGTTTATAATTACTGTTCCCGGTATCTTTAATAACGGCAACCAGTTGTATATTAGAGCTTGCTTGCTTTAATACAATACGCATATTCCAGTACAATATATAGAAAACACCTCTGATTACGTAAGTCGCAGAACTTTGTTCAATAATATGAAAGATAATTGTATGTCGCAAATAACACAAATTACTTTATATTTACGGATGTCCAGTATTGGGCCATAATTAAAAATATGTTTGTTTGCACTAACGCGAGCGACCGGGAAAAAACCCGCCGACCCGGAAGTTTTTTATTAGCCCAAAAAACGAAAGTTTTTTTTCCGGAATTTTCCCGTTGTCGTTTCCGTCATTGTTCCATCTTTACAATTATCGACATATTTCCGGTTTGTAAATTCTGCAAAATCATGGAAAACATCGACACATTTTCATATACCGGTAATGGTATGATGCAAAAAAAAAAAAAAAGTTTACCTACCTACCGACCCAACCTGAAAACAATGGGTAGAGTAAGTCCAAACTGAAATATTTTTAAGTGTGGCCTTATGGGCTGGTTTCTTGGTTAAAAATAGCATGTCTAGAAAAGAATAAGTCAGAGGAAAACATTTGGAATAAAGCGTGACCCTGCAGTAACGTTCAAAATGGCATTACACAACGTGAAATATTAACGAAAGGGAAGGATGGTGCATTCTATCAAAACTAGGAAATTTTGTTTTAAAAAAATAAGAAATTAAATATTGACCGGAGCCTTGATGAATAGAAAATCATGATTTTTCTTGCACTGATTGACCCATCCATTATCAGCATTTAACCGACTCTTTCATTCGATTACGAACTAAAAGCCTACGCAATGCACATTTTTAGAGTTTAGTATATCTGATTTAGTTCTTATCCAGTCATTTATTAAGACCACAGAACAAACGAGAGTGAGAGTGAAAGTAAAATCTGATGTTTGCAATTCAGTTTCTAATCAATTCCATTAAGATTCCTGGAAATTTGTCTCTGTAAGTATGATGTCAGCACAGTTTGCTACATATGTAAATTTTGGTAACTTTTTCCAAACTCTTTATAAAAACTTATTTGTATTTGTCAGTTATGGGGTCAGGCTTTTAGATTCCATCTTGTCATTAATGACTAATTAACAGACAAGAAACATTTTCATTAAAAACACTGATATTTTTACTTTATTCATATTTAAGACTTTTCCCAATTGTGGCGTTTACGTCGTAATTTTCCCAATTAACAGGGGCCCAGGCCCCATTTGAAAAAAGGTAGGAAAATCCCTGGCAACTTTCGTGAAGACTGGTGGTGTAATTGAAGACCAAGTTTACATCGACATCTTTCGCTTTACGTTGCGATTTCACCACGAAACAATTGCATGGACTTTAAAATATTATATGATCAAGTTGTTTCTTTGTTTGAGTTTCACTTAAATAAAAAAAGGATGGATTTGTTCTGCTTTATGGGACGTAACCTGATATCGACTTAAACTTTCCCGTGGTGGTTGTCTGCCATATTGAAAATGAAGCCGCTCATGTGATGCAAAATACTTTTCTATCGTCTTCGTGTTTGTTAGAAGCAAACATGGTTTATTTTAAGGCAACATAAAGTGCGATGTTTTTTAATTTTGCCTTTTATGTTATATCTAGGGACGTAACACTGTTGACTCGATTATCATATTGCAATATTACGATGCAATTTACTAGTAAATATCTTATGAATTACATAAGCGACATCAATTCGTTTCAAAGCACTTGCGTACTCGTTACGGGTTATAAATAAACTGTTCTGAACTATCTCCTTTTGGTACATGTGGTAATAACGAGGTTTTGTGAATTTTTTATAGACGTACAGAGGGAACAACGTGTTTTTTATAAAAAACACTGACCCACCATGGAAGTTAATCCTTTCCTCTATCACCCACCATGGTATATCCACGCCTACTATCGTGGTTAAGAATTTTCTCAGGTAATCTTACCACGGTGGATGCATATGAGGGAGTTCAGTCTACCATGGCATGTCGCCACAGGGGTCCGGCCACGATATCTCCGCGGTGGTAAATGACAACATAAACGTTGTCATTTAATTGATTGCGGGTTTAAACATCGTTACCCGAATGATTACCACCGTGGCGTATCGTGGTGAATTTCTGAATGAAAAAAACCACGACCACGGTATATAGTGGGTAATATAAAAAACACGTTGTCACGTCTGTAACTATGGGGACACAAACTGTTACGTCACCAACCATTCAAAATATTTGTTTATTTCTAAATTATTATGATTTGTTTGACATTAACAAAGTATGATATGCAAAGAATTACCATCTATCTGAATACTCATACATTCAAATGCATGCCAAGGCTTCTGATTGGTGTAGTAGAAACAGAAATTCAACACCACTATAAAAGGCAACCTTTTTCCATCCAAAAACAGCATGTTTTAGCTTAATTTCGAGGCACTTGCTTCAGTAAACTAATTTTTTTTAAATAAATAATATGTAATATATATTCACCTTTCTAAAGACAACAAAAGTTGTATAAGTGTACACAAGAATGAAAATATTTGAAGAATTTATGGGATGTAACCAAAAAATGCTGGACGGAAAAACCGTGTTCATATTATAAAATTGTGCTAGAATATATTAAATATTTATTGATGTTTATTGTATTCATTAATTAATGATCTTGCATGCATTTATACATATAAATAAATATACACACATATAAGATCTTAAAAATCGTCGCACGCAAAAGTGACTAATAGTTCAAAAATCCTAGCTAAAACTGATTTAGGTCTAAACTTTATGACATTATATCTTTGATTCATGGAAATAGACCAAGACAAGTCTTTTTGAAATGGTGAGTTCCAATCTAGCTTCACGAGTCCATAGAATAGATGAGCCCAGACTATTAGCCAAGTACACTTCCATTAAAGGTTTTAGCTATAATTTTGAAATCATGGGGCGTGTTTACAGACAAGTAAAATGACATAAATTTGTCATGTTTCTCTATTAACATACACGTTCGTATCTCAGTTTTCTTATTGTAATAAAAAGTGTGTAAATTTCACCACTGATATTAGTACCAGAACCGACTTTTTATAAATATAAAGTAAATAATGTATGAATAAAAATGTAGCATAATATATTGTTAACAGCAACCTTTTCTGAATGAGAATCATTCATGTTTGAATATTTAAAAAGTATCTAGTAAATAAAAATCTTCCTAATGCTTGGTGATCCCCCTCCCTCTTTTACATTTAATGAACTCTGCAAAGCACTCCTCATACCTTTTTAAAGCTGGGTAAATGGTGATCTTCTTACGACAGAACCAGATTTCATAACTTCTTACAACCGAACCAGTAGAAGTGCACTTGAAAAGGGGGGTTGTCACAGTTTCCGGTAGACTTGGTCCACGTCCCTTCCTAATAAAGGGAAAATACTGAATAAAATGGATTTTTTCTGTTTTTTAGCCAATTTCGAAGAAGTGGGGGGATTTTTTAAAGATCATAAGGACTTAAGACATCGAGAAAAAAATAGAAACCATATGTTTTTCTGAAAGATTAGGTTCTCTGTTATCCAATAATACCACATAATATGATATGTTCGAAACGTGCCGGACTAGTCAAGTAAATTTTGTGTCTGTCCGGTAGTCTAGCAATTTGATCGGACCAAATGTCCGGTGTCAGCATGCCACCTTATTTTGTGTTTTTCACTCATTGAACTGCTTCTGTCATGTTTTAGTTAATCAAGATTTGTAATATTTAAATATTCATCTCCCCCCTAAAAGTCCAAGTGCGTCAAAAATTTTTCGTAGGAATTTTTTTTCTTTCATGTGACATTTATGGCTACTCAAAAATCAAAGTGGTGTAGATGAGGGGTGCACGGGGGTTATTGCAGTCCATATGTACTATAACAATAGATTCACGGTAAGCAATTATCAAGCATTCAAAACAGCAAAACCACTGACCTGGTCAAAATACCCGTATCTGCTCCATCCCCGCTCCCCAACCCTTCAGCCAATGTACCCCCGCCGTTTTGAAATGTGACAGAATTTTCATTTTGATAAAGTGATTTTGCATACTCAATTTTGACCTTGCTTTGAACGGAAGTGTACGTTAGGATAATTCCATTGTTGTCTTTTCAAAATCCTTCGGGTAATGTCGTCTTCAGTTGAGGCGGGAAAAATCTTGCGGTTTGTCCGAATACCATTGTACATTACGAAAGCAGACAAACGTTTGTAAACAACATTCAGTCTTCACGCTAAACTTGTTTAGTCACAGGCCAATTGGGCCTGTCCCTACAGAAGTTTACAGGCCCACAGGAAAATTAACAAGCCCGAATATTTCATAGTAAATTTTAGGGTGTCAATACTAAGAAATATTCAATAAAGTGGCAGTAAAAATCAATTAAATTAAATAGTTTTCAGTCATTTATTCTCTCGAAAATGACATTAGTATTGTCTCTCAGGGAATAGAACAAGAGGAACTTGCTTTATCAACAAGTGTTGGTATATGCAATTTTATATTTATATGGCTTTATCTTAAGCAGTTTAACTTAAAATTATTGATAAGTACTACTCAATGAAAGACCCAAACACACAGTTTTGATTAACTTCTTTTATCCCACATTTCCATAAATATTCAACATTACAATGAAAAAGAATCAACTCAGGGTTCGACATTAATTTTTTTATTTACTTGTCCTTTCGGACAAGTGGTGTAAACAGCTGACCTGTCCGAAATTTACATTCACTTGTCCAAACTTTCTTTCAATATTATAACCTAATAGTACATGTCACTTGCCTTTTATGATTCTCAATTAATTCATTGAATCAAATACATGTATGCTGTATTATTGATTTTTTAAAAATATGTTGTTGTATAAAGTAACCAGATTGAAGAGAAAGCTCAGAAGTTACATGCTTATAGTTACATGTAGAGAAACATTAGGATAATTGTTGTAGAAATAGTGAGTACAAAGGCGTAAAAGCCGTACAGCTTACACAAGGGAACCCATTTTCTTTTAAAATTGATTTGAATCAAACCAGTAGTTTAAATTATAGTAGGATAAAGTATCATTGGAAGAAGAGAACAAACAGTTTTATTAACTTTCCGTCTTCTTTTTACAACATAAAATATATCGCACATTTCAATGAAATGAATCAAATGTCTTAAAGCTGTACAATAAAATAAATGTTTCTTTGTCATGAATAAGTACACAAGTTGATTGAATTATCAAATGAAGAAGAACTAGAAGAAGAAAATGGCATAATTGTGTACCAATTATTATGTAATCAATAGAAAAATACACTATTACAAATATTTAAACAGATTAAATGATTGTTTTAAAGTGACTACCAAATACTAATTTATTATGTTTAAATCTTTGCAGTAATCATGATCGTATTTGCAATCTCCGTAACCGACTTCGTATCCTCTCCGGAGACTGTCCTTTTTTCGTGTTTTCTTTTTACTGGTTTCCTCAAAAGATATATGCACACTGTAAAAGTCATGCAGGAACCAGCTTACAAATGGCGCGTCAACATGATAAACATAACGGGGTGACAGAAATACAACGATATCTGATCCAAATGGCTATAAAATTAAAAGGCGATCTAAGGCAACTTCAAAACCGCTTTTAAAGATGAACAAGGCAATCAGGACTATAATTTTTAAATTACTAGCCTTTAAGATTGTTTCAAACTTTTTACTGGTCCAATCGGACATGTACAAGATAAGTTTTACTTCTCCGAACCAGACTTTAACCTGTCCCGGGGGATCAGACAGCCGTTAATGTCGAACCCTGCAACTGCCACAAGACCGTTAAATAAAATAAATGTTTCTTTGTTATTAGTACATAAGTTAATTGATTATTATAAAGTAGAACTAAGAAGTAGAAAATGGATACATTGTCAAACATATAATATTATGTATTTAATGTAAAATGCACTACTTAAAATATTTATACAGATGAAAATTAAAGTTTTTGATAGTTATTACCAAAATCTTGACTGTTTCAATCTTTACAACACTCATTTCAATACCAGCGGCATCGTTATTTGCAATCTCCGGCCCTATGTTCGTATCCGCTGCGGAAATTCCAATATTTTACTTTTGCTTTGAACTGGTATCTGCTTTTAATTTCCTGCAACCCTTTACGTTAATTTTACAAGTTATACAGGAATAGGGGTGAAACGATACAGTTACTCAACGATACGATACATATCGTAGAATTTCTCAACGATACTATTACTTACGATACGATACGATACATTCGATCGTTATATACATATTCATTGATTTTTGTGAAACGTATTCATATTGAGATCTATAGATTGCCGGCGGAACTTTTAATTTAATCACGGCACTACCATCCGCAATCACGTTTTCCTCAGCCATAGCTATGGCCGATTTTTGTATCTTCGCATTGAAGATTTCCGACGGAAAAGGCTAAAATAATGATGTTTGGTCCCGAACGCGTACCGAATCGAAAATTGACAATTGTGTACCGTACACCGAAATTCACCAAAATACCGTGGATTTTCGGTACTTCGGAGTATCGTTTCACTCCTATACAGGAACCAGCTTTACTAAGACCAGTTACAAAATTTTTAGAAGTAATGGGACCAGTTTCATTTTACGTAATCTATTATGGTTTTGTTTTTGCAAGAAATTACGATATGGCAAGTTAAAATAAATAAATTATATCCATCTCTGGCAGTTTTTTATTATCAAAATGAATTAACAGCTTATTTCTTGGCACACACCAGCCGGGTGTCCATAGTTCACAGTTTTAGAGGCCCAAACTTAATTTCACCCGCTGCGGGAATTGGACTACCGGGTTAATTCGAAGACTGCAACTTTAGACCCCTTTACAAACGAAAATGGCTGCCTTCCTACAGAAAATTGCTTTAAATCAAAATGAAAATTCAGTCACATTTCAAAACGACGTTTTAATGGTGGAAAATAATTGTGGATTTCAAAAACTGTAATACGAGATAGATTGATTGATTGATTAATGGTGTTTAACGCCCGAGCAGCAATATTTCAGCTATATTCAGGCGATGAACATGAAATGGATAAAATGAACATGAAATGATGATGAATGAAAATGGGATGGGACACAAGGAAAAATAGGGGTAATGGATTTTAGATTGCCACTGGCAAAATGGAGGATGGATAGGGTCGGGCAATTTAGCCTCCTGTAGCGGGATCGAAATCCCTACTCATTGCGAGGAACGTGGCATTTTCCCAACACGGTGCACTAATATGGTTTGCGGTCAGGTTTTCCGTATTATGGCCTGACAACCCCAGCTTGCCAGGGGTACCCCATTCAACCACCTGGGGCACACATCCTAGTCGGTCTTTAGGCAAACCGACCTGACACGCCGGTCAGGGTACTGGGCGCTATTTAGTCGCCTTTTATGACAAGCTAGCGCGACTGCGGACTATTCTTTTAGCCACCCGGATCCCGCACGGGGCAATACGAGATAGACAAAAGAATCATAAACTTGACCAAATGCTGTAAGCAGTTTTCCATTTTATCAGGTAAAACACGTCAGACTGAAACGGTAACGTTAACTACAATGAAAACTGAAAGTGGGATAACGGACCCTGGGCAAAAGTATAAAGAGGGCGAACGGACAAGGTACCCGAACTGACAGACCCCACCCCACCCAATCAAAAACAAATGGTCATCGCCTTACTTTGATAGGGATTTTTCCAAAAGTTGCATCAATTTTAACACTTTATCGTAGAGCTCTCGTAGTCTTCTGAAAACTTACATCAGGCCTATCAGTGGCAGCCCTGTTATTATTAAAAATAAAATAGTTTCTGATCCGATTTTTGGCGGGAAATACGAGTCTATCTAAATGTAAGTTGCAATACCTTTTCTCCAACAAAATTAAATTATCATCTACCTTGAATTCTTTTGTTGCAGAGCATCATATTGCAATAATATACTTACAGCCTTTTACCCTCTGGACAACATTGGAGGCGGCATCATGGTAAAGCGGTCGCCATATTTGTTACATATTTGTTCGCGCATGCGCAAATAATATTTTGTGTGAAAAAAGTTTCGTGCCGGGAAGGGGAAAAAAAAGGTAGACTATACACCGTGTCTGAAATGACTGATTGTGGACGGCAAATGAGACCATATTTTTTTAGATGTTTTTTATCTGTTTTATCGAAAAATAAGACAATTTATCAAGATTTAGTGAAATGGAAACTGAGGACGTCCTCAGTTGTAAGCGGAGTCCTCAGTTGAAGGCGTGTATTCTTACTGGAGTCCTCAATGGCATACTTAAACACACGCACACACATAAAAAGCCGAAATACGTTTATGATAAGTTTGTGAGTGAGTCGTCCTCGTTCACACATCGATGAATTACAGAAAATATGCGTTTAATCCTTATTATTCTTATAAAATTATTTTTTTAATATTAATGATCTTTTCCCAACATAAAATTCAATTATAAGTGTGTGACGCGTAGGAATATACACAACGAACTAAAGACGAAGACGTGGTCGATTTGGAGGGAACAACTGGCATTGACAACAGATATATTTTAAAATGTGTCAATAAGGAAATTACTAACAAAAAAAAAGAAGACAGAACAACAAACAATATTTTTATGAATTCCGTATACTTATGTTTCTCATTGTACCGCGTTTTGTATGTAACGTCATGTGTGACGTCATAGCTTTTCAAACGGAATGTTAACCCAGGGCTAGATGTTCTTTCTTTACGAACAGGAAAAACAAATGTTGTCATTGTTTGATGGATTTATCAGTGAGAATGGAAGAAGTAGTGTTGAGATAAGATTTGGTGGCAACGAAAGCGTGCACGTGGCTCATCTCATTGATTTACTGTGACTGAGAAAATAGAAGATAGTTTTACGGCTCTCGTTAGTATTTGAAATCATTTATTTATAATTGATTGTAATTAGTTATAATTAATGGAAACACAAATGTACAAGAATCGTTTATATATGCCTTCACACTCGTATTTCGTCCATCCTCGAATTCGGCTATTTCTATTCATTCAGAAATATGAACAATGAATCCAAACTACAAATGTTGTTAAAATCAAACTCAGTGTTACGGGGTCGCACCAAAAAACACAGAATGAGCACATTTATGCAACAATTATCATTTAATTTCGGCATAACTGGACTGTAAATTATTAGTATAATACTTTATACCTCGGAAGTGTTAAGTTCGAGGATTTGTGTTTGGGCAATGCAATCTTCAATGTGGTAAGCTTTACTTATAAACACAATTCATCCGTTTCGAGCGGCAATTTCTTCTTATAATTGGTCTTACTTATTAAAGAGTTTGACTTTTCTTATCCAAAACGAATGGGTATCAATATCTGAGTCATTTAACTAACATGAAGCAAGTATATTGTACTACTAATCTTATGATATAAAGCATGTATTTAATAGTTAGGGGTCACCGTCATTTTCGATATTTAAACATCATTTTGTTAGATTGGTTTAATGTTTAACATGTGATAGATTAAGACAACGTGATCAACGGGAAAAGTTTATTTATAATTCCACCTATTCTTTAATAAATTAATGTTGGGAGTGTACTTCAAAAAATGATTCCATTCATAAATACTCGAACTTGTTGTCTCATATTATAAGCCAAATCAAGCATTCGTATTGAAAGCAAATGTCTTTTATTTGCTAAATATATGGTTAGTAATTGAACGGATACTATACATCAGCTAACAAAATGAAGGTATTGCACTTATAAGTATTTCGTAAAAGCTTTTTGTACAATGTCCTGATCACATGTCGTTCATTCGTTCACTCCTAGTATCGATGTCTTCGTCCTGTATCGGTGACAATCTAACTGATAAGTCAACATCAGAATATTGTGTTATGTTGCCTACACCGTGTATTTGATTAGTTGGTTGTTCTTGTAACTCGATTTCAACATAGTTTAATACCTACAGAAGTGTAATAAAATATTAAATAAAATTAGCTAGTTTGTTTTGAATGTTTTATACTATGATTCTATGATGCTTATTTATAAATGTAATTACTGTTTGATAACAAATATACATTTTGGGTTAATGTGGAATACCATTATAATTCATTAATACTGTCCGGTCTAATTAAACTACATTAACACTACTTAGAATATACTTCGCAGTATTCTGCTATTTTAAATAAAACTAAATTACCATTTGTCATGATACTGTTGGTAGAGGTCTTGCAAAATTAGGGTCTGTACATGCAACACAAACAGACATAAAAAGATGTAATAACATTTTGATAATCGCCTTTCCGTTTTATTTTTAATTTCACATTTTTTCTGCCAAACAACTGATCTATAACTTCTGAAATGTTTCGTTGTAATTGTCTGGAAGGTGTCGAAATAAATACTTAATTTGTTTAAATAATGGTATTCAGTGTACGTTTTCTTAATACCTGTATTCGAAGATATCACTTCACTTGGCAGTATAGTTCCGTCAAAAGTTTGGTACATTTCATTTTGTACAGCAACACTTTCTAAAATATAAATAGCATCTACATTTGTATTATCATATTATTTAAATTACTTATTGTGGTAAATTTTAATAAAATATTATTAAAAAATGAATAGCACAAACTATATTTATGGAACTTTGCAGAATTAGTTATTTGTCAGAAGATATGTAGATAATTGCATTGTAGCTACGGTAGTTAAATAAGATAATAATTTAAAGTTGAATAAAAACAGTTTATTATAACAATTGACTGCTTGATTTTTACATGTGAAAGAGACGAATATTCAAGTATTTTACCCTGATTAGCCTGAATGTCTATTGGTGCAAGGGTGACGCTGGAATGAAAAAAATTCTACTTACTACAATTTATGTAAGAATTTTCATTCACGAAGTCATTATATTTTTTCCTCACATGTTTGCATTATAACACACACATTAGGTAACAATCAACATTTAGCGTGAAACTATTCGTACATTTTTATCACTATAACTAACGTTAGGTATACAAAACGAAGTATAGCGAATTTTTCTTTAACATCACATCAATATATTGAAAGATATACAGTGTCAAACGTGAGAAACAGATATTTAACCTGTTACTGCTCATGGATTACAATTTCGTTGTAAGATCAAATATACAAACACGAGTCAAACGTGATTCTTATTTCTTAGTTGAGACATCAACACTGGAAATGTCTATCATAATGATACGTTGCAAAATTGTAATTACCTTGTTTGGACTGCATGATGGTTTACTTCTAAAATCATTAAAAAATTATTGCAGAAGTTAAAAGTTATTAAACAGCTTGAATAATTAAAACCTCAAGTTTTTCATAGTTGTCTATTGATATGTAATCCTTTAATTATATTGTGGAATAAAAAGAAATTATAATATTTGCTAGGGCTGTAAAATCACTATAGTTAAAAATAAAAAAAAAACTAATAGTCAATAAGCAACAAAGATGGTATACTTTCGGCTGTTGCATATTCTTCCGCTGGTACAGACATTGGATGAGTAGTAAACCCACGTTGTGTATTTTTTATATACAACTGTTCATTCATTCTAAAAGCGTAAAGATTTGTATATAATTTATAGAACAACACATGTTCTGATATGCATAGCTCTAGTTATATGAACAATTTATCAATTTGTCTAGTAGAATCGAAATATTCTCAATATTGATCATCTTTCATTTGTGTTCATTTATATTGACTGTTGCTCGGGATAAAATTTGGCAAAACCCACGAAAAAGCAATGATAAACTGGAGTCTCTGTGTTTTTCTAATGTTACAACCACTGTAATTTCAAGCTTTTTTCTTTTTTTTAAATATTTGTCGCAAAATATTAGTCTAAATAGGCGACGTTCAATACAATTGAACCCCCGATGGACATACTTATTCTATATCCTATGTTCACTGCTGTAATAATAATGACACATGTCACCAAAGATAGACATCCATACAATAGAGTCCACCCGGTGGAATTGGTTTCTGAAAAAATTATACGAATACAAAATCTATGCAGTCTTAACATATTAAATTAAACAACCAAAGATAATATTCTATAATTTAAGTAAACTAATTATATAATATTATCACAGTTTATAAAAGTTCTAATTAAAGTTTATTTCGGTGCCGAAACTTACTTAACATACTCACTTGATGAATGCACTCTATTTCTAATTAACTACGACTTACACAGCAACAGAAAACAAATACATATTTGCACAATGGCATTAAGTTTTCAAGCACACCTTTCGATCTTATCAGTATCAATTATCGACATTGATTAAGCTTAGAGATATTAAATTTTACCATCTGTACTGGAACGTTGTTCATTGCAGCTTGTATAGTTAATTATGAATAAAGAAAGAAATTCAGCTTCAAGTCCATTATTTTCTGTTGTCGTCGATACCATTTGTTTCAATGCAGCAGGATTATAGAAATATTCTGTTGCATCATAGCTTATTATTCCATTCCAGAAAATTATCTGGTTTGAGGAAAAACTAAAAATTGACACTCCATATATTTGTGGAAAGCCTGCAGTAGAAGCAAAAAGAAGTTTTGTCAGTCTTTATTTATAAGATAACAAATACATCTTTACGGAAAACACATATTAAAGCACACTTCTAGGAGATATAAAAATTCGTTCTTGGATTTCATGTGAAATATTGTCAGTTAGAACAGGTTACACCGAAATATTTAGATCTTTCGTTTGTTAATGAGCATTAAATGTAGCGCCATATCATTTAATTTACAGAAATATTGTTTGTTTTGTCTTCTATAATCGGCTGTATCGCCCCTTTCAGCAAATTTTCAGCAATAATGTCATGTCCTTAGTTTTTATTTGGGGCGGGGGGGGGGGGATACCCGGAGTACCCAAGGAAAATCACCTTTTTGAATGAAAACTGACAATCCTTTTTACAACATGCAATTAAGATTAGAATTCAGTACATCGTGTGGCATTGAAAATCGAAAATGTGAATTTATGCGTATCATTATAAAATATCTTATTATGCTTTTGAGGTTAACTAGTTGAAAGTGGAAAATTATATTAGCTGTCTTATACATTTGTTATGAACAAAATATTAAGACATAAATAATACTCACACAATGGTTTATATGACCCATGAGTGATTTTACTACACTTAATAACTTGCTTGGTTTCTGAAATGCTGTTTCTGTTTTCACCTAATAGTCCTTGGAAACTTTCTGTAAATATTACGTCAGCAACATTTTCGTCTAACATTTTTACCTTCGAGGATTTGGTATCAACAAAATTGTCAGAGCACATGACAAGAACGTTCCTTGATCGTAATTTAATCCATTCCACAACAGCTAGAGAATACACTATAACAAACATCTGAGTTACTTTTAAAACATTTTTCATTTGGCTCAAAACATAAAATGAACTATGCATTTTTAACATGTCTGCACTTAAATAATCGCTCATGGCCAGGTGATGTTTAAATAAAAAATCTAAGAACATTGATTATCATACATGACGAAATCATATAGTGTTAAAATGTGCTCTGGTGACAATATATTAAAAAAACAACAACTGTGTACTCAATGTTTTATTTCTATATTCTGTGGAAGCTAAATACACACAAGCTTTTTCTAGGAAACTAATGCAGTAAGCTAATTTAATTTTTCAGCTTCTTATTTAAACACGGGGACCATATTTTGGCGGTTCACAGTTCTGGACCCCACAGAGCTGCACAGCGCGTTTCCAAGGGCCGATATGGGATGCCCTCTCTCTGTGGGTTGTAACGCCTGACCCAAGAGCACAGTAGTTAATATGTTTGGATAGTGCCACGCTGCTAACATCATAAAGACCCTTTTGTAGATGTCGATATGGGTAGCTCGTTAGGCCAAATATTCTGCATTATCCCTAGCCCATAGTTTTCTAGTGGCAATCAAAACGTTTCCCCTTCTTTCCATTTGGTTAAGAATTGATTTATTGTTATATAGCTGAAATAATGCTCGTCGGTCGTAAAGCAAAAATCAATCAACCAATCAAATCAACCGCTATAAATAATTTAAAGACAGAATATTTTATATATCGATGTGTGACTATTGTGGTTGCAAAAGAAAAAAAAATTAAAAATAAACAAAAACCAAAAAAACAACCGCCCGATCCTTGAAAAATATAAAAGAAAAAAATTAACATACCAAGACCAGCAATAATTCTGTCTTCGATATCATTTGCACTACAATTTAACATAATACTTTTTGAGCTGGTGTTTGGCGATATTGCAATATGGTTACGTTTCTTTATAGCAACGTCGAAATGAGCAGAACCATCAGTTCTACATTTAATCTCTTTATCAAATGTACTAAAGACGTCTTCCTTCTGTTCTTGGTCTGATAAATAATTAAAAATATTGTTAACTGTAAAGAGTTAAAGTAACCCTTTTAAAAAGCAACAACCCCTCACAAATAAACAAACAAATAGTAAAATAAAAGAAAGCACAATAACATTTTGTCTATTTTCATTGAATTGGCCCATATATAAAGCGAAAAAAAATTCTAAGATAACGAATTGGATATGAAATAATGAAAAGGTATGGGTAATTGCGCTGGAAATTCTAAGTATTTTAATAACATATACATAGATTGATCTTTAGATAGAGTTAAGTGATCTAGACACAGAAACCAATGATCATTTTGGTGAGCAATCGGTTAAGGTTCAAAGAGCTTGCCAATTGCAGAATTAAAAGCGAAGATCCTAGAAACTTTATTTGTACACAAACGTGTCCCATTTCTATTCGCCTACAATGACTGACAATTGTATATAAAACAAAATTATTTTCCCGTTTGTGTTAAGAAAAGTAAACCTCCACGATACATCAGTTCAATTTGCTTGCATTTAATATCTTGCTTTCTGTTTAATATACGTTTTTTGGCTATACGAATACATTTTGTAAGAGGTAGTGTTAGATAACAATCCACAAATCGTCGTTTAGTGATCAAATGTTTGAAAGTTAACATTATTTCTTTGAGTTAAGTTTTACATTACCTGATATAGTCACATTAAAACGTCTGCTTTGAAATGATTCTTCTTTATTGTTATTTTTGACAGTAAAAGCACAGGCATATTCACCAACATCAACCTCGGTAAAGTTGATAATTTGCAGTATGTAATTTTCCTTCTCAACGAATACTTTATGTCTATTATGATGTCTATTTAGTATCTTGTTGTCTGCATATGTGATTGAGTTTGGTGGACCTCGCCAGGTCATATGTTCAACATCACCGTAAGAAGAGTATTAACAAGATATATTTTTGGTATCTCCCTTAATGACTGATAAAGTCTTTACATAAAATATACAGACAAAGTAGTCATATGATTTTCTAAAGAGTGATCTCATGTTCAACATTAAAGAAATTGCCATGAAAAGAACGTACCCTTTAATACTTTGACTACAATGGAACTTCAACAAATTGCGTTAAGGATGCAAGAAATTCAGACTACCCTTTAGAAGAAACTGAATTCATTCACAGGTCGTGTTGTGAATTTTGTCGTTTTGCCTTTAGGTGAGATTGTTTTTATCTTGTGTGTGTTAACTATTTGTCATGTCAGATATGGAAAAAATACAAATAATCTATAATTATGCATCATGAGCGGAAATTCGAAAATTCGAATGAGTAGCGTATGGAAATGTTGATGTCAACAGAAAATATAGGTAAGCACATATCAGGCATTATTTCTAACGACGTACTACAAACATTCGTATGTAACTACATTTATTTTAATACAAGTTGCAGTCATCATCGCATTCTTTACACTAGACTGTTATCTTTATTGAGTTTTGTACAGTTTATTGACTGGTTCTTTATTGAGTTTTGTACAGTTTATTGACTGTTTCTTTATTGAGTTTTGTATAGTTTATCGACTGATTCTTTCTTCAGTTTTGTACAGTTTTTTGACTGTTTCTTAATTGAGATTTGTACAGTTTTTTGACTGGTTCTTTATTGAGTTTTGTACAGTTTATTGACTGATTCTTTATTCAGTTTTGTACAGTTTATTGACTGGTTCTTTCTTGAGTTTGTACAGTTTATTGACTGTTTCTTTATTTAATTTTGTACAGTTTATTGACTGGTTCTTTATTGAGATTTGTACAGTTTATTGACTGGTTCTTTATTGAGTTTTGTACAGTTTATTGCCTGTTTTTTATTTAGTTTGTGTACAATTTATTGACTGGTTGTTTATTTAGTTTTGTACAGTTTATTGACTGTTTGTTTATTTAGTTTTGTTCAGATTATTGACTGTTTCTTTATTTAGTTTTGTAAAGTTTATTGACTGGTTCTTTATTTAGTTTTGTACAGTTTATTGACTTGTTCTTTATTGAGTTTGTGTACAATTTATTGACTGGTTCTTTCTTGAATTTTGTACAGTTTACTGACTGGTTCTTTATTGACTTTTGAACAGTTTATTGATTGGATCTTTATTGAGTTTTGAATAGTTTATTGACTGGTTCTTTATTTAGTTTTGTACAGTTTATTGACTTGTTCTTTATTGACTTTTGTACAGTTTATTGACTGGTTTTTTATTGAGTTTTGTATTGTTTATTGACTTGTTCTTTGTTCAGTTTTGTACTGTTTATTGACTGGTTCTTTATTCAGTTTTGTACAGTTTATTGACTGGTTTTTATTCAGTTTTGTACAGTTTATTGACTGGTTCTTTATTTAGTTTGTGTACAATTTATTGACTGGTTCTTTATTTAGTTTTGTGCAGTTTATTGACTGTTTCTTTATTTAGTTTTGTACAGTTTGTTCACTGTTTCTTTATTTAGTTTTGTACAGTTGATTGACTGGTTCTTTATTGAGTTTTGTACAGTTTATTGACTGTTTCTTTATTCAGTTTTGTACAGTTTATTGACTGGTTCTTTATTGAGTTTTGTACATTTTATTCACTGGTTCTTTATTTAGTTTTGTACAGTTTATTGACTGTTTCTTTATTTAGTTCTGTACAGTGTATTGACTGTTTCTTTATTGAGTGTTGTACAGCTTATTGACTGGTTCTTTATTGCGTTTTGTACAGTTTATTGACTGTTTCTTTATTGAGTTTTGTACAGTTTATTGACTGGTTCTTAATTCAGTTTTGTACAGTTTATTGACTGGTTCTTTGTAGAGTTTTGTACAGTTTATTGACTGTTTCTTTATTGAGTTTTGTATAGTTTATTGACTGATTTTTTCTTGAGTTTTGTACAGTTTTTTGACTGTTTCTTTATTGAGATTTGTACAGTTTTTTGACTGGTTCTTTATTGAGTGTTGTACTGTTTATTGACTGTTTCTTTATTGAGTTTTGTACAGTTTATTGACTGTTTCTTTATTTAGTTTTGTACAGTTTATTCACTGGTTCTTTATTGATATTTGTACAGTTTATTGACTGGTTCTTTATTGAGTTTTGTACAGTTTATTGACTGGTTCTTTATTGAGTTTTGTACAGTTTATTGACTCATTCTTTATTGAGTTTTGTACAGTTTATTGACTGGTTCTTTATTCAGTTTTGTACAGTTTATTGACTGTTTCTTTATTGAGTTTTGTACAGTTTATTGACTGGTTCTTTGTTCAGTTTTGTACAGTTTATTGACTGGTTATTTATACAGTTTTGTACAGTTTATTGATTGGTTCTTTATTCAGTCTTGTACAGTTTATTGAGTGGTTCTTTATTTAGTTTTGTACAGTTTATTGACTGTTTCTTTATTTAGTTTTGTACAGTTTATTGACTGCTTCTACATTTAGTTTCGTACAGTTTATTAACTGTTTCTTTATTTAGTTTTGTACAGTTTATTGACTGTTTCTTTATTTAGTTTGTGTACAATTTATTGACTGGTTCTTTATTTAGTATTGTGCAGTTTATTGACTGTTTCTTTATTTAGTTTTGTACAGTTTATTAACTGTTTCTATATTTAGTTTTGTACAGTTTATTGACTGTTTCTTTATTAAGTTTTGTACAGTTTATTGATTGCTTCTTTATGTAGTTTGTGTACAATGTATTGACTGGTTCTTTATTTAGTTTTGTACTGCTTATTGACTGTTTCTTTATTTAGTTTTGTACAGTTTATTGACTGGTTCTTTGTTTACTTTTGTACAGTTTATCGACTGGTTCTTTATTGAGTTTTGTACAGTTTATTGACTGGTTCTTTATTCAGTTTTGTAATGTTTAGTGACTGGTTCTTTATTGAGTTTTGTACAGTTTATTGACTGGTTCTTTATTCAGTTTTGTACAGTTTATTGACTGGTTCGTTAATGAGCTTTGTACAGTTTATTGACAGGTTCTTTTTTTAGTTTTGTACAGTTTATTGACTGTTTCTTTATTTAGTTTTGTACAGTTTATTGACTGTTTCTTTATTGAGTTTTGTACAGTTTATTGACTGGTTCTTTATTGAGTTTTGTACAGTTTATTGACTGTTTCTTTATTGACTTTTGTACAGTTTATTGACTGGTTCTTTATTGAGTTTTGTACAGTTTATTGACTGGTTCTTTATTGAGTTTTGTACAGTTTATTGGCTGGTTCTTTGTTGAGTTTTGTACAGTTTATTGACTGTTTCTTTATTGAGTTTTGTATAGTTTATTGACTGATTTTTTCTTGAGTTTTGTACAGTTTTTTGACTGTTTCTTTATTGAGATTTGTATAGTTTTTTGACTGGTTCTTTATTGAGTTTTGTACTGTTTATTGACTGTTTCTTTATTGAGTTTTGTTCAGTTTATTGACTGTTTCTTTATTTAGTTTTTTACAGTTTATTCACTGGTTCTTTATTGATATTTGTACAGTTTATTGACTGGTTCTTTATTGAGTTTTGTACAGTTTATTGACTGGTTCTTTATTGAGTTTTGTACAGTTTATTGACTGGTTCTTTATTGAGTTTTGTACAGTGTATTGACTGGTTCTTTATTGAGTTTTGTACAGTTTATTGACTAATTCTTTATTGAGTTTTGTACAGTTTATTGACTGGTTCTTTATTCAGTTTTGTACAGTTTGTTGACTGTTTCTTTATTGAGTTTTGTACAGTTTATTGACTGGTTCTTTGTTCAGTTTTGTACTGTTTACTGACTGGTTATTTATTCAGTTTAGTACAGTTAATTGATTGGTTCTTTATTCAGTCTTGTACAGTTTATTGACTGGTTCTTTATTTAGTTTTGTACAGTTTATTTACTGTTTCTTTATTTAGTTTTGTACAGTTTATTGACTGCTTCTATATTTAGTTTCGTACAGTTTATTAACTGTTTCTTTATTTAGTTTTGTACAGTTTATTGACTGTTTCTTTATTTAGTTTGTGTACAATTTATTGACTGGTTCTTTATTTAGTTTTGTACAGTTTACTAACTGTTTCTATATTTTGTTTTGTACAGTTTATTGACTGTTTCTTTATTAAGTTTTGTACAGTTTATTGATTGCTTCTTTATTTAGTTTGTTTACAATGTATTGACTGGTTCTTTATTTAGTTTTGTACAGCTTATTGACTGTTTCTTTATTTAGTTTTGTACAGTTTATTGACTGTTTCTTTGTTTACTTTTGTACAGCTTATCGACTGGTTCTTTATTGAGTTTTGTACAGTTTATTGACTGGTTCTTTATTCAGTTTTGTACAGTTTATTGACTGGTTCGTTAATGAGTTTTGTACAGTTTATTGACTGGTTCTTTTTTGAGTTTTGTACAGTTTATTGACTGGTTCTTTATTGAGTTTTGTACAGTGTATTGACTGGTTCTTTATTGAGTTTTGTACAGCTTATTGACTAATTCTTTATTGAGTTTTGTACAGTTTATTGACTGGTTCTTTATTCAGTTTTGTACAGTTTATTGACTGTTTCTTTATTGAGTTTTGTACAGTTTATTGACTGGTTCTTTATTGAGTTTTGTACAGTTTATTGACTGGTTCTTTATTGAGTTTTGTACAGTGTATTGACTGGTTCTTTATTGAGTTTTGTACAGTTTATTGACTAATTCTTTATTGAGTTTTGTACAGTTTATTGACTGGTTCTTTATTCAGTTTTGTACAGTTTATTGACTGTTTCTTTATTGAGTTTTGTACAGTTTATTGACTGGTTATTTGTTCAGTTTTGTACTGTTTACTGACTGGTTATTTATTCAGTTTAGTACAGTTTATTGATTGGTTCTTTATTCAGTCTTGTACAGTTTATTGACTGGTTCTTTATTTAGTTTTGTACAGTTTATTTACTGTTTCTTTATTTAGTTTTGTACAGTTTATTGACTGCTTCTATATTTAGTTTCGTACAGTTTATTAACTGTTTCTTTATTGAGTTTTGTACAGTTTATTGACTGTTTCTTTATTTAGTTTGTGTACAATTTATTGACTGGTTCTTTGGTCAGTTTTGTACAGTTTATTGACTGGTTCTTTATTGGATTTGTGTACAGTTTATTGACTGGTTCTTTATTGAGTTTTGTACAGTTTATTGACTGGTTCTTTATTCAGTTTTGTACAGTTTATTGACTGGTTCTTTATTGAGTTTGTGTACAATTTATTGACTGGTTCTTTATTCAGTTTTGTACAGTTTATTGACTGTTTCTTTATTTAGTTTTGTACAGTTTATTGACTGATTCTTTATTTAATTTTGTACAGTTTATTGACTGGTTCTTTATTGAGTTTTGTACAGTTTATTGACTGGTTCTCTTTTGAGTTTTGTACAGTTTATTGACTGGTTCTTTATTCGGTTTTGTACAGTTTATTGACTGGTTCTTGATTGGATTTGTGTACAGTTTATTGACTGGTTCTTTATTGAGTTTTGTACAGTTTATTGACTGGTTCTTTATTCAGTTTTGTACAGTTTATTGACTGGTTCTTTATTGAGTTTTGTACATTTTATTCACTGGTTCTTTATTTAGTTTTGTACAGTTTATTGACTGTTTCTTTATTTAGTTTTGTACAGTGTTTTGACTGTTTCTTTATTGAGTGTTGTACAGCTTATTGACTGGTTCTTTATTGCGTTTTGTACAGTTTATTGACTGTTTCTTTATTGAGTTTTGTACAGTTTATTGACTGGTTCTTAATTCAGTTTTGTACAGTTTATTGACTGGTTCTTTGTAGAGTTTTGTACAGTTTATTGACTGTTTCTTTATTGAGTTTTGTATAGTTTATTGACTGATTTTTTCTTGAGTTTTGTACAGTTTTTTGACTGTTTCTTTATTGAGATTTGTACAGTTTTTTGACTGGTTCTTTATTGAGTTTTGTACTGTTTATTGACTGTTTCTTTATTGAGTTTTGTACAGTTTATTGACTGTTTCTTTATTTAGTTTTGTACAGTTTATTCACTGGTTCTTTATTGATATTTGTACAGTTTATTGACTGGTTCTTTATTGAGTTTTGTACAGTTTATTGACTGGTTCTTTATTGAGTTTTGTACAGTTTATTGACTGGTTCTTTATTGAGTTGTGTACAGTGTATTGACTGGTTCTTTATTGAGTTTTGTACAGTTTATTGACTCATTCTTTATTGAGTTTTGTACAGTTTATTGACTGGTTTTTTATTCAGTTTTGTACAGTTTATTGACTGTTTCTTTATTGAGTTTTGTACAGTTTATTGACTGGTTCTTTGTTCAGTTTGGTACTGTTTATTGACTGGCTATTTATTCAGTTTTGTACAGTTTATTGATTGGTTCTTTATTCAGTCTTGTACAGTTTATTGACTGGTTCTTTATTTAGTTTTGTACAGTTTATTGACTGTTTCTTTATTTAGTTTTGTACAGTTTATTGACTGCTTCTACATTTTGTTTCGTACAGTTTATTAACTGTTTCTTTATTTTGTTTTGTACAGTTTATTGACTGGTTATTTGTTCAGTTTTGTACTGTTTACTGACTGGTTATTTATTCAGTTTAGTACAGTTTATTGATTGGTTCTTTATTCAGTCTTGTACAGTTTATTGACTGGTTCTTTATTTAGTTTTGTACAGTTTATTTACTGTTTCTTTATTTAGTTTTGTACAGTTTATTGACTGCTTCTATATTTAGTTTCGTACAGTTTATTAACTGTTTCTTTATTGAGTTTTGTACAGTTTATTGACTGTTTCTTTATTTAGTTTGTGTACAATTTATTGACTGGTTCTTTGGTCAGTTTTGTACAGTTTATTGACTGGTTCTTTATTGGATTTGTGTACAGTTTATTGACTGGTTCTTTATTGAGTTTTGTACAGTTTATTGACTGGTTCTTTATTCAGTTTTGTACAGTTTATTGACTGGTTCTTTATTGAGTTTGTGTACAATTTATTGACTGGTTCTTTATTCAGTTTTGTACAGTTTATTGACTGTTTCTTTATTTAGTTTTGTACAGTTTATTGACTGATTCTTTATTTAATTTTGTACAGTTTATTGACTGGTTCTTTATTGAGTTTTGTACAGTTTATTGACTGGTTCTCTTTTGAGTTTTGTACAGTTTATTGACTGGTTCTTTATTCGGTTTTGTACAGTTTATTGACTGGTTCTTGATTGGATTTGTGTACAGTTTATTGACTGGTTCTTTATTGAGTTTTGTACAGTTTATTGACTGGTTCTTTATTCAGTTTTGTACAGTTTATTGACTGGTTCTTTATTGAGTTTTGTACATTTTATTCACTGGTTCTTTATTTAGTTTTGTACAGTTTATTGACTGTTTCTTTATTTAGTTTTGTACAGTGTTTTGACTGTTTCTTTATTGAGTGTTGTACAGCTTATTGACTGGTTCTTTATTGCGTTTTGTACAGTTTATTGACTGTTTCTTTATTGAGTTTTGTACAGTTTATTGACTGGTTCTTAATTCAGTTTTGTACAGTTTATTGACTGGTTCTTTGTAGAGTTTTGTACAGTTTATTGACTGTTTCTTTATTGAGTTTTGTATAGTTTATTGACTGATTTTTTCTTGAGTTTTGTACAGTTTTTTGACTGTTTCTTTATTGAGATTTGTACAGTTTTTTGACTGGTTCTTTATTGAGTTTTGTACTGTTTATTGACTGTTTCTTTATTGAGTTTTGTACAGTTTATTGACTGTTTCTTTATTTAGTTTTGTACAGTTTATTCACTGGTTCTTTATTGATATTTGTACAGTTTATTGACTGGTTCTTTATTGAGTTTTGTACAGTTTATTGACTGGTTCTTTATTGAGTTTTGTACAGTTTATTGACTGGTTCTTTATTGAGTTGTGTACAGTGTATTGACTGGTTCTTTATTGAGTTTTGTACAGTTTATTGACTCATTCTTTATTGAGTTTTGTACAGTTTATTGACTGGTTTTTTATTCAGTTTTGTACAGTTTATTGACTGTTTCTTTATTGAGTTTTGTACAGTTTATTGACTGGTTCTTTGTTCAGTTTGGTACTGTTTATTGACTGGCTATTTATTCAGTTTTGTACAGTTTATTGATTGGTTCTTTATTCAGTCTTGTACAGTTTATTGACTGGTTCTTTATTTAGTTTTGTACAGTTTATTGACTGTTTCTTTATTTAGTTTTGTACAGTTTATTGACTGCTTCTACATTTTGTTTCGTACAGTTTATTAACTGTTTCTTTATTTTGTTTTGTACAGTTTATTGACTGTTTCTTTATTTAGTTTGTGTACAATTTATTGACTGGTTCTTTATTTAGTATTGTGCATTTTATTGACTTTTCTTTATTTAGTTTTGTACAGTTTATTAACTGTTTCTATATTTAGGTTTGTACAGTTTATTGACTGTTTCTTTATTAAGTTTTGTACAGTTTATTGATTGCTTCTTTATGTAGTTTGTGTACAATGTATTGACTGGTTCTTTATTTAGTTTTGTACTGCTTATTGACTGTTTCTTTATTTAGTTTTGTACAGTTTATTGACTGTTTCTTTGTTTACTTTTGTACAGTTTATCGACTGGTTCTTTATTTAGTTTTGTACAGTTTATTGACTGGTTCTTTATTCAGTTTTGTAATGTTTAGTGACTGGTTCTTTATTGAGTTTTGTACAGTTTATTGACTGGTTCTTTATTCAGTTTTGTACAGTTTATTGACTGGTTCGTTAATGAGCTTTGTACAGTTTATTGACAGGTTCTTTTTTTAGTTTTGTACAGTTTATTGACTGTTTCTTTATTTAGTTTTGTACAGTTTATTGACTGTTTCTTTATTGAGTTTTGTACAGCTTATTGACTGGTTCTTTATTGAGTTTTGTACAGTTTATTGACTGTTTCTTTATTGACTTTTGTACAGTTTATTGACTGGTTCTTAATTCAGTTTTGTACAGTTTATTGACTGGTTCTTTATTGAGTCTTGTACAGTTTATTGGCTGGTTCTTTGTTGAGTTTTGTACAGTTTATTGACTGTTTCTTTATTGAGTTTTGTATAGTTTATTGACTGATTTTTTCTTGAGTTTTGTACAGTTTTTTGACTGTTTCTTTTTTGAGATTTGTACAGTTTTTTGACTGGTTCTTTATTGAGTTTTGTACTGTTTATTGACTGTTTCTTTATTGAGTTTTGTTCAGTTTATTGACTGTTTCTTTATTTAGTTTTTTACAGTTTATTCACTGGTTCTTTATTGATATTTGTACAGTTTATTGACTGGTTCTTTATTGAGTTTTGTACAGTTTATTGACTGGTTCTTTATTGAGTTTTGTACAGTTTATTGACTGGTTCTTTATTGAGTTTTGTACAGTGGATTGACTGGTGCTTTATTGAGTTTTGTACAGTTTATTGACTGGTTCTTTATTCAGTTTTGTACAGTTTATTGACTGTTTCTTTATTGAGTTTTGTACAGTTTATTGACTGGTTCTTTGTTCAGTTTTGTACTGTTTACTGACTGGTTATTTATTCAGTTTAGTACAGTTTATTGATTGGTTCTTTATTCAGTCTTGTACAGTTTATTGACTGGTTCTTTATTGGATTTGTGTACAGTTTATTGACTGGTTCTTTATTGAGTTTTGTACAGTTTATTGACTGGTTCTTTATTCAGTTTTGTACAGTTTATTGACTGGTTCTTTATTGAGTTTGTGTACAATTTATTGACTGGTTCTTTATTCAGTTTTGTACAGTTTATTGACTGTTTCTTTATTTAGTTTTGTACAGTTTATTGACTGATTCTTTATTTAATTTTGTACAGTTTATTGACTGGTTCTTTATTGAGTTTTGTACAGTTTATTGACTGGTTCTCTTTTGAGTTTTGTACAGTTTATTGACTGGTTCTTTATTCAGTTTTGTACAGTTTATTGACTGGTTCTTTATTGGATTTGTGTACAGTTTGTTGACTGGTTCTTTATTGAGTTTTGTACAGTTTATTGACTGGTTCTTTATTCAGTTTTGTACAGTTTATTGACTGGTTCTTTATTGAGTTTTGTACATTTTATTCACTGGTTCTTTATTTAGTTTTGTACAGTTTATTGACTGTTTCTTTATTTAGTTTTGTACAGTGTTTTGACTGTTTCTTTATTGAGTGTTGTACAGCTTATTGACTGGTTCTTTATTGCGTTTTGTACAGTTTATTGACTGTTTCTTTATTGAGTTTTGTACAGTTTATTGACTGGTTCTTAATTCAGTTTTGTACAGTTTATTGACTGGTTCTTTGTAGAGTTTTGTACAGTTTATTGACTGTTTCTTTATTGAGTTTTGTATAGTTTATTGACTGATTTTTTCTTGAGTTTTGTACAGTTTTTTGACTGTTTCTTTATTGAGATTTGTACAGTTTTTTGACTGGTTCTTTATTGAGTTTTGTACTGTTTATTGATTGTTTCTTTATTCAGTTTTGTACAGTTTATTGACTGTTTCTTTATTTAGTTTTGTACAGTTTATTCACTGGTTCTTTATTGATATTTGTACAGTTTATTGACTGGTTCTTTATTGAGTTTTGTACAGTTTATTGACTGGTTCTTTATTGAGTTTTGTACAGTTTATTGACTGGTTCTTTATTGAGTTGTGTACAGTGTATTGACTGGTTCTTTATTGAGTTTTGTACAGTTTATTGACTCATTCTTTATTGAGTTTTGTACAGTTTATTGACTGGTTCTTTATTCAGTTTTGTACAGTTTATTGACTGTTTCTTTATTGAGTTTTGTACAGTTTATTGACTGGTTCTTTGTTCAGTTTTGTACTGTTTATTGACTGGTTATTTATTCAGTTTTGTACAGTTTATTGATTGGTTCTTTATTCAGTCTTGTACAGTTTATTGACTGGTTCTTTATTTAGTTTTGTACAGTTTATTGACTGTTTTTTTATTTAGTTTTGTACAGTTTATTGACTGCTTCTACATTTAGTTTCGTACAGTTTATTAACTGTTTCTTTATTTAGTTTTGTACAGTTTATTGACTGTTTCTTTATTTAGTTTGTGTACAATTTATTGACTGGTTCTTTATTTAGTATTGTGCAGTTTATTGACTTTTCTTTATTTAGTTTTGTACAGTTTATTAACTGTTTCTATATTTAGGTTTGTACAGTTTATTGACTGTTTCTTTATTAAGTTTTGTACAGTTTATTGATTGCTTCTTTATGTAGTTTGTGTACAATGTATTGACTGGTTCTTTATTTAGTTTTGTACTGCTTATTGACTGTTTCTTTATTTAGTTTTGTACAGTTTATTGACTGTTTCTTTGTTTACTTTTGTACAGTTTATCGACTGGTTCTTTATTGAGTTTTGTACAGTTTATTGACTGGTTCTTTATTCAGTTTTGTAATGTTTAGTGACTGTTTCTTTATTGAGTTTTGTACAGTTTATTGACTGGTTCTTTATTCAGTTTTGTACAGTTTATTGACTGGTTCGTTAATGAGCTTTGTACAGTTTATTGACAGGTTCTTTTTTTAGTTTTGTACAGTTTATTGACTGTTTCTTTATTTAGTTTTGTACAGTTTATTGACTGTTTCTTTATTGAGTTTTGTACAGCTTATTGACTGGTTCTTTATTTAGTTTTGTACAGTTTATTGACTGTTTCTTTATTGACTTTTGTACAGTTTATTGACTGGTTCTTAATTCAGTTTTGTACAGTTTATTGACTGGTTCTTTATTGAGTTTTGTACAGTTTATTGGCTGGTTCTTTGTTGAGTTTTGTACAGTTTATTGACTGTTTCTTTATTGAGTTTTGTATAGTTTATTGACTGATTTTTTCTTGAGTTTTGTACAGTTTTTTGACTGTTTCTTTATTGAGATTTGTACAGTTTTTTGACTGGTTCTATATTGAGTTTTGTACTGTTTATTGACTGTTTCTTTATTGAGTTTTGTTCAGTTTATTGACTGTTTCTTTATTTAGTTTTTTACAGTTTATTCACTGGTTCTTTATTGATATTTGTACAGTTTATTGACTGGTTCTTTATTGAGTTTTGTACAGTTTATTGACTGGTTCTTTATTGAGTTTTGTACAGTTTATTGACTGGTTCTTTATTGAGTTTTGTACAGTGTATTGACTGGTGCTTTATTGAGTTTTGTACAGTTTATTGACTAATTCTTTATTGAGTTTTGTACAGTTTATTGACTGGTTCTTTATTCAGTTTTGTACAGTTTATTGACTGTTTCTTTATTGAGTTTTGTACAGTTTATTGACTGGTTCTTTGTTCAGTTTTGTACTGTTTACTGACTGGTTATTTATTCAGTTTAGTACAGTTTATTGATTGGTTCTTTATTCAGTCTTGTACAGTTTATTGACTGGGTCTTTATTTAGTTTTGTACAGTTTATTTACTGTTTCTTTATTTAGTTTTGTACAGTTTATTGACTGCTTCTATATTTAGTTTCGTACAGTTTATTAACTGTTTCTTTATTGAGTTTTGTACAGTTTATTGACTGGTTCTTTATTGAGTTTTGTACAGTTTATTGACTGGTTCTTTATTGAGTTGTGTACAGTGTATTGACTGGTTCTTTATTGAGTTTTGTACAGTTTATTGACTCATTCTTTATTGAGTTTTGTACAGTTTATTGACTGGTTCTTTATTCAGTTTTGTACAGTTTATTGACTGTTTCTTTATTGAGTTTTGTACAGTTTATTGACTGGTTCTTTGTTCAGTTTTGTACTGTTTATTGACTGGTTATTTATTCAGTTTTGTACAGTTTATTGATTGGTTCTTTATTCAGTCTTGTACAGTTTATTGACTGGTTCTTTATTTAGTTTTGTACAGTTTATTGACTGTTTCTTTATTTAGTTTTGTACAGTTTATTGACTGCTTCTACATTTAGTTTCGTACAGTTTATTAACTGTTTCTTTATTTAGTTTTGTACAGTTTATTGACTGTTTCTTTATTTAGTTTGTGTACAATTTATTGACTGGTTCTTTATTTAGTATTGTGCAGTTTATTGACTTTTCTTTATTTAGTTTTGTACAGTTTATTAACTGTTTCTATATTTAGGTTTGTACAGTTTATTGACTGTTTCTTTATTAAGTTTTGTACAGTTTATTGATTGCTTCTTTATGTAGTTTGTGTACAATGTATTGACTGGTTCTTTATTTAGTTTTGTACTGCTTATTGACTGTTTCTTTATTTAGTTTTGTACAGTTTATTGACTGTTTCTTTGTTTACTTTTGTACAGTTTATCGACTGGTTCTTTATTGAGTTTTGTACAGTTTATTGACTGGTTCTTTATTCAGTTTTGTAATGTTTAGTGACTGGTTCTTTATTGAGTTTTGTACAGTTTATTGACTGGTTCTTTATTCAGTTTTGTACAGTTTATTGACTGGTTCGTTAATGAGCTTTGTACAGTTTATTGACAGGTTCTTTTTTTAGTTTTGTACAGTTTATTGACTGTTTCTTTATTTAGTTTTGTACAGTTTATTGACTGTTTCTTTATTGAGTTTTGTACAGCTTATTGACTGGTTCTTTATTGAGTTTTGTACAGTTTATTGACTGTTTCTTTATTGACTTTTGTACAGTTTATTGACTGGTTCTTAATTCAGTTTTGTACAGTTTATTGACTGGTTCTTTATTGAGTTTTGTACAGTTTATTGGCTGGTTCTTTGTTGAGTTTTGTACAGTTTATTGACTGTTTCTTTATTGAGTTTTGTATAGTTTATTGACTGATTTTTTCTTGAGTTTTGTACAGTTTTTTGACTGTTTCTTTATTGAGATTTGTACAGTTTTTTGACTGGTTCTATATTGAGTTTTGTACTGTTTATTGACTGTTTCTTTATTGAGTTTTGTTCAGTTTATTGACTGTTTCTTTATTTAGTTTTTTACAGTTTATTCACTGGTTCTTTATTGATATTTGTACAGTTTATTGACTGGTTCTTTATTGAGTTTTGTACAGTTTATTGACTGGTTCTTTATTGAGTTTTGTACAGTTTATTGACTGGTTCTTTATTGAGTTTTGTACAGTGTATTGACTGGTGCTTTATTGAGTTTTGTACAGTTTATTGACTAATTCTTTATTGAGTTTTGTACAGTTTATTGACTGGTTCTTTATTCAGTTTTGTACAGTTTATTGACTGTTTCTTTATTGAGTTTTGTACAGTTTATTGACTGGTTCTTTGTTCAGTTTTGTACTGTTTACTGACTGGTTATTTATTCAGTTTAGTACAGTTTATTGATTGGTTCTTTATTCAGTCTTGTACAGTTTATTGACTGGGTCTTTATTTAGTTTTGTACAGTTTATTTACTGTTTCTTTATTTAGTTTTGTACAGTTTATTGACTGCTTCTATATTTAGTTTCGTACAGTTTATTAACTGTTTCTTTATTTAGTTTTGTACAGTTTATTGACTGTTTCTTTATTTAGTTTGTGTACAATTTATTGACTGGTTCTTTATTTAGTTTTGCACAGTTTACTAACTGTTTCTATATTTTGTTTTGTACAGTTTATTGACTGTTTCTTTATTAAGTTTTGTACAGTTTATTGATTGCTTCTTTATTTAGTTTGTTTACAATGTATTGAACTGTTCTTTATTTAGTTTTGTACAGTTTATTGACTGTTTCTTTATTTAGTTTTGTACAGTTTATTGACTGTTTCTTTGTTTACTTTTGTACAGCTTATCGACTGGTTCTTTATTGAGTTTTGTACAGTTTATTGACTGGTTCTTTATTCAGTTTTGTAATGTTTATTGACTGGTTCTTTATTGAGTTTTGTACAGTTTATTGACTGGTTCTTTATTCAGTTTTGTACAGTTTATTGACTGGTTCGTTAATGAGTTTTGTACAGTTTATTGACTGGTTCTTTTTTGAGTTTGTACAGTTTATTGACTGGTTCTTTATTGAGTTTTGTACAGTTTATTGACTGGTTCTTTATTCAGTTTTGTACAGTTTATTGACTAATTCTTTATTGAGTTTTGTACAGTTTATTGACTGGTTCTTTATTTAGTTTTGTACAGTTTATTGACTGTTTCTTTATTGAGTTTTGTACAGTTTATTGACTGGTTCTTTATTGAGTTTTGTACAGTTTATTGACTGGTTCTTTATTGAGTTTTGTACAGTGTATTGACTGGTTCTTTATTGAGTTTTGTACAGTTTATTGACTAATTCTTTATTGAGTTTTGTACAGTTTATTGACTGGTTCTTTATTCAGTTTTGTACAGTTTATTGACTGTATCTTTATTGAGTTTTGTACAGTTTATTGACTGGTTCTTTGTTCAGTTTTGTACTGTTTACTGACTGGTTATTTATTCAGTTTAGTACAGTTTATTGATTGGTTCTTTATTCAGTCTTGTACAGTTTATTGACTGGTTCTTTATTTAGTTTTGTACAGTTTATTTACTGTTTCTTTATTTAGTTTTGTACAGTTTATAGACTGCTTCTATATTTAGTTTCGTACAGTTTATTAACTGTTTCTTTATTGAGTTTTGTACAGTTTATTGACTGTTTCTTTATTTAGTTTGTGTACAATTTATTGACTGGTTCTTTATTTAGTTTTGTACAGTTTATTAACTGTTTCTATATTTTGTTTTGTACAGTTTATTGACTGTTTCTTTATTAAGTTTTGTACAGTTTATTGATTGCTTCTTTATTTAGTTTGTTTACAATGTATTGACTGGTTCTTTATTTAGTTTTGTACAGCTTATTGACTGTTTCTTTATTTAGTTTTGTACAGTTTATTGACTGTTTCTTTGTTTACTTTTGTACAGTTTTTCGACTGGTTCTTTATTGAGTTTTGTACAGTTTATTGACTGGTTCTTTATTCAGTTTTGTAATGTTTATTGACTGGTTCTTTATTGAGTTTTGTACAGTTTATTGACTGGTTCTTTATTCAGTTTTGTACAGTTTACTGACTGGTTCGTTAATGAGTTTTGTACAGTTTATTGACTGGTTCTTTTTTGAGTTTTGTACAGTTTATTGACTGGTTCTTTGTTCAGTTTTGTACAGTTTATTGACTGGTTCTTTATTGGATTTGTGTACAGTTTATTGACTGGTTCTTTATTGAGTTTTGTACAGTTTATTGACTGGTTCTTTATTCAGTTTTGTACAGTTTATTGACTGGTTCTGTATTGAGTTTGTGTACAATTTATTGACTGGTTCTTTATTCAGTTTTGTACAGTTTATTGACTGTTTCTTTATTTAGTTTTGTACAGTTTATTGACTGATTCTTTATTTAATTTTGTACAGTTTATTGACTGGTTCTTTATTGAGTTTTGTACAGTTTATTGACTGGTTCTTTATTGAGTTTTGTACAGTTTATTGACTGGTTCTTTATTCAGTTTTGTACAGTTTATTGACTGGTTCTTTATTGGATTTGTGTACAGTTTATTGACTGGTTCTTTATTGAGTTTTGTACAGTTTATTGACTTGTTCTTTATTCAGTTTTGTACAGTTTATTGACTGGTTCTTTATTGAGTTTGTGTACAATTTATTGACTGGTTCTTTATTTAGTTTTGTACAGTTTATTGACTGTTTCTTTATTAAGTTTTGTACAGTTTATTGATTGCTTCTTTATTTAGTTTGTTTACAATGTATTGACTGGTTCTTTATTTAGTTTTGTACAGCTTATTGACTGTTTCTTTATTTAGTTTTGTACAGTTTTTGACTGTTTCTTTGTTTACTTTTGTACAGTTTATCGACTGGTTCTTTATTGAGTTTTGTACAGTTTATTGACTGGTTCTGTATTCAGTTTTGTAATGTTTATTGACTGGTTCTTTATTGAGTTTTGTACAGTTTATTGACTGGTTCTTTATTCAGTTTTGTACAGTTTATTGACTGGTTCGTTAATGAGTTTTGTACAGTTTATTGACTGGTTATTTTTTGAGTTTTGTACAGTTTATTGACTGGTTCTTTGTTCAGTTTTGTACAGTTTATTGACTGGTTCTTTATTGAGTTTTGTACAGTTTATTGACTGGTTCTTTATTCAGTTTTGTACAGTTTATTGACTGGTTCTTTATTGAGTTTGTGTACAATTTATTGACTGGTTCTTTATTCAGTTTTGTACAGTTTATTGACTGTTTCTTTATTTAGTTTTGTACAGTTTATTGACTGATTCTTTATTTAATTTTGTACAGTTTATTGACTGGTTCTTTATTGAGTTTTGTACAGTTTATTGACTGGTTCTTTTTTGAGTTTTGTACAGTTTATTGACTGGTTCTTTATTGAGTTTTGTACAGTTTATTGACTGGTTCTTTATTCAGTTTTGTACAGTTTATTGACTGGTTCTTTATTGAGTTTGTGTACAATTTATTGACTGGTTCTTTATTCAGTTTTGTACAGTTTATTGACTGTTTCTTTATTTAGTTTTGTACAGTTTATTGACTGATTCTTTATTTAATTTTGTACAGTTTATTGACTGGTTCTTTATTGAGTTTTGTACAGTTTATTGACTGGTTCTTTTTTGAGTTTTGTACAGTTTATTGACTGGTTCTTTATTCAGTTTTGTACAGTTTATTGACTGGTTCTCTATTGAGTTTGTGTACAATTTATTGACTGGTTCTTTATTTAGTTTTGTACAGTTTATTGACTGTTTTTTTATTTTGTTTTGTACAGTTTATTGACTGTTTCTTTATTTAGTTTGTGAACAATTTATTGACTGGTTCTTTATTCAGTTTTGTACAGTTTATTGACTGTTTCTTTATTTAGTTTTGTACAGTTTATTGACTGATTCTTTATTTAGTTTTGTACAGTTTATTGACTGGTTCTTTATTGAGTTTTGTACAGTTTATTGACTGGTTCTTTATTGAGTTTTGTACAGTTTATTGACTGGTTCTTTATTGTGTTTTGTACTGTTTATTGACTAATTCTTTATTGAGTTTTGTACAGTTTTTTGACTGGTTCTTTATTCAGTTTTGTGCAGTTTATTGACTGTTTCTTTATTGAGTTTTGTACAGTTTATTGACTGGTTCTTTATTCAGTTTTGTACAGTTTATTGACTGGTTCTTTATTTAGTTTTGTACAGTTTATTGACTGTTTCTTTATTGGGATTTGTACAGTTTATTGACTGGTTCTTTATGCAGTTTTGTACAGTTTATTGACTGGTTCTTTATTTAGTTTTGTACAGTTTATTGACTGTTTCTTTATTTAGTTTTGTACAGTTTATTGACTGCTTCTATATTTAGTTTCGTACAGTTTATTAACTGTTTCTTTATTTAGTTTTGTACAGTTTATTGACTGTTTCTTTATTTAGTTTGTGTACAATTTATTGACTGGTTCTTTATTTAGTTTTGTGCAGTTTATTGACTGTTTCTTTATTTAGTTTTGTACAGTTTATTAACTGTGTCTATATTTAGTTTTGTACAGTTTATTGACTGTTTCTTTATTAAGTTTTGTACAGTTTATTGATTGCTTCTTTATTTAGTTTGTGTACAATGTATTGACTGGTTCTTTATTTAGTTTTGTACAGCTTATTGACTGTTTCTTTATTTAGTTTTGTACAGTTTATTGACTGTTTCGTTGTTTACTTTTGTACAGTTTATCGACTGGTTCTTTATTGAGTTTTGTAAAGTTTATTGACTGGTTCTTTATTCAGTTTTGTAATGTTTATTGACTGGTTCTTTATTGAGTTTTGTACAGTTTATTGACTGGTTCATTATTCAGTTTTGTACAGTTTATTGGCTGGTTCGTTAATGAGTTTTGTACAGTTTATTGACTGGTTCTTTTTTGAGTTTTGTACAGTTTATTGACTGGTTCTTTGTTCAGTTTTGTACAGTTTATTGTCTGGTTCTTTATTGGATTTGTGTACAGCTTATTGACTGGTTCTTTATTGAGTTTTGTACAGTTTATTGACTGGTTCTTTATTCAGTTTTGTACAGTTTATTGACTGGTTCTTTCTTGAGTTAGTGTACAATTTATTGACTGGTTCTTTATTCAGTTTTGTACAGTTTATTGACTGTTTCTTTATTTAGTTTTGTACAGTTTATTGACCGATTCTTTATTTAATTTTGTACAGTTTATTGACTGGTTCTTTATTGAGTTTTGTACAGTTTATTGACTGGTTGTTTATTTAGTTTTGTACAGTTTATTCCCTGTTTCTTTATTTAGTTTGTGTACAGTTTATTGACTGGTTGTTTATTTAGTTTTGTTCAAATTATTGACTGTTTCCTTATTTAGTTTTGTAAAGTTTATTGACTGGTTCTTCATTGAGATTTGTACAGTTTATTGACTGGTTCTTTATTCAGTTTTGTAATGTTTAGTGACTGGTTCTTTATTGAGTTTTGTACAGTTTATTGACTGGTTCTTTATTCAGTTTTGTACAGTTTATTGACTGGTTCGTTAATGAGCTTTGTACAGTTTATTGACAGGTTCTTTTTTTAGTTTTGTACAGTTTATTGACTGTTTCTTTATTTAGTTTTGTACAGTTTATTGACTGTTTCTTTATTGAGTTTTGTACAGCTTATTGACTGGTTCTTTATTGAGTTTTGTACAGTTTATTGACTGTTTCTTTATTGACTTTTGTACAGTTTATTGACTGGTTCTTAATTCAGTTTTGTACAGTTTATTGACTGGTTCTTTATTGAGTTTTGTACAGTTTATTGGCTGGTTCTTTGTTGAGATTTGTACAGTTTATTGACTGTTTCTTTATTGAGTTTTGTATAGTTTATTGACTGATTTTTTCTTGAGTTTTGTATAGTTTTTTGACTGTTTCTTTATTGAGATTTGTACAGTTTTTTGACTGGTTCTATATTGAGTTTTGTACTGTTTATTGACTGTTTCTTTATTGAGTTTTGTTCAGTTTATTGACTGTTTCTTTATTTAGTTTTTTACAGTTTATTCACTGGTTCTTTATTGATATTTGTACAGTTTATTGACTGGTTCTTTATTGAGTTTTGTACAGTTTATTGACTGTTTCTTTATTGAGTTTTGTACAGTTTATTGACTGGTTCTTTATTGAGTTTTGTACAGTGTATTGACTGGTGCTTTATTGAGTTTTGTACAGTTTATTGACTAATTCTTTATTGAGTTTTGTACAGTTTATTGACTGGTTCTTTATTCAGTTTTGTACAGTTTATTGACTGTTTCTTTATTGAGTTTTGTACAGTTTATTGACTGGTTCTTTGTTCAGTTTTGTACTGTTTACTGACTGGTTATTTATTCAGTTTAGTACAGTTTATTGATTGGTTCTTTATTCAGTCTTGTACAGTTTATCGACTGGGTCTTTATTTAGTTTTGTACAGTTTATTTACTGTTTCTTTATTTAGTTTTGTACAGTTTATTGACTGCTTCTATATTTAGTTTCGTACAGTTTATTAACTGTTTCTTTATTTAGTTTTGTACAGTTTATTGACTGTTTCTTTATTTAGTTTGTGTACAATTTATTGACTGGTTCTTTATTTAGTTTTGCACAGTTTACTAACTGTTTCTATATTTTGTTTTGTACAGTTTATTGACTGTTTCTTTATTAAGTTTTGTACAGTTTATTGATTGCTTCTTTATTTAGTTTGTTTACAATGTATTGACTGGTTCTTTATTTAGTTTTGTACAGTTTATTGACTGTTTCTTTATTTAGTTTTGTACAGTTTATTGACTGTTTCTTTGTTTACTTTTGTACAGCTTATCGACTGGTTCTTTATTGAGTTTTGTACAGTTTATTGACTGGTTCTTTATTCAGTTTTGTAATGTTTATTGACTGGTTCTTTATTGAGTTTTGTACAGTTTATTGACTGGTTCTTTATTCAGTTTTGTACAGTTTATTGACTGGTTCGTTAATGAGTTTTGTACAGTTTATTGACTGGTTCTTTTTTGAGTTTGTACAGTTTATTGACTGGTTCTTTATTGAGTTTTGAACAGTTTATTGACTGGTTCTTTTTTCAGTTTTGTACAGTTTATTGACTAATTCTTTATTGAGTTTTGTACAGTTTATTGACTGGTTCTTTATTCAGTTTTGTACAGTTTATTGACTGTTTCTTTATTGAGTTTTGTACAGTTTATTGACTGGTTCTTTATTGAGTTTTGTACAGTTTATTGACTGGTTCTTTATTGGGTTTTGTACAGTGTATTGACTGGTTCTTTATTGAGTTTTGTACAGTTTATTGACTAATTCTTTATTGAGTTTTGTACAGTTTATTGACTGGTTCTTTATTCAGTTTTGTACAGTTTATTGACTGTATCTTTATTGAGTTTTGTACAGTTTATTGACTGGTTCTTTGTTCAGTTTTGTACTGTTTACTGACTGGTTATTTATTCAGTTTAGTACAGTTTATTGATTGGTTCTTTATTCAGTCTTGTACAGTTTATTGACTGGTTCTTTATTTAGTTTTGTACAGTTTATTTACTGTTTCTTTATTTAGTTTTGTACAGTTTATAGACTGCTTCTATATTTAGTTTCGTACAGTTTATTAACTGTTTCTTTATTGAGTTTTGTACAGTTTATTGACTGTTTCTTTATTTAGTTTGTGTACAATTTATTGACTGGTTCTTTATTTAGTTTTGTACAGTTTATTAACTGTTTCTATATTTTGTTTTGTACAGTTTATTGACTGTTTCTTTATTAAGTTTTGTACAGTTTATTGATTGCTTCTTTATTTAGTTTGTTTACAATGTATTGACTGGTTCTTTATTTAGTTTTGTACAGCTTATTGACTGTTTCTTTATTTAGTTTTGTACAGTTTATTGACTGTTTCTTTGTTTACTTTTGTACAGTTTTTCGACTGGTTCTTTATTGAGTTTTGTACAGTTTATTGACTGGTTCTTTATTCAGTTTTGTAATGTTTATTGACTGGTTCTTTATTGAGTTTTGTACAGTTTATTGACTGGTTCTTTATTCAGTTTTGTACAGTTTACTGACTGGTTCGTTAATGAGTTTTGTACAGTTTATTGACTGGTTCTTTTTTGAGTTTTGTACAGTTTATTGACTGGTTCTTTGTTCAGTTTTGTACAGTTTATTGACTGGTTCTTTATTGGATTTGTGTACAGTTTATTGACTGGTTCTTTATTGAGTTTTGTACAGTTTATTGACTGGTTCTTTATTCAGTTTTGTACAGTTTATTGACTGGTTCTGTATTGAGTTTGTGTACAATTTATTGACTGGTTCTTTATTCAGTTTTGTACAGTTTATTGACTGTTTCTTTATTTAGTTTTGTACAGTTTATTGACTGATTCTTTATTTAATTTTGTACAGTTTATTGACTGGTTCTTTATTGAGTTTTGTACAGTTTATTGACTGGTTCTTTTTTGAGTTTTGTACAGTTTATTGACTGGTTCTTTATTCAGTTTTGTACAGTTTATTGACTGGTTCTTTATTGGATTTGTGTACAGTTTATTGACTGGTTCTTTATTGAGTTTTGTACAGTTTATTGACTTGTTCTTTATTCAGTTTTGTACAGTTTATTGACTGGTTCTTTATTGAGTTTGTGTACAATTTATTGACTGGTTCTTTATTTAGTTTTGTACAGTTTATTGACTGTTTCTTTATTAAGTTTTGTACAGTTTATTGATTGCTTCTTTATTTAGTTTGTTTACAATGTATTGACTGGTTCTTTATTTAGTTTTGTACAGCTTATTGACTGTTTCTTTATTTAGTTTTGTACAGTTTTTGACTGTTTCTTTGTTTACTTTTGTACAGTTTATCGACTGGTTCTTTATTGAGTTTTGTACAGTTTATTGACTGGTTCTGTATTCAGTTTTGTAATGTTTATTGACTGGTTCTTTATTGAGTTTTGTACAGTTTATTGACTGGTTCTTTATTCAGTTTTGTACAGTTTATTGACTGGTTCTTTATTCAGTTTTGTACAGTTTATTGACTGGTTCGTTAATGAGTTTTGTACAGTTTATTGACTGGTTCTTTTCTGAGTTTTGTACAGTTTATTGACTGGTTCTTTGTTCAGTTTTGTACAGTTTATTGACTGGTTCTTTATTGAGTTTTGTACAGTTTATTGACTGGTTCTTTATTCAGTTTTGTACAGTTTATTGACTGGTTCTTTATTGAGTTTGTGTACAATTTATTGACTGGTTCTTTATTCAGTTTTGTACAGTTTATTGACTGTTTCTTTATTTAGTTTTGTACAGTTTATTGACTGATTCTTTATTTAATTTTGTACAGTTTATTGACTGGTTCTTTATTGAGTTTTGTACAGTTTATTGACTGGTTCTTTTTTGAGTTTTGTACAGTTTATTGACTGGTTCTTTATTCAGTTTTGTACAGTTTATTGACTGGCTCTTTATTGGATTTGTGTACAGTTTATTGACTGGTTCTTTATTGAGTTTTGTACAGTTTATTGACTGGTTCTTTATTCAGTTTTGTACAGTTTATTGACTGGTTCTCTATTGAGTTTGTGTACAATTTATTGACTGGTTCTTTATTTAGTTTTGTACAGTTTATTGACTGTTTTTTTATTTTGTTTTGTACAGTTTATTGACTGTTTCTTTATTTAGTTTGTGAACAATTTATTGACTGGTTCTTTATTCAGTTTTGTACAGTTTATTGACTGTTTCTTTATTTAGTTTTGTACAGTTTATTGACTGATTCTTTATTTAGTTTTGTACAGTTTATTGACTGGTTCTTTATTGAGTTTTGTACAGTTTATTGACTGGTTCTTTATTGAGTTTTGTACAGTTTATTGACTGGTTCTTTATTGTGTTTTGTTCTGTTTATTGACTAATTCTTTATTGAGTTTTGTACAGTTTTTTGACTGGTTCTTTATTCAGTTTTGTGCAGTTTATTGACTGTTTCTTTATTGAGTTTTGTACAGTTTATTGACTGGTTCTTTATTCAGTTTTGTACAGTTTATTGACTGGTTCTTTATTTAGTTTTGTACAGTTTATTGACTGTTTCTTTATTGAGATTTGTACAGTTTATTGACTGGTTCTTTATGCAGTTTTGTACAGTTTATTGACTGTTTCTTTATTTAGTTTTGTACAGTTTATTGACTGTTTCTTTATTTAGTTTTGTACAGTTTATTGACTGCTTCTATATTTAGTTTCGTACAGTTTATTAACTGTTTCTTTATTTAGTTTTGTACAGTTTATTGACTGTTTCTTTATTTAGTTTGTGTACAATTTATTGACTGGTTCTTTATTTAGTTTTGTGCAGTTTATTGACTGTTTCTTTATTTAGTTTTGTACAGTTTATTAACTGTGTCTATATTTAGTTTTGTACAGTTTATTGACTGTTTCTTTATTAAGTTTTGTACAGTTTATTGATTGCTTCTTTATTTAGTTTGTGTACAATGTATTGACTGGTTCTTTATTTAGTTTTGTACAGCTTATTGACTGTTTCTTTATTTAGTTTTGTACAGTTTATTGACTGTTTCGTTGTTTACTTTTGTACAGTTTATCGACTGGTTCTTTATTGAGTTTTGTAAAGTTTATTGACTGGTTCTTTATTCAGTTTTGTAATGTTTATTGACTGGTTCTTTATTAAGTTTTGTACAGTTTATTGACTGGTTCATTATTCAGTTTTGTACAGTTTATTGGCTGGTTCGTTAATGAGTTTTGTACAGTTTATTGACTGGTTCTTTTTTGAGTTTTGTACAGTTTATTGACTGGTTCTTTGTTCAGTTTTGTACAGTTTATTGTCTGGTTCTTTTTTGGATTTGTGTACAGCTTATTGACTGGTTCTTTATTGAGTTTTGTACAGTTTATTGACTGGTTCTTTATTCAGTTTTGTACAGTTTATTGACTGGTTTTTTCTTGAGTTAGTGTACAATTTATTGACTGGTTCTTTATTCAGTTTTGTACAGTTTATTGACTGTTTCTTTATTTAGTTTTGTACAGTTTATTGACTGATTCTTTATTTAATTTTGTACAGTTTATTGACTGGTTCTTTATTGAGTTTTGTACAGTTTATTGACTGGTTGTTTATTTAGTTTTGTACAGTTTATTCCCTGTTTCTTTATTTAGTTTGTGTACAGTTTATTGACTGGTTGTTTATTTAGTTTTGTTCAAATTATTGACTGTTTCCTTATTTAGTTTTGTAAAGTTTATTGACTGGTTCTTCATTGAGATTTGTTCAGTTTATTGACTGGTTCTTTATTGAGTTTGTGTACAATTTATTGACTTGTTCTTTATTGAATTTTGTACAGTTTACTGACTGGTTCTTTATTGACTTTTGTACAGTTTATTGACTGGTTCGTTATTGAGTTTTGTATAGTTTATTGACTGGTTCTTTATTTAGTTTTGTATAGTTTATTGACTGGTTCTTTATTGAGTTTGAGTACAATTTATTGACTGGTTGTTTATTGAGTTCTGTACAGTTTATTGACTGGTTCTTTATTCAGTTTTGTACAGTTTATTGACTGGTTCTTTATTGAGTTTTGTACAGTTTATTGACTGGTTCTTTATTTAGTTTTGTACAGTTTATTGACTGTTTCTTTATTGAGTTTTGTACAGTTTATTGATTGGTTCTTTATTGAGTTTTGTACAGTTTATTGACTGTTTCTTTATTGAGTTTTGTATAGTTTATTGACTGATTCTTTCTCTAGTTTTGTACAGTTTTTTGACTGTTTCTTTTTTGAGATTTGTACAGTCTTTTGACTGGTTCTTTATTGAGTTTTGTACATTTTATTGACTAATTCTTTATTGAGTTTTGTAGAGTTTTTTGACTGGTTCTTTATTTAGTTTTGTACAGTTTATTGACTGTTTCTTTATTTAGTTTGTGTACAATTTATAGACTGGTTCTTTATTTAGTTTTGTGCAGTTTATTGACTGCTTCTTTATTTAGTTTTGTACAGTTTATTAACTGTTTCTATATTTAGTTGTGTACAGTTTATTGACTGTTTCTTTATTAAGTTTTGTACAGTTTATTGATTGCTTCTTTATTTAGTTTGTGTACAATGTATTGACTGGTTCTTTATTCAGTTTTGTACAGTTTATTGATTGGTTCTTTATTCAGTCTTGTACAGTTTATTGACTGGTTCTTTATTTAGTTTTGTACAGTTTATTGATTGCTTCTTTATTTAGTTTGTGTACAATGTATTGACTGGTACCTTATTCAGTTTTGTACAGTTTATTGATTGGTTCTTTATTCAGTATTGTACAGTTTATTGACTGGTTCTTTATTTAGTTTTGTACAGTTTATTTACTGTTTCTTTATTTAGTTTTGTACAGTTTATTGACTGCTTCTATATTTAGTTTCGTACAGTTTATTAACTGTTTCTTTATTTAGTTTTGTACAGTTTATTGACTGTTTCTTTATTTAGTTTGTGTACAATTTATTGACTGGTTCTTTATTTAGTTTTGTGCAGTTTATTGACTGTTTCTTTATTTAGTTTTGTACAGTTTATTAACTGTTTCTATATTTAGTTTTGTACAGTTTATTGACTGTTTCTTTATTAAGTTTTGTACAGTTTATTGATTGCTTCTTTATTAAGTTTTGTACAGTTTATTGATTGCTTCTTTATTTAGTTTGTGTACAATGTATTGACTGGTTCTTTATTTAGTTTTGTACAGCTTATGGACTGTTTATTTATTTAGTTTTGTACAGTTTATTGACTGTTTCTTTGTTTACTTTTGTACAGTTTATCGACTGGTTCTTTATTGATTTTTGTACAGTTTATTGACTGGTTCTTTTTTCAGTTTTGTAATGTTGCTTGACTGGTTCTTTATTGAGTTTTGTACAGTTTATTGACTGGTTCTTTATTCAGTTTTGTACAGTTTATTGACTGGTTCGTTAATGAGTTTTGTACAGTTTATTGACTGGTTCTTTTTTGAGTTTTGTACAGTTTATTGACTGGTTCTTTGTTCAGTTTTGTACAGTTTATTGACTGGTTCTTTATTGGATTTGTGTACAGTTTATTGACTGGTTCTTTATTGAGTTTTGTACAGTTTATTGACTGGTTCTTTATTGAGTTTGGTACAGTTTATTGACTGGTTCTTTATTCAGTTTTGTACAGTTTATTGACTGGTTCTTTATTGAGTTTGTTTACAATTTATTGACTGGTTCTTTATTCAGTTTTGTACAGTTTATTGACTGTTTCTTTATTCAGGTTTGTACAGTTTATTGACTGATTCTTTATTTAATTTTGTACAGTTTATTGACTGGTTCTTTATTGAGTTTTGTACAGTTTATTGACTGGTTCTTTTTTGAGTTTTGTACAGTTTATTGACTGGTTCTTTATTCAGTTTTGTACAGTTTATTGACTAGTTCTTTATTGGATTTGTGTACAGTTTATTGACTGGTTCTTTATTGAGTTTTGTACAGTTTATTGACTGGTTCTTTATTCAGTTTTGTACAGTTTATTGATTGTTTCTTTATTGAGTTTTGTACAGTTTATTGACTGGTTCTTTATTGAGTTTTGCACAGTTTATTGACTGTTTCTTTATTGAGTTTTGTACAGTTTATTGACTGTTTCTTTATTTAGTTTGTGTACAATTTATTGACTGGTTCTTTATTCAGTTTTGTACAGTTTTTTGACTGTTTCTTTATTTAGTTTTGTACAGTTTATTGACTGATTCTTTATTTAGTTTTGTACAGTTTATTGACTGGTTCTTTATTGAGTTTTGTACAGTTTATTGACTGGTTCTTTATTGAGTTTTGTACAGTTTATTGTCTGGTTCTTTATTGAGTTTTGTACTGTTTATTGACTAATTCTTTACTGAGTTTTGTACAGTTTTTTGACTGGTTCTTTATTCAGTTTTGTACAGTTTATTGACTGGTTCTTTATTGAGTTTTGTACAGTTTATTGACTGGTTCTTTATTCAGTTTTGTACAGTTTATTGACTGGTTCTTTATTTAGTTTTGTACAGTTTATTGACTGTTTCTTTATTTAGTTTTGTACAGTTTATTGACTGCTTCTATATTTAGTTTCGTACAGTTTATTAACTGTTTCTTTATTTAGTTTTGTACAGTTTATTGACTGTTTCTTTATTTAGTTTGTGTACAATTTATTGACTGGTTCTTTATTTAGTTTTGTGCAGTTTATCGACTGTTTCTTTATTTAGTTTTGTACAGTTTATTAACTGTTTCTATATTTAGTTTTGTACAGTTTATTGACTGATTCTTTATTAAGTTTTGTACAGTTTATTGATTGCATCTTTATTTAGTTTGTGTACAATGTATTGACTGGTTCTTTATTTAGTTTTGTACAGCTTATTGACTGTTTCTTTATTTAGTTTTGTACAGTTTATTGACTGTTTCTTTGTTTAATTTTGTACAGTTTATCGACTGGTTCTTTATTGAGTTTTGTACAGTTTATTGACTGGTTCTTTATTCAGTTTTGTAATGTTTATTGACTGGTTCTTTATTGAGTTTTGTACAGTTTATTGACCGGTTCATTATTCAGTTTTGTACAGTTTATTGACTGGTTCGTTAATGAGTTTTGTACAGTTTATTGACTGGTTCTTTTTTGAGTTTTGTACAGTTTATTGACTGGTTCTTTGTTCAGTTTTGTACAGTGTATTGACTGGTTCTTTATTGGATTTGTGGACAGTTTATTGACTGGTTCTTTATTGAGTTTTGTACAGTTTATTGACTGGTTCTTTATTCAGTTTTGTACACAGTTTATTGACTGGTTCTTTATTGAGTTGTGTACAATTTATTGACTGGTTCTTTATTCAGTTTTATACAGTTTATTGACTGGTTCTTTATTGAGTTTTGTACAGTTTATTGACTGGTTCTTTCTTGAGTTTTGTACAGTTTATTGACTGTTTCTTTATTTAGTTTTGTACAGTTTATTGACTGGTTCTTTATTGAGTTTTGTACAGTTTATTGACTGGTTCTTTATTGAGTTTTGTACAATTTATTGCCTGTTTCTTTATTTAGTTTTGTACAGTTTATTGACTGGTTCTTTATTCAGTTTTATACAGTTTATTGACTGGTTCTTTATTGAGTTTTGTACAGTTTATTGACTGGTTCTTTCTTGAGTTTTGTACAGTTTATTGACTGTTTCTTTGTTTACTTTTGTACAGTTTATCGACTGGTTCTTTATTGATTTTTGTACAGTTTATTGACTGGTTCTTTTTTCAGTTTTGTAATGTTGCTTGACTGGTTCTTTATTGAGTTTTGTACAGTTTATTGACTGGTTCTTTATTCAGTTTTGTACAGTTTATTGACTGGTTCGTTAATGAGTTTTGTACAGTTTATTGACTGGTTCTTTTTTGAGTTTTGTACAGTTTATTGACTGGTTCTTTGTTCAGTTTTGTACAGTTTATTGACTGGTTCTTTATTGGATTTGTGTACAGTTTATTGACTGGTTCTTTATTGAGTTTTGTACAGTTTATTGACTGGTTCTTTATTGAGTTTTGTACAGTTTATTGACTGGTTCTTTATTCAGTTTTGTACAGTTTATTGACTGGTTCTTTATTGAGTTTGTGTACAATTTATTGACTGGTTCTTTATTCAGTTTTGTACAGTTTATTGACTGTTTCTTTATTTAGGTTTGTACAGTTTATTGACTGATTCTTTATTTAATTTTGTACAGTTTATTGACTGGTTCTTTATTGAGTTTTGTACAGTTTATTGACTGGTTCTTTTTTGAGTTTTGTACAGTTTATTGACTGGTTCTTTATTCAGGTTTGTACAGTTTATTGACTAGTTCTTTATTGGATTTGTGTACAGTTTATTGACTGGTTCTTTATTGAGTTTTGTACAGTTTATTGACTGGTTCTTTATTCAGTTTTGTACAGTTTATTGACTGGTTCTTTATTGAGTTTGTGTACAATTTATTGACTGGTTCTTTATTTAGTTTTGTACAGTTTATTGACTGGTTCTTTATTGAGTTTTGTACAGTTTATTGACTGTTTCTTTATTTAGTTTGTGTACAATTTATTGACTGGTTCTTTATTCAGTTTTGTACAGTTTATTGACTGTTTCTTTATTTAGTTTTGTACAGTTTATTGACTGATTCTTTATTTAGTTTTGTACAGTTTATTGACTGGTTCTTTATTGAGTTTTGTACAGTTTATTGACTGGTTCTTTATTGAGTTTTGTACAGTTTATTGTCTGGTTCTTTATTGAGTTTTGTACTGTTTATTGACTAATTCTTTACTGAGTTTTGTACAGTTTTTTGACTGGTTCTTTATTCAGTTTTGTACAGTTTATTGACTGTTTCTTTATTGAGTTTTGTACAGTTTATTGACTGGTTCTTTATTCAGTTTTGTACAGTTTATTGACTGGTTCTTTATTTAGTTTTGTACAGTTTATTGACTGTTTCTTTATTTAGTTTTGTACAGTTTATTGACTGGTTCTTTATTCAGTTTTGTACAGTTTATTGACTAGTTCTTTATTGGATTTGTGTACAGTTTATTGACTGGTTCTTTATTGAGTTTTGTACAGTTTATTGACTGGTTCTTTATTCAGTTTTGTACAGTTTATTGACTGGTTCTTTATTGAGTTTGTGTACAATTTATTGACTGGTTCTTTATTTAGTTTTGTACAGTTTATTGACTGTTTTGTTATTTTGTTTTGTACAGTTTATTGACTGTTTCTTTATTTAGTTTGTGTACAATTTATTGACTGGTTCTTTATTCAGTTTTGTACAGTTTATTGACTGTTTCTTTATTTAGTTTTGTACAGTTTATTGACTGATTCTTTATTTAGTTTTGTACAGTTTATTGACTGGTTCTTTATTGAGTTTTGTACAGTTTATTGACTGGTTCTTTATTGAGTTTTGTACAGTTTATTGTCTGGTTCTTTATTGAGTTTTGTACTGTTTATTGACTAATTCTTTACAGAGTTTTGTACAGTTTTTTGACTGGTTCTTTATTCAGTTTTGTACAGTTTATTGACTGTTTCTTTATTGAGTTTTGTACAGTTTATTGACTGGTTCTTTATTCAGTTTTGTACAGTTTATTGACTGGTTCTTTATTTAGTTTTGTACAGTTTATTGACTGTTTTTTATTTAGTTTTGTACAGTTTATTGACTGCTTCTATATTTACTTTCGTACAGTTTATTAACTGTTTCTTTATTTAGTTTTGTACAGTTTATTGACTGTTTCTTTATTTAGTTTGTGTACAATTTATTGACTGGTTCTTTATTTAGTTTTGTGCAGTTTATCGACTGTTTCTTTATTTAGTTTTGTACAGTTTATTAACTGTTTCTATATTTAGTTTTGTACAGTTTATTGACTGATTCTTTATTAAGTTTTGTACAGTTTATTGATTGCATCTTTATTTAGTTTGTGTACAATGTATTGACTGGTTCTTTATTTAGTTTTGTACAGCTTATTGACTGTTTCTTTATTTAGTTTTGTACAGTTTATTGACTGTTTCTTTGTTTAATTTTGTACAGTTTATCGACTGGTTCTTTATTGAGTTTTGTGCAGTTTATTGACTGGTTCTTTATTCAGTTTTGTAATGTTTATTGACTGGTTCTTTATTGAGTTTTGTACAGTTTATTGACCGGTTCATTATTCAGTTTTGTACAGTTTATTGACTGGTTCGTTAATGAGTTTTGTACAGTTTATTGACTGGTTCTTTTTTGAGTTTTGTACAGTTTATTGACTGGTTCTTTGTTCAGTTTTGTACAGTGTATTGACTGGTTCTTTATTGGATTTGTGGACAGTTTATTGACTGGTTCTTTATTGAGTTTTGTACAGTTTATTGACTGGTTCTTTATTCAGTTTTGTACACAGTTTATTGACTGGTTCTTTATTGAGTTGTGTACAATTTATTGACTGGTTCTTTATTCAGTTTTATACAGTTTATTGACTGGTTCTTTATTGAGTTTTGTACAGTTTATTGACTGGTTCTTTCTTGAGTTTTGTACAGTTTATTGACTGTTTCTTTATTTAGTTTTGTACAGTTTATTGACTGGTTCTTTATTGAGTTTTGTACAGTTTATTGACTGGTTCTTTATTGAGTTTTGTACAATTTATTGCCTGTTTCTTTATTTAGTTTGTAAACAATTTATTGACTGGTTGTTTATTTAGTTTTGTACAGTTTATTTCCTGTTTCTTTATTTAGTTTGTGTACAATTTATTGACTGGTTGTTTATTTAGTTTTGTACAGTTTATTGACTGTTTGTTTATTTAGTTTTGTTCAGATTATTGACTGTTTCCTTATTTAGTTTTGTAAAGTTTATTGATTGGTTCTTTATTGAGATTTGTACAGTTTATTGACTGGTTCTTTATTGAGTTTGTGTAGAATTTATTGACTTGTCCTTTATTGAATTTTGTACAGTTTACTGACTGGTTCTTTGTTGACTTTTGTACAGTTGATTGACTGGTTCGTTATTGAGTTTTGTATAGTTTATTGACTGGTTCTTTATTTAGTTTTGTACAGTTTATTGACTGGTTCTTTATTGAGTTTGAGTACAATTTATTGACTGGTTGTTTATTGAGTTCTGTACAGTTTTTTGACTTGTTCTTTATTCAGTTTTGTACAGTTTATTGACTGGTTCTTTATTGAGTTTTGTACAGTTTATTGACTGGTTCTTTATTTAGTTTTGTACAGTTTATTGACTGTTTCTTTATTGAGTTTTGTACAGTTTATTGACTGGTTCTTTATTTAGTTTTGTACAGTTTATTGATTGCTTCTTTATTTAGTTTGTGTACAATGTATTGACTGGTTCTTTATTTAGTTTTGTACAGCTTATTGACGTTTTCTTTATTTAGTTTTGTACAGTTTATTGACTGTTTCTTTGTTTACTTTTGTACAGTTTATCGACTGGTTCTTTATTGAGTTTTGTACAGTTTATTGAATGGTTCTTTATTCAGTTTTGTAATGTTGCTTGACTGGTTCTTTATTGAGTTTTGTACAGTTTATTGACTGGTTCTTTATTCAGTTTTGAACAGTTTATTGACTGGTTCGTTAATGAGTTTTATACAGTTTATTGACTGGTTCCTTTTTGAGTTTTGTATAGTTGATTGACTGGTTCTTTGTTCAGTTTTGTACAGTTTATTGACTGGTTCTTTATTGGATTTGTGTACAGTTTATTGACTGGTTCTTTATTGAGTTTTGTACACTTTATTGACTGGTTCTTTATTCAGTTTTGTACAGTTTATTGACTGGTTCTTTATTGAGTTTGTGTTCAATTTATTGACTGGTTCTTTATTCAGTTTTGTACAGTTTATTGACTGGTTCTTTATTCAGTTTTGTACAGTTTATTGACTGGTTCTTTCTTGAGTTAGTGTACAATTTATTGACTGGTTCTTTATTCAGTTTTGTACAGTTTATTGACTGTTTCTTTATTTAGTTTTGTACAGTTTATTGACTGATTCTTTATTTAATTTTGTACAGTTTATTGACTGGTTCTTTATTGAGTTTTGTACAGTTTATTGACTGGTTGTTTATTTAGTTTTGTACAGTTTATTTCCTGTTTCTTTATTTAGTTTGTGTATAATTTATTGACTGGTTGTTTATTTAGTTTTGTACAGTTTATTGACTGTTTCTTTATTTAGTTTTGTACAGTTTATTGACTGGTTCTTTATTGAGTTTTGTACAGTTTATTGACTGGTTCTTTATTGAGTTTTGTACAATTTATTGCCTGTTACTTATTTAGTTTGTGTACAATTTATTGACTGGTTGTTTATTTAGTTTTGTACAGTTTATTTCCTGTTTCTTTATTTAGTTTGTGTACAATTTATTGACTGGTTGTTTATTTAGTTTTGTACAGTTTATTGACTGTTTGTTTATTTAGTTTTGTTCAAATTATTGACTGTTTCCTTATTTAGTTTTGTAAAGTTTATTGACTGGTTCTTCATTGAGATTTGTACAGTTTATTGACTGGTTCTTTATTGAGTTTGTGTACAATTTATTGACTTGTTCTTTATTGAATTTTGTACAGTTTACTGACTGGTTCTTTATTGACTTTTGTACAGTTTATTGACTGGTTCGTTATTGAGTTTTGTATAGTTTATTGACTGGTTCTTTATTTAGTTTTGTACAGTTTATTGACTGGTTCTTTATTGAGTTTGAGTACAATTTATTGACTGGTTGTTTATTGAGTTCTGTACAGTTTATTGACTGGTTCTTTATTCAGTTTTGTACAGTTTATTGACTGGTTCTTTATTGAGTTTTGTACAGTTTATTGACTGGTTCTTTATTTAGTTTTGTACAGTTTATTGACTGTTTCTTTATTGAGTTTTGTACAGTTTATTGATTGGTTCTTTATTGAGTTTTGTACAGTTTATTGACTGTTTCTTTATTGAGTTTTGTATAGTTTATTGACTGATTCTTTCTCTAGTTTTGTACAGTTTTTTGACTGTTTCTTTTTTGAGATTTGTACAGTTTTTTGACTGGTTCTTTATTGAGTTTTGTACAGTTTATTGACTAATTCTTTATTGAGTTTTGTAGAGTTTTTTGACTGGTTCTTTATTTAGTTTTGTACAGTTTATTGACTGTTTCTTTATTTAGTTTGTGTACAATTTATTGACTGGTTCTTTATTTAGTTTTGTGCAGTTTATTGACTGCTTCTTTATTTAGTTTTGTACAGTTTATTAACTGTTTCTATATTTAGTTTTGTACAGTTTATTGACTGTTTCTTTATTAAGTTTTGTACAGTTTATTGATTGCTTCTTTATTTAGTTTGTGTACAATGTATTGACTGGTTCTTTATTCAGTTTTGTACAGTTTATTGATTGGTTCTTTATTCAGTCTTGTACAGTTTATTGACTGGTTCTTTATTTAGTTTTGTACAGTTTATTGATTGCTTCTTTATTTAGTTTGTGTACAATGTATTGACTGGTACCTTATTCAGTTTTGTACAGTTTATTGATTGGTTCTTTATTCAGTATTGTACAGTTTATTGACTGGTTCTTTATTTAGTTTTGTACAGTTTATTTACTGTTTCTTTATTTAGTTTTGTACAGTTTATTGACTGCTTTTATATTTAGTTTCGTACAGTTTATTAACTGTTTCTTTATTTAGTTTTGTACAGTTTATTGACTGTTTCTTTATTTAGTTTGTGTACAATTTATTGACTGGTTCTTTATTTAGTTTTGTGCAGTTTATTGACTGTTTCTTTATTTAGTTTTGTACAGTTTATTAACTGTTTCTATATTTAGTTTTGTACAGTTTATTGACTGTTTCTTTATTAAGTTTTGTACAGTTTATTGATTGCTTCTTTATTAAGTTTTGTACAGTTTATTGATTGCTTCTTTATTTAGTTTGTGTACAATGTATTGACTGGTTCTTTATTTAGTTTTGTACAGCTTATTGACTGTTTCTTTATTTAGTTTTGTACAGTTTATTGACTGTTTCTTTGTTTACCTTTGTACAGTTTATCGACTGGTTCTTTATTGAGTTTTGTACAGTTTATTGACTGGTTCTTTTTTCAGTTTTGTAATGTTGCTTGACTGGTTCTTTATTGAGTTTTGTACAGTTTATTGACTGGTTCTTTATTCAGTTTTGTACAGTTTATTGACTGGTTCGTTAATGAGTTTTGTATAGTTTATTGACTGGTTCTTTTTTGAGTTTTGTACAGTTTATTGACTGGTTCTTTGTTCAGTTTTGTACAGTTTATTGACTGGTTCTTTATTGGATTTGTGTACAGTTTATTGACTGGTTCTTTATTGAGTTTTGTACAGTTTATTGACTGGTTCTTTATTGAGTTTTGTACAGTTTATTGACTGGTTCTTTATTCAGTTTTGTACAGTTTATTGACTGGTTCTTTATTGAGTTTGTGTACAATTTATTGACTGGTTCTTTATTCAGTTTTGTACAGTTTATTGACTGTTTCTTTATTTAGGTTTGTACAGTTTATTGACTGATTCTTTATTTAATTTTGTACAGTTTATTGACTGGTTCTTTATTGAGTTTTGTACAGTTTATTGACTGGTTCTTTTTTGAGTTTTGTACAGTTTATTGACTGGTTCTTTATTCAGTTTTGTACAGTTTATTGACTAGTTCTTTATTGGATTTGTGTACAGTTTATTGACTGGTTCTTTATTGAGTTTTGCACAGTTTATTGACTGGTTCTTTATTCAGTTTTGTACAGTTTATTGACTGGTTCTTTATTGAGTTTGTGTACAATTTATTGACTGGTTCTTTATTTAGTTTTGTACAGTTTATTGACTGTTTTGTTATTTTGTTTTGTACAGTTTATTGACTGTTTCTTTATTTAGTTTGTGTACAATTTATTGACTGGTTCTTTATTCAGTTTTGTACAGTTTATTGACTGTTTCTTTATTTAGTTTTGTACAGTTTATTGACTGATTCTTTATTTAGTTTTGTACAGTTTATTGACTGGTTCTTTATTGAGTTTTGTACAGTTTATTGACTGGTTCTTTATTGAGTTTTGTACAGTTTATTGTCTGGTTCTTTATTGAGTTTTGTACTGTTTATTGACTAATTCTTTACTGAGTTTTGTACAGTTTTTTGACTGGTTCTTTATTCAGTTTTGTACAGTTTATTGACTGTTTCTTTATTGAGTTTTGTACAGTTTATTGACTGGTTCTTTATTCAGTTTTGTACAGTTTATTGACTGGTTCTTTATTGGGTTTTGTACAGTTTATTGACTGTTTCTTTATTGAGTTTTGTACAGTTTATTGACTGGTTCTTTGTTCAGTTTTGTACAGTTTATTGACTGGTTCTTTATTTAGTTTTGTACAGTTTATTGACTGTTTCTTTATTTAGTTTTGTACAGTTTATTGACTGCTTCTATATTTAGTTTCGTACAGTTTATTAACTGTTTCTTTTTTTAGTTTTGTACAGTTTATTGACTGTTTCTTTATTTAGTTTGTGTACAATTTATTGACTGGTTCTTTATTTAGTTTTGTGCAGTTTATCGACTGTTTCTTTATTTAGTTTTGTACAGTTTATTAACTGTTTCTATATTTAGTTTTGTACAGTTTATTGACTGATTCTTTATTAAGTTTTGTACAGTTTATTGATTGCATCTTTATTTAGTTTGTGTACAATGTATTGACTGGTTCTTTATTTAGTTTTGTACAGCTTATTGACTGTTTCTTTATTTAGTTTTGTACAGTTTATTGACTGTTTCTTTGTTTACTTGTGTACAGTTTATCGACTGGTTCTTTATTGAGTTTTGTGCAGTTTATTGACTGGTTCTTTATTCAGTTTTGTAATGTTTATTGACTGGTTCTTTATTGAGTTTTGTACAGTTTATTGACCGGTTCATTATTCAGTTTTGTACAGTTTATTGACTGGTTCGTTAATGAGTTTTGTACAGTTTATTGACTGGTTCTTTTTTGAGTTTTGTACAGTTTATTGACTGGTTCTTTGTTCAGTTTTGTACAGTTTATTGACTGGTTCTTTATTGGATTTGTGGACAGTTTATTGACTGGTTCTTTATTGAGTTTTGTACAGTTTATTGACTGGTTCTTTATTCAGTTTTGTATAGTTTATTGACTGGTTCTTTATTGGATTTGTGTACAGTTTATTGACTGGTTCTTTATTGAGTTTTGTACAGTTTATTGACTGGTTCTTTATTGAGTTTTGTACAGTTTATTGACTGGTTCTTTATTCAGTTTTGTACAGTTTATTGACTGGTTCTTTATTGAGTTTGTGTACAATTTATTGACTGGTTCTTTATTCAGTTTTGTACAGTTTATTGACTGTTTCTTTATTTAGGTTTGTACAGTTTATTGACTGATTCTTTATTTAATTTTGTACAGTTTATTGACTGGTTCTTTATTGAGTTTTGTACAGTTTATTGACTGGTTCTTTTTTGAGTTTTGTACAGTTTATTGACTGGTTCTTTATTCAGTTTTGTACAGTTTATTGACTAGTTCTTTATTGGATTTGTGTACAGTTTATTGACTGGTTCTTTATTGAGTTTTGTACAGTTTATTGACTGGTTCTTTATTCAGTTTCGTACAGTTTATTGACTGGTTCTTTATTGAGTTTGTGTACAATTTATTGACTGGTTCTTTATTTAGTTTTGTACAGTTTATTGACTGTTTTGTTATTTTGTTTTGTACAGTTTATTGACTGTTTCTTTATTTAGTTTGTGTACAATTTATTGACTGGTTCTTTATTCAGTTTTGTACAGTTTATTGACTGTTTCTTTATTTAGTTTTGTACAGTTTATTGACTGATTCTTTATTTAGTTTTGTACAGTTTATTGACTGGTTCTTTATTGAGTTTTGTACAGTTTATTGACTGGTTCTTTATTGAGTTTTGTACAGTTTATTGTCTGGTTCTTTATTGAGTTTTGTACTGTTTATTGACTAATTCTTTACTGAGTTTTGTACAGTTTTTTGACTGGTTCTTTATTCAGTTTTGTACAGTTTATTGACTGTTTCTTTATTGAGTTTTGTACAGTTTATTGACTGGTTCTTTATTTAGTTTTGTACAGTTTATTGACTGGTTCTTTATTGGGTTTTGTACAGTTTATTGACTGTTTCTTTATTTAGTTTTGTACAGTTTATTGACTGCTTCTATATTTAGTTTCGTACAGTTTATTAACTGTTTCTTTATTTAGTTTTGTACAGTTTATTGACTGTTTCTTTATTTAGTTTGTGTACAATTTATTGACTGGTTCTTTATTTAGTTTTGTGCAGTTTATCGACTGTTTCTTTATTTAGTTTTGTACAGTTTATTAACTGTTTCTATATTTAGTTTTGTACAGTTTATTGACTGATTCTTTATTAAGTTTTGTACAGTTTATTGATTGCATCTTTATTTAGTTTGTGTACAATGTATTGACTGGTTCTTTATTTAGTTTTGTACAGCTTATTGACTGTTTCTTTAGTTAGTTTTGTACAGTTTATTGACTGTTTCTTTGTTTAATTTTGTACAGTTTATCGACTGGTTCTTTATTGAGTTTTGTGCAGTTTATTGACTGGTTCTTTATTCAGTTTTGTAATGTTTATTGACTGGTTCTTTATTGAGTTTTGTACAGTTTATTGACCGGTTCATTATTCAGTTTTGTACAGTTTATTGACTGGTTCGTTAATGAGTTTTGTACAGTTTATTGACTGGTTCTTTTTTGAGTTTTGTACAGTTTATTGACTGGTTCTTTGTTCAATTTTGTACAGTGTATTGACTGGTTCTTTATTGGATTTGTGGACAGTTTATTGACTGGTTCTTTATTGAGTTTTGTACAGTTTATTGACTGGTTCTTTATTCAGTTTTGTACACAGTTTATTGACTGGTTCTTTATTGAGTTGTGTACAATTTATTGACTGGTTCTTTATTCAGTTTTATACAGTTTATTGACTGGTTCTTTATTGAGTTTTGTACAGTTTATTGACTGGTTCTTTCTTGAGTTTTGTACAGTTTATTGACTGTTTCTTTATTTAGTTTTGTACAGTTTATTGACTGGTTCTTTATTGAGTTTTGTACAGTTTATTGACTGGTTCTTTATTGAGTTTTGTACAATTTATTGCCTGTTTCTTTATTTAGTTTGTGAACAATTTATTGACTGGTTGTTTATTTAGTTTTGTACAGTTTATTTCCTGTTTCTTTATTTAGTTTGTGTACAATTTATTGACTGGTTGTTTATTTAGTTTTGTACAGTTTATTGACTGTTTGTTTATTTAGTTTTGTTCAGATTATTGACTGTTTCCTTATTTAGTTTTGTAAAGTTTATTGATTGGTTCTTTATTGAGATTTGTACAGTTTATTGACTGGTTCTTTATTGAGTTTGTGTAGAATTTATTGACTTGTCCTTTATTGAATTTTGTACAGTTTACTGACTGGTTCTTTGTTGACTTTTGTACAGTTGATTGACTGGTTCGTTATTGAGTTTTGTATAGTTTATTGACTGGTTCTTTATTTAGTTTTGTACAGTTTATTGACTGGTTCTTTATTGAGTTTGAGTACAATTTATTGACTGGTTGTTTATTGAGTTCTGTACAGTTTTTTGACTTGTTCTTTATTCAGTTTTGTACAGTTTATTGACTGGTTCTTTATTGAGTTTTGTACAGTTTATTGACTGGTTCTTTATTTAGTTTTGTACAGTTTATTGACTGTTTCTTTATTGAGTTTTGTACAGTTTATTGACTGGTTCTTTATTTAGTTTTGTACAGATTATTGATTGCTTCTTTATTTAGTTTGTGTACAATGTATTGACTGGTTCTTTATTTAGTTTTGTACAGCTTATTGACGTTTTCTTTATTTAGTTTTGTACAGTTTATTGACTGTTTCTTTGTTTACTTTTGTACAGTTTATCGACTGGTTCTTTATTGAGTTTTGTACAGTTTATTGACTGGTTCTTTATTCAGTTTTGTAATGTTGCTTGACTGGTTCTTTATTGAGTTTTGTACAGTTTATTGACTGGTTCTTTATTCAGTTTTGAACAGTTTATTGACTGGTTCGTTAATGAGTTTTATACAGTTTATTGACTCGTTCCTTTTTGAGTTTTGTACAGTTGATTGACTGGTTCTTTGTTCAGTTTTGTACAGTTTATTGACTGGTTCTTTATTGGATTTGTGTACAGTTTATTGACTGGTTCTTTATTGAGGTTTGTACACTTTATTGACTGGTTCTTTATTCAGTTTTGTACAGTTTATTGACTGGTTCTTTATTGAGTTTGTGTTCAATTTATTGACTGGTTCTTTATTCAGTTTTGTACAGTTTATTGACTGGTTCTTTATTCAGTTTTGTACAGTTTATTGACTGGTTCTTTCTTGAGTTAGTGTACAATTTATTGACTGGTTCTTTATTCAGTTTTGTACAGTTTATTGACTGTTTCTTTATTTAGTTTTGTACAGTTTATTGACTGATTCTTTATTTAATTTTGTACAGTTTATTGACTGGTTCTTTATTGAGTTTTGTACAGTTTATTGACTGGTTCTTTATTTAGTTTTGTACAGTTTATTTCCTGTTTCTTTATTTAGTTTGTGTACAATTTATTGACTGGTTGTTTATTTAGTTTTGTACAGTTTATTGACTGTTTCTTTATTTAGTTTTGTACAGTTTATTGACTGGTTCTTTATTGAGTTTTGTACAGTTTATTGACTGGTTCTTTATTGAGTTTTGTACAATTTATTGCCTGTTACTTATTTAGTTTGTGTACAATTTATTGACTTGTTGTTTATTTAGTTTTGTACAGTTTATTTCCTGTTTCTTTATTTAGTTTGTGTACAATTTATTGACTGGTTGTTTATTTAGTTTTGTACAGTTTATTGACTGTTTGTTTATTTAGTTTTGTTCAAATTATTGACTGTTTCCTTATTTAGTTTTGTAAAGTTTATTGACTGGTTCTTCATTGAGATTTGTACAGTTTATTGACTGGTTCTTTATTGAGTTTGTGTACAATTTATTGACTTGTTCTTTATTGAATTTTGTACAGGTTACTGACTGGTTCTTTATTGACTTTTGTACAGTTTATTGACTGGTTCGTTATTGAGTTTTGTATAGTTTATTGACTGGTTCTTTATTTAGTTTTGTACAGTTTATTGACTGGTTCTTTATTGAGTTTGAGTACAATTTATTGACTGGTTGTTTATTGAGTTCTGTACAGTTTATTGACTGGTTCTTTATTCAGTTTTGTACAGTTTATTGAATGGTTCTTTATTGAGTTTTGTACAGTTTATTGACTGGTTCTTTATTTAGTTTTGTACAGTTTATTGACTGTTTCTTTATTGAGTTTTGTACAGTTTATTGATTGGTTCTTTATTGAGTTTTGTACAGTTTATTGACTGTTTCTTTATTGAGTTTTGTATAGTTTATTGACTGATTCTTTCTCTAGTTTTGTACAGTTTTTTGACTGTTTCTTTTTTGAGATTTGTACAGTTTTTTGACTGGTTCTTTATTGAGTTTTGTACAGTTTATTGACTAATTCTTTATTGAGTTTTGTAGAGTTTTTTGACTGGTTCTTTATTTAGTTTTGTACAGTTTATTGACTGTTTCTTTATTTAGTTTGTGTACAATTTATTGACTGGTTCTTTATTTAGTTTTGTGCAGTTTATTGACTGCTTCTTTATTTAGTTTTGTACAGTTTATTAACTGTTTCTATATTTAGTTTTGTACAGTTTATTGACTGTTTCTTTATTAAGTTTTGTACAGTTTATTGATTGCTTCTTTATTTAGTTTGTGTACAATGTATTGACTGGTTCTTTATTCAGTTTTGTACAGTTTATTGATTGGTTCTTTATTCAGTCTTGTACAGTTTATTGACTGGTTCTTTATTTAGTTTTGTACAGTTTATTGATTGCTTCTTTATTTAGTTTGTGTACAATGTATTGACTGGTACCTTATTCAGTTTTGTACAGTTTATTGATTGGTTCTTTATTCAGTATTGTACAGTTTATTGACTGGTTCTTTATTTAGTTTTGTACAGTTTATTTACTGTTTCTTTATTTAGTTTTGTACAGTTTATTGACTGCTTTTATATTTAGTTTCGTACAGTTTATTAACTGTTTCTTTATTTAGTTTTGTACAGTTTATTGACTGTTTCTTTATTTAGTTTGTGTACAATTTATTGACTGGTTCTTTATTTAGTTTTGTGCAGTTTATTGACTGTTTCTTTATTTAGTTTTGTACAGTTTATTAACTGTTTCTATATTTAGTTTTGTACAGTTTATTGACTGTTTCTTTATTAAGTTTTGTACAGTTTATTGATTGCTTCTTTATTAAGTTTTGTACAGTTTATTGATTGCTTCTTTATTTAGTTTGTGTACAATGTATTGACTGGTTCTTTATTTAGTTTTGTACAGCTTATTGACTGTTTCTTTATTTAGTTTTGTACAGTTTATTGACTGTTTCTTTGTTTAATTTTGTACAGTTTATTGACTGTTTCTTTATTTAGTTTTGTACAGTTTATTGACTGGTTCTTTTTTCAGTTTTGTAATGTTGCTTGACTGGTTCTTTATTGAGTTTTGTACAGTTTATTGACTGGTTCTTTATTCAGTTTTGTACAGTTTATTGACTGGTTCGTTAATGAGTTTTGTACAGTTTATTGACTGGTTCTTTTTTGAGTTTTGTACAGTTTATTGACTGGTTCTTTGTTCAGTTTTGTACAGTTTATTGACTGGTTCTTTATTGGATTTGTGTACAGTTTATTGACTGGTTCTTTATTGAGTTTTGTACAGTTTATTGACTGGTTCTTTATTGAGTTTTGTACAGTTTATTGACTGGTTCTTTATTCAGTTTTGTACAGTTTATTGACTGGTTCTTTATTGAGTTTGTGTACAATTTATTGACTGGTTCTTTATTCAGTTTTGTACAGTTTATTGACTGTTTCTTTATTTAGGTTTGTACAGTTTATTGACTGATTCTTTATTTAATTTTGTACAGTTTATTGACTGGTTCTTTATTGAGTTTTGTACAGTTTATTGACTGGTTCTTTTTTGAGTTTTGTACAGTTTATTGACTGGTTCTTTATTCAGTTTTGTACAGTTTATTGACTAGTTCTTTATTGGATTTGTGTACAGTTTATTGACTGGTTCTTTATTGAGTTTTGCACAGTTTATTGACTGGTTCTTTATTCAGTTTTGTACAGTTTATTGACTGGTTCTTTATTGAGTTTGTGTACAATTTATTGACTGGTTCTTTATTTAGTTTTGTACAGTTTATTGACTGTTTTGTTATTTTGTTTTGTACAGTTTATTGACTGTTTCTTTATTTAGTTTGTGTACAATTTATTGACTGGTTCTTTATTCAGTTTTGTACAGTTTATTGACTGTTTCTTTATTTAGTTTTGTACAGTTTATTGACTGATTCTTTATTTAGTTTTGTACAGTTTATTGACTGGTTCTTTATTGAGTTTTGTACAGTTTATTGACTGGTTCTTTATTGAGTTTTGTACAGTTTATTGTCTGGTTCTTTATTGAGTTTTGTACTGTTTATTGACTAATTCTTTACTGAGTTTTGTACAGTTTTTTGACTTGTTCTTTATTCAGTTTTGTACAGTTTATTGACTGTTTCTTTATTGAGTTTTGTACAGTTTATTGACTGGTTCTTTATTCAGTTTTGTACAGTTTATTGACTGGTTCTTTATTTAGTTTTGTACAGTTTATTGACTGTTTCTTTATTTAGTTTTGTACAGTTTATTGACTGGTTCTTTATTCAGTTTTGTACAGTTTATTGACTAGTTCTTTATTGGATTTGTGTACAGTTTATTGACTGGTTCTTTATTGAGTTTTGTACAGTTTATTGACTGGTTCTTTATTCAGTTTTGTACAGTTTATTGACTGGTTCTTTATTGAGTTTGTGTACAATTTATTGACTGGTTCTTTATTTAGTTTTGTACAGTTTATTGACTGTTTTGTTATTTTGTTTTGTACAGTTTATTGACTGTTTCTTTATTTAGTTTGTGTACAATTTATTGACTGGTTCTTTATTCAGTTTTGTACAGTTTATTGACTGTTTCTTTATTTTGTTTTGTACAGTTTATTGACTGATTCTTTATTTAGTTTTGTACAGTTTATTGACTGGTTCTTTATTGAGTTTTGTACAGTTTATTGACTGGTTCTTTATTGAGTTTTGTACAGTTTATTGTCTGGTTCTTTATTGAGTTTTGTACTGTTTATTGACTAATTCTTTACTGAGTTTTGTACAGTTTTTTGACTGGTTCTTTATTCAGTTTTGTACAGTTTATTGACTGTTTCTTTATTGAGTTTTGTACAGTTTATTGACTGGTTCTTTATTCAGTTTTGTACAGTTTATTGACTGGTTCTTTATTTAGTTTTGTACAGTTTATTGACTGTTTCTTTATTTAGTTTTGTACAGTTTATTGACTGCTTCTATATTTAGTTTCGTACAGTTTATTAACTGTTTCTTTATTTAGTTTTGTACAGTTTATTGACTGTTTCTTTATTTAGTTTGTGTACAATTTATTGACTGGTTCTTTATTTAGTTTTGTGCAGTTTATCGACTGTTTCTTTATTTAGTTTTGTACAGTTTATTAACTGTTTCTATATTTAGTTTTGTACAGTTTATTGACTGATTCTTTATTAAGTTTTGTACAGTTTATTGATTGCATCTTTATTTAGTTTGTGTACAATGTATTGACTGGTTCTTTATTTAGTTTTGTACAGCTTATTGACTGTTTCTTTATTTAGTTTTGTACAGTTTATTGACTGTTTCTTTGTTTAATTTTGTACAGTTTATCGACTGGTTCTTTATTGAGTTTTGTGCAGTTTATTGACTGGTTCTTTATTCAGTTTTGTAATGTTTATTGACTGGTTCTTTATTGAGTTTTGTACAGTTTATTGACCGGTTCATTATTCAGTTTTGTACAGTTTATTGACTGGTTCGTTAATGAGTTTTGTACAGTTTATTGACTGGTTCTTTTTTGAGTTTTGTACAGTTTATTGACTGGTTCTTTGTTCAGTTTTGTACAGTGTATTGACTGGTTCTTTATTGGATTTGTGGACAGTTTATTGACTGGTTATTTATTGAGTTTTGTACAGTTTATTGACTGGTTCTTTATTCAGTTTTGTACACAGTTTATTGACTGGTTCTTTATTGAGTTGTGTACAATTTATTGACTGGTTCTTTATTCAGTTTTATACAGTTTATTGACTGGTTCTTTATTGAGTTTTGTACAGTTTATTGACTGGTTCTTTCTTGAGTTTTGTACAGTTTATTGACTGTTTCTTTATTTAGTTTTGTACAGTTTATTGACTGGTTCTTTATTGAGTTTTGTACAGTTTATTGACTGGTTCTTTATTGAGTTTTGTACAATTTATTGCCTGTTTCTCTATTTAGTTTGTGAACAATTTATTGACTGGTTGTTTATTTAGTTTTGTACAGTTTATTTCCTGTTTCTTTATTTAGTTTGTGTACAATTTATTGACTGGTTGTTTATTTAGTTTTGTACAGTTTATTGACTGTTTGTTTATTTAGTTTTGTTCAGATTATTGACTGTTTCCTTATTTAGTTTTGTAAAGTTTATTGATTGGTTCTTTATTGAGATTTGTACAGTTTATTGACTGGTTCTTTATTGAGTTTGTGTAGAATTTATTGACTTGTCCTTTATTGAATTTTGTACAGTTTACTGACTGGTTCTTTGTTGACTTTTGTACAGTTGATTGACTGGTTCGTTATTGAGTTTTGTATAGTTTATTGACTGGTTCTTTATTTAGTTTTGTACAGTTTATTGACTGGTTCTTTATTGAGTTTGAGTACAATTTATTGACTGGTTGTTTATTGAGTTCTGTACAGTTTTTTGACTTGTTCTTTATTCAGTTTTGTACAGTTTATTGACTGGTTCTTTATTGAGTTTTGTACAGTTTATTGACTCTTTCTTTATTTAGTTTTGTACAGTTTATTGACTGTTTCTTTATTGAGTTTTGTACAGTTTATTGACTGGTTCTTTATTTAGTTTTGTACAGTTTATTGATTGCTTCGTTATTTAGTTTGTGTACAATGTATTGACTGGTTCTTTATTTAGTTTTGTACAGCTTATTGACGTTTTCTTTATTTAGTTTTGTACAGTTTATTGACTGTTTCTTTGTTTACTTTTGTACAGTTTATCGACTGGTTCTTTATTGAGTTTTGTACAGTTTATTGAATGGTTCTTTATTCAGTTTTGTAATGTTGCTTGACTGGTTCTTTATTGAGTTTTGTACAGTTTATTGACTGGTTCTTTATTCAGTTTTGAACAGTTTATTGACTGGTTCGTTAATGAGTTTTATACAGTTTATTGACTGGTTCCTTTTTGAGTTTTGTATAGTTGATTGACTGGTTCTTTGTTCAGTTTTGTACAGTTTATTGACTGGTTCTTTATTGGATTTGTGTACAGTTTATTGACTGGTTCTTTATTGAGGTTTGTACACTTTATTGACTGGTTCTTTATTCAGTTTTGTACAGTTTATTGACTGGTTCTTTATTGAGTTTGTGTTCAATTTATTGACTGGTTCTTTATTCAGTTTTGTACAGTTTTTTGACTGTTTCTTTTTTGAGATTTGTACAGTTTTTTGACTGGTTCTTTATTGAGTTTTGTACAGTTTTTTGACTGGTTCTTTATTGAGTTTTGTACAGTTTATTGACTAATTCTTTATTGAGTTTTGTAGAGTTTTTTGACTGGTTCTTTATTTAGTTTTGTACAGTTTATTGACTGTTTCTTTATTTAGTTTGTGTACAATTTATTGACTGGTTCTTTATTTAGTTTTGTGCAGTTTATTGACTGCTTCTTTATTTAGTTTTGTACAGTTTATTAACTGTTTCTATATTTAGTTTTGTACAGTTTATTGACTGTTTCTTTATTAAGTTTTGTACAGTTTATTGATTGCTTCTTTATTTAGTTTGTGTACAATGTATTGACTGGTTCTTTATTCAGTTTTGTACAGTTTATTGATTGGTTCTTTATTCAGTCTTGTACAGTTTATTGACTGGTTCTTTATTTAGTTTTGTACAGTTTATTGATTGCTTCTTTATTTAGTTTGTGTACAATGTATTGACTGGTACCTTATTCAGTTTTGTACAGTTTATTGATTGGTTCTTTATTCAGTATTGTACAGTTTATTGACTGGTTCTTTATTTAGTTTTGTACAGTTTATTTACTGTTTCTTTATTGAGTTTTGTACAGTTTATTGACTGGTTCTTTATTTAGTTTTGTACAGTTTATTGACTGTTTCTTTATTGAGTTTTGTACAGTTTATTGACTGGTTCTTTATTTAGTTTTGTACAGTTTATTGATTGCTTCTTTATTTAGTTTGTGTACAATGTATTGACTGGTTCTTTATTTAGTTTTGTACAGCTTATTGACGTTTTCTTTATTTAGTTTTGTACAGTTTATTACCTGTTTCTTTGTTTACTTTTGTACAGTTTATCGACTGGTTCTTTATTGAGTTTTGTACAGTTTATTGACTGGTTCTTTATTCAGTTTTGTAATGTTGCTTGACTGGTTCTTTATTGAGTTTTGTACAGTTTATTGACTGGTTCTTTATTCAGTTTTGAACAGTTTATTGACTGGTTCGTTAATGAGTTTTATACAGTTTATTGACTGGTTCCTTTTTGAGTTTTGTACAGTTTATTGACTGGTTCTTTGTTCAGTTTTGTACAGTTTATTGACTGGTTCTTTATTGGATTTGTGTACAGTTTATTGACTGGTTCTTTATTGAGGTTTGTACACTTTATTGACTGGTTCTTTATTCAGTTTTGTACAGTTTATTGACTGGTTCTTTATTGAGTTTGTGTTCAATTTATTGACTGGTTCTTTATTCAGTTTTGTACAGTTTATTGACTGGTTCTTTATTCAGTTTTGTACAGTTTATTGACTGGTTCTTTCTTGAGTTAGTGTACAATTTATTGACTGGTTCTTTATTCAGTTTTGTACAGTTTATTGACTGTTTCTTTATTTAGTTTTGTACAGTTTATTGACTGATTCTTTATTTAATTTTGTACAGTTTATTGACTGGTTCTTTATTGAGTTTTGTACAGTTTATTGACTGGTTGTTTATTTAGTTTTGTACAGTTTATTTCCTGTTTCTTTATTTAGTTTGTGTACAATTTATTGACTGGTTGTTTATTTAGTTTTGTACAGTTTATTGACTGTTTCTTTATTTAGTTTTGTACAGTTTATTGACTGGTTCTTTATTGAGTTTTGTACAGTTTATTGACTGGTTCTTTATTGAGTTTTGTACAATTTATTGCCTGTTACTTATTTAGTTTGTGTACAATTTATTGACTTGTTGTTTATTTAGTTTTGTACAGTTTATTTCCTGTTTATTTATTTAGTTTGTGTACAATTTATTGACTGGTTGTTTATTTAGTTTTGTACAGTTTATTGACTGTTTGTTTATTTAGTTTTGTTCAAATTATTGACTGTTTCCTTATTTAGTTTTGTAAAGTTTATTGACTGGTTCTTCATTGAGATTTGTACAGTTTATTGACTGGTTCTTTATTGAGTTTGTGTACAATTTATTGACTTGTTCTTTATTGAATTTTGTACAGGTTACTGACTGGTTCTTTATTGACTTTTGTACAGTTTATTGACTGGTTCGTTATTGAGTTTTGTATAGTTTATTGACTGGTTCTTTATTTAGTTTTGTACAGTTTATTGACTGGTTCTTTATTGAGTTTGAGTACAATTTATTGACTGGTTGTTTATTGAGTTCTGTACAGTTTATTGACTGGTTCTTTATTCAGTTTTGTACAGTTTATTGACTGGTTCTTTATTGAGTTTTGTACAGTTTATTGACTGGTTCTTTATTTAGTTTTGTACAGTTTATTGACTGTTTCTTTATTGAGTTTTGTACAGTTTATTGATTGGTTCTTTATTGAGTTTTGTACAGTTTATTGACTGTTTCTTTATTGAGTTTTGTATAGTTTATTGACTGATTCTTTCTCTAGTTTTGTACAGTTTTTTGACTGTTTCTTTTTTGAGATTTGTACAGTTTTTTGACTGGTTCTTTATTGAGTTTTGTACAGTTTATTGACTAATTCTTTATTGAGTTTTGTAGAGTTTTTTGACTGGTTCTTTATTGAGTTTTGTACAGTTTATTGACTGGTTCTTTATTCAGTTTTGAACAGTTTATTGACTGGTTCGTTAATGAGTTTTATACAGTTTATTGACTGGTTCCTTTTTGAGTTTTGTATAGTTGATTGACTGGTTCTTTGTTCAGTTTTGTACAGTTTATTGACTGGTTCTTTATTGGATTTGTGTACAGTTTATTGACTGGTTCTTTATTGAGGTTTGTACACTTTATTGACTGGTTCTTTATTCAGTTTTGTACAGTTTATTGACTGGTTCTTTATTGAGTTTGTGTTCAATTTATTGACTGGTTCTTTATTCAGTTTTGTACAGTTTTTTGACTGTTTCTTTTTTGAGATTTGTACAGTTTTTTGACTGGTTCTTTATTGAGTTTTGTACAGTTTTTTGACTGGTTCTTTATTGAGTTTTGTACAGTTTATTGACTAATTCTTTATTGAGTTTTGTAGAGTTTTTTGACTGGTTCTTTATTTAGTTTTGTACAGTTTATTGACTGTTTCTTTATTTAGTTTGTGTACAATTTATTGACTGGTTCTTTATTTAGTTTTGTGCAGTTTATTGACTGCTTCTTTATTTAGTTTTGTACAGTTTATTAACTGTTTCTATATTTAGTTTTGTACAGTTTATTGACTGTTTCTTTATTAAGTTTTGTACAGTTTATTGATTGCTTCTTTATTTAGTTTGTGTACAATGTATTGACTGGTTCTTTATTCAGTTTTGTACAGTTTATTGATTGGTTCTTTATTCAGTCTTGTACAGTTTATTGACTGGTTCTTTATTTAGTTTTGTACAGTTTATTGATTGCTTCTTTATTTAGTTTGTGTACAATGTATTGACTGGTACCTTATTCAGTTTTGTACAGTTTATTGATTGGTTCTTTATTCAGTATTGTACAGTTTATTGACTGGTTCTTTATTTAGTTTTGTACAGTTTATTTACTGTTTCTTTATTGAGTTTTGTACAGTTTATTGACTGGTTCTTTATTTAGTTTTGTACAGTTTATTGACTGTTTCTTTATTGAGTTTTGTACAGTTTATTGACTGGTTCTTTATTTAGTTTTGTACAGTTTATTGATTGCTTCTTTATTTAGTTTGTGTACAATGTATTGACTGGTTCTTTATTTAGTTTTGTACAGCTTATTGACGTTTTCTTTATTTAGTTTTGTACAGTTTATTACCTGTTTCTTTGTTTACTTTTGTACAGTTTATCGACTGGTTCTTTATTGAGTTTTGTACAGTTTATTGACTGGTTCTTTATTCAGTTTTGTAATGTTGCTTGACTGGTTCTTTATTGAGTTTTGTACAGTTTATTGACTGGTTCTTTATTCAGTTTTGAACAGTTTATTGACTGGTTCGTTAATGAGTTTTATACAGTTTATTGACTGGTTCCTTTTTGAGTTTTGTACAGTTGATTGACTGGTTCTTTGTTCAGTTTTGTACAGTTTATTGACTGGTTCTTTATTGGATTTGTGTACAGTTTATTGACTGGTTCTTTATTGAGGTTTGTACACTTTATTGACTGGTTCTTTATTCAGTTTTGTACAGTTTATTGACTGGTTCTTTATTGAGTTTGTGTTCAATTTATTGACTGGTTCTTTATTCAGTTTTGTACAGTTTATTGACTGGTTCTTTATTCAGTTTTGTACAGTTTATTGACTGGTTCTTTCTTGAGTTAGTGTACAATTTATTGACTGGTTCTTTATTCAGTTTTGTACAGTTTATTGACTGTTTCTTTATTTAGTTTTGTACAGTTTATTGACTGATTCTTTATTTAATTTTGTACAGTTTATTGACTGGTTCTTTATTGAGTTTTGTACAGTTTATTGACTGGTTGTTTATTTAGTTTTGTACAGTTTATTTCCTGTTTCTTTATTTAGTTTGTGTACAATTTATTGACTGGTTGTTTATTTAGTTTTGTACAGTTTATTGACTGTTTCTTTATTTAGTTTTGTACAGTTTATTGACTGGTTCTTTATTGAGTTTTGTACAGTTTATTGACTGGTTCTTTATTGAGTTTTGTACAATTTATTGCCTGTTACTTATTTAGTTTGTGTACAATTTATTGACTTGTTGTTTATTTAGTTTTGTACAGTTTATTTCCTGTTTATTTATTTAGTTTGTGTACAATTTATTGACTGGTTGTTTATTTAGTTTTGTACAGTTTATTGACTGTTTGTTTATTTAGTTTTGTTCAAATTATTGACTGTTTCCTTATTTAGTTTTGTAAAGTTTATTGACTGGTTCTTCATTGAGATTTGTACAGTTTATTGACTGGTTCTTTATTGAGTTTGTGTACAATTTATTGACTTGTTCTTTATTGAATTTTGTACAGGTTACTGACTGGTTCTTTATTGACTTTTGTACAGTTTATTGACTGGTTCGTTATTGAGTTTTGTATAGTTTATTGACTGGTTCTTTATTTAGTTTTGTACAGTTTATTGACTGGTTCTTTATTGAGTTTGAGTACAATTTATTGACTGGTTGTTTATTGAGTTCTGTACAGTTTATTGACTGGTTCTTTATTCAGTTTTGTACAGTTTATTGACTGGTTCTTTATTGAGTTTTGTACAGTTTATTGACTGGTTCTTTATTTAGTTTTGTACAGTTTATTGACTGTTTCTTTATTGAGTTTTGTACAGTTTATTGATTGGTTCTTTATTGAGTTTTGTACAGTTTATTGACTGTTTCTTTATTGAGTTTTGTATAGTTTATTGACTGATTCTTTCTCTAGTTTTGTACAGTTTTTTGACTGTTTCTTTTTTGAGATTTGTACAGTTTTTTGACTGGTTCTTTATTGAGTTTTGTACAGTTTATTGACTAATTCTTTATTGAGTTTTGTAGAGTTTTTTGACTGGTTCTTTATTTAGTTTTGTACAGTTTATTGACTGTTTCTTTATTTAGTTTGTGTACAATTTATTGACTGGTTCTTTATTTAGTTTTGTGCAGTTTATTGACTGCTTCTTTATTTAGTTTTGTACAGTTTATTAACTGTTTCTATATTTAGTTTTGTACAGTTTATTGACTGTTTCTTTATTAAGTTTTGTACAGTTTATTGATTGCTTCTTTATTTAGTTTGTGTACAATGTATTGACTGGTTCTTTATTCAGTTTTGTACAGTTTATTGATTGGTTCTTTATTCAGTCTTGTACAGTTTATTGACTGGTTCTTTATTTAGTTTTGTACAGTTTATTGATTGCTTCTTTATTTAGTTTGTGTACAATGTATTGACTGGTACCTTATTCAGTTTTGTACAGTTTATTGATTGGTTCTTTATTCAGTATTGTACAGTTTATTGACTGGTTCTTTATTTAGTTTTGTACAGTTTATTTACTGTTTCTTTATTTAGTTTTGTACAGTTTATTGACTGCTTTTATATTTAGTTTCGTACAGTTTATTAACTGTTTCTTTATTTAGTTTTGTACAGTTTATTGACTGTTTCTTTATTTAGTTTGTGTACAATTTATTGACTGGTTCTTTATTTAGTTTTGTGCAGTTTATTGACTGTTTCTTTATTTAGTTTTGTACAGTTTATTAACTGTTTCTATATTTAGTTTTGTACAGTTTATTGACTGTTTCTTTATTAAGTTTTGTACAGTTTATTGATTGCTTCTTTATTAAGTTTTGTACAGTTTATTGATTGCTTCTTTATTTAGTTTGTGTACAATGTATTGACTGGTTCTTTATTTAGTTTTGTACAGCTTATTGACTGTTTCTTTATTTAGTTTTGTACAGTTTATTGACTGTTTCTTTGTTTACTTTTGTACAGTTTATCGACTGGTTCTTTATTGAGTTTTGTACAGTTTATTGACTGGTTCTTTTTTCAGTTTTGTAATGTTGCTTGACTGGTTCTTTATTGAGTTTTGTACAGTTTATTGACTGGTTCTTTATTCAGTTTTGTACAGTTTATTGACTGGTTCGTTAATGAGTTTTGTACAGTTTATTGACTGGTTCTTTTTTGAGTTTTGTACAGTTTATTGACTGGTTCTTTGTTCAGTTTTGTACAGTTTATTGACTGGTTCTTTATTGGATTTGTGTACAGTTTATTGACTGGTTCTTTATTGAGTTTTGTACAGTTTATTGACTGGTTCTTTATTGAGTTTTGTACAGTTTATTGACTGGTTCTTTATTCAGTTTTGTACAGTTTATTGACTGGTTCTTTATTGAGTTTGTGTACAATTTATTGACTGGTTCTTTATTCAGTTTTGTACAGTTTATTGACTGTTTCTTTATTTAGGTTTGTACAGTTTATTGACTGATTCTTTATTTAATTTTGTACAGTTTATTGACTGGTTCTTTATTGAGTTTTGTACAGTTTATTGACTGGTTCTTTTTTGAGTTTTGTACAGTTTATTGACTGGTTCTTTATTCAGTTTTGTACAGTTTATTGACTAGTTCTTTATTGGATTTGTGTACAGTTTATTGACTGGTTCTTTATTGAGTTTTGCACAGTTTATTGACTGGTTCTTTATTCAGTTTTGTACAGTTTATTGACTGGTTCTTTATTGAGTTTGTGTACAATTTATTGACTGGTTCTTTATTTAGTTTTGTACAGTTTATTGACTGTTTTGTTATTTTGTTTTGTACAGTTTATTGACTGTTTCTTTATTTAGTTTGTGTACAATTTATTGACTGGTTCTTTATTCAGTTTTGTACAGTTTATTGACTGTTTCTTTATTTAGTTTTGTACAGTTTATTGACTGATTCTTTATTTAGTTTTGTACAGTTTATTGACTGGTTCTTTATTGAGTTTTGTACAGTTTATTGACTGGTTCTTTATTGAGTTTTGTACAGTTTATTGTCTGGTTCTTTATTGAGTTTTGTACTGTTTATTGACTAATTCTTTACTGAGTTTTGTACAGTTTTTTGACTGGTTCTTTATTCAGTTTTGTACAGTTTATTGACTGTTTCTTTATTGAGTTTTGTACAGTTTATTGACTGGTTCTTTATTCAGTTTTGTACAGTTTATTGACTGGTTCTTTATTGGGTTTTGTACAGTTTATTGACTGTTTCTTTATTGAGTTTTGTACAGTTTATTGACTGGTTCTTTATTCAGTTTTGTACAGTTGATTGACTGGTTCTTTATTTAGTTTTGTACAGTTTATTGACTGTTTCTTTATTTAGTTTTGTACAGTTTATTGACTGCTTCTATATTTAGTTTCGTACAGTTTATTAACTGTTTCTTTATTTAGTTTTGTACAGTTTATTGACTGTTTCTTTATTTAGTTTGTGTACAATTTATTGACTGGTTCTTTATTTAGTTTTGTGCAGTTTATCGACTGTTTCTTTATTTAGTTTTGTACAGTTTATTAACTGTTTCTATATTTAGTTTTGTACAGTTTATTGACTGATTCTTTATTAAGTTTTGTACAGTTTATTGATTGCATCTTTATTTAGTTTGTGTACAATGTATTGACTGGTTCTTTATTTAGTTTTGTACAGCTTATTGACTGTTTCTTTATTTAGTTTTGTACAGTTTATTGACTGTTTCTTTGTTTACTTTTGTACAGTTTATCGACTGGTTCTTTATTGAGTTTTGTGCAGTTTATTGACTGGTTCTTTATTCAGTTTTGTACAGTTTATTGACTGGTTCTTTATTGAGTTTTGTACAGTTTATTGACCGGTTCATTATTCAGTTTTGTACAGTTTATTGACTGGTTCGTTAATGAGTTTTGTACAGTTTATTGACTGGTTCTTTTTTGAGTTTTGTACAGTTTATTGACTGGTTCTTTGTTCAGTTTTGTACAGTTTATTGACTGGTTCTTTATTGGATTTGTGGACAGTTTATTGACTGGTTCTTTATTGAGTTTTGTACAGTTTATTGACTGGTTCTTTATTCAGTTTTGTACAGTTTATTGACTGGTTCTTTATTGGATTTGTGTACAGTTTATTGACTGGTTCTTTATTGAGTTTTGTACAGTTTATTGACTGGTTCTTTATTCAGTTTTGTACAGTTTATTGACTGGTTCTTTATTCAGTTTTGTACAGTTTATTGACTGGTTCTTTATTGAGTTTGTGTACAATTTATTGACTGGTTCTTTATTCAGTTTTGTACAGTTTATTGACTGTTTCTTTATTTAGGTTTGTACAGTTTATTGACTGATTCTTTATTTAATTTTGTACAGTTTATTGACTGGTTCTTTATTGAGTTTTGTACAGTTTATTGACTGGTTCTTTTTTGAGTTTTGTACAGTTTATTGACTGGTTCTTTATTCAGTTTTGTACAGTTTATTGACTAGTTCTTTATTGGATTTGTGTACAGTTTATTGACTGGTTCTTTATTGAGTTTTGTACAGTTTATTGACTGGTTCTTTATTCAGTTTTGTACAGTTTATTGACTGGTTCTTTATTGAGTTTGTGTACAATTTATTGACTGGTTCTTTATTTAGTTTTGTACAGTTTATTGACTGTTTTGTTATTTTGTTTTGTACAGTTTATTGACTGTTTCTTTATTTAGTTTGTGTACAATTTATTGACTGGTTCTTTATTCAGTTTTGTACAGTTTATTGACTGTTTCTTTATTTAGTTTTGTACAGTTTATTGACTGATTCTTTATTTAGTTTTGTACAGTTTATTGACTGGTTCTTTATTGAGTTTTGTACAGTTTATTGACTGGTTCTTTATTGAGTTTTGTACAGTTTATTGTCTGGTTCTTTATTGAGTTTTGTACTGTTTATTGACTAATTCTTTACTGAGTTTTGTACAGTTTTTTGACTGGTTCTTTATTCAGTTTTGTACAGTTTATTGACTGTTTCTTTATTGAGTTTTGTACAGTTTATTGACTGGTTCTTTATTCAGTTTTGTACAGTTTATTGACTGGTTCTTTATTGGGTTTTGTACAGTTTATTGACTGTTTCTTTATTGAGTTTTGTACAGTTTATTGACTGGTTCTTTATTCAGTTTTGTACAGTTTATTGACTGGTTCTTTATTTAGTTTTGTACAGTTTATTGACTGTTTCTTTATTTAGTTTTGTACAGTTTATTGACTGCTTCTATATTTAGTTTCGTACAGTTTATTAACTGTTTCTTTTTTTAGTTTTGTACAGTTTATTGACTGTTTCTTTATTTAGTTTGTGTACAATTTATTGACTGGTTCTTTATTTAGTTTTGTGCAGTTTATCGACTGTTTCTTTATTTAGTTTTGTACAGTTTATTAACTGTTTCTATATTTAGTTTTGTACAGTTTATTGACTGATTCTTTATTAAGTTTTGTACAGTTTATTGATTGCATCTTTATTTAGTTTGTGTACAATGTATTGACTGGTTCTTTATTTAGTTTTGTACAGCTTATTGACTGTTTCTTTAGTTAGGTTTGTACAGTTTATTGACTGTTTCTTTGTTTACTTTTGTACAGTTTATCGACTGGTTCTTTATTGAGTTTTGTGCAGTTTATTGACTGGTTCTTTATTCAGTTTTGTAATGTTTATTGACTGGTTCTTTATTGAGTTTTGTACAGTTTATTGACCGGTTCATTATTCAGTTTTGTACAGTTTGTTGACTGGTTCGTTAATGAGTTTTGTACAGTTTATTGACTGGTTCTTTTTTGAGTTTTGTACAGTTTATTGACTGGTTCTTTGTTCAGTTTTGTACAGTTTATTGACTGGTTCTTTATTGGATTTGTGGACAGTTTATTGACTGGTTCTTTATTGAGTTTTGTACAGTTTATTGACTGGTTCTTTATTCAGTTTTGTACAGTTTATTGACTGGTTCCTTATTGAGTTGTGTACAATTTATTGACTGGTTCTTTATTGAGTTTTATACAGTTTATTGACTGGTTCTTTATTGAGTTTTGTACAGTTTATTGACTGGTTCTTTCTTGAGTTTTGTACAGTTTATTGACTGTTTCTTTATTTAGTTTTGTACAGTTTATTGACTGGTTCTTTATTGAGTTTTGTACAGTTTATTGACTGGTTCTTTATTGAGTTTTGTACAATTTATTGCCTGTTTCTTTATTTAGTTTGTGAACAATTTATTGACTGGTTGTTTATTTAGTTTTGTACAGTTTATTTCCTGTTTCTTTATTTAGTTTGTGTACAATTTATTGACTGGTTGTTTATTTAGTTTTGTACAGTTTATTGACTGTTTGTTTATTTAGTTTTGTTCAGATTATTGACTGTTTCCTTATTTAGTTTTGTAAAGTTTATTGATTGGTTCTTTATTGAGATTTGTACAGTTTATTGACTGGTTCTTTATTGAGTTTGTGTAGAATTTATTGACTGGTTCTTTATTGAATTTTGTACAGTTTACTGACTGGTTCTTTGTTGACTTTTGTACAGTTTATTGACTGGTTCGTTATTGAGTTTTGTATAGTTTATTGACTGGTTCTTTATTTAGTTTTGTACAGTTTATTGACTGGTTCTTTATTGAGTTTGAGTACAATTTATTGACTGGTTGTTTATTGAGTTCTGTACAGTTTATTGACTTGTTCTTTATTCAGTTTTGTACAGTTTATTGACTGGTTCTTTATTGAGTTTTGTACAGTTTATTGACTGGTTCTTTATTTAGTTTTGTACAGTTTATTGACTGTTTCTTTATTGAGTTTTGTACAGTTTATTGACTGGTTCTTTTTTTAGTTTTGTACAGTTTATTGATTGCTTCTTTATTTAGTTTGTGTACAATGTATTGACTGGTTCTTTATTTAGTTTTGTACAGCTTATTGACGTTTTCTTTATTTAGTTTTGTACAGTTTATTGACTGTTTCTTTGTTTACTTTTGTACAGTTTATCGACTGGTTCTTTATTGAGTTTTGTACAGTTTATTGACTGGTTCTTTATTCAGTTTTGTAATGTTGCTTGACTGGTTCTTTATTGAGTTTTGTACAGTTTATTGACTGGTTCTTTATTCAGTTTTGAACAGTTTATTGACTGGTTCGTTAATGAGTTTTATACAGTTTATTGACTGGTTCCTTTTTGAGTTTTGTACAGTTGATTGACTGGTTCTTTGTTCAGTTTTGTACAATTTATTGACTGGTTCTTTATTGGATTTGTGTACAGTTTATTGACTGGTTCTTTATTGAGGTTTGTACACTTTATTGACTGGTTCTTTATTCAGTTTTGTACAGTTTATTGACTGGTTCTTTATTCTGTTTGTGTACAATTTATTGACTGGTTCTTTATTCAGTTTTGTACAGTTTATTGACTGTTTCTTTATTTAGTTTTGTACAGTTTATTGACTGATTCTTTATTTAATTTTGTACAGTTTATTGACTGGTTCTTTATTGAGTTTTGTACAGTTTTTTGACTGGTTCTTTTTTGAGTTTTGTACAGTTTATTGACTAGTTCTTTGGTCAGTTTTGTACAGTTTATTGACTGGTTCTTTATTGGATTTGTGTACAGTTTATTGACTGGTTCTTTATTGAGTTTTGTACAGTTTATTGACTGGTTCTTTATTCAGTTTTGTACAGTTTATTGACTGGTTCTTTATTGAGTTTGTGTACAATTTATTGACTGCTTCTTTATTTAGTTTTGTACAGTTTATTGACTGTTTTGTTATTTTGTTTTGTACAGTTTATTGACTGTTTCTTTATTTAGTTTGTGTACAATTTATTGACTGGTTCTTTATTCAGTTTTGTACTGTTTATTGACTGTTTCTTTATTTAGTTTTGTACAGTTTATTGACTGATTCTTTATTTAGTTTTGTACAGTTTATTGACTGGTTCTTTATTGAGTTTTGTACAGTTTATTGACTGGTTCTTTATTGAGTTTTGTACAGTTTATTGACTGGTTCTTTATTGAGTTTTGTACAGTTTATTGACTAATTCTTTATTGAGTTTTGTGCAGTTTTTTGACTGGTTCTTTATTCAGTTTTGTACAGTTTATTGACTGTTTCTTTATGGAGTTTTGTACAGTTTATTGACTGGTTCTTTATTCAGTTTTGTACAGTTTATTGACTGGTTCTTTAGTGAGTTTTGTACAGTTTATTGACTGTTTCTTTATTGAGTTTTGTACAGTTTATTGACTGGTTCTTTATTCAGTTTTGTACAGTTTATTGACTGGTTCTTTATTTAGTTTTGAACAGTTTATTGACCGTTTCTTTATTTAGTTTTGTACAGTTTATTGACTGCTTCTATATTTAGTTTCGTACAGTTTATTAACTGTTTCTTTATTTAGTTTTGTACAGTTTATTGACTGTTTCTTTATTTAGTTTGTGTACAATTTATTGACTGGTTCTTTATTTAGTTTTGTGCAGTTTATTGACTGTTTCTTTATTTAGTTTTGTACAGTTTATTAACCTTTTCTATATTTAGTTTTGTACAGTTTATTGACTGATTCTTTATTAAGTTTTGTACAGTTTATTGATTGCTTCTTTATTTAGTTTGTGTACAATGTATTGACTGGTTCTTTATTTAGTTTTGTACAGCTTATTGACTGTTTCTTTATTTCGTTTTGTACAGTTTATTGACTGTTTCTTTGTTTACTTTTGTACAGTTTATCGACTGGTTCTTTATTGAGTTTTGTACAGTTTATTGACTGGTTCTTTATTCAGTTTTGAAATGTTTATTGACTGGTTCTTTATTGAGTTTTGTACAGTTTATTGACTGGTTCATCGTTCAGGTTTGTACAGTTTATTGACTGGTTCGTTAATGAGTTTTGTACAGTTTATTGACTGGTTCTTTTTTGAGTTTTGTACAGTTTATTGACTGGTTCTTTGTTCAGTTTTGTACAGTTTATTGACTGGTTCTTTATTGGATTTGTGTACAGTTTATTGACTGGTTCTTTATTGAGTTTTGTACAGTTTATTGACTGGTTCTTTATTCAGTTTTGTACAGTTTATTGACTGGTTCTTTATTGAGTTTGTGGAGAATTTATTGACTGGTTCTTTATTCAGTTTTGTACAGTTTATTGACTGTTTCTTTATTTAGTTTTGTACAGTTTATTGACTGATTCTTTATTTAATTTTGTACAGTTTATTGACTGGTTCTTTATTGAGTTTTGTACAGTTTATTGACTGGTTCTTTATTGAGTTTTGTACAGTTTATTGACTGATTCTTTATTCAGTTTTGTACAGTTTATTGACTGGTTCTTTCTTGAGTTTTGTACAGTTTATTGACTGTTTCTTTATTTAGTTTTGTATAGTTTATTGACTGGTTCTTTCTTGAGTTTTGTACAGTTTATTGACTGGTTCTTTATTGAGTTTTGTAGAATTTATTGCCTTTTTCTTTATTTAGTTTGTATACAATTTATTGACTGGTTGTTTATTTAGTTTTGTACAGTTTATTTCCTGTTTCTTTATTTAGTATGTGTACAATTTATTGACTGGTTCTTTATTCAGTTTTGTACAGTTTATTGACTGTTTCTTTATTTAGTTTTGTACAGTTTATTGACTGATTCTTTATTTAATTTTGTACAGTTTATTGACTGTTTCTTTATTTAGTTTTGTACAGTTTATTGACTGATTCTTTATTTAATTTTGTACAGTTTATTGACTGGTTCTCTATTGAGTTTTGTACAGTTTATTGACTGGTTCTTTTTTGAGTTTTGTACAGTTTATTGACTGGTTCTTTATTCAGTTTTGTACAGTTTATTGACTGGTTCTTTATTGGATTTGTGTACAGTTTATTGACTGGTTCTTTATTGAGTTTTGTACAGTTTATTGACTTGTTCTTTATTCAGTTTTGTACAGTTTATTGACCGGTTCTTTATTGAGTTTGTGAACAATTTATTGACTGGTTCTTTATTTAGTTTTGTACAGTTTATTGACTGTTTTGTTATTTTGTTTTGTACAGTTTATTGACAGTTTCTTTATTTAGTTTGTGTACAATTTATTGACTGGTTCTTTATTCAGTTTTGTACAGTTTATTGACTGTTTCTTTATTTAGTTTTGTACAGTTTATTGACTGATTCTTTATTTAGTTTTGTACAGTTTATTGACTGGTTCTTTATTGAGTTTTGTACAGTTTATTGACTGGTTCTTTATTGAGTTTTGTACAGTTTATTGACTGGTTCTTTATTGAGTTTTGTACAGTTTATTGACTAATTCTTTATTGAGTTTTGTACAGTTTTTTGACTGGTTCTTTATTCAGTTTTGTACAGTTTATTGACTGTTTCTTTATTGAGTTTTGTACAGTTTATTGACTGGTTCTTTATTCAGTTTTGTACAGTTTATTGACTGGTTCTTTATTGAGTTTTGTACAGTTTATTGACTGTTTCTTTATTGAGTTTTGTACAGTTTATTGACTGTTTCTTTATTGAGTTTTGTACAGTTTATTACTGGTTCTTTATTCAGTTTTGTACAGTTTATTGACTGGTTCTTTATTGAGTTTTGTACAGTTTATTGACTGTTTCTTTATTGAGTTTTGTACAGTTTATTGACTGGTTCTTTATTCAGTTTTGTACAGTTTATTGACTGTTTCTTTATTTAGTTTTGTACAGTTTATTGACTGCTTCTATATTTATTTTCGTACAGTTTATTAACTGTTTCTTTATTTAGTTTTGTACAGTTTATTGACTGTTTCTTTATTTAGTTTGTGTACAGTTAATTGACTGTTTCTTTATTTAGTTTGTGTACAATTTATTGACTGGTTCTTTATTTAGTTTTGTGCAGTTTATTGACTGTTTCTTTATTTAGTTTTGTACAGTTTATTAACTGTTTCTATATTTAGTTTTGTACGGTTTATTGACTGATTATTTAATAAGTTTTGTACAGTTTATTGATTGCTTCTTTATTTAGTTTGTGTACAATGTATTGACTGCTTCTTTATTTAGTTTTGCACAGCTTTTTGACTGTTTCTTTATTTAGTTTTGTACAGTTTATTGACTGTTTCTTTGTTTACTTTTGTACAGTTTATCGACTGGTTCTTTATTGAGTTTTGTACAGTTTATTGACTGGTTCTTTATTGAGTTTTGTACAGTTTATTGACTGGTTCTTTATTGAGTTTTGTACAGTTTATTGACTGGTTCTTTATTGAGTTTTGTACAGTTTATTGACTGGTTCTTTATTCAGTTTTGTAATGTTTATTGACTGGTTCTTTATTGAGTTTTGTACAGTTTATTGACTGGTTCATTATTGAGTTTTGTACAGTTTATTGACTGGTTCGTTAATGAGTTTTGTACAGTTTATTGACTGGTTCTTTTTTGAGTTTTGTACAGTTTATTGACTGGTTCTTTGTTCAGTTTTGTACAGTTTATTGACTGGTTCTTTATTGGATTTGTGTATAGTTTATTGACTGGTTCTTTATTGAGTTTTGTACAGTTTACTGACTGGTTCTTTATTCAGTTTTGTACAGTTTATTGACTGGTTCTTTATTGAGTTTGTGTACAATTTATTGACTGGTTCTTTATTCAGTTTTGTACAGTTTATTGACTGTTTCTTTATTTAGTTTTGTACAGTTTATTGACTGATTCTTTATTTAATTTTGTACAGTTTATTGACTGGTTCTTTATTGAGTTTTGTACAGTTTATTGACTGGTTCTTTATTGAGTTTTGTACAGTTTATTGACTGATTCTTTATTCAGTTTTGTACAGTTTATTGACTGGTTCTTGCTTGAGTTTTGTACAGTTTATTTACTGTTTCTTTATTTGGTTTTGTATAGTTTATTGACTGGTTCTTTATTGAGTTTTGTACAGTTTATTGACTGGTTCTTTATTGAGTTTTGTACAATTTATTGCCTGTTTCTTTTTTAGTTTGTGTACAATTTATTGACTGGTTGTTTATTTAGTTTTGTAGAGTTTATTTCCTGTTTCTTTATTTAGTTTGTGTACAATTTATTGACTGGTTGTTTATTTAGTTCTCTACAGTTTATTGACTGTTTGTTTATTTAGTTTTGTTCAGATTATTGACTGTTTCCTTATTTAGTTTTGTAAAGTTTATTGACTGATTCTTTATTGAGATTTGTACAGTTTATTGACTGGTTCTTTATTGAGTTTGTGTACAATTTATTGACTTGTTCTTTATTGAATTTTGTACAGTTTATCGACTGTTTCTTTATTTAGTTTTGTACAGTTTATTAACTGTTTCTATATTTAGTTTTGTACAGTTTATTGACTGATTCTTTATTAAGTTTTGTACAGTTTATTGATTGCTTCTTTATTTAGTTTGTGTACAATGTATTGACTGGTTCTTTATTTAGTTTTGTACAGCTTATTGACTGTTTCTTTATTTAGTTTTGTACAGTTTATTGACTGTTTCTTTGTTTACTTGTGTACAGTTTATCGACTGGTTCTTTATTGAGTTTTGTGCAGTTTATTGACTGGTTCTTTATTCAGTTTTGTAATGTTTATTGACTGGTTCTTTATTGAGTTTTGTACAGTTTATTGACCGGTTCATTATTCAGTTTTGTACAGTTTATTGACTGGTTCGTTAATGAGTTTTGTACAGTTTATTGACTGGTTCTTTTTTTGAGTTTTGTACAGTTTATTGACTGGTTCTTTGTTCAGTTTTGTACAGTTTATTGACTGGTTCTTTATTGGATTTGTGGACAGTTTATTGACTGGTTCTTTATTGAGTTTTGTACAGTTTATTGACCGGTTCATTATTCAGTTTTGTACAGTTTATTGACTGGTTCGTAAATGAGTTTTGTACAGTTTATTGACTGGTTCTTTTTTTGAGTTTTGTACAGTTTATTGACTGGTTCTTTGTTCAGTTTTGTACAGTTTATTGACTGGTTCTTTATTGGATTTGTGGACAGTTTATTGACTGGTTCTTTATTGAGTTTTGTACAGTTTATTGACTGGTTCTTTATTGAGTTTTGTACAGTTTATTGACTGGTTCTTTATTGAGTTTGTGTACAATTTATTGACTGGTTCTTTATTGAGTTTTATACAGTTTATTGACTGGTTCTTTTTTGAGTTTTGTACAGTTTATTGACTGGTTCTTTCTTGAGTTTTGTACAGTTTATTGACTGTTTCTTTATTTAGTTTTGTACAGTTTATTGACTGGTTCTTTATTGAGTTTTGTACAGTTTATTGACTGGTTCTTTATTGAGTTTTGTACAATTTATTGCCTGTTTCTTTATTTAGTTTGTGAACAATTTATTGACTGGTTGTTTATTTAGTTTTGTACAGTTTATTTCCTGTTTCTTTATTTAGTTTGTGTACAATTTATTGACTGGTTGTTTATTTAGTTTTGTACAGTTTATTGACTGTTTGTTTATTTAGTTTTGTTCAGATTATTGACTGTTTCCTTATTTAGTTTTGTAAAGTTTATTGATTGGTTCTTTATTGAGATTTGTACAGTTTATTGACTGGTTCTTTATTGAGTTTGTGTAGAATTTATTGACTTGTTCTTTATTGAATTTTGTACAGTTTACTGACTGGTTCTTTGTTGACTTTTGTACAGTTTATTGACTGGTTCGTTATTGAGTTTTGTATAGTTTATTGACCGGTTCTTTATTTAGTTTTGTACAGTTTATTGACTGGTTCTTTATTGAGTTTGAGTACAATTTATTGACTGGTTGTTTATTGAGTTCTGTACAGTTTATTGACTTGTTCTTTATTCAGTTTTGTACAGTTTATTGACTGGTTCTTTATTGAGTTTTGTACAGTTTATTGACTGGTTCTTTATTTAGTTTTGTACAGTTTATTGACTGTTTCTTTATTGAGATTTGTACAGTTTATTGACTGGTTCTTTATTGAGTTTGTGTAGAATTTATTGACTTGTTCTTTATTGAATTTTGTACAGTTTACTGACTGGTTCTTTGTTGACTTTTGTACAGTTTATTGACTGGTTCGTTATTGAGTTTTGTATAGTTTATTGACTGGTTCTTTATTTAGTTTTGTACAGTTTATTGACTGTTTCTTTATTTAGTTTGTCTACAATTTATTGTACTGGTTCTTTATTTAGTTTTGTGCAGTTTATTGACTGTTTCTTTATTTAGTTTTGTACAGTTTATTAACTGTTTCTATATTTAGTTTTGTACAGTTTATTGACTGATTCTTTATTAAGTTTTGTACAGTTTATTGATTGCTTCTTTATTTAGTTTGTGTACAATGTATTGACTGGTTCTTTATTTAGTTTTGTACAGCTTATTGACTGTTTCTTTATTTAGTTTTGTACAGTTTATTGACTGTTTCTTTGTTTACTTGTGTACAGTTTATCGACTGGTTCTTTATTGAGTTTTGTGCAGTTTATTGACTGGTTCTTTATTCAGTTTTGTAATGTTTATTGACTGGTTCTTTATTGAGTTTTGTACAGTTTATTGACCGGTTCATTATTCAGTTTTGTACAGTTTATTGACTGGTTCGTTAATGAGTTTTGTACAGTTTATTGACTGGTTCTTTTTTTGAGTTTTGTACAGTTTATTGACTGGTTCTTTGTTCAGTTTTGTACAGTTTATTGACTGGTTCTTTATTGGATTTGTGGACAGTTTATTGACTGGTTCTTTATTGAGTTTTGTACAGTTTATTGACCGGTTCATTATTCAGTTTTGTACAGTTTATTGACTGGTTCGTTATTGAGTTTTGTACAGTTTATTGACTGGTTCTTTTTTTGAGTTTTGTACAGTTTATTGACTGGTTCTTTGTTCAGTTTTGTACAGTTTATTGACTGGTTCTTTATTGGATTTGTGGACAGTTTATTGACTGGTTCTTTATTGAGTTTTGTACAGTTTATTGACTGGTTCTTTATTCAGTTTTGTACAGTTTATTGACTGGTTCTTTATTGAGTTTGTGTACAATTTATTGACTGGTTCTTTATTGAGTTTTATACAGTTTATTGACTGGTTCTTTTTTGAGTTTTGTACAGTTTATTGACTGGTTCTTTCTTGAGTTTTGTACAGTTTATTGACTGTTTCTTTATTTAGTTTTGTACAGTTTATTGACTGGTTCTTTATTGAGTTTTGTACAGTTTATTGACTGGTTCTTTATTGAGTTTTGTACAATTTATTGCTTGTTTCTTTATTTAGTTTGTGAACAATTTATTGACTGGTTGTTTATTTAGTTTTGTACAGTTTATTTCCTGTTTCTTTATTTAGTTTGTGTACAATTTATTGACTGGTTGTTTATTTAGTTTTGTACAGTTTATTGACTGTTTGTTTATTTAGTTTTGTTCAGATTAATGACTGTTTCCTTATTTAGTTTTGTAAAGTTTATTGATTGGTTCTTTATTGAGATTTGTACAGTTTATTGACTGGTTCTTTATTGAGTTTGTGTAGAATTTATTGACTTGTTCTTTATTGAATTTTGTACAGTTTACTGACTGGTTCTTTGTTGACTTTTGTACAGTTTATTGACTGGTTCGTTATTGAGTTTTGTATAGTTTATTGACTGGTTCTTTATTTAGTTTTGTACAGTTTATTGACTGTTTCTTTATTTAGTTTGTGTACAATTTATTGTACTGGTTCTTTATTTAATTTTGTGCAGTTTATTGACTGATTCTTTATTTAGTTTTGTACAGTTTATTAACTGTTTCTATATTTAGTTTTGTACAGTTTATTGACTGATTCTTTATTAAGTTTTGTACAGTTTATTGATTGCTTCTTTATTTAGTTTGTGTACAATGTATTGACTGGTTCTTTATTTAGTTTTGTACAGCTTATTGACTGTTTCTTTATTTAGTTTTGTACAGTTTATTGACTGTTTCTTTGTTTACTTGTGTACAGTTTATCGACTGGTTCTTTATTGAGTTTTGTGCAGTTTATTGACTGGTTCTTTATTCAGTTTTGTAATGTTTATTGACTGGTTCTTTATTGAGTTTTGTACAGTTTATTGACCGGTTCATTATTCAGTTTTGTACAGTTTATTGGCTGGTTCGTTAATGAGTTTTGTACAGTTTATTGACTGGTTCTTTTTTGAGTTTTGTACAGTTTATTGACTGGTTCTTTGTTCAGTTTTGTACAGTTTATTGACTGGTTCTTTATTGGATTTGTGGACAGTTTATTGACTGGTTCTTTATTGAGTTTTGTACAGTTTATTGACTGGTTCTTTATTCAGTTTTGTACAGTTTATTGACTGGTTCTTTATTGAGTTTGTGTACAATTTATTGACTGGTTCTTTATTGAGTTTTATACAGTTTATTGACTGGTTCTTTATTGAGTTTTGTACAGTTTATTGACTGGTTCTTTCTTGAGTTTTGTACAGTTTATTGACTGTTTCTTTATTTAGTTTTGTACAGTTTATTGACTGGTTCTTTATTGAGTTTTGTACAGTTTATTGACTGGTTCTTTATTGAGTTTTGTACAATTTATTGCCTGTTTCTTTATTTAGTTTGTGAACAATTTATTGACTGGTTGTTTATTTAGTTTTGTACAGTTTATTTCCTGTTTCTTTATTTAGTTTGTGTACAATTTTTTGACTGGTTGTTTATTTAGTTTTGTACAGTTTATTGACTGTTTGTTTATTTAGTTTTGTTCAGATTATTGACTGTTTCCTTATTTAGTTTTGTAAAGTTTATTGATTGGTTCTTTATTGAGATTTGTACAGTTTATTGACTGGTTCTTTATTGAGTTTGTGTAGAATTTATTGACTTGTTCTTTATTGAATTTTGTACAGTTTACTGACTGGTTCTTTGTTGACTTTTGTACAGTTTATTGACTGGTTCGTTATTGAGTTTTGTATAGTTTATTGACCGGTTCTTTATTTAGTTTTGTACAGTTTATTGACTGGTTCTTTATTGAGTTTGAGTACAATTTATTGACTGGTTGTTTATTGAGTTCTGTACAGTTTATTGACTTGTTCTTTATTCAGTTTTGTACAGTTTATTGACTGGTTCTTTATTGAGTTTTGTACAGTTTATTGACTGGTTCTTTATTTAGTTTTGTACAGTTTATTGACTGTTTCTTTATTGAGATTTGTACAGTTTATTGACTGGTTCTTTATTGAGTTTGTGTAGAATTTATTGACTTGTTCTTTATTGAATTTTGTACAGTTTACTGACTGGTTCTTTGTTGACTTTTGTACAGTTTATTGACTGGTTCGTTATTGAGTTTTGTATAGTTTATTGACTGGTTCTTTATTTAGTTTTGTACAGTTTATTGACTGTTTCTTTATTTAGTTTGTCTACAATTTATTGTACTGGTTCTTTATTTAGTTTTGTGCAGTTTATTGACTGTTTCTTTATTTAGTTTTGTACAGTTTATTAACTGTTTCTATATTTAGTTTTGTACAGTTTATTGACTGATTCTTTATTAAGTTTTGTACAGTTTATTGATTGCTTCTTTATTTAGTTTGTGTACAATGTATTGACTGGTTCTTTATTTAGTTTTGTACAGCTTATTGACTGTTTCTTTATTTAGTTTTGTACAGTTTATTGACTGTTTCTTTGTTTACTTGTGTACAGTTTATCGACTGGTTCTTTATTGAGTTTTGTGCAGTTTATTGACTGGTTCTTTATTCAGTTTTGTAATGTTTATTGACTGGTTCTTTATTGAGTTTTGTACAGTTTATTGACCGGTTCATTATTCAGTTTTGTACAGTTTATTGACTGGTTCGTTAATGAGTTTTGTTCAGTTTATTGACTGGTTCTTTTTTGAGTTTTGTACAGTTTATTGACTGGTTCTTTGTTCAGTTTTGTACAGTTTATTGACTGGTTCTTTATTGGATTTGTGGACAGTTTATTGACTGGTTCTTTATTGAGTTTTGTACAGTTTATTGACTGGTTCTTTATTCAGTTTTGTACAGTTTATTGACTGGTTCTTTATTGAGTTTGTGTACAATTTATTGACTGGTTCTTTATTGAGTTTTATACAGTTTATTGACTGGTTCTTTATTGAGTTTTGTACAGTTTATTGACTGGTTCTTTCTTGAGTTTTGTACAGTTTATTGACTGTTTCTTTATTTAGTTTTGTACAGTTTATTGACTGGTTCTTTATTGAGTTTTGTACAATTTATTGCCTGTTTCTTTATTTAGTTTGTGAACAATTTATTGACTGGTTGTTTATTTAGTTTTGTACAGTTTATTTCCTGTTTCTTTATTTAGTTTGTGTACAATTTATTGACTGGTTGTTTATTTAGTTTTGTACAGTTTATTGACTGTTTGTTTATTTAGTTTTGTTCAGATTATTGACTGTTTCCTTATTTAGTTTTGTAAAGTTTATTGATTGGTTCTTTATTGAGATTTGTACAGTTTATTGACTGGTTCTTTATTGAGTTTGTGTAGAATTTATTGACTTGTTCTTTATTGAATTTTGTACAGTTTACTGACTGGTTCTTTGTTGACTTTTGTACAGTTTATTGACTGGTTCGTTATTGAGTTTTGTATAGTTTATTGACTGGTTCTTTATTTAGTTTTGTACAGTTTATTGACTGGTTCTTTATTGAGTTTGAGTACAATTTATTGACTGGTTGTTTATTGAGTTCTGTACAGTTTATTGACTTGTTCTTTATTCAGTTTTGTACAGTTTATTGACTGGTTCTTTATTGAGTTTTGTACAGTTTATTGACTGGTTCTTTATTTAGTTTTGTACAGTTTATTGACTGTTTCTTTATTGAGTTTTGTACAGTTTATTGACTGGTTCTTTATTTAGTTTTGTACAGTTTATTGATTGCTTCTTTATTTAGTTTGTGTACAATGTATTGACTGGTTCTTTATTTAGTTTTGTACAGCTTATTGACGTTTTCTTTATTGAGTTTTGTACAGTTTATTGACTGTTTCTTTGTTTACTTTTGTACAGTTTATCGACTGGTTCTTTATTGAGTTTTGTACAGTTTATTGACTGGTTCTTTATTCAGTTTTGTAATGTTGCTTGACTGGTTCTTTATTGAGTTTTGTACAGTTTATTGACTGGTTCTTTATTCAGTTTTGAACAGTTTATTGACTGGTTCATTAATGAGTTTTATACAGTTTATTGACTGGTTCCTTTTTGAGTTTTGTACAGTTGATTGACTGGTTCTTTGTTCAGTTTTATACAGTTTATTGACTGGTTCTTTATTGGATTTGTGTACAGTTTATTGACTGGTTCTTTATTGAGGTTTGTACACTTTATTGACTGGTTCTTTATTCAGTTTTGTACAGTTTATTGACTGGTTCTTTATTGAGTTTGTGTACAATTTATTGACTGCTTCTTTATTCAGTTTTGTACAGTTTATTGACTGTTTCTTTATTTAGTTTTGTACAGTTTATTGACTGATTCTTTATTTAATTTTGTACAGTTTATTGACTGGTTCTTTATTGAGTTTTGTACAGTTTATTGACTGGTTCTTTGTTGAGTTTTGTACAGTTTATTGACTGGTTCTTTATTCGGTTTTGTACAGTTTATTGACTGGTTCGTTATTGGATTTGTGTACAGTTTATTGACTGGTTCTTTATTGAGTTTTGTACAGTTTATTGACTGGTTCTTTATTCAGTTTTGTACAGTTTATTGACTGGTTCTTTATTGAGTTTGTGTACAATTTATTGACTGCTTCTTTATTTAGTTTTGTACAGTTTATTGACTGTTTTGTTATTTTGTTTTGTACAGTTTATTGACTGTTTCTTTATTTAGTTTGTGTGCAATTTATTGACTGGTTCTTTATTCAGTTTTGTACTGTTTATTGACTGTTTCTTTATTTAGTTTTGTACAGTTTATTGACTGATTCTTTATTTAGTTTTGTACAGTTTATTGACTGGTTCTTTATTGAGTTTTTTACAGTTTATTGACTGGTTCTTTATTGAGTTTTGTACAGTTTATTGACTGGTTCTTTCTTGAGTTTTGTACAGTTTATTGACTGTTTCTTTATTTAGTTTTGTACAGTTTATTGACTGGTTCTTTATTGAGTTTTGTACAATTTATTGCCTGTTTCTTTATTTAGTTTGTGAACAATTTATTGACTGGTTGTTTATTTAGTTTTGTACAGTTTATTTCCTGTTTCTTTATTTAGTTTGTGTACAATTTATTGACTGGTTGTTTATTTAGTTTTGTACAGTTTATTGACTGTTTGTTTATTTAGTTTTGTTCAGATTATTGACTGTTTCCTTATTTAGTTTTGTAAAGTTTATTGATTGGTTCTTTATTGAGATTTGTACAGTTTATTGACTGGTTCTTTATTGAGTTTGTGTAGAATTTATTGACTTGTTCTTTATTGAATTTTGTACAGTTTACTGACTGGTTCTTTGTTGACTTTTGTACAGTTTATTGACTGGTTCGTTATTGAGTTTTGTATAGTTTATTGACTGGTTCTTTATTTAGTTTTGTACAGTTTATTGACTGGTTCTTTATTGAGTTTGAGTACAATTTATTGACTGGTTGTTTATTGAGTTCTGTACAGTTTATTGACTTGTTCTTTATTCAGTTTTGTACAGTTTATTGACTGGTTCTTTATTGAGTTTTGTACAGTTTATTGACTGGTTCTTTATTTAGTTTTGTACAGTTTATTGACTGTTTCTTTATTGAGTTTTGTACAGTTTATTGACTGGTTCTTTATTTAGTTTTGTACAGTTTATTGATTGCTTCTTTATTTAGTTTGTGTACAATGTATTGACTGGTTCTTTATTTAGTTTTGTACAGCTTATTGACGTTTTCTTTATTGAGTTTTGTACAGTTTATTGACTGTTTCTTTGTTTACTTTTGTACAGTTTATCGACTGGTTCTTTATTGAGTTTTGTACAGTTTATTGACTGGTTCTTTATTCAGTTTTGTAATGTTGCTTGACTGGTTCTTTATTGAGTTTTGTACAGTTTATTGACTGGTTCTTTATTCAGTTTTGAACAGTTTATTGACTGGTTCATTAATGAGTTTTATACAGTTTATTGACTGGTTCCTTTTTGAGTTTTGTACAGTTGATTGACTGGTTCTTTGTTCAGTTTTATACAGTTTATTGACTGGTTCTTTATTGGATTTGTGTACAGTTTATTGACTGGTTCTTTATTGAGGTTTGTACACTTTATTGACTGGTTCTTTATTCAGTTTTGTACAGTTTATTGACTGGTTCTTTATTGAGTTTGTGTACAATTTATTGACTGCTTCTTTATTCAGTTTTGTACAGTTTATTGACTGTTTCTTTATTTAGTTTTGTACAGTTTATTGACTGATTCTTTATTTAATTTTGTACAGTTTATTGACTGGTTCTTTATTGAGTTTTGTACAGTTTATTGACTGGTTCTTTGTTGAGTTTTGTACAGTTTATTGACTGGTTCTTTATTCGGTTTTGTACAGTTTATTGACTGGTTCGTTATTGGATTTGTGTACAGTTTATTGACTGGTTCTTTATTGAGTTTTGTACAGTTTATTTACTGGTTCTTTATTCAGTTTTGTACAGTTTATTGACTGGTTCTTTATTGAGTTTGTGTACAATTTATTGACTGCTTCTTTATTTAGTTTTGTACAGTTTATTGACTGTTTTGTTATTTTGTTTTGTACAGTTTATTGACTGTTTCTTTATTTAGTTTGTGTGCAATTTATTGACTGGTTCTTTATTCAGTTTTGTACTGTTTATTGACTGTTTCTTTATTTAGTTTTGTACAGTTTATTGACTGATTCTTTATTTAGTTTTGTACAGTTTATTGACTGGTTCTTTATTGAGTTTTGTACAGTTTATTGACTGGTTCTTTATTGAGTTTTGTACAGTTTATTGACTGGTTCTTTATTGAGTTTTGTACAGTTTATAGACTAATTCTTTATTGAGTTTTGTACAGTTTTTTGACTGGTTCTTTATTCAGTTTTGTACAGTTTATTGACTGGTTCTTTATTGAGGTTTGTGCAGTTTATTGACTGTTTCTTTATTGAGTTTTGTACAGTTTATTGACTGCTTCTATATTTAGTTTCGTACAGTTTATTAACTGTTTCTTTATTTAGTTTTGTACAGTTTATTGACTGTTTCTTTATTTAGTTTGTGTACAATTTATTGACTGGTTCTTTATTTAGTTTTGTGCAGTTTATTGACTGTTTCTTTATTTAGTTTTGTACAGTTTATTAACTGTTTCTATATTTAGTTTTGTACAGTTTATTGACTGATTCTTTATTAAGTTTTGTACAGTTTATTGATTACTTCTTTATTTAGTTTGTGTACAATGTATTGACTGGTTCTTTATTTAGTTTTGTACAGCTTATTGACTGTTTCTTTATTTCGTTTTGTACAGTTTATTGACTGTTTCTTTGTTTACTTTTGTACAGTTTATCGACTGGTTCTTTATTGAGTTTTGTACAGTTTATTGACTGGTTCTTTATTCAGTTTTGTAATGTTTATTGACTGGTTCTTTATTGAGTTTTGTACAGTTTATTGACTGGTTCATTATTCAGTTTTGTACAGTTTATTGACTGGTTCTTTAATGAGTTTTGTACAGTTTATTGACTGGTTCTTTTTTGAGTTTTGTACAGTTTATTGACTGGTTCTTTGTTCAGTTTTGTACAGTTTATTGACTGGTTCTTCATTGGATTTGTGTACAGTTTATTGACTGGTTCTTTATTGAGTTTTGTACAGTTTATTGACTGGTTCTTTATTCAGTTTTGTACAGTTTATTGACTGGTTCTTTATTGAGTTTGTGTACAATTTATTGACTGGTTCTTTATTCAGTTTTGTACAGTTTATTGACTGTTTCTTTATTTAGTTTTGTACAGTTTATTGACTGATTCTTTATTTAATTTTGTACAGTTTATTGACTGGTTCTTTATTGAGTTTTGTACAGTTTATTGACTGGTTCTTTATTGAGTTTTGTACAGTTTATTGACTGGTTCTTTATTCAGTTTTGTACAGTTTATTGACTGGTTCTTTCTTGAGTTTTGTACAGTTTATTGACTGTTTCTTTATTTAGTTTTGTACAGTTTATTGACTGGTTCTTTATTGAGTTTTGTACAGTTTATTGACTGGTTCTTTATTGAGTTTTGTACAATTTATTTCCTTTTTCTTTATTTAGTTTGTATACAATTTATTGACTGGTTGTTTATTTAGTTTTGTACAGTTTATTTCCTGTTCCTTTATTTAGTTTGTGTACAATTTATTGACTGGTTCTTTATTCAGTTTTGTACAGTTTATTGACTGTTTCTTTATTTAGTTTTGTACAGTTTATTGACTGATTCTTTATTTAATTTTGTACAGTTTATTGACTGTTTCTTTATTTAGTTTTGTACAGTTTATTGACTGATTCTTTATTTAATTTTGTACAGTTTATTGACTGGTTCTTTATTGAGTTTTGTACAGTTTATTGACTGGTTCTTTTTTGAGTTTTGTACAGTTTATTGACTGGTTCTTTATTCAGTTTTGTACAGTTTATTGACTAGTTCTTTATTGGATTTGTGTACAGTTTATTGACTGGTTCTTTATTGAGTTTTGTACAGTTTATTGACTGGTTCTTAATTCAGTTTTGTACAGTTTATTGACTGGTTCTTTATTGAGTTTGTGTACAATTTATTGACTGGTTCTTTATTTAGTTTTGTACAGTTTATTGACTGTTTTGTTATTTTGTTTTGTACAGTTTATTGACTGTTTCTTTAATTAGTTTGTGTACAATTTATTGACTGGTTCTTTATTCAGTTTTGTACAGTTTATTGACTGTTTCTTTATTTAGTTTTGTACAGTTTATTGACTGATTCTTTATTGAGTTTTGTACAGTTTATTGACTGGTTCTTTATTGAGTTTTGTACAGTTTATTGACTGGTTCTTTATTGAGTTTTGTACAGTTTATTGACTGGTTCTTTATTGAGTTTTGTACTGTTTATTGACTAATTCTTTACTGAGTTTTGTACAGTTTTTTGACTGGTTCTTTATTCAGTTTTGTACAGTTTATTGACTGTTTCTTTACTGTGTTTTGTACAGTTTATTGACTGGTTCTTTATTCAGTTTTGTACAGTTTATTGACTGGTTCTTTATTGGGTTTTGTACAGTTTATTGACTGTTTCTTTATTGAGTTTTGTACAGTTTATTGACTGGTTCTTTATTCAGTTTTGTACAGTTTATTGACTGGTTCTTTATTGGGTTTTGTACAGTTTATTGACTGTTTCTTTATTGAGTTTTGTACAGTTTATTGACTGGTTCTTTATTCAGTTTTGTACAGTTTATTGACTGGTTCTTTATTTAGTTTTGTACAGTTTATTGACTGTTTCTTTATTTACTTTGTGTACTAAATAAAGAAACAGTTTATTGACTGTTTCTTTATTTAGTTTTGTACAGTTTATTGACTGGTTCTTTATTGAGTTTTGTACAGTTTATTGACTGGTTCTTTATTGAGTTTTGTACAATTTATTTCCTTTTTCTTTATTTAGTTTGTATACAATTTATTGACTGGTTGTTTATTTAGTTTTGTACAGTTTATTTCCTGTTCCTTTATTTAGTTTGTGTACAATTTATTGACTGGTTCTTTATTCAGTTTTGTACAGTTTATTGACTGTTTCTTTATTTAGTTTTGTACAGTTTATTGACTGATTCTTTATTTAATTTTGTACAGTTTATTGACTGTTTCTTTATTTAGTTTTGTACAGTTTATTGACTGGTTCTTTTTTGAGTTTTGTACAGTTTATTGACTGGTTCTTTATTCAGTTTTGTACAGTTTATTGACTAGTTCTTTATTGGATTTGTGTACAGTTTATTGACTGGTTCTTTATTGAGTTTTGTACAGTTTATTGACTGGTTCTTAATTCAGTTTTGTACAGTTTATTGACTGGTTCTTTATTGAGTTTGTGTACAATTTATTGACTGGTTCTTTATTTAGTTTTGTACAGTTTATTGACTGTTTTGTTATTTTGTTTTGTACAGTTTATTGACTGTTTCTTTATTTAGTTTGTGTACAATTTATTGACTGGTTCTTTATTCAGTTTTGTACAGTTTATTGACTGTTTCTTTATTTAGTTTTGTACAGTTTATTGACTGATTCTTTATTGAGTTTTGTACAGTTTATTGACTGGTTCTTTATTGAGTTTTGTACAGTTTATTGACTGGTTCTTTATTGAGTTTTGTACAGTTTATTGACTGGTTCTTTATTGAGTTTTGTACTGTTTATTGACTAATTCTTTACTGAGTTTTGTACAGTTTTTGACTGGTTCTTTATTCAGTTTTGTACAGTTTATTGACTGTTTCTTTACTGTGTTTTGTACAGTTTATTGACTGGTTCTTTATTCAGTTTTGTACAGTTTATTGACTGGTTCTTTATTGGGTTTTGTACAGTTTATTGACTGTTTCTTTATTGAGTTTTGTACAGTTTATTGACTGGTTCTTTATTCAGTTTTGTACAGTTTATTGACTGGTTCTTTATTGGGTTTTGTACAGTTTATTGACTGGTTCTTTATTGAGTTTTGTACAGTTTATTGACTGGTTCTTTATTTAGTTTTGTACAGTTTATTGACTGTTTCTTTATTTAGTTTTGTACAGTTTATTGACTGTTTCTTTATTTACTTTGTGTACTAAATAAAGAAACAGTTTATTGACTGTTTCTTTATTTAGTTTTGTACAGTTTATTGACTGCTTCTATATTTAGTTTCGTACAGTTTATTAACTGTTTCTTTATTTAGTTTTGTACAGTTTATTGACTGGTTCTTTTTTGAGTTTTGTACAGTTTATTGACTGGTTCTTTATTCAGTTTTGTACAGTTTATTGACTAGTTCTTTATTGGATTTGTGTACAGTTTATTGACTGGTTCTTTATTGAGTTTTGTACAGTTTATTCACTGGTTCTTTATTCAGTTTTGTACAGTTTATTGACTGGTTCTTTATTGAGTTTGTGTACAATTTATTGACTGGTTCTTTATTTAGTTTTGTACAGTTTATTGACTGTTTTGTTATTTTGTTTTGTACAGTTTATTGACTGTTTCTTTATTTAGTTTGTGTACAATTTATTGACTGGTTCTTTATTCAGTTTTGTACAGTTTATTTCCTGTTTCTTTATTTAGTTTGTGTACAATTTATTGACTGGTTCTTTATTCAGTTTTGTACAGTTTATTGACTTTTTCTTTATTCAGTTTTGTACAGTTTATTGACTGATTCTTTATTTAATTTTGTACAGTTTATTGACTGTTTCTTTATTTAGTTTTGTACAGTTTATTGACTGATTCTTTATTTAATTTTGTACAGTTTATTGACTGGTTCTTTATTGAGTTTTGTACAGTTTATTGACTGGTTCTTTTTTGAGTTTTGCACAGTTTATTGACTGGTTCTTTATTCAGTTTTGTACAGTTTATTGACTAGTTCTTTATTGAGTTTGAGTACAATTTATTGACTGGTTGTTTATTGAGTTCTGTACAGTTTATTGACTTGTTCTTTATTCAGTTTTGTACAGTTTATTGACTGGTTCTTTTTTGAGTTTTGTACAGTTTATTGACTGGTTCTTTTTTAGTTTTGTACAGTTTATTGACTGTTTCTTTATTGAGTTTTGTACAGTTTATTGACTGGTTCTTTATTAAGTTTTGTACAGTTTATTGATTGCTTCTTATTTAGTTTGTGTACAATGTATTGACTGGTTCTTTATTTAGTTTTGTACAGCTTATTGACGGTTTCTTTATTTAGTTTTGTACAGTTTATTGACTGTTTCTTTGTTTACTTTTGTACAGTTTATCGACTGGTTCTTTATTGAGTTTTGTACAGTTTATTGACTGGTTCTTTATTCAGTTTTGTACAGTTTATTGACTGATTCTTTATTTAATTTTGTACAGTTTATTGACTGTTTCTTTATTTAGTTTTGTACAGTTTATTGACTGATTCTTTATTTAATTTTGTACAGTTTATTGACTGGTTCTTTATTGAGTTTTGTACAGTTTATTGACTGGTTCTTTTTTGAGTTTTGTACAGTTTATTGACTGGTTCTTTATTCAGTTTTGTACAGTTTATTGACTAGTTCTTTATTGGATTTGTGTACAGTTTATTGACTGGTTCTTTATTGAGTTTTGTACAGTTTATTGACTGGTTCTTTATTCAGTTTTGTACAGTTTATTGACTGGTTCTTTATTGAGTTTGTGTACAATTTATTGACTGGTTCTTTATTTAGTTTTGTACAGTTTATTGACTGTTTTGTTATTTTGTTTTGTACAGTTTATTGACTGTTTCTTTATTTAGTTTGTGTACAATTTATTGACTGGTTCTTTATTCAGTTTTGTACAGTTTATTGACTGTTTCGTTATTTAGTTTTGTACAGTTTATTGACTGATTCTTTATTAGTTTTGTACAGTTTATTGACTGGTTCTTTATTGAGTTTTGTACAGTTTATTGACTGGTTCTTTATTGAGTTTTGTACAGTTTATTGACTGGTTCTTTATTGAGTTTTGTACTGTTTATTGACTAATTCTTTACTGAGTTTTGTACAGTTTTTTGACTGGTTCTTTATTCAGTTTTGTACAGTTTATTGACTGTTTCTTTATTGAGTTTTGTACAGTTTATTGACTGGTTCTTTATTCAGTTTTGTACAGTTTATTGACTGGTTCTTTATTGGGTTTTGTACAGTTTATTGACTGTTTCTTTATTGAGTTTTGTACAGTTTATTGACTGGTTCTTTATTCAGTTTTGTACAGTTTATTGACTGGTTCTTTATTTAGTTTTGTACAGTTTATTGACTGTTTCTTTATTTAGTTTTGTACAGTTTATTGACTGCTTCTATATTTAGTTTCGAACAGTTTATTAACTGTTTCTTTATTTAGTTTTGTACAGTTTATTGACTGTTTCTTTATTTACTTTGTGTACTAAATAAAGAAACAGTTTATTGACTGTTTCTTTATTTAGTTTTGTACAGTTTATTGACTGCTTCTATATTTAGTTTCGTACAGTTTATTAACTGTTTCTTTATTTAGTTTTGTACAGTTTATTGACTGTTTCTTTATTTAGTTTGTGTACAATTTATTGTACTGGTTCTTTATTTAGTTTTGTGCAGTTTATTGACTGTTTCTTTATTTAGTTTTGTACAGTTTATTAACTGTTTCTATATTTAGTTTTGTACAGTTTATTGACTGATTCTTTATTAAGTTTTGTACAGTTTATTGATTGCTTCTTTATTTAGTTTGTGTACAATGTATTGACTGGTTCTTTATTTAGTTTTGTACAGCTTATTGACTGTTTCTTTATATAGTTTTGTACAGTTTATTGACTGTTTCTTTGTTTACTTTTGTACAGTTTATCGACTGGTTCTTTATTGAGTTTTGTGCAGTTTATTGACTGGTTCTTTATTCAGTTTTGTAATGTTTATTGACTGGTTCTTTATTGAGTTTTGTACAGTTTATTGACTGGTTCTTTATTCAGTTTTGTACAGTTTATTGACTGGTTCGTTAATGAGTTTTGTACAGTTTATTGACTGGTTCTTTTTTGAGTTTTGTACAGTTTATTGACTAGTTCTTTGTTCAGTTTTGTACAGTTTATTGACTGGTTCTTTATTGGATTTGTCGATAGTTTATTGACTGGTTCTTTATTGAGTTTTGTACAGTTTTTTGACTGGTTCTTTATTCAGTTTTGTACAGTTTATTGACTGGTTCTTTATTGAGTTTGTGTACAATTTATTGACTGGTTCTTTATTCAGTTTTGTACAGTTTATTGACTGTTTCTTTATTTAGTTTTGTACAGTTTATTGACTGATTCTTTATTTTATTTTGTACAGTTTATTGACTGGTTCTTTATTGAGTTTTATACAGTTTATTGACTGGTTCTTTATTGAGTTTTGTACAGTTTATTGACTGGTTCTTTCTTGAGTTTTGTACAGTTTATTGACTGTTTCTTATTTAGTTTTGTACAGTTTATTGACTGGTTCTTTATTGAGTTTTGTACAGTTTATTGACTGGTTCTTTATTGAGTTTTGTACAATTTATTGCCTGTTTCTTTATTTAGTTTGTGAACAATTTATTGACTGGTTGTTTATTTAGTTTTGTACAGTTTATTTCCTGTTTCTTTATTTAGTTTGTGTACAATTTATTGACTGGTTGTTTATTTAGTTTTGTACAGTTTATTGACTGTTTGTTTATTTAGTTTTGTTCAGATTATTGACTGTTTCCTTATTTAGTTTTGTCAAGTTTATTGACTGTTCTTTATTGAGATTTGTACAGTTTATTGACTGGTTCTTTATTGAGTTTGTGTACAATTTATTGACTTGTTCTTTATTGAATTTTGTACAGTTTACTGACTGGTTCTTTGTTGACTTTTGTACAGTTTATTGACTGGTTCGTTATTGAGTTTTGTATAGTTTATTGACTGGTTCTTTATTTAGTTTTGTACAGTTTATTGACTGGTTCTTTATTGAGTTTGAGTACAATTTATTGACTGGTTGTTTATTGAGTTCTGTACAGTTTATTGACTTGTTCTTTATTCAGTTTTGTACAGTTTATTGACTGGTTCTTTATTGAGTTTTGTACAGTTTATTGACTGGTTCTTTTTTAGTTTTGTACAGTTTATTGACTGTTTCTTTATTGAGTTTTGTACAGTTTATTCACTGGTTCTTTATTAAGTTTTGTACAGTTTATTGATTGCTTCTTTATTTAGTTTGTGTACAATGTATTGACTGGTTCTTTATTTAGTTTTGTACAGCTTATTGACGGTTTCTTTATTTAGTTTTGTACAGTTTATTGACTGTTTCTTTGTTTACTTTTGTACAGTTTATCGACTGGTTCTTTATTCAGTTTTGTACAGTTTATTGACTGGTTCTTTATTCAGTTTTGTAATGTTGCTTGACTGGTTCTTTATTGAGTTTTGTACAGTTTATTGACTGGTTCTTTATTCAGTTTTGAACAGTTTATTGACTGGTTCGTTAATGAGTTTTATACAGTTTATTGACTGGTTCTTTTTTGAGTTTTGTACAGTTTATTGACTGGTTCTTTGTTCAGTTTTGTACAGTTTATTGACTGGTTCTTTATTGGATTTGTGTACAGTTTATTGACTGGTTCTTTATTGAGTTTTGTACACTTTACTGACTGGTTCTTTATTCAGTTTTGTACAGTTTATTGACTGGTTCTTTATTGAGTTTGTGTACAATTTATTGACTGGTTCTTTATTCAGTTTTGTACAGTTTATTGACTGTTTCTTTATTTAGTTTTGTACAGTTTATTGACTGATTCTTTATTTAATTTTGTACAGTTTATTGACTGGTTCTTTATTGAGTTTTGTACAGTTTATTGACTGGTTCTTTTTTGAGTTTTGTACAGTTTATTGACTGGTTCTTCATTCAGTTTTGTACAGTTTATTGACTGGTTCTTTATTGGATGTGTGTACAGTTTATTGACTGGTTCTTTATTGAGTTTTGTACAATTTATTGACTTGTTCTTTATTCAGTTTTGTACAGTTTATTGACTGGTTCTTTATTGAGTTTGTGTACAATTTATTGACTGGTTCTTTATTTAGTTTTGTACAGTTTATTGACTGTTTTGTTATTTTGTTTTGTACAGTTTATTGACTGTTTCTTTATTTAGTTTGTGTACAATTTATTGACTGTTTCTTTTTTTAGTTTTGTACATTTTATTGAATGATTCTTTTTTTAGTTTTGTACAGTTTATTGACTGGTTCTTTATTGAGTTTTGTACAGTTTATTGACTGGTTCTTTATTGAGTTTTGTACAGTTTATTGACTGGTTCTTTATTGAGTTTTGTACAGTTTATTGACTAATTCTTTATTGAGTTTTGTACAGTTTTTTGACTGGTTCTTTATTCAGTTTTGTACAGTTTATTGACTGTTTCTTTATTGAGTTTTGTACAGTTTATTGACTGGTTCTTTATTCAGTTTTGTACAGTTTATTGACTGTTTCTTTATTTAGTTTTGTACAGTTTATTGACTGATTCTTTATTTAATTTTGTACAGTTTATTGACTGGTTCTTTATTGAGTTTTGTACAGTTTATTGACTGGTTCTTTTTTGAGTTTTGTACAGTTTATTGACTGGTTCTTTATTCAGTTTTGTACAGTTTATTGACTGGTTCTTTATTGGATTTGTGTACGGTTTATTGACTGGTTCTTTATTGAGTTTTGTACAGTTTATTGACTTGTTCTTTATTCAGTTTTGTACAGTTTATTGACTGGTTCTTTATTGAGTTTGTGTACAATTTATTGACTGGTTCTTTATTTAGTTTTGTACAGTTTATTGACTGTTTTGTTATTTTGTTTTGTACAGTTTATTGACTGTTTCTTTATTTAGTTTTGTACAGTTTATTGACTGGTTCTTTATTCAGTTTTGTACAGTTTATTGACTGTTTCTTTATTTAGTTTTGTACAGTTTATTGACTGATTCTTTATTGAGTTTTGTACAGTTTATTGACTGGTTCTTTATTGAGTTTTGTACAGTTTATTGACTGGTTCTTTATTGAGTTTTGTACAGTTTATTGACTGGTTCTTTATTGAGTTTTGTACAGTTTATTGACTAATTCTTTATTGAGTTTTGTACAGTTTTTTGACTGGTTCTTTATTCAGTTTTGTACAGTTTATTGACTGTTTATTTATTGAGTTTTGTACAGTTTATTGACTGGTTCTTTATTCAGTTTTGTACAGTTTATTGACTGGTTCTTTATTGAGTTTTGTACAGTTTATTGACTGTTTCTTTATTGAGTTTTGTACAGTTTATTGACTGTTTCTTTATTGAGTTTTGTACAGTTTATTGACTGGTTCTTTATTCAGTTTTGTACAGTTTATTGACTGGTTCTTTATTGAGTTTTGTACAGTTTATTGACTGTTTCTTTGTTGAGTTTTGTGCAGTTTATTGACTGTTTCTTTATTTAGTTTTGTACAGTTTATTAACTGTTTCAATATTTAGTTTTGTACAGTTTATTGACTGATTCTTTAATAAGTTTTGTACAGTTTATTGATTGCTTCTTTATTTAGTTTGTGTACAATGTATTGACTGCTTCTTTATTTAGTTTTGTACAGCTTATTGACTGTTTCTTTGTTTAGTTTTGTACAGTTTATTGACTGTTTCTTTGTTTACTTTTGTACAGTTTATCGACTGGTTCTTTATTGAGTTTTGTACAGTTTATTGACTGGTTCTTTATTGAGTTTTGTACAGTTTATCGACTGGTTCTTTATTGAGTTTTGTACAGTTTATTGACTGGTTCATTATTGAGTTTTGTACAGTTTATTGACTGGTTCTGTATTCAGTTTTGTAATGTTTATTGACTGGTTCTTTATTGAGTTTTGTACAGTTTATTGACTGGTTCATTATTCAGTTTTGTACAGTTTATTGACTGGTTCGTTAATGAGTTTTGTACAGTTTATTGACCGGTTCTTTTTTGAGTTTTGTACAGTTTATTGACTGGTTCTTTGTTCAGTTTTGTACAGTTTATTGACTGGTTCTTTATTGGATTTGTGTACAGTTTATTGACTGGTTCTTTATTGAGTTTTGTACAGTTTATTGACTGGTTCTTTATTCAGTTTTGTACAGTTTATTGACTGGTTCTTTATTGAGTTTGTGTACAATTTATTGACTGGTTCTTTATTCAGTTTTGTACAGTTTATTGACTGTTTCTTTATTTAGTTTTGTACAGTTTATTGACTGATTCTTTATTTAATTTTGTACAGTTTATTGACTGGTTCTTTATTGAGTTTTGTACAGTTTATTGACTGGTTCTTTATTGAGTTTTGTACAGTTTATTGACTGATTCTTTATTCAGTTTTGTACAGTTTATTGACTGGTTCTTGCTTGAGTTTTGTACAGTTTATTGACTGTTTCTTTATTTAGTTTTGTACAGTTTATTGACTGGTTCTTTATTGAGTTTTGTACAGTTTATTGACTGGTTCTTTATTGAGTTTTGTACAATTTATTGCCTGTTTCTTTATTTAGTTTGTGTACAATTTATTGACTGGTTGTTTATTTAGTTTTGTACAGTTTATTTCCTGTTTCTGTATTTAGTCTGTGTACAATTTATTGACTGGTTGTTTATTTAGTTTTGTACAATTTATTGACTGTGTGTTTATTTAGTTTTGTTCAGATTATTGACTGTTTCCTTATTTAGTTTTGTAAAGTTTATTGACTGTTCTTTATTGAGATTTGTACAGTTTATTGACTGGTTCTTTATTGAGTTTGTGTACAATTTATTGACTTGTTCTTTATTGAATTTTGTACAGTTTACTGACTGGTTCTTTATTGACTTTTGTACAGTTTATTGACTGGTTCGTTATTGAGTTTTGTATAGTTTATTGACTGGTTCTTTATTTAGTTTTGTACAGTTTATTGACTGGTTCTTTATTGAGTTTGAGTACAATTTATTGACTGGTTCTTTATTTAGTTTTGTACAGCTTATTGGCTGTTTCTTTATTTAGTTTTGTACAGTTTATTGACTGTTTCTTTGTTTAGTTTTGTACAGTTTATTGACTGGTTTTTTATTGAGTTTTGTACAGTTTATTGACTGGTTCTTTATTCAGTTTTGTAATGTTTATTGACTGGTTCTTTATTCAGTTTTGTACAGTTTATTGACTGGTTCTTTATTCAGTTTTGTACAGTTTATTGACTGGTTCTTTATTGAGTTTTGTGCAGTTTATTGACTGGTTCTTTATTGAGCTTTGTACAGTTTATTGACTGGTTCTTTATTCAGTTTTGTACAGTTTTTTGACCGGTTCTTTATTGAGTTTGTGTACAATTTATTGACTGGTTCTTTATTGAGTTTTGTACAGTTTATTGACTGGTTCTTTATTTAGTTTTGTACAGTTTATTGACTGTTTCTTTATTGAGTTTTGTACAGTTTATTGACTGTTTATTTATTGAGTTTTGTACAGTTTATTGACTGGTTCTTTATTGAGTTTTGTACAGTTGATTGACTGGTTCTTAATTCAGTTTTGTACAGTTGATTGACTGGTCCTTTATTGAGTTTTGTACAGTTTATTGACTGGTTCTTTATTGAGTTTTGTACAGTTTATTGAATGGTTCTTTATTGAGTTTTGTACAGTTTTTTGACTGGTTCTTTATTCCGTTTTGTACAGTTTATTGACTGTTTTTTTATTGAGTTTTGTACAGTTTATTGACTTGTTCCTTATTCCGTTTTGTACAGTTTATTGACTGTTTCTTTATTGAGTTTTGTTCAGTTTATTGACTGTTTCTATATTTAGTTTTGTACAGTATATTAACTGTTTCTTTATTTAGTTTTGTACAGTTTATTGACTGTTTCTTTATTTAGTTTGTGTACAATTTATTGACTGGTTCTTTATTTAGTTTTGTGCAGTTTATTGACTGTTTCTTTATTTAGTTTTGTACAGTTTATTAACTGTTTCTTTATTTAGTCTTGTACAGTTTATTGACTGTTTCTTTATTAAGTTTTGTACAGTTTATTTATTGTTTCTTTATTTAGTTTGTGTACAATTTATTGACTGGTTCTTTATTTAGTTTTGTACAGCTTATTGACTGTTTCTTTATTTAGTTTTGTACAGTTTATTGACTGTTTCTGTGTTTAGTTTTGTACAGTTTATTGACTGCTTTTTTATTCAGTTTTGTACAGTTTATTCACTGGTTCTTTATTGAGTTTTGTACAGTTTATTGACTGGTTCTTTATTTAGTTTGTGTACAATTTATTGACTGGTTCTTTATTTAGTTTTGTGCAGTTTATTGACTGCTTCTTTATTTAGTTTTGTACAGTTTATTGACTGTTTCTTTATTAAGTTTTGTACAGTTTATTGATTGTTTCTTTATTTATTTTGTGTACAATTTATTGACTGGTTCTTTATTTAGTTTTGTACAGCTTATTGACCGTTTCTTTATTTAGTTTTGTAGAATTTATTGACTGTTTCTTTGTTTAGTTTTGTACAGTTTATTGTCTGGTTTTTTATTGAGTTTTGTACAGTTTATTGACTGGTTCTTTATTCAGTTTTGTAATGTTTATTGACTGGTTCTTTATTCAGTTTTGTACAGTTTATTGACTGGTTCTTTATTCAGTTTTGTACAGTTTATTGACTGGTTCTTTATTGAGTTTTGTGCAGTTTATTGACTGGTTCTTTTTTGAGTTTTGTACAGTTTGTTGACTGGTTCCTTATTCAGTTTTGTACAGTTTATTGACTGGTTCTTTATTGGATTTGTGTACAGTTTATTGACTGGTTATTTATTGAGCTTTGTACAGTTTATTGACTGGTTCTTTATTCAGTTTTGTACAGTTTTTTGACCGGTTCTTTATTGAGTTTGTGTACAATTTATTGACTGGTTCTTTATTGAGTTTTGTACAGTTTATTGACTGGTTCTTTATTTAGTTTTGTACAGTTTATTGACTGTTTCTTTATTGAGTTTTGTACAGTTTATTGACTGTTTATTTATTGAGTTTTGTACAGTTTATTGACTGGTTCTTTATTCAGTTTTGTAATGTTTATTGACTGGTTCTTTATTCAGTTTTGTACAGTTTATTGACTGGTTCTTTATTCAGTTTTGTACAGTTTATTGACTGGTTCTTTATTGAGTTTTGTGCAGTTTATTGACTGGTTCTTTATTGAGCTTTGTACAGTTTATTGACTGGTTCTTTATTCAGTTTTGTACAGTTTTTTGACCGGTTCTTTATTGAGTTTGTGTACAATTTATTGACTGGTTCTTTATTGAGTTTTGTACAGTTTATTGACTGGTTCTTTATTTAGTTTTGTACAGTTTATTGACTGTTTCTTTATTGAGTTTTGTACAGTTTATTGACTGTTTATTTATTGAGTTTTGTACAGTTTATTGACTGGTTCTTTATTGAGTTTTGTACAGTTGATTGACTGGTTCTTAATTCAGTTTTGTACAGTTGATTGACTGGTCCTTTATTGAGTTTTGTACAGTTTATTGACTGGTTCTTTATTGAGTTTTGTACAGTTTATTGAATGGTTCTTTATTGAGTTTTGTACAGTTTTTTGACTGGTTCTTTATTCCGTTTTGTACAGTTTATTGACTGTTTTTTTATTGAGTTTTGTACAGTTTATTGACTTGTTCCTTATTCCGTTTTGTACAGTTTATTGACTGTTTCTTTATTGAGTTTTGTTCAGTTTATTGACTGTTTCTATATTTAGTTTTGTACAGTATATTAACTGTTTCTTTATTTAGTTTTGTACAGTTTATTGACTGTTTCTTTATTTAGTTTGTGTACAATTTATTGACTGGTTCTTTATTTAGTTTTGTGCAGTTTATTGACTGTTTCTTTATTTAGTTTTGTACAGTTTATTAACTGTTTCTTTATTTAGTCTTGTACAGTTTATTGACTGTTTCTTTATTAAGTTTTGTACAGTTTATTTATTGTTTCTTTATTTAGTTTTGTACAATTTATTGACTGGTTCTTTATTTAGTTTTGTACAGCTTATTGACTGTTTCTTTATTTAGTTTTGTACAGTTTATTGACTGTTTCTGTGTTTAGTTTTGTACAGTTTATTGACTGCTTTTTTATTCAGTTTTGTACAGTTTATTCACTGGTTCTTTATTGAGTTTTGTACAGTTTATTGACTGGTTCTTTATTTAGTTTGTGTACAATTTATTGACTGGTTCTTTATTTAGTTTTGTGCAGTTTATTGACTGCTTCTTTATTTAGTTTTGTACAGTTTATTGACTGTTTCTTTATTAAGTTTTGTACAGTTTATTGATTGTTTCTTTATTTATTTTGTGTACAATTTATTGACTGGTTCTTTATTTAGTTTTGTACAGCTTATTGACCGTTTCTTTATTTAGTTTTGTAGAATTTATTGACTGTTTCTTTGTTTAGTTTTGTACAGTTTATTGTCTGGTTTTTTATTGAGTTTTGTACAGTTTATTGACTGGTTCTTTATTCAGTTTTGTAATGTTTATTGACTGGTTCTTTATTCAGTTTTGTACAGTTTATTGACTGGTTCTTTATTCAGTTTTGTACAGTTTATTGACTGGTTCTTTATTGAGTTTTGTGCAGTTTATTGACTGGTTCTTTTTTGAGTTTTGTACAGTTTGTTGACTGGTTCCTTATTCAGTTTTGTACAGTTTATTGACTGGTTCTTTATTGGATTTGTGTACAGTTTATTGACTGGTTATTTATTGAGCTTTGTACAGTTTATTGACTGGTTCTTTATTCAGTTTTGTACAGTTTTTTGACCGGTTCTTTATTGAGTTTGTGTACAATTTATTGACTGGTTCTTTATTGAGTTTTGTACAGTTTATTGACTGGTTCTTTATTTAGTTTTGTACAGTTTATTGACTGTTTCTTTATTGAGTTTTGTACAGTTTATTGACTGTTTATTTATTGAGTTTTGTACAGTTTATTGACTGGTTCTTTATTGAGTTTTGTACAGTTGATTGACTGGTTCTTAATTCAGTTTTGTACAGTTGATTGACTGGTCCTTTATTTAGTTTTGTACAGTTTATTGACTGGTTCTTTATTGAGTTTTGTACAGTTTATTGACTGGTTCTTTATTGAGTTTTGTACAGTTTTTTGACTGGTTCTTTATTCCGTTTTGTACAGTTTATTGACTGTTTTTTTATTGAGTTTTGTACAGTTTATTGACTTGTTCCTTATTCCGTTTTGTACAGTTTATTGACTGTTTCTTTATTGAGTTTTGTTCAGTTTATTGACTGTTTCTATATTTAGTTTTGTACAGTTTATTAACTGTTTCTTTATTTAGTTTTGTACAGTTTATTGACTGTTTCTTTATTTAGTTTGTGTACAATTTATTGACTGGTTCTTTATTTAGTTTTGTGCAGTTTATTGACTGTTTCTTTATTTAGTTTTGTACAGTTTATTAACTGTTTCTATATTTAGTCTTGTACAGTTTATTGACTGTTTCTTTATTAAGTTTTGTACAGTTTATTTATTGTTTCTTTATTTAGTTTGTGTACAATTTATTGACTGGTTCTTTATTTAGTTTTGTACAGCTTATTGACTGTTTCTTTATTTAGTTTTGTACAGTTTATTGACTGTTTCTGTGTTTAGTTTTGTACAGTTTATTGACTGCTTTTTTATTCAGTTTTGTACAGTTTATTGACTGGTTCTTTATTCAGTTTTGTACAGTTTATTGACTGGTTCTTTATTCAGTTTTGTACAGTTTATTGACTGGTTCTTTATTGGATTTGTGTACAGTTTATTGACTGGTTTTTTATTGAGCTTTGTACAGTTTATTGACTGGTTCTTTATTCAGTTTTGTACAGTTTATTGACCGGTTCTTTATTGAGTTTGTGTACAATTTATTGACTGGTTCTTTGTTGAGTTTTGTACAGTTTATTGACTGGTTCTTTATTTAGTTTTGTAGAGTTTATTGACTGCTTCTTTATTGAGTTTTGTACAGTTTATTGACTGTTTATTTATTGAGTTTTGTACAGTTTATTGACTGGTTCTTTATTGAGTTTTGCACAGTTTATTGACTGGTTCTTTATTGAGTTTTGAATAGTTGATTGACTGGTTCTTAATTCAGTTTTGTACAGTTTATTGACTGTTTCTTTATTGAGTTTTGTTCAGTTTATTGACTGTTTCTATATTTAGTTTTGTACAGTTTATTAACTGTTTCTTTATTTAGTTTTGTACAGTTTATTGACTGTTTCTTTATTTAGTTTGTGTACAATTTATTGACTGGTTCTTTATTTAGTTTTGTGCAGTTTATTGACTGTTTCTTTATTTAGTTTTGTACAGTTTATTAACTGTTTCTATATTTAGTCTTGTACAGTTTATTGACTGTTTCTTTATTAAGTTTTGTACAGTTTATTTATTGTTTCTTTATTTAGTTTGTGTACAATTTATTGACTGGTTCTTTATTTAGTTTTGTACAGCTTATTGACTGTTTCTTTATTTAGTTTTGTACAGTTTATTGACTTTTTCTGTGTTTAGTTTTGTACAGTTTATTGACTGCTTTTTTATTCAGTTTTGTACAGTTTATTGACTGGTTCTTTATTGAGTTTTGTACAGTTTATTGACTGGTTCTTTATTCAGTTTTGTACAGTTTATTGACTGGTACTTTATTGGATTTGTGTACAGTTTATTGACTGGTTTTTTATTGAGCTTTGTACAGTTTATTGACTGGTTCTTTATTCAGTTTTGTACAGTTTATTGACCGGTTCTTTATTGAGTTTGTGTACAATTTATTGACTGGTTCTTTATTGAGTTTTGTACAGTTTATTGACTGGTTCTTTATTTAGTTTTGTAGAGTTTATTGACTGTTTCTTTATTGAGTTTTGTACAGTTTATTGACTGTTTATTTATTGAGTTTTGTACAGTTTATTGACTGGTTCTTTATTGAGTTTTGTACAGTTTATTGATTGTTTCTTTATTGAGTTTTGAATAGTTGATTGACTGGTTCTTAATTCAGTTTTGTACCGTTGATTGACTGGTCCTTTATTGAGTTTTGTACAGTTTATTGACTGGTTCTTTGTTGAGTTTTGTACAGTTTATTGACTGGTTCTTTATTGAGTTTTGTACAGTTTATTGACTGGTTCTTTGTTGAGTTTTGTACAGTTTATTGACTGGTTCTTTATTGAGTTTTGTACAGTTTATTGACTGGTTCTTTATTGAGTTTTGTACTGTTTATTTACTAATTCTTTATTGAGTTTTGTACAGTTTTTTGACTGGTTCTTTATTCCGTTTTGTACAGTTTATTGACTGTTTTTTATTGAGTTTTGTACAGTTTATTGACTGGTTCTTTATTCAGTTTTGTACAGTTTATTGACTGGTTCTTTATTTAGTTTTTTACAGTTAATTGACTGTTTCTTTATTGAGTTTTGTACAGTTTAATGACTGGTTCTTTATTCAGTTTTATACAGTTTATTGACTGGATCTTTATTTAGTTTTGTACAGTTTATTGACTGTTTCTTTATTTAGTTTTGTACAGTTTATTGACTGTTTCTATATTTAGTTTTGTACAGTTTATTAACTGTTTCTTTATTTAGTTTTGTACAGTTTATTGACTGGTTCTTTATTTAGTTTGTGTACAATTTATTGACTGGTTCTTTATTTAGTATTGTGCAGTTTATTGACTCTTTCTTTATTTAGTTTTGTACAGTTAATTGACTGTTTCTTTATTAAGTTTTGTACAGTTTATTGATTGTTTCTTTATTTAGTTTGTGTACAATTTATTGACTGGTTCTTTATTTAGTTTTGTACAGCTTATTGACTGTTTATTTATTAAGTTTTGTACAGTTTATTGACTGTTTCTGTGTTTAGTTTTGTACAGTTTATTGACTGCTTTTTTATTGAGTTTTGTACAGTTTATTGACTGGTTCTTTATTCAGTTTTGTAATGTTTATTGACTGGTTCTTTATTCAGTTTTGTACAGTTTATTGACTGGTCCTTTATTGGATTTGTGTACAGTTTATTGACTGGTTCTTTATTGAGCTTTGTACAGTTTATTGACTGGTTCTTTATTCAGTTTTGTACAGTTTATTGACCGGTTCTTTATTGAGTTTGTGTACAATTTATTGACTGGTTCTTTATTGAGTTTTGTACAGTTTATTGACTGGTTCTTTATTTAGTTTTGTAGAATTTATTGACTGTTTCTTTGTTTAGTTTTGTACAGTTTATTGTCTGGTTTTTTATTGAGTTTTGTACAGTTTATTGACTGGTTCTTTATTCAGTTTTGTAATGTTTATTGACTGGTTCTTTATTCAGTTTTGTACAGTTTATTGACTGGTTCTTTATTCAGTTTTGTACAGTTTATTGACTGGTTCTTTATTGAGTTTTGTGCAGTTTATTGACTGGTTCTTTTTTGAGTTTTGTAGAGTTTGTTGACTGGTTCCTTATTCAGTTTTGTACAGTTTATTGACTGGTTCTTTATTGGATTTGTGTACAGTTTATTGACTGGTTATTTATTGAGCTTTGTACAGTTTATTGACTGGTTCTTTATTCAGTTTTGTACAGTTTTTTGACCGGTTCTTTATTGAGTTTGTGTACAATTTATTGACTGGTTCTTTATTGAGTTTTGTACAGTTTATTGACTGGTTCTTTATTTAGTTTTGTACAGTTTATTGACTGGTTCTTTATTGAGTTTTGTACAGTTTATTGACTGTTTATTTATTGAGTTTTGTACAGTTTATTGACTGGTTCTTTATTGAGTTTTGTACAGTTGATTGACTGGTTCTTAATTCAGTTTTGTACAGTTGATTGACTGGTCCTTTATTTAGTTTTGTACAGTTTATTGACTGGTTCTTTATTGAGTTTTGTACAGTTTATTGACTGGTTCTTTATTGAGTTTTGTACAGTTTTTTGACTGGTTCTTTATTCCGTTTTGTACAGTTTATTGACTGTTTTTTTATTGAGTTTTGTACAGTTTATTGACTTGTTCCTTATTCCGTTTTGTACAGTTTATTGACTGTTTCTTTATTGAGTTTTGTTCAGTTTATTGACTGTTTCTATATTTAGTTTTGTACAGTTTATTAACTGTTTCTTTATTTAGTTTTGTACAGTTTATTGACTGTTTCTTTATTTAGTTTGTGTACAATTTATTGACTGGTTCTTTATTTAGTTTTGTGCAGTTTATTGACTGTTTCTTTATTTAGTTTTGTACAGTTTATTAACTGTTTCTATATTTAGTCTTGTACAGTTTATTGACTGTTTCTTTATTAAGTTTTGTACAGTTTATTTATTGTTTCTTTATTTAGTTTGTGTACAATTTATTGACTGGTTCTTTATTTAGTTTTGTACAGCTTATTGACTGTTTCTTTATTTAGTTTTGTACAGTTTATTGACTGTTTCTGTGTTTAGTTTTGTACAGTTTATTGACTGCTTTTTTATTCAGTTTTGTACAGTTTATTGACTGGTTCTTTATTGAGTTTTGTACAGTTTATTGACTGGTTCTTTATTCAGTTTTGTACAGTTTATTGACTGGTTCTTTATTGGATTTGTGTACAGTTTATTGACTGGTTTTTTATTGAGCTTTGTACAGTTTATTGACTGGTTCTTTATTCAGTTTTGTACAGTTTATTGACCGGTTCTTTATTGAGTTTGTGTACAATTTATTGACTGGTTCTTTGTTGAGTTTTGTACAGTTTATTGACTGGTTCTTTATTTAGTTTTGTAGAGTTTATTGACTGCTTCTTTATTGAGTTTTGTACAGTTTATTGACTGTTTATTTATTGAGTTTTGTACAGTTTATTGACTGGTTCTTTATTGAGTTTTGCACAGTTTATTGACTGGTTCTTTATTGAGTTTTGAATAGTTGATTGACTGGTTCTTAATTAAGTTTTGTACAGTTTATTGACTGTTTCTTTATTGAGTTTTGTTCAGTTTATTGACTGTTTCTATATTTAGTTTTGTACAGTTTATTAACTGTTTCTTTATTTAGTTTTGTACAGTTTATTGACTGTTTCTTTATTTAGTTTGTGTACAATTTATTGACTGGTTCTTTATTTAGTTTTGTGCAGTTTATTGACTGTTTCTTTATTTAGTTTTGTACAGTTTATTAACTGTTTCTATATTTAGTCTTGTACAGTTTATTGACTGTTTCTTTATTAAGTTTTGTACAGTTTATTTATTGTTTCTTTATTTAGTTTGTGTACAATTTATTGACTGGTTCTTTATTTAGTTTTGTACAGCTTATTGACTGTTTCTTTATTTAGTTTTGTACAGTTTATTGACTGTTTCTGTGTTTAGTTTTGTACAGTTTATTGACTGCTTTTTTATTCAGTTTTGTACAGTTTATTGACTGGTTCTTTATTGAGTTTTGTACAGTTTATTGACTGGTTCTTTATTCAGTTTTGTACAGTTTATTGACTGGTACTTTATTGGATTTGTGTACAGTTTATTGACTGGTTTTTTATTGAGCTTTGTACAGTTTATTGACTGGTTCTTTATTCAGTTTTGTACAGTTTATTGACCGGTTCTTTATTGAGTTTGTGTACAATTTATTGACTGGTTCTTTATTGAGTTTTGTACAGTTTATTGACTGGTTCTTTATTTAGTTTTGTAGAGTTTATTGACTGTTTCTTTATTGAGTTTTGTACAGTTTATTGACTGTTTATTTATTGAGTTTTGTACAGTTTATTGACTGGTTCTTTATTGAGTTTTGCACAGTTTATTGATTGTTTCTTTATTGAGTTTTGAATAGTTGATTGACTGGTTCTTAATTCAGTTTTGTACCGTTGATTGACTGGTCCTTTATTGAGTTTTGTACAGTTTATTGACTGGTTCTTTGTTGAGTTTTGTACAGTTTATTGACTGGTTCTTTATTGAGTTTTGTACAGTTTATTGACTGGTTCTTTGTTGAGTTTTGTACAGTTTATTGACTGGTTCTTTATTGAGTTTTGTACAGTTTATTGACTGGTTCTTTATTGAGTTTTGTACTGTTTATTGACTAATTCTTTATTGAGTTTTGTACAGTTTTTTGACTGGTTCTTTATTCCGTTTTGTACAGTTTATTGACTGTTTTTTTATTGAGTTTTGTACAGTTTATTGACTGGTTCTTTATTCAGTTTTGTACAGTTTATTGACTGGTTCTTTATTTAGTTTTTTACAGTTAATTGACTGTTTCTTTATTGAGTTTTGTACAGTTTAATGACTGGTTCTTTATTCAGTTTTATACAGTTTATTGACTGGATCTTTATTTAGTTTTGTACAGTTTTTTGACTGTTTCTTTATTTAGTTTTGTACAGTATATTGACTGTTTCTATATTTAGTTTTGTACAGTTTATTAACTGTTTCTTTATTTAGTTTTGTACAGTTTATTGACTGGTTCTTTATTGGGTTTGTGTACAATTTATTGACTGGTTCTTTATTTAGTATTGTGCAGTTTATTGACTCTTTCTTTATTTAGTTTTGTACAGTTAATTGACTGTTTCTTTATTAAGTTTTGTACAGTTTATTGATTGTTTCTTTATTTAGTTTGTGTACAATTTATTGACTGGTTCTTTATTTAGTTTTGTACAGCTTATTGACTGTTTATTTATTAAGTTTTGTACAGTTTATTGACTGTTTCTGTGTTTAGTTTTGTACAGTTTATTGACTGCTTTTTTATTGAGTTTTGTACAGTTTATTGACTGGTTCTTTATTCAGTTTTGTAATGTTTATTGACTGGTTCTTTATTCAGTTTTGTACAGTTTATTGACTGGTCCTTTATTGGATTTGTGTACAGTTTATTGACTGGTTCTTTATTGAGCTTTGTACAGTTTATTGACTGGTTCTTTATTCAGTTTTGTACAGTTTATTGACCGGTTCTTTATTGAGTTTGTGTACAATTTATTGACTGGTTCTTTATTGAGTTTTGTACAGTTTATTGACTGGTTCTTTATTTAGTTTTGTAGAGTTTATTGACTGTTTTTTTATTAAGTTTTGTACAGTTTATTGACTGTTTATTTATTGAGTTTTGTACAGTTTATTGACTGGTTCTTTATTGAGTTTTGCACAGTTTATTGACTGTTTCTTTATTGAGTTTTGAACAGTTGATTGACTGGTTCTTAATTCAGTTTTGTACAGTTGATTGACTGGTCCTTTATTGAGTTTTGTGCAGTTTATTGACTGGTTCTTTGTTGAGTTTTGTACAGTTTATTGACTGGTTCTTTATTGAGTTTTGTACAGTTTATTGACTGGTTCTTTGTTGAGTTTTGTACAGTTTATTGACTTGTTCTTTATTGAGTTTTGTACAGTTTATTGACTGGTTCTTTATTGAGTTTTGTACTGTTTATTGACTAATTCTTTATTGAGTTTTGTATAGTTTTTTGACTGGTTCTTTATTCCGTTTTGTACAGTTTATTGACTGTTTTTTTATTGAGTTTTGTACAGTTTATTGACTTGTTCCTTATTCAGTTTTGTACAGTTTATTGACTGGTTCTTTATTTAGTTTTGTACAGTTAATTGACTGTTTCTTTATTGAGTTTTGTAAAGTTTATTGACTGGTTCTTTATTCAGTTTTGTACAGTTTATTGACTGGATCTTTATTTAGTTTTGTACAGTTTATTGACTGTTTCTTTATTTAGTTTTGTACAGTTTATTGACTGTTTCTATATTTAGTTTTGTACAGTTTATTTACTGTTTCTTTATTTAGTTTTGTACAGTTTATTGACTGGTTCTTTATTTCGTTTGTGTACAATTTATTGACTGGTTCTTTATTTAGTTTTGTACAGTTTATTGACTGTTTCTTTATTCAGTTTTGTACAGTTTATTGACCGGTTCTTTATTGAGTTTGTGTACAATTTATTGACTGGTTCATTATTGAGTTTTGTACAGTTTATTGACTGGTTCTTTATTTAGTTTTGTAGAGTTTATTGACTGGTTCTTTATTTAGTTTTGTATAGTTTATTGACTGTTTCTTTATTGAGTTTTGTACAGTTTATTGACTGTTTATTTATTGAGTTTTGTACAGTTTATTGACTGGTTCTTTATTGAGTTTTGCACAGTTTATTGATTGTTTCTTTATTGAGTTTTGAATAGTTGATTGACTGGTTCTTTATTCAGTTTTGTACCGTTGATTGACTGGTCCTTTATTGAGTTTTGTACAGTTTATTGACTGGTTCTTTGTTGAGTTTTGTACAGTTTATTGACTGGTTCTTTATTGAGTTTTGTACAGTTTATTGACTGGTTCTTTGTTGAGTTTTGTACAGTTTATTGACTGGTTCTTTATTGAGTTTTGTACAGTTTATTGACTGGTTCTTTATTGAGTTTTGTACTGTTTATTGACTAATTCTTTATTGAGTTTTGTACAGTTTTTTGACTGGTTCTTTATTCCGTTTTGTACAGTTTATTGACTGTTTTTTTATTGAGTTTTGTACAGTTTATTGACTGGTTCTTTATTCAGTTTTGTACAGTTTATTGACTGGTTCTTTATTTAGTTTTTTACAGTTAATTGACTGTTTCTTTATTGAGTTTTGTACAGTTTAATGACTGGTTCTTTATTCAGTTTTATACAGTTTATTGACTGGATCTTTATTTAGTTTTGTACAGTTTATTGACTGTTTCTTTATTTAGTTTTGTACAGTTTATTGACTGTTTCTATATTTAGTTTTGTACAGTTTATTAACTGTTTCTTTATTTAGTTTTGTACAGTTTATTGACTGGTTCTTTATTTAGTTTGTGTACAATTTATTGACTGGTTCTTTATTTAGTATTGTGCAGTTTATTGACTCTTTCTTTATTTAGTTTTGTACAGTTAATTGACTGTTTCTTTATTAAGTTTTGTACAGTTTATTGATTGTTTCTTTATTTAGTTTGTGTACAATTTATTGACTGGTTCTTTATTTAGTTTTGTACAGCTTATTGACTGTTTATTTATTAAGTTTTGTACAGTTTATTGACTGTTTCTGTGTTTAGTTTTGTACAGTTTATTGACTGCTTTTTTATTGAGTTTTGTACAGTTTATTGACTGGTTCTTTATTCAGTTTTGTAATGTTTATTGACTGGTTCTTTATTCAGTTTTGTACAGTTTATTGACTGGTCCTTTATTGGATTTGTGTACAGTTTATTGACTGGTTCTTTATTGAGCTTTGTACAGTTTATTGACTGGTTCTTTATTCAGTTTTGTACAGTTTATTGACCGGTTCTTTATTGAGTTTGTGTACAATTTATTGACTGGTTCTTTATTGAGTTTTGTACAGTTTATTGACTGGTTCTTTATTTAGTTTTGTAGAGTTTATTGACTGTTTTTTTATTAAGTTTTGTACAGTTTATTGACTGTTTATTTATTGAGTTTTGTACAGTTTATTGACTGGTTCTTTATTGAGTTTTGCACAGTTTATTGACTGTTTCTTTATTGAGTTTTGAACAGTTGATTGACTGGTTCTTAATTCAGTTTTGTACAGTTGATTGACTGGTCCTTTATTGAGTTTTGTGCAGTTTATTGACTGGTTCTTTGTTGAGTTTTGTACAGTTTATTGACTGGTTCTTTATTGAGTTTTGTACAGTTTATTGACTGGTTCTTTGTTGAGTTTTGTACAGTTTATTGACTTGTTCTTTATTGAGTTTTGTACAGTTTATTGACTGGTTCTTTATTGAGTTTTGTACTGTTTATTGACTAATTCTTTATTGAGTTTTGTACAGTTTTTTAACTGGTTCTTTATTCCGTTTTGTACAGTTTATTGACTGTTTTTTTATTGAGTTTTGTACAGTTTATTGACTTGTTCCTTATTCAGTTTTGTACAGTTTATTGACTGGTTCTTTATTTAGTTTTGTACAGTTAATTGACTGTTTCTTTATTGAGTTTTGTAAAGTTTATTGACTGGTTCTTTATTCAGTTTTGTACAGTTTATTGACTGGATCTTTATTTAGTTTTGTACAGTTTATTGACTGTTTCTTTATTTAGTTTTGTACAGTTTATTGACTGTTTCTATATTTAGTTTTGTACAGTTTATTTACTGTTTCTTTATTTAGTTTTGTACAGTTTATTGACTGGTTCTTTATTTCGTTTGTGTACAATTTATTGACTGGTTCTTTATTTAGTTTTGTGCAGTTTATTGACTGTTTCTTTATTTAGTTTTGTACAGTTTATTGACTGTTTCTTTATTAAGTTTTGTACAGTTTATTGATTGTTTCTTTATTTAGTTTGTGTACAATTTATTGACTGGTTCTTTATTTAGTTTTGTACAGCTTATTGACAGTTTCTTTATTTAGTTTTGTACAGTTTATTGACTGTTTCTGTGTATAGTTTTGTACAGTTTATTGACTGCTTTTTTATTGAGTTTTGTACAGTTTATTGACTGGTTCTTTATTCAGTTTTGTAATGTTTATTGACTGGTTCTTTATTCAGTTTTGTACAGTTTATTGACTGGTTCTCTATTGAGTTTTGTACAGTTTATTGACTGGTTCTTTGTTGAGTTTTGTACAGTTTATTGAATGGTTCTTTTTTGAGTTTTGTACAGTTTATTGACTGGTTCTTTATTCAGTTTTGTACAGTTTATTGACTGGTTCTTTATTGGATTTGTGTACAGTTTATTGACCTGTTCTTTATTGAGCTTTGTACAGTTTAATAACTGGTTCTTTATTCAGTTTTGTACAGTTTATTGACCGGTTCTTTATTGAGTTTGTGTACAATTTATTGACTGGTTCTTTATTGCGTTTTGTACAGTTTATTGACTGGTTCTTTATTTAGTTTTGTAGAGTTTATTGACTGTTTCTTTATTGAGTTTTGTACAGTTTATTGACTGTTTATTTATTGAGTTTTCTACAGTTTATTGACTGGTTCTTTTTTGAGTTTTGCACAGTTTATTGACTGTTTCTTTATTGAGTTTTGAATAGTTGATTGACTGGTTCTTTATTCAGTTTTGTACCGTTGATTGACTGGTCCTTTATTGAGTTTTGTACAGTTTATTGACTGGTTCTTTGTTGAGTTTTGTACAGTTTATTGACTGGTTCTTTATTGAGTTTTGTACAGTTTATTGACTGGTTCTTTGTTGAGTTTTGTACAGTTTATTGACTGGTTCTTTATTGAGTTTTGTACAGTTTATTGACTGGTTCTTTATTGAGTTTTGTACTGTTTATTGACTAATTCTTTATTGAGTTTTGTACAGTTTTTTGACTGGTTCTTTATTCCGTTTTGTAGAGTTTATTGACTGTTTTTTTATTGAGTTTTGTACAGTTTATTGACTGGTTCTTTATTCAGTTTTGTACAGTTTATTGACTGGTTCTTTATTTAGTTTTGTACAAGTAATTGACTGTTTCTTTATTGAGTTTTGTACAGTTTAATGACTGGTTCTTTATTCAGTTTTGTACAGTTTATTGACTGGATCTTTATTTAGTTTTGTACAGTTTATTGACTGTTTCTTTATTTAGTTTTGTACAGTTTATTGACTGTTTCTATATTTAGTTTTGTACAGTTTATTAACTGTTTCTTTATTTAGTCTTGTACAGTTTATTGACTGGTTCTTTATTTAGTTTGTGTACAATTTATTGACTGGTTCTTTATTTAGTTTTGTACAGTTTATTGACTGTTTCTTTATTTAGTTTTGTACAGTTTATTGACTGTTTCTTTATTAAGTTTTGTACAGTTTATTGATTGTTTCTTTATTTAGTTTGTATACAATTTATTGACTGGTTCCTAATTTAGTTTTGTACAGCTTATTGACTGTTTCTTTATTTAGTTTTGTACAGTTTATTGACTGTTTCTGTGTTTAGTTTTGTACAGTTTATTGACTGCTTTTTTATTGAGTTTTGTACAGTTTATTGACTGGTTCTTTATTCAGTTTTGTAATATTTATTGACTGGTTCTTTATTCAGTTTTGTACAGTTTATTGACTGGTTCTTTATTGGATTTGTGTACAGTTTATTGACTGGTTCTTTATTGAGCTTTGTACAGTTTATTGACTGGTTCTTTATTCAGTTTTGTACAGTTTATTGACCGGTTCTTTATTGAGTTTGTGTACAATTTATTGACTGGTTCTTTATTGAGTTTTGTACAGTTTATTGACTGGATCTTTATTTAGTTTTGTACAGTTTATTGACTGTTTCTTTATTTAGTTTTGTACAGTTTATTGACTGTTTCTATATTTAGTTTTGTACAGTTTATTAACTGTTTATTTATTTAGTTTTGTACAGTTTATTGACTGCTTCTTTATTTAGTTTGTGTACAATTTATTGACTGGTTCTTTATTTAGTTTTGTGCAGTTTATTGACTGTTTCTATATTTAGTTTTGTACAGTTTATTGACTGTTTCTTTCTTGACTTTTGTACAGTTTATTGACTGGCTCTTTATTGAGTTTTGTATAGTTTATTGACTGGTTCTTTATTTAGTTTTGTACAGTTTATTGACTGGTTCTTTATTTAGTCTGTGTACAATTTATTGACCGGTTGTTTATTGAGTTTTGTACAGTTTATTGACTGTTTGTTTATTTAGTTTTGTTCAGTTTATTGACTGTTTCTTTATTTAGTTTTGTACAGTTTATTGGCTGGTTCTTTATTGAGTTTTGTACAGTTTATTGACTGGTTCTTTATTTAGTTTTGTACAGTTTATTGACTGGTTCTTTATTGAGTTTTGTACAGTTTATTGACTGGTTCTTTATTTAGTTTTGTACAGTTTATTGACTGTTTCTTTATTGAGTTTTGTACAGTTTATTGACTGGTTCTTTATTGAGTTTTGTACAGTTTATTGACTGTTTCTTTATTGAGTTTTGTATAGTTTATTGACTGATTCTTTCTCGAGTTTTGTACAGTTTTTTGACTGTTTCTTTTTTGAGATTTGTACAGTTTTTTGACTGGTTCTTTATTGAGTTTTGTACAGTTTATTGACTAATTCTTTATTGAGTTTTGTAGAGTTTTTTGACTGGTTCTTTATTTAGTTTTGTACAGTTTATTGACTGTTTCTTTATTTAGTTTGTGTACAATTTATTGACTGGTTCTTTATTTAGTTTTGTGCAGTTTATTGACTGCTTCTTTATTTAGTTTTGTACAGTTTATTAACTGTTTCTATATTTAGTTTTGTACAGTTTATTGACTGTTTCTTTATTAAGTTTTGTACAGTTTATTGATTGCTTCTTTATTTAGTATGTGTACAATGTATTGACTGGTTCTTTATTCAGTTTTGTACAGTTTATTGATTGGTTCTTTATTCAGTCTTGTACAGTTTATTGACTGGTTATTTATTTAGTTTTGTACAGTTTATTGATTGCTTCTTTATTTAGTTTGTGTACAATGTATTGACTGGTACCTTATTCAGTTTTGTACAGTTTATTGATTGGTTCTTTATTCAGTATTGTACAGTTTATTGACTGGTTCTTTATTTAGTTTTGTACAGTTTATTTACTGTTTCTTTATTTAGTTTTGTACAGTTTATTAACTGCTTCTATATTTAGTTTCGTACAGTTTATTAACTGTTTCTTTATTTAGTTTTGTACAGTTTATTAACTGTTTATTTATTTAGTTTTGTACAGTTTATTGACTGGTTCTTTATTTAGTTTGTGTACAATTTATTGACTGGTTCTTTATTTAGTTTTGTGCAGTTTATTGACTGTTTCTATATTTAGTTTTGTACAGTTTATTGACTGTTTCTTTATTAAGTTTTGTACAGTTTATTGATTGTTTCTTTATTTAGTTTGTGCACAATTTCTTGACTGGTTCTTTATTTAGTTTTGTACAGCTTATTGACTGTTTGTTTATTTAGTTTTGTACAGTTTATTGACTGTTTCTGTGTTTAGTTTTGTACAGTTTATTGACTGCTTTTTTTTGGAGTTTTGTACAGTTTATTGACTGGTTCTTTGTTCAGTTTTGTAATGTTTATTGACTGGTTCTTTATTCAGTTGTGTACAGTTTATTGACTGGTTCTTTATTCAGTTTTGTACAGTTTATTGACTGGTTCTTTATTGAGTTTTGTACAGTTATTGAATGGTTCTTTTTTGAGTTTTGTACAGTTTATTGACTGGTTCTTTATTCAGTTTTGTACAGTTTATTGACTGGTTCTTTATTGGATTTGTGTACAGTTTATTGACTGGTTCTTTATTAAGCTTTGTACAGTGTATTAACTGGTTCTTTATTCAGTTTTGTACAGTTTATTGACCGGTTCTTTATTGAGTTTGTGTACAATTTATTGACTGGTTCTTTATTGAGTTTTGTACAGTTTATTGACTGGTTCTTTATTTAGTTTTGTACAGTTTATTGACTGTTTCTTTATTGAGTTTTGTACAGTTTATTGACTGTTTATTTTTTGAGTTTTGTACAGTTTATTGACTGGTTCTTTATTGAGTTTTGCACAGTTTATTGACTGTTTCTTTATTGAGTTTTGTACAGTTGATTGACTGGTTCTTAATTCAGTTTTGTACAGTTGATTGACTGGTCCTTTATTGAGGTTTGTACAGTTTATTGACTGGTTCTTTGTTGAGTTTTGTACAGTTTATTGACTGGTTCTTTATTGAGTTTTGTACAGTTTATTAACTGTTTCTATATTTAGTTTTGTACAGTTTATTGACTGTTTCTTTATTGAGTTTTGTACAGTTTATTGATTGTTTCTTTATTTTGTTTGTGTACAATTTATTGACTGGTTCTTTATTTAGTTTTGTACAGCTTATTGACTGTTTCTTTATTTAGTTTTGTACAGTTTATTGACTGTTTCTGTGTTTAGTTTTGTACAGTTTATTGACTGCTTTTTTATTCAGTTTTGTACAGTTTATTGACTGGTTCTTTATTAAGTTTTGTACAGTTTATTGACTGTTTATTTGTTTAGTTTTGTACAGTTTATTGACTGGTTCTTTATTGAGTTTTGTACAGTTTATTGACTGGTTCTTTATTCAGTTTTGTAATGTTTATTGACTGGTTCTTTATTCAGTTTTGTACAGTTTCTTGACTGGTTCTTTATTGAGTTTTGTACAGTTTATTGACTGGTTCTTTATTGAGTTTTTTACAGTTTATTGACTGGTTCCTTTTTGAGTTTTGTACAGTCTATTGACTGGTTCTTTATTCAGTTTTGTACAGTTTATTGACTGGTTCTTTATTCAGTTTTGTACAGTTTATTGACTGGTTCTTTATTGAGCTTTGTACTGTTTATTGACTGGTTCTTTATTCAGTTTTGTACAGTTTATTGACCGGTTCTTTATTGAGTTTGTGTACAATTTATTGACTGGTTCTTTATTGAGTTTTGTACAGTTTATTGACTGGTTCTTTATTTAGTTTTGTACAGTTTATTGACTGTTTCTTTATTGATTTTTGTACAGTTTATTGACTGTTTATTTATTGAGTTTTGTACAGTTTATTGACTGGTTCTTTATTGAGTTTTGCACAGTTTATTGACTGGTTCTTTATTGAGTTTTGTACAGTTGATTGACTGGTTCTTAATTTAGTTTTGTACAGTTGATTGACTGGTCCTTTATTGAGTTTTGTACAGTTTATTGACTGGTTCTTTGTTGAGTTTGTGTACAATTTATAGACTGGTTCTTTATTGAGTTTTGTACAGTTTATTGACTGGTTCTTTATTTAGTTTTGTACAGTTTATTGACTGTTTCTTTATTGAGTTTTGTACAGTTTATTGACTGTTTATTTATTGAGTTTTGTACAGTTTATTGACTGGTTCCTTATTGAGTTTTGCACAGTTTATTGACTGTTTCTTTATTGAGTTTTGTACAGTTGATTGACTGGTTCTTAATTCAGTTTAGTACAGTTGATTGACTGGTCCTTTATTGAGTTTTGTACAGTTTATTGACTGGTTCTTTGTTGCGTTTTGTACAGTTTAATGACTGGTTCTTTATTGAGTTTTGTACAGTTTATTGACTGGTTCTTTATTGAGTTTTGTACAGTTTATTGACTGGTTCTTTATTGAGTTTTGTACAGTTTATTGACTGGTTCTTTATTGAGTTTTGTACTGTTTATTGACTAATTCTTTATTGAGTTTTGTACAGTTTTTTGACTGGTTCTTTATTCAGTTTTGTACAGTTTATTCACTGTTTCTTTATTGAGTTTTGTACAGTTTGTTGGCTGGTTCTTTATTCAGTTTTGAACAGTTTATTGACTGGTTCTTTATTTAGTTTTGTACAGTTTATTGACTGTTTCTTTATTCAGTTTTGTACAGTTTGTTGACTGGATCTTTATTTAGTTTTGTACAGTTTATTGACTGCTTCTTTATTTAGTTTTGTACAGTTTATTGACTGTTTCTATATTTAGTTTTGTACAGTTTATTAACTTTTTCTTTATTTAGTTTTGTACAGTTTATTGACTGTTTCTTTATTTAGTTTGTGTACAATTTATTGACTGGTTCCTTATTTAGTTTTGTGCAATTTATTGACTGTTTCTTTATTTAGTTTTGTACAGTTTATTAACTGTTTCTAGATTTAGTCTTGTACATTTTCATGACTGTTTCTTTATTAAGTTTTGTACAATTTATTGATTGTTTCTTTATTTAGTTTGTGTAGAATTTATTGACTGGTTCTTTATTTAGTTTTGTACAGCTTTTTGACTGTTTCTTTATTTAGTTTTGTACAGTTTATTGACTGTTTCTGTGTACAATTTATTGACGGTTCTTTATTGAATTTTGTACAGTTTACTGACTGGTTCTTTCTTGACTTTTGTACAGTTTATTGACTGGCTCTTTATTGAGTTTTGTATAGTTTATTGACTGGTTCTTTATTTAGTTTTGTACAGTTTATTGACTGTTCTTTATTTAGTCTGTGTACAATTTATTGACCGGTTGTTTATTGAGTTTTGTACAGTTTATTGACTGTTTGTTTATTTAGTTTTGTTCAGTTTATTGACTGTTTCTTTATTTAGTTTTGTACAGTTTATTGGCTGGTTCTTTATTGAGTTTTGTACAGTTTATTGACTGGTTCTTTATTTAGTTTTCTACAGTTTATTGTCTGGTTCTTTATTGAGTTTTGTACAGTTTATTGACTGGTTCTTTATTTAGTTTTGTACAGTTTATTGACTGTTTCTTTATTGAGTTTTGTACAGTTTATTGACTGGTTCTTTATTGAGTTTTGTACAGTTTATTGACTGTTTCTTTATTGAGTTTTGTATAGTTTATTGACTGATTCTTTCTCGAGTTTTGTACAGTTTTTTAACTGTTTCTTTTTTGAGATTTGTACAGTTTTTTGACTGGTTCTTTATTGAGTTTTGTACAGTTTATTGACTAATTCTTTATTGAGTTTTGTAGAGTTTTTTGACTGGTTCTTTATTTAGTTTTGTACAGTTTATTGACTGTTTCTTTATTTAGTTTGTGTACAATTTATTGACTGGTTCTTTATTTAGTTTTGTGCAGTTTATTGACTGCTTCTTTATTTAGTTTTGTACAGTTTATTAACTGTTTCTATATTTAGTTTTGTACAGTTTATTGACTGTTTCTTTATTAAGTTTTGTACAGTTTATTGATTGCTTCTTTATTTAGTATGTGTACAATGTATTGACTGGTTCTTTATTCAGTTTTGTACAGTTTATTGATTGGTTCTTTATTCAGTCTTGTACAGTTTATTGACTGGTTATTTATTTAGTTTTGTACAGTTTATTGATTGCTTCTTTATTTAGTTTGTGTACAATGTATTGACTGGTACCTTATTCAGTTTTGTACAGTTTATTGATTGGTTCTTTATTCAGTATTGTACAGTTTATTGACTGGTTCATTATTTAGTTTTGTACAGTTTATTTACTGTTTCTTTATTTAGTTTTGTACAGTTTATTGACTGCTTCTATATTTAGTTTCGTACAGTTTATTAACTGTTTCTTTATTTAGTTTTGTACAGTTTATTGACTGTTTCTTTATTTAGTTTGTGTACAATTTATTGACTGGTTCTTTATTTAGTTTTGTGCAGTTTATTGACTGTTTCTTTATTTAGTTTTGTACAGTTTATTAACTGTTTCTATATTTAGTTTTGTACAGTTTATTGACTGTTTCTTTATTAAGCTTTGTACAGTTTATTGATTGCATCTTTATTTAGTTTGTGTACAATGTATTGACTTGTTCTTTATTTAGTTTTGTACAGCTTATTGACTGTTTCTTTATTTAGTTTTGTACAGTTTATTGACTGTTTCTTTGTTTACTTTTGTACAGTTTATCGACTGGTTCTTTATTGAGTTTTGTACAGTTTATTGACTGGTTCTTTTTTCAGTTTTGTAATGTTGCTTGACTGGTTCTTTATTGAGTTTTGTACAGTTTATTGACTGGTTCTTTATTCAGTTTTGTACAGTTTATTGACTGGTTCGTTAATGAGTTTTGTACAGTTTATTGACTGGTTCTTTTTTGAGTTTTGTACAGTTTATTGACTGGTTCTTTGTTCAGTTTTGTACAGTTTATTGACTGGTTCTTTATTGGATTTGTGTACAGTTTATTGACTGGTTCTTTATTGAGTTTTGTACAGTTTATTGACTGGTTCTTTATTCAGTTTTGTACAGTTTATTGACTGGTTCTTTATTGAGTTTGTGTACAATTTATTGACTGGTTCTTTATTCAGTTTTGTACAGTTTATTGACTGTTTCTTTATTTAGTTTTGTACAGTTTATTGACTGATTCTTTATTTAATTTTGTACAGTTTATTGACTGGTTCTTTATTGAGTTTTGTACAGTTTATTGACTGGTTTTTTTTTGAGTTTTGTACAGTTTATTGACTGGTTCTTTATTCAGTTTTGTACAGTTTATTGACTAGTTCTTTATTGGATTTGTGTACAGTTTATTGACTGGTTCTTTATTGAGTTTTGTACAGTTTATTGACTGGTTCTTTATTCAGTTTTGTACAGTTTATTGACTGGTTCTTTATTGAGTTTGTGTACAATTTATTGACTGGTTCTTTATTTAGTTTTGTACAGTTTATTGACTGTTTTGTTATTTTGTTTTGTACAGTTTATTGACTGTTTCTTTATTTAGTTTGTGTACAATTTATTGACTGGTTCTTTATTCAGTTTTGTACAGTTTATTGACTGTTTCTTTATTTAGTTTTGTACAGTTTATTGACTGTTTCTTTATTTAGTTTTGTACAGTTTATTGACTGGTTCTTTATTGAGTTTTGTACAGTTTATTGACTGGTTCTTTATTGAGTTTTGTACAGTTTATTGACTGGTTCTTTATTGAGTTTTGTACTGTTTATTGACTAATTCTTTACTGAGTTTTGTACAGTTTTTTGACTGGTTCTTTATTCAGTTTTGTACAGTTTATTGACTGTTTCTTTATTGAGTTTTGTACAGTTTATTGACTGGTTCTTTATTCAGTTTTGTACAGTTTATTGACTGGTTCTTTATTGGGTTTTGTACAGTTTATTGACTGTTTCTTTATTGAGTTTTGTACAGTTTATTGACTGCTTCTTTATTCAGTTTTGTACAGTTTATTGACTGGTTCTTTATTTAGTTTTGTACAGTTTATTGACTGTTTCTTTATTTAGTTTTGTACAGTTTATTGACTGCTTCTATATTTAGTTTCGTACAGTTTATTAACTGTTTCTTTATTTAGTTTTGTACAGTTTATTGACTGTTTCTTTATTTAGTTTGTGTACAATTTATTGACTGGTTCTTTATTTAGTTTTGTGCAGTTTATTGACTGTTTCTTTATTTAGTTTTGTACAGTTTATTAACTGTTTCTATATTTAGTTTTGTACAGTTTATTGACTGATTCTTTATTAAGTTTTGTACAGTTTATTGATTGCTTCTTTATTTAGTTTGTGTACAATGTATTGACTGGTTCTTTATTTAGTTTTGTACAGCTTATTGACTGTTTCTTTATTTAGTTTTGTACAGTTTATTGACTGTTTCTTTGTTTACTTTTGTACAGTTTATCGACTGGTTCTTTATTGAGTTTTGTGCAGTTTATTGACTGGTTCTTTATTCAGTTTTGTAATGTTTATTGACTGGTTCTTTATTGAGTTTTGTACAGTTTATTGACTGGTTCATTATTCAGTTTTGTACAGTTTATTGACTGGTTCGTTAATGAGTTTTGTACAGTTTATTGACTGGTTCTTTTTTGAGTTTTGTACAGTTTATTGACTGGTTCTTTGTTCAGTTTTGTACAGTTTATTGACTGGTTCTTTATTGGATTTGTGGACAGTTTATTGACTGGTTCTTTATTCAGTTTTGTGCAGTTTATTGACTGGTTCTTTATTGAGTTTGTGTACAATTTATTGACTGGTTCTTTATTCAGTTTTGTACAGTTTATTGACTGTTCCTTTATTTAGTTTTGTACAGTTTATTGACTGATTCTTTATTTAATTTTGTACAGTTTATTGACTGGTTCTTTATTGAGTTTTATACAGTTTATTGACTGGTTATTTATTGAGTTTTGTACAGTTTATTGTCTGGTTCTTTCTTGAGTTTTGTACAGTTTATTGACTGTTTCTTTATTTAGTTTTGTACAGTTTATTGACTGGTTCTTTATTGAGTTTTGTACAGTCTATTGACTGGTTCTTTATTGAGTTTTGTACAATTTATTGCCTGTTTCTTTATTTAGTTTGTGAACAATTTATTGACTGGTTGTTTATTTAGTTTTGTACAGTTTATTTCCTGTTTCTTTATTTAGTTTGTGTACAATTTATTGACTGGTTGTTTATTTAGTTTTGTACAGTTTATTGACTGTTTGTTTATTTAGTTTTGTTCAGATTATTGACTGTTTCGTTATTTAGTTTTGTAAAGTTTATTGATTGGTTCTTTATTGAGATTTGTACAGTTTATTGACTGGTTCTTTATTGAGTTTGTGTACAATTTATTGACTTGTTCTTTATTGAATTTTGTACAGTTTACTGACTGGTTCTTTGTTGACTTTTGTACAGTTTATTGACTGGTTCGTTATTGAGTTTTGTATAGTTTATTGACTGGTTCTTTATTTAGTTTTGTACAGTTTATTGACTGGTTCTTTATTGAGTTTGAGTACAATTTATTGACTGGTTGTTTATTTAAGTTCTGTACAGTTTATTGACTTGTTCTTTATTCAGTTTTGTACAGTTTATTGACTGGTTCTTTATTGAGTTTTGTACAGTTTATTGACTGGTTCTTTATTTAGTTTTGTACAGTTTATTGACTGTTTCTTTATTGAGTTTTGTACAGTTTATTGACTGGTTCTTTATTCAGTTTTGTACAGTTTATTGACTGGTTCTTTATTTAGTTTTGTACAGTTTATTGACTGGTTCTTTATTTAGTTTTGTACAGTATATTGACTGCTTCTATATTTAGTTTCGTACAGTTTATTAACTGTTTCTTTATTTAGTTTTGTACAGTTTATTGACAGTTTTTTAATTTAGTTTGTGTACAATTTATTGACTGGTTCTTTATTTAGTTTTGTGCAGTTTATTGACTGTTTCTTTATTTAGTTTTGTACAGTTTATTAACTGTTTCTATATTTAGTTTTGTACAGTTTATTGACTGATTCTTTATTACGTTTTGTACAGTTTTTATTGATTGCTTCTTTATTTAGTTTTGTACAGCTTATTGACTGTTTCTTTATTTAGTTTTGTACAGTTTATTGACTGTTTCTTTGTTTACTTTTGTACAGTTTATCGACTGGTTCTTTATTGAGTTTTGTACAGTTTATTGACTGGTTCTTTATTCAGTTTTGTAATGTTTATTGACTGGTTTTTTATTGAGTTTTGTACAGTTTATTGACTGGTTCATTATTCAGTTTTGTACAGTTTATTGACTGGTTCGTTAATGAGTTTTGTACAGTTTATTGACTGGTTCTTTTTTGAGTTTTGTACAGTTTATTGACTGGTTCTTTATTCAGTTTTGTACAGTTTATTGACTGGTTCTTTATTGGATTTGTGTACAGTTTATTGACTGGTTCTTTATTGAGTTTTGTACAGTTTATTGACTGGTTCTTTATTCAGTTTTGTACAGTTTATTGACTGGTTCTTTATTGAGTTTGTGTACAATTTATTGACTGGTTCTTTATTCAGTTTTGTACAGTTTATTGACTGTGTTCTTTATTTAGTTTTGTACAGTTTATTGACTGATTCTTTATTTAATTTTGTACAGTTTATTGACTGGTTCTTTATTGAGTTTTGTACAGTTTATTGACTGGTTCTTTATTGAGTTTTGTACAGTTTATTGACTGATTCTTTATTCAGTTTTGTACAGTTTATTGACTGGTTCTTTATTGAGTTTTGTACAGTTTATTGACTGGTTCTTTATTGAGTTTTGTACAGTTTATTGACTGATTCTTTATTCAGTTTTGTACAGTTTATTGACTGGTTCTTTCTTGAGTTTTGTACAGTTTATTGACTGTTTCTTTATTTAGTTTTGTACAGTTTATTGACTGGTTCTTTATTGAGTTTTGTACAGTTTATTGACTGGTTCTTTATTGAGTTTTGTACAATTTATTGCCTGTTTCTTTATTTAGTTTGTGTACAATTTATTGACTGGTTGTTTATTTAGTTTTGTACAGTTTATTTCCTGTTTTTTTATTTAGTTTGTGTACAATTTATTGACTGGTTCTTTATTCAGTTTTGTACAGTTTATTGACTGTTTATTTATTTAGTTTTGTACAGTTTATTGACTGTTTCTTTATTTAGTTTTGTACAGTTTATTGACTGATTCTTTATTTAATTTTGTACAGTTTATTGACTGGTTCTTTATTGAGTTTTGTACAGTTTATTGACTGGTTCTTTTTTGAGTTTTGTACAGTTTATTGACTGGTTCTTTATTCAGTTTTGTACAGTTTATTGACTAGTTCTTTATTGGATTTGTGTACAGTTTATTGACTGGTTCTTTATTGAGTTTTGTACAGTTTATTGACTGGTTCTTTATTCAGTTTTGTACAGTTTATTGACTGGTTCTTTATTGAGTTTGTGTACAATTTATTGACTGGTTCTTTATTTAGTTTTGTACAGTTTATTGACTGTTTTGTTATTTTGTTTTGTACAGTTTATTGACTGTTTCTTTATTTAGTTTGTGTACAATTTATTGACTGGTTCTTTATTCAGTTTTGTACAGTTTATTGACTGTTTCTTTATTTAGTTTTGCACAGTTTATTGACTGATTCTTTATTTAGTTTTGTACAGTTTATTGACTGGTTCTTTATTGAGTTTTGTACAGTTTATTGACTGGTTCTTTATTGAGTTTTGTACAGTTTATTGACTGGTTCTTTATTGAGTTTTGTACTGTTTATTGACTAATTCTTTACTGAGTTTTGTACAGTTTTTTGACTGGTTCTTTATTCAGTTTTGTACAGTTTATTGACTGTTTCTTTATTGAGTTTTGTACAGTTTATTGACTGGTTCTTTATTCAGTTTTGTACAGTTTATTGACTGGTTCTTTATTGGGTTTTGTACAGTTTATTGACTGTTTCTTTATTGAGTTTTGTACAGTTTATTGACTGGTTCTTTATTCAGTTTTGTACAGTTTATTGACTGGTTCTTTATTTAGTTTTGTACAGTTTATTGACTGTTTCTTTATTTAGTTTTGTACAGTTTATTGACTGCTTCTATATTTAGTTTCGTACAGTTTATTAACTGTTTCTTTATTTAGTTTTGTACAGTTTATTGACTGTTTCTTTATTAGTTTGTGTACAATTTATTGAATGGTTCTTTATTTAGTTTTGTGCAGTTTATTGACTGTTTCTTTATTTAGTTTTGTACAGTTTATTAACTGTTTCTATATTTAGTTTTGTACAGTTTATTGACTGATTCTTTATTAAGTTTTGTACAGTTTATTGATTGCTTCTTTATTTAGTTTGTGTACAATGTATTGACTGGTTCTTTATTTAGTTTTGTACAGCTTATTGACTGTTTCTTTATTTAGTTTTGTACAGTTTATTGACTGTTTCTTTGTTTACTTTTGTACAGTTTATCGACTGGTTCTTTATTGAGTTTTGTGCAGTTTATTGACTGGTTCTTTATTCAGTTTTGTAATGTTTATTGACTGGTTCTTTATTGAGTTTTGTACAGTTTATTGACTGGTTCATTATTCAGTTTTGTACAGTTTATTGACTGGTTCGTTAATGAGTTTTGTACAGTTTATTGACTGGTTCTTTTTTGAGTTTTGTACAGTTTATTGACTGGTTCTTTGTTCAGTTTTGTACAGTTTATTGACTGGTTCTTTATTGGATTTGTGGACAGTTTATTGACTGGTTCTTTATTGAGTTTTGTACAGTTTATTGACTGGTTCTTTATTCAGTTTTGTACAGTTTATTGACTGGTTCTTTATTGAGTTTGTGTACAATTTATTGACTGGTTCTTTATTCAGTTTTGTACAGTTTATTGACTGTTTCTTTATTTAGTTTTGTACAGTTTATTGACTGATTCTTTATTTAATTTTGTACAGTTTATTGACAGGTTCTTTATTGAGTTTTATACAGTTTATTGACTGGTTCTTTATTGAGTTTTCTACAGTTTATTGACTGGTTCTTTATTGAGTTTTGTACAGTTTATTGACTGTTTCTTTATTTAGTTTTGTACAGTTTATTGACTGGTTCTTTATTGAGTTTTGTACGGTTTATTGACTGGTTCTTTATTGAGTTTTGTACAATTTATTGCCTGTTTCTTTATTTAGTTTGTGAACAATTTATTGACTGGTTGTTTATTTAGTTTTGTACAGTTTATTTCCTGTTTCTTTATTTAGTTTGTGTACAATTTATTGACTGGTTGTTTATTGAGTTCTGTACAGTTTATTGACTTGTTCTTTATTCAGTTTTGTACAGTTTATTGACTGGTTCTTTATTGAGTTTTGTACACTTTATTGACTGGTTCTTTATTTAGTTTTGTACAGTTTGTTGACTGTTTCTTTATTGAGTTTTGTACAGTTTATTGACTGGTTCTTTATTAAGTTTTGTACAGTTTATTGATTGCTTCTTTATTTAGTTTGTGTACAATGTATTGACTGGTTCTTTATTTAGTTTTGTACAGCTTATTGACGGTTTTTTTATTTAGTTTTGTACAGTTTATTGACTGTTTCTTTGTTTACCTTTGTACAGTTTATCGACTGGTTCTTTATTGAGTTTTGTACAGTTTATTGACTGGTTCTTTATTCAGTTTTGTAGTTTATTGACTGGTTCTTTATTCAGTTTTGAACAGTTTATTGACTGGTTCGTTAATGAGTTTTATACAGTTTATTGACTGGTTCTTTTTTGAGTTTTGTACAGTTTATTGACTGGTTCTTTGTTCAGTTTTGTACAGTTTATTGACTGGTTCTTTATTGGATTTGTGTACAGTTTATTGACTGGTTCTTTATTGAGTTTTGTACACTTTATTGACTGGTTCTTTATTCAGTTTTGTACAGTTTATTGACTGGTTCTTTATTGAGTTTGTGTACAATTTATTGACTGGTTCTTTATTCAGTTTTGTACAGTTTATTGACTGTTTCTTTATTTAGTTTTGTACAGTTTATTGACTGATTCTATATTTAATTTTGTACAGTTTATTGACTGGTTCTTTATTGAGTTTTGTACAGTTTATTGACTGGTTCTTTTTTGAGTTTTGTACAGTTTATTGACTGATTCTTTATTTAGTTTTTTACAGTTTATTGACTGGTTCTTTATTGAGTTTTGTACAGTTTATTGACTGGTTCTTTATTGAGTTTTGTACAGTTTATTGACTGGTTCTTTATTGAGTTTTGTACAGTTTATTGACTAATTCTTTATTGAGTTTTGTACAGTTTTTTGACTGGTTCTTTATTCAGTTTTGTACAGTTTATTGACTGGTTCTTTATTGAGTTTTGTACAGTTTATTGACTGTTTCTTTATTGAGTTTTGTACAGTTTATTGACTTGTTCTTTATTCAGTTTTGTACAGTTTATTGACTGGTTCTTTATTTAGTTTTGTACAGTTTATTGACTGGTTCTTTAATCAGTTTTGTACAGTTTATTGACTGGTTCTTTATTTAGTTTTGTACAGTTTATTGACTGTTTCTTTATTTAGTTTTGTACAGTTTATTGACTGCTTCTATATTTAGTTTCGTACAGTTTATTAACTGTTTCTTTATTTAGTTTTGTACAGTTTATTGACTGTTTCTTTATTAGTTTGTGTACAATTTATTGACTGGTTCTTTATTTAGTTTTGTGCAGTTTATTGACTGTTTCTTTATTTAGTTTTGTACAGTTTATTAACTGTTTCTATATTTAGTTTTGTACAGTTTATTGACTGATTCTTTATTAAGTTTTGTACAGTTTATTGATTGCTTCTTTATTTAGTTTGTGTACAATGTATTGACTGGTTCTTTATTTAGTTTTGTACAGCTTATTGACTGTTTCTTTATTTAGTTTTGTACAGTTTATTGACTGTTTCTTTGTTTACTTTTGTACAGTTTATCGACTGGTTCTTTATTGAGTTTTGTGCAGTTTATTGACTGGTTCTTTATTCAGTTTTGTAATGTTTATTGACTGGTTCTTTATTGAGTTTTGTACAGTTTATTGACTGGTTCATTATTCAGTTTTGTACAGTTTATTGACTGGTTCGTTAATGAGTTTTGTACAGTTTATTGACTGGTTCTTTTTTGAGTTTTGTACAGTTTGTTGACTGGTTCTTTGTTCAGTTTTGTACAGTTTATTGACTGGTTCTTTATTGGATTTGTGGACAGTTTATTGACTGGTTCTTTATTGAGTTTTGTACAGTTTATTGACTGGTTCTTTATTCAGTTTTGTACAGTTTATTGACTGGTTCTTTATTGAGTTTGTGTACAATTTATTGACTGGTTCTTTATTCAGTTTTGTACAGTTTATTGACTGTTTCTTTATTTAGTTTTGTACAGTTTATTGACTGATTCTTTATTTAATTTTGTACAGTTTATTGACAGGTTCTTTATTGAGTTTTATACAGTTTATTGACTGGTTCTTTATTGAGTTTTCTACAGTTTATTGACTGGTTCTTTCTTGAGTTTTGTACAGTTTATTGACTGTTTCTTTATTTAGTTTTGTACAGTTTATTGACTGGTTCTTTATTGAGTTTTGTACGGTTTATTGACTGGTTCTTTAGTGAGTTTTGTACAATTTATTGCCTGTTTCTTTATTTAGTTTGTGAACAATTTATTGACTGGTTGTTTATTTAGTTTTGTACAGTTTATTTCCTGTTTCTTTATTTAGTTTGTGTACAATTTATTGACTGGTTGTTTATTTAGTTTTGTACAGTTTATTGACTGTTTGTTTATTTAGTTTTGTTCAGATTATTGACTGTTTCCTTATTTAGTTTTGTAAAGTTTATTGACTGGTTCTTTATTGAGATCTGTACAGTTTATTGACTGGTTCTTTATTGAGTTTGTGTACAATTTATTGACTTGTTCTTTATTGAATTTTGTACAGTTTACTGACTGGTTCTTTGTTGACTTTTGTAAAGTTTATTGACTGGTTCGTTATTGAGTTTTGTATAGTTTATTGACTGGTTCTTTATTTAGTTTTGTACAGTTTATTGACTGGTTCTTTATTGAGTTTGAGTACAATTTATTGACTGGTTGTTTATTGAGTTCTGTACAGTTTATTGACTTGTTCTTTATTCAGTTTTGTACAGTTTATTGACTGGTTCTTTATTGAGTTTTGTACACTTTATTGACTGGTTCTTTATTTAGTTTTGTACAGTTTGTTGACTGTTTCTTTATTGAGTTTTGTACAGTTTATTGACTGGTTCTTTATTAAGTTTTGTACAGTTTATTGATTGCTTCTTTATTTAGTTTGTGTACAATGTATTGACTGGTTCTTTATTTAGTTTTGTACAGCTTATTGACGGTTTTTTTATTTAGTTTTGTACAGTTTATTGACTGTTTCTTTGTTTACCTTTGTACAGTTTATCGACTGGTTCTTTATTGAGTTTTGTACAGTTTATTGACTGGTTCTTTATTCAGTTTTGTAGTTTATTGACTGGTTCTTTATTCAGTTTTAAACAGTTTATTGACTGGTTCTTTATTGAGTTTTGTACAGTTTATTGACTGGTTCTTTATTCAGTTTTGTAGTTTATTGACTGGTTCTTTATTCAGTTTTGAACAGTTTATTGACTGGTTCGTTAATGAGTTTTATACAGTTTATTGACTGGTTCTTTTTTGAGTTTTGTACAGTTTATTGACTGGTTCTTTGTTCAGTTTTGTACAGTTTATTGACTGGTTCTTTATTGGATTTGTGTACAGTTTATTGACTGGTTCTTTATTGAGTTTTGTACACTTTATTGACTGGTTCTTTATTCAGTTTTGTACAGTTTATTGACTGGTTCTTTATTGAGTTTGTGTACAATTTATTGACTGGTTCTTTATTCAGTTTTGTACAGTTTATTGACTGTTTCTTTATTTAGTTTTGTACAGTTTATTGACTGATTCTATATTTAATTTTGTACAGTTTATTGACTGGTTCTTTATTGAGTTTTGTACAGTTTATTGACTGGTTCTTTTTTGAGTTTTGTACAGTTTATTGACTGATTCTTTATTTAGTTTTGTACAGTTTATTGACTGGTTCTTTATTGAGTTTTGTACAGTTTATTGACTGGTTCTTTATTGAGTTTTGTACAGTTTATTGACTGGTTCTTTATTGAGTTTTGTACAGTTTATTGACTTGTTCTTTATTCAGTTTTGTACAGTTTATTGACTGGTTCTTTATTTAGTTTTGTACAGTTTATTGACTGGTTCTTTATTCAGTTTTGTACAGTTTATTGACTGGTTCTTTATTTAGTTTTGTACAGTTTATTGACTGTTTCTTTATTTAGTTTTGTACAGTTTATTGACTGCTTCTATATTTAGTTTCGTACAGTTTATTAACTGTTTCTTTATTTAGTTTTGTACAGTTTATTGACTGTTTCTTTATTAGTTTGTGTACAATTTATTGACTGGTTCTTTATTTAGTTTTGTGCAGTTTATTGACTGTTTCTTTATTTAGTTTTGTACAGTTTATTAACTGTTTCTATATTTAGTTTTGTACAGTTTATTGACTGATTCTTTATTAAGTTTTGTACAGTTTATTGATTGCTTCTTTATTTAGTTTGTGTACAATGTATTGACTGGTTCTTTATTTAGTTTTGTACAGCTTATTGACTGTTTCTTTATTTAGTTTTGTACAGTTTATTGACTGTTTCTTTGTTTACTTTTGTACAGTTTATCGACTGGTTCTTTATTGAGTTTTGTGCAGTTTATTGACTGGTTCTTTATTCAGTTTTGTAATGTTTATTGACTGGTTCTTTATTGAGTTTTGTACAGTTTATTGACTGGTTCATTATTCAGTTTTGTACAGTTTATTGACTGGTTCGTTAATGAGTTTTGTACAGTTTATTGACTGGTTCTTTTTTGAGTTTTGTACAGTTTATTGACTGGTTCTTTGTTCAGTTTTGTACAGTTTATTGACTGGTTCTTTATTGGATTTGTGGACAGTTTATTGACTGGTTCTTTATTGAGTTTTGTACAGTTTATTGACTGGTTCTTTATTCAGTTTTGTACAGTTTATTGACTGGTTCTGTATTGAGTTTGTGTACAATTTATTGACTGGTTCTTTCTTCAGTTTTGTACAGTTTATTGACTGTTTCTTTATTTAGTTTTTTTCAGTTTATTGACTGATTCTTTATTTAATTTTGTACAGTTTATTGACAGGTTCTTTATTGAGTTTTATACAGTTTATTGACTGGTTCTTTATTGAGTTTTGTACAGTTTATTGACTGGTTCTTTCTTGAGTTTTGTACAGTTTATTGACTGTTTCTTTATTTAGTTTTGTACAGTTTATTGACTGGTTCTTTATTGAGTTTTGTACGGTTTATTGACTGGTTCTTTATTGAGTTTTGTACAATTTATTGCCTGTTTCTTTATTTAGTTTGTGAACAATTTATTGACTGGTTGTTTATTTAGTTTTGTACAGTTTATTTCCTGTTTCTTTATTTAGTTTGTGTACAATTTATTGACTGGTTGTTTATTTAGTTTTGTACAGTTTATTGACTGTTTGTTTATTTAGTTTTGTTCAGATTATTGACTGTTTCCTTATTTAGTTTTGTAAAGTTTATTGACTGGTTCTTTATTGAGATCTGTACAGTTTATTGACTGGTTCTTTATTGAGTTTGTGTACAATTTATTGACTTGTTCTTTATTGAATTTTGTACAGTTTACTGACTGGTTCTTTGTTGACTTTTGTAAAGTTTATTGACTGGTTCGTTATTGAGTTTTGTATAGTTTATTGACTGGTTCTTTATTTAGTTTTGTACAGTTTATTGACTGGTTCTTTATTGAGTTTGAGTACAATTTATTGACTGGTTGTTTATTGAGTTCTGTACAGTTTATTGACTTGTTCTTTATTCAGTTTTGTACAGTTTATTGACTGGTTCTTTATTGAGTTTTGTACACTTTATTGACTGGTTCTTTATTTAGTTTTGTACAGTTTGTTGACTGTTTCTTTATTGAGTTTTGTACAGTTTATTGACTGGTTCTTTATTAAGTTTTGTACAGTTTATTGATTGCTTCTTTATTTAGTTTGTGTACAATGTATTGACTGGTTCTTTATTTAGTTTTGTACAGCTTATTGACGGTTTTTTTATTTAGTTTTGTACAGTTTATTGACTGTTTCTTTGTTTACCTTTGTACAGTTTATCGACTGGTTCTTTATTGAGTTTTGAGCAGTTTATTGACTGGTTCTTTATTCAGTTTTGTAGTTTATTGACTGGTTCTTTATTCAGTTTTGAACAGTTTATTGACTGGTTCGTTAATGAGTTTTATACAGTTTATTGACTGGTTCTTTTTTGAGTTTTGTACAGTTTATTGACTGGTTCTTTGTTCAGTTTTGTACAGTTTATTGACTGGTTCTTTATTGGATTTGTGTACAGTTTATTGACTGGTTCTTTATTGAGTTTTGTACACTTTATTGACTGGTTCTTTATTCAGTTTTGTACAGTTTATTGACTGGTTCTTTATTGAGTTTGTGTACAATTTATTGACTGGTTCTTTATTCAGTTTTGTACAGTTTATTGACTGTTTCTTTATTTAGTTTTGTACATTTTATTGACTGATTCTATATTTAATTTTGTACAGTTTATTGACTGGTTCTTTATTGAGTTTTGTACAGTTTATTGACTGGTTCTTTTTTGAGTTTTGTACAGTTTATTGACTGATTCTTTATTTAGTTTTTTACAGTTTATTGACTGGTTCTTTATTGAGTTTTGTACAGTTTATTGACTGGTTCTTTATTGAGTTTTGCACAGTTTATTGACTGGTTCTTTATTGAGTTTTGTACAGTTTATTGACTAATTCTTTATTGAGTTTTGTACAGTTTTTTGACTGGTTCTTTATTCAGTTTTGTACAGTTTATTGACTGGTTCTTCATTGAGTTTTGTACAGTTTATTGACTGTTTCTTTATTGAGTTTTGTACAGTTTATTGACTGGTTCTTTATTCAGTTTTGTACAGTTTATTGACTGGTTCTTTATTTAGTTTTGTACAGTATTTTGACTGGTTCTTTATTCAGTTTTGTACAGTTTATTGACTGGTTCTTTATTTAGTTTTGTACAGTTTATTGACTGTTTCTTTATTTAGTTTTGTACAGTTTATTGACTGCTTCTATATTTAGTTTCGTACAGTTTATTAACTGTTTCTTTATTTAGTTTTGTACAGTTTATTGACTGTTTCTTTATTAGTTTGTGTACAATTTATTGACTGGTTCTTTATTTAGTTTTGTGCAGTTTATTGACTGTTTCTTTATTTAGTTTTGTACAGTTTATTAACTGTTTCTATATTTAGTTTTGTACAGTTTATTGACTGATTCTTTATTAAGTTTTGTACAGTTTATTGATTGCTTCTTTATTTAGTTTGTGTACAATGTATTGACTGGTTCTTTATTTAGTTTTGTACAGCTTATTGACTGTTTCTTTATTTAGTTTTGTACAGTTTATTGACTGTTTCTTTGTTTACTTTTGTACAGTTTATCGACTGGTTCTTTATTGAGTTTTGTGCAGTTTATTGACTGGTTCTTTATTCAGTTTTGTAATGTTTATTGACTGGTTCTTTATTGAGTTTTGTACAGTTTATTGACTGGTTCATTATTCAGTTTTGTACAGTTTATTGACTGGTTCGTTAATGAGTTTTGTACAGTTTATTGACTGGTTCTTTTTTGAGTTTTGTACAGTTTATTGACTGGTTCTTTGTTCAGTTTTGTACAGTTTATTGACTGGTTCTTTATTGGATTTGTGGACAGTTTATTGACTGGTTCTTTATTGAGTTTTGTACAGTTTATTGACTGGTTCTTTATTCAGTTTTGTACAGTTTATTGACTGGTTCTTTATTGAGTTTGTGTACAATTTATTGACTGGTTCTTTATTCAGTTTTGTACAGTTTATTGACTGTTTCTTTATTTAGTTTTGTACAGTTTATTGACTGATTCTTTATTTAATTTTGTACAGTTTATTGACAGGTTCTTTATTGAGTTTTATACAGTTTATTGACTGGTTCTTTATTGAGTTTTGTACAGTTTATTGACTGGTTCTTTCTTGAGTTTTGTACAGTTTATTGACTGTTTCTTTATTTAGTTTTGTACAGTTTATTGACTGGTTCTTTATTGAGTTTTGTACGGTTTATTGACTGGTTCTTTAGTGAGTTTTGTACAATTTATTGCCTGTTTCTTTATTTAGTTTGTGAACAATTTATTGACTGGTTGTTTATTTAGTTTTGTACAGTTTATTTCCTGTTTCTTTATTTAGTTTGTGTACAATTTATTGACTGGTTGTTTATTTAGTTTTGTACAGTTTATTGACTGGTTGTTTATTTAGTTTTGTTCAGATTATTGACTGTTTGTTTATTTAGTTTTGTTCAGATTATTGACTGTTTCCTTATTGAGTTTTGTACAGTTTATTGACTGGTTCTTTATTGAGTTTTGTACTGTTTATTGACTAATTCTTTACTGAGTTTTGTACAGTTTTTTGACTGGTTCTTTATTCAGTTTTGTACAGTTTATTGACTGTTTCTTTATTGAGTTTTGTACAGTTTATTGACTGGTTCTTTATTCAGTTTTGTACAGTTTATTGACTGGTTCTTTATTGGGTTTTGTACAGTTTATTGACTGTTTCTTTATTGAGTTTTGTACAGTTTATTGACTGGTTCTTTATTCAGTTTTGTACAGTTTATTGACTGGTTCTTTATTTAGTTTTGTACAGTTTATTGACTGTTTCTTTATTTAGTTTTGTACAGTTTATTGACTGCTTCTATATTTAGTTTCGTACAGTTTATTAACTGTTTCTTTATTTAGTTTTGTACAGTTTATTGACTGCTTCTATATTTAGTTTCGTACAGTTTATTAACTGTTTCTTTATTTAGTTTTGTACAGTTTATTGACTGTTTCTTTATTAGTTTGTGTACAATTTATTGACTGGTTCTTTATTTAGTTTTGTGCAGTTTATTGACTGTTTCTTTATTTAGTTTTGTACAGTTTATTAACTGTTTCTATATTTAGTTTTGTACAGTTTTTTGACTGATTCTTTATTAAGTTTTGTACAGTTTATTGATTGCTTCTTTATTTAGTTTGTGTACAATGTATTGACTGGTTCTTTATTTAGTTTTGTACAGCTTATTGACTGTTTCTTTATTTAGTTTTGTACAGTTTATTGACTGTTTCTTTGTTTACTTTTGTACAGTTTATCGACTGGTTCTTTATTGAGTTTTGTGCAGTTTATTGACTGGTTCTTTATTCAGTTTTGTAATGTTTATTGACTGGTTCTTTATTGAGTTTTGTACAGTTTATTGACTGGTTCATTATTCAGTTTTGTACAGTTTATTGACTGGTTCGTTAATGAGTTTTGTACAGTTTATTGACTGGTTCTTTTTTGAGTTTTGTACAGTTTATTGACTGGTTCTTTGTTCAGTTTTGTACAGTTTATTGACTGGTTCTTTATTGGATTTGTGGACAGTTTATTGACTGGTTCTTTATTGAGTTTTGTACAGTTTATTGACTGGTTCTTTATTCAGTTTTGTACAGTTTATTGACTGGTTCTTTATTGAGTTTGTGTACAATTTATTGACTGGTTCTTTATTCAGTTTTGTACAGTTTATTGACTGTTTCTTTATTTAGTTTTGTACAGTTTATTGACTGATTCTTTATTTAATTTTGTACAGTTTATTGACAGGTTCTTTATTGAGTTTTATACAGTTTATTGACTGGTTCTTTATTGAGTTTTGTACAGTTTATTGACTGGTTCTTTCTTGAGTTTTGTACAGTTTATTGACTGTTTCTTTATTTAGTTTTGTACAGTTTATTGACTGGTTCTTTATTGAGTTTTGTACGGTTTATTGACTGGTTCTTTATTGAGTTTTGTACAATTTATTGCCTGTTTCTTTATTTAGTTTGTGAACAATTTATTGACTGGTTGTTTATTTAGTTTTGTACAGTTTATTTCCTGTTTCTTTATTTAGTTTGTGTACAATTTATTGACTGGTTGTTTATTTAGTTTTGTACAGTTTATTGACTGTTTGTTTATTTAGTTTTGTTCAGATTATTGACTGTTTCCTTATTTAGTTTTGTAAAGTTTATTGACTGGTTCTTTATTGAGATCTGTACAGTTTATTGACTGGTTCTTTATTGAGTTTGTGTACAATTTATTGACTTGTTCTTTATTGAATTTTGTACAGTTTACTGACTGGTTCTTTGTTGACTTTTGTAAAGTTTATTGACTGGTTCGTTATTGAGTTTTGTATAGTTTATTGACTGGTTCTTTATTTAGTTTTGTACAGTTTATTGACTGGTTCTTTATTGAGTTTGAGTACAATTTATTGACTGGTTGTTTATTGAGTTCTGTACAGTTTATTGACTTGTTCTTTATTCAGTTTTGTACAGTTTATTGACTGGTTCTTTATTGAGTTTTGTACACTTTATTGACTGGTTCTTTATTTAGTTTTGTACAGTTTGTTGACTGTTTCTTTATTGAGTTTTGTACAGTTTATTGACTGGTTCTTTATTAAGTTTTGTACAGTTTATTGATTGCTTCTTTATTTAGTTTGTGTACAATGTATTGACTGGTTCTTTATTTAGTTTTGTACAGCTTATTGACGGTTTTTTTATTTAGTTTTGTACAGTTTATTGACTGTTTCTTTGTTTACCTTTGTACAGTTTATCGACTGGTTCTTTATTGAGTTTTGAGCAGTTTATTGACTGGTTCTTTATTCAGTTTTGTAGTTTATTGACTGGTTCTTTATTCAGTTTTGAACAGTTTATTGACTGGTTCGTTAATGAGTTTTATACAGTTTATTGACTGGTTCTTTTTTGAGTTTTGTACAGTTTATTGACTGGTTCTTTGTTCAGTTTTGTACAGTTTATTGACTGGTTCTTTATTGGATTTGTGTACAGTTTATTGACTGGTTCTTTATTGAGTTTTGTACACTTTATTGACTGGTTCTTTATTCAGTTTTGTACAGTTTATTGACTGGTTCTTTACTGAGTTTGTGCACAATTTATTGACTGGTTCTTTATTCAGTTTTGTACAGTTTATTGACTGTTTCTTTATTTAGTTTTGTACATTTTATTGACTGATTCTATATTTAATTTTGTACAGTTTATTGACTGGTTCTTTATTGAGTTTTGTACAGTTTATTGACTGGTTCTTTTTTGAGTTTTGTACAGTTTATTGACTGATTCTTTATTTAGTTTTTTACAGTTTATTGACTGGTTCTTTATTGAGTTTTGTACAGTTTATTGACTGGTTCTTTATTGAGTTTTGCACAGTTTATTGACTGGTTCTTTATTGAGTTTTGTACAGTTTATTGACTAATTCTTTATTGAGTTTTGTACAGTTTTTTGACTGGTTCTTTATTCAGTTTTGTACAGTTTATTGACTGGTTCTTCATTGAGTTTTGTACAGTTTATTGACTGGTTCTTTATTGAGTTTTGCACAGTTTATTGACTGGTTCTTTATTGAGTTTTGTACAGTTTATTGACTAATTCTTTATTGAGTTTTGTACAGTTTTTTGACTGGTTCTTTATTCAGTTTTGTACAGTTTATTGACTGTTTCTTTATTTAGTTTTGTACAGTTTATTGACTGGTTCTTTATTGAGTTTTGTACGGTTTATTGACTGGTTCTTTAGTGAGTTTTGTACAATTTATTGCCTGTTTCTTTATTTAGTTTGTGAACAATTTATTGACTGGTTGTTTATTTAGTTTTGTACAGTTTATTTCCTGTTTCTTTATTTAGTTTGTGTACAATTTATTGACTGGTTGTTTATTTAGTTTTGTACAGTTTATTGACTGTTTGTTTATTTAGTTTTGTTCAGATTATTGACTGTTTCCTTATTTAGTTTTGTAAAGTTTATTGACTGGTTCTTTATTGAGATCTGTACAGTTTATTGACTGGTTCTTTATTGAGTTTGTGTACAATTTATTGACTTGTTCTTTATTGAATTTTGTACAGTTTACTGACTGGTTCTTTGTTGACTTTTGTAAAGTTTATTGACTGGTTCGTTATTGAGTTTTGTATAGTTTATTGACTGGTTCTTTATTTAGTTTTGTACAGTTTATTGACTGGTTCTTTATTGAGTTTGAGTACAATTTATTGACTGGTTGTTTATTGAGTTCTGTACAGTTTATTGACTTGTTCTTTATTCAGTTTTGTACAGTTTATTGACTGGTTCTTTATTGAGTTTTGTACACTTTATTGACTGGTTCTTTATTTAGTTTTGTACAGTTTGTTGACTGTTTCTTTATTGAGTTTTGTACAGTTTATTGACTGGTTCTTTATTAAGTTTTGTACAGTTTATTGATTGCTTCTTTATTTAGTTTGTGTACAATGTATTGACTGGTTCTTTATTTAGTTTTGTACAGCTTATTGACGGTTTTTTTATTTAGTTTTGTACAGTTTATTGACTGTTTCTTTGTTTACCTTTGTACAGTTTATCGACTGGTTCTTTATTGAGTTTTGAGCAGTTTATTGACTGGTTCTTTATTCAGTTTTGTAGTTTATTGACTGGTTCTTTATTCAGTTTTGAACAGTTTATTGACTGGTTCGTTAATGAGTTTTATACAGTTTATTGACTGGTTCTTTTTTGAGTTTTGTACAGTTTATTGACTGGTTCTTTGTTCAGTTTTGTACAGTTTATTGACTGGTTCTTTATTGGATTTGTGTACAGTTTATTGACTGGTTCTTTATTGAGTTTTGTACACTTTATTGACTGGTTCTTTATTCAGTTTTGTACAGTTTATTGACTGGTTCTTTACTGAGTTTGTGCACAATTTATTGACTGGTTCTTTATTCAGTTTTGTACAGTTTATTGACTGTTTCTTTATTTAGTTTTGTACAGTTTATTGACTGATTCTTTATTTAATTTTGTACAGTTTATTGACTGGTTCTTTATTGAGTTTTGTACAGTTTATTGACTGGTTCTTTTTTGAGTTTTGTACAGTTTATTGACTGATTCTTTATTTAGTTTTTTACAGTTTATTGACTGGTTCTTTATTGAGTTTTGTACAGTTTATTGACTGGTTCTTTATTGAGTTTTGCACAGTTTATTGACTGGTTCTTTATTGAGTTTTGTACAGTTTATTGACTAATTCTTTATTGAGTTTTGTACAGTTTTTTGACTGGTTCTTTATTCAGTTTTGTACAGTTTATTGACTGGTTCTTCATTGAGTTTTGTACAGTTTATTGACTGTTTCTTTATTGAGTTTTGTACAGTTTATTGACTTGTTCTTTATTCAGTTTTGTACAGTTTATTGACTGGTTCTTTATTTAGTTTTGTACAGTTTATTGACTGGTTCTTTATTCAGTTTTGTACAGTTTATTGACTGGTTCTTTATTTAGTTTTGTACAGTTTATTGACTGTTTCTTTATTTAGTTTTGTACAGTTTATTGACTGCTTCTATATTTAGTTTCGTACAGTTTATTAACTGTTTCTTTATTTAGTTTTGTACAGTTTATTGACTGTTTCTTTATTAGTTTGTGTACAATTTATTGACTGGTTCTTTATTTAGTTTTGTGCAGTTTATTGACTGTTTCTTTATTTAGTTTTGTACAGTTTATTAACTGTTTCTATATTTAGTTTTGTACAGTTTATTGACTGATTCTTTATTAAGTTTTGTACAGTTTATTGATTGCTTCTTTATTTAGTTTGTGTACAATGTATTGACTGGTTCTTTATTTAGTTTTGTACAGCTTATTGACTGTTTCTTTATTTAGTTTTGTACAGTTTATTGACTGTTTCTTTGTTTACTTTTGTACAGTTTATCGACTGGTTCTTTATTGAGTTTTGTGCAGTTTATTGACTGGTTCTTTATTCAGTTTTGTAATGTTTATTGACTGGTTCTTTATTGAGTTTTGTACAGTTTATTGACTGGTTCATTATTCAGTTTTGTACAGTTTATTGACTGGTTCGTTAATGAGTTTTGTACAGTTTATTGACTGGTTCTTTTTTGAGTTTTGTACAGTTTATTGACTGGTTCTTTGTTCAGTTTTGTACAGTTTATTGACTGGTTCTTTATTGGATTTGTGGACAGTTTATTGACTGGTTCTTTATTGAGTTTTGTACAGTTTATTGACTGGTTCTTTATTCAGTTTTGTACAGTTTATTGACTGGTTCTTTATTGAGTTTGTGTACAATTTATTGACTGGTTCTTTATTCAGTTTTGTACAGTTTATTGACTGTTTCTTTATTTAGTTTTGTACAGTTTATTGACTGATTCTTTATTTAATTTTGTACAGTTTATTGACAGGTTCTTTATTGAGTTTTATACAGTTTATTGACTGGTTCTTTATTGAGTTTTGTACAGTTTATTGACTGGTTCTTTCTTGAGTTTTGTACAGTTTATTGACTGTTTCTTTATTTAGTTTTGTACAGTTTATTGACTGGTTCTTTATTGAGTTTTGTACGGTTTATTGACTGGTTCTTTAGTGAGTTTTGTACAATTTATTGCCTGTTTCTTTATTTAGTTTGTGAACAATTTATTGACTGGTTGTTTATTTAGTTTTGTACAGTTTATTTCCTGTTTCTTTATTTAGTTTGTGTACAATTTATTGACTGGTTGTTTATTTAGTTTTGTACAGTTTATTGACTGTTTGTTTATTTAGTTTTGTTCAGATTATTGACTGTTTGTTTATTTAGTTTTGTTCAGATTATTGACTGTTTCCTTATTGAGTTTTGTACAGTTTATTGACTGGTTCTTTATTGAGTTTTGTACTGTTTATTGACTAATTCTTTACTGAGTTTTGTACAGTTTTTTGACTGGTTCTTTATTCAGTTTTGTACAGTTTATTGACTGGTTCTTTATTCAGTTTTGTACAGTTTATTGACTGGTTCTTTATTCAGTTTTGTACAGTTTATTGACTGGTTCTTTATTGGGTTTTGTACAGTTTATTGACTGTTTCTTTATTGAGTTTTGTACAGTTTATTGACTGGTTCTTTATTCAGTTTTGTACAGTTTATTGACTGGTTCTTTATTTAGTTTTGTACAGTTTATTGACTGTTTCTTTATTTAGTTTTGTACAGTTTATTGACTGCTTCTATATTTAGTTTCGTACAGTTTATTAACTGTTTCTTTATTTAGTTTTGTACAGTTTATTGACTGCTTCTATATTTAGTTTCGTACAGTTTATTAACTGTTTCTTTATTTAGTTTTGTACAGTTTATTGACTGTTTCTTTATTAGTTTGTGTACAATTTATTGACTGGTTCTTTATTTAGTTTTGTGCAGTTTATTGACTGTTTCTTTATTTAGTTTTGTACAGTTTATTAACTGTTTCTATATTTAGTTTTGTACAGTTTATTGACTGATTCTTTATTAAGTTTTGTACAGTTTATTGATTGCTTCTTTATTTAGTTTGTGTACAATGTATTGACTGGTTCTTTATTTAGTTTTGTACAGCTTATTGACTGTTTCTTTATTTAGTTTTGTACAGTTTATTGACTGTTTCTTTGTTTACTTTTGTACAGTTTATCGACTGGTTCTTTATTGAGTTTTGTGCAGTTTATTGACTGGTTCTTTATTCAGTTTTGTAATGTTTATTGACTGGTTCTTTATTGAGTTTTGTACAGTTTATTGACTGGTTCATTATTCAGTTTTGTACCGTTTATTGACTGGTTCGTTAATGAGTTTTGTACAGTTTATTGACTGGTTCTTTTTTGAGTTTTGTACAGTTTATTGACTGGTTCTTTGTTCAGTTTTGTACAGTTTATTGACTGGTTCTTTATTGGATTTGTGGACAGTTTATTGACTGGTTCTTTATTGAGTTTTGTACAGTTTATTGACTGGTTCTTTATTCAGTTTTGTACAGTTTATTGACTGGTTCTTTATTGAGTTTGTGTACAATTTATTGACTGGTTCTTTATTCAGTTTTGTACAGTTTATTGACTGTTTCTTTATTTAGTTTTGTACAGTTTATTGACTGATTCTTTATTTAATTTTGTACAGTTTATTGACAGGTTCTTTATTGAGTTTTATACAGTTTATTGACTGGTTCTTTATTGAGTTTTGTACAGTTTATTGACTGGTTCTTTCTTGAGTTTTGTACAGTTTATTGACTGTTTCTTTATTTAGTTTTGTACAGTTTATTGACTGGTTCTTTATTGAGTTTTGTACGGTTTATTGAATGGTTCTTTATTGAGTTTTGTACAATTTATTGCCTGTTTCTTTATTTAGTTTGTGAACAATTTATTGACTGGTTGTTTATTTAGTTTTGTACAGTTTATTTCCTGTTTCTTTATTTAGTTTGTGTACAATTTATTGACTGGTTGTTTATTTAGTTTTGTACAGTTTATTGACTGTTTGTTTATTTAGTTTTGTTCAGATTATTGACTTTTTCCTTATTTAGTTTTGTAAAGTTTATTGACTGGTTCTTTATTGAGATTTGTACAGTTTATTGACTGGCTCTTTATTGAGTTTGTGTACAATTTATTGACTTGTTCTTTATTGAATTTTGTACAGTTTACTGACTGGTTCTTTGTTGACTTTTGTAAAGTTTATTGACTGGTTCGTTATTGAGTTTTGTATAGTTTATTGACTGGTTCTTTATTTAGTTTTGTACAGTTTATTGACTGGTTCTTTATTGAGTTTGAGCACAATTTATTGACTGGTTGTTTATTGAGTTCTGTACAGTTTATTGACTTGTTCTTTATTCAGTTTTGTACAGTTTATTGACTGATTCTTTATTGAGTTTTGTACACTTTATTGACTGGTTCTTTATTTAGTTTTGTACAGTTTGTTGACTGTTTCTTTATTGAGTTTTGTACAGTTTATTGACTGGTTCTTTATTAAGTTTTGTACAGTTTATTGATTGCTTCTTTATTTAGTTTGTGTACAATGTATTGACTGGTTCTTTATTTAGTTTTGTACAGCTTATTGACGGTTTTTTTATTTAGTTTTGTACAGTTTATTGACTGTTTCTTTGTTTACCTTTGTACAGTTTATCGACTGGTTCTTTATTGAGTTTTGTACAGTTTATTGACTGGTTCTTTATTCAGTTTTGTAATGTTGCTTGACTGGTTCTTTATTGAGTTTTGTACAGTTTATTGACTGGTTCTTTATTCAGTTTTGTACAGTTTATTTACTGGTTCGTTAATGAGTTTTATACAGTTTATTGACTGGTTCTTTTTTGAGTTTTGTACAGTTTATTGACTGGTTCTTTGTTCAGTTTTGTACAGTTTATTGACTGGTTCTTTATTGGATTTGTGTACAGTTTATTGACTCGTTCTTTATTCAGTTTTGTACAGTTTATTGACTGTTTCTTTATTTAGTTTTGTACAGTTTATTGACTGATTCTTTATTTAATTTTGTACAGTTTATTGACTGGTTCTTTATTGAGTTTTGTACAGTTTATTGACTGGTTCTTTTTTGAGTTTTGTACAGTTTATTGACTGATTCTTTATTGAGTTTTGTACAGTTTATTGACTGGTTCTTTATTGAGTTTTGTACAGTTTATTGACTGGTTCTTTATTGAGTTTTGTACAGTTTATTGACTGGTTCTTTATTGAGTTTTGTACAGTTTATTGACTAATTCTTTATTGAGTTTTGTACAGTTTTTTGACTGGTTCTTTATTCAGTTTTGTACAGTTTATTGACTGGTTCTTTATTGAGTTTTGTACAGTTTATTTACTGTTTCTTTATTGAGTTTTGTACAGTTTATTGACTTGTTCTTTATTCAGTTTTGTACATTTTATTGACTGGTTCTTTATTGAGTTTTGTACAGTTTATTGACTGTTTCTTTATTTAGTTTTGTACAGTTTATTGACTGATTCTTTATTGAGTTTTGTACAGTTTTTTGACTGGTTCTTTATTTAGTTTTGTACAGTTTATTGACTGCTTCTACATTTAGTTTCGTACAGTTTATTAACTCTTTCTTTATTGAATTTTGTACAGTTTACTGACTGGTTCTTTGTTGACTTTTGTAAAGTTTATTGACTGGTTCGTTATTGAGTTTTGTATAGTTTATTGACTGGTTCTTTATTTAGTTTTGTACAGTTTATTGACTGGTTCTTTATTGAGTTTGAGCACAATCGATTGACTGGTTGTTTATTGAGTTCTGTACAGTTTATTGACTTGTTCTTTATTCAGTTTTGTACAGTTTATTGACTGATTCTTTATTGAGTTTTGTACACTTTATTGACTGGTTCTTTATTTAGTTTTGTACAGTTTGTTGACTGTTTCTTTATTGAGTTTTGTACAGTTTATTGACTGGTTCTTTATTAAGTTTTGTACAGTTTATTGATTGCTTCTTTATTTAGTTTGTGTACAATGTATTGACTGGTTCTTTATTTAGTTTTGTACAGCTTATTGACGGTTTTTTTATTTAGTTTTGTACAGTTTATTGACTGTTTCTTTGTTTACCTTTGTACAGTTTATCGAATGGTTCTTTATTGAGTTTTGTACAGTTTATTGACTGGTTCTTTATTCAGTTTTGTAATGTTGCTTGACTGGTTCTTTATTGAGTTTTGTACAGTTTATTGACTGGTTCTTTATTCAGTTTTGAACAGTTTATTTACTGGTTCGTTAATGAGTTTTATACAGTTTATTGACTGGTTCTTTTTTGAGTTTTGTACAGTTTATTGACTGGTTCTTTGTTCAGTTTTGTACAGTTTATTGACTGGTTCTTTATTGGATTTGTGTACAGTTTATTGACTGGTTCTTTATTGAGTTTTGTACACTTTATTGACTGGTTCTTTATTCAGTTTTGTACAGTTTATTGACTGGTTCTTTATTGAGTTTGTGTACAATTTATTGACTCGTTCTTTATTCAGTTTTGTACAGTTTATTGACTGTTTCTTTATTTAGTTTTGGACAGTTTATTGACTGATTCTTTATTTAATTTTGTACAGTTTATTGACTGGTTCTTTATTGAGTTTTGTACAGTTTATTGACTGGTTCTTTTTTGAGTTTTGTACAGTTTATTGACTGATTCTTTATTTAGTTTTGTACAGTTTATTGACTGGTTCTTTATTGAGTTTTGTACAGTTTATTGACTGGTTCTTTATTGAGTTTTGTACAGTTTATTGACTGGTTCTTTATTGAGTTTTGTACAGTTTATTGACTAATTCTTTATTGAGTTTTGTACAGTTTTTTGACTGGTTCTTTATTCAGTTTTGTACAGTTTATTGACTGGTTCTTTATTGAGTTTTGTACAGTTTATTGACTGTTTCTTTATTGAGTTTTGTACAGTTTATTGACTTGTTCTTTATTCAGTTTTGTACAGTTTATTGACTGGTTCTTTATTTAGTTTTGTACAGTTTATTGACTGTTTCTTAATTTAGTTTTGTACAGTTTATTGACTGATTCTTTATTGAGTTTTGTACAGTTTTTTGACTGGTTCTTTATTTAGTTTTGTACAGTTTATTGACTGCTTCTACATTTAGTTTCGTACAGTTTATTAACTCTTTCTTTATTTAGTTTTGTACAGTTTATTGACTGTTTCTTTATTTAGTTTGTGTACAATTTATTGACTGGTTCTTTATTTAGTTTTGTGCAGTTTATTGACTGTTTCTTTATTTAGTTTTGTACAGTTTATTAACTGTTTCTATATTTAGTTTTGTACAGTTTATTGACTGATTCTTTATTAAGTTTTGTACAGTTTATTGATTGCTTCTTCATTTAGTTTGTGTACAATGTATTGACTGGTTCTTTATTTAGTTTTGTACAGCTTATTGACTGTTTCTTTATTTAGTTTTGTAAAGTTTATTGACTGTTTCTTTGTTTACTTTTGAACAGTTTATCGACTGGTTCTTTATTGAGTTTTGTACAGTTTATTGACTGGTTCTTTATTGAGTTTTGTACAGTTTATCGACTGGTTCTTTATTGAGTTTTGTACAGTTTGTTGACTGGTTCTTTATTGAGTTTTGTACAGTTTATTGACTGGTTCTTTATTCAGTTTTGTAATGTTTATTGACTGGTTCTTTATTGAGTTTTGTACAGTTTATTGACTGGTTCATTATTCAGTTTTGTACAGTTTATTGACTGGTTCGTTAATGAGTTTTGTACAGTTTATTGACTGGTTCTTTTTTGAGTTTTGTACAGTTTATTGACTGGTTCTTTGTTCAGTGTTGTACAGTTTATTGACTGGTTCTTTATTGGATTTGTGTACAGTTTATTGACTGGTTCTTTATTGAGTTTTGTACAGTTTATTGACTGGTTCTTTAGTCAGTTTTGTACAGTTTATTGACTGGTTCTTTATTGAGTTTGTGTACAATTTATTGACTGGTTGTTTATTCAGTTTTGTACAGTGTATTGACTGTTTCTTTATTTAGTTTTGTACAGTTTATTGACTGATTCTTTATTTAATTTTGTACAGTTTATTGACTGGTTCTTTATTGAGTTTTGTACAGTTTATTGACTGGTTCTTTATTGAGTTTTGTACAGTTTATTGACTGATTCTTTATTCAGTTTTGTACAGTTTATTGACTGGTTCTTTCTTGAGTTTTGTACAGTTTATTGACTGTTTCTTTATTTAGTTTTGTACAGTTTATTGACTGGTTCTTTATTGAGTTTTGAACAGTTTATTGACTGGTTCTTTATTGAGTTTTGTACAATTTATTGCCTGTTTCTTTATTTAGTTTGTCTACAATTTATTGACTGGTTGTTTATTTAGTTTTGTACAGTTTATTTCCTGTTTCTTTATTTAGTTTGTGTACAATTTATTGACTGGTTGTTTATTTAGTTTTGTACAGTTTATTGACTGTTTGTTTATTTAGTTTTGTTCAGATTATTGACTGTTTCCTTATTTAGTTTTGTAAAGTTTATTGACTGGTTCTTTATTGAGATTTGTACAGTTTATTGACTGGTTCTTTATTGAGTTTGTGTACAATTTATTGACTTGTTCTTTATTGAATTTTGTACAGTTTACTGACTGGTTCTTTATTGACTTTTGTGCAGTTTATTGACTGGTTCGTTATTGAGTTTTGTATAGTTTATTGACTGGTTCTTTATTTAGTTTTGTACAGTTTATTGACTGGTTCTTTATTGAGTTTGAGTACAATTTATTGACTGGTTGTTTATTGAGTTCTGTACAGTTTATTGACTTGTTCTTTATTCAGTTTTGTACAGTTTATTGACTGGTTCTTTATTGAATTTTGTACAGTTTATTGACTGGTTCTTTATTTAGTTTTGTACAGTTTATTGACTGGTTCTTTATTGAGTTTTGTACAGTTTATTGACTGGTTCTTTATTGAGTTTTGTACAGTTTATTGACTGTTTCTTTATTGAGTTTTGTATAGTTTATTGACTGATTCTTTCTCGAGTTTTTGTACAGTTTTTTGACTGTTTCTTTATTGAGATTTGTACAGTTTTTTGACTGGTTCTTTATTGAGTTTTGTACAGTTTATTGACTAATTCTTTATTGAGTTTTGTAGAGTTTTTTGACTGGTTCTTTATTTAGTTTTGTACAGTTTATTGACTGTTTCTTTATTTAGTTTGTGTACAATTTATTGACTGGTTCTTTATTTAGTTTTGTGCAGTTTATTGACTGCTTCTTTATTTAGTCAAAAAACTGTACAAATCTCAATAAAGAAACAGTCAAAAAACTGTACAAAAACTCGAGAAAGAATCAGTCAATAAACTATACAAAACTCAATAAAGAAACAGTCAATAAACTGTACAAAACTCAATAAAGAACCAGTCAATAAACTGTACAAAACTCAATAAAGAAACAGTCAATAAACTGTACAAAACTAAATAAAGAACCAGTCAATAAACTGTACAAAATTCAATAAAGAACCAGTCAATAAACTGTACAAAACTGAATAAAGAACAAGTCAATAAACTGTACAGAACTCAATAAACAACCAGTCAATAAATTGTACTCAAACTCAATAAAGAACCAGTCAATAAACTGTACAAAACTAAATAAAGAACCAGTCAATAAACTATACAAAACTCAATAACGAACCAGTCAATAAACTGCACAAAAGTCAATAAAGAACCAGTCAGTAAACTGTACAAAATTCAATAAAGAACAAGTCAATAAATTGTACACAAACTCAATAAAGAACCAGTCAATAAACTGTACAAATCTCAATAAAGAACCAGTCAATAAACTTTACAAAACTAAATAAGGAAACAGTCAATAATCTGAACAAAACTAAATAAACAAACAGTCAATAAACTGTACAAAACTAAATAAACAACCAGTCAATAAATTGTACACAAACTAAATAAAGAAACAGGAAATAAACTGTACAAAACTAAATAAACAACCAGTCAATAAATTGTACACAAACTAAATAAAGAAACAGGCAATAAATTGTACAAAACTCAATAAAGAACCAGTCAATAAACTGTTCAAAACTCAATAAAGAACCAGTCAATAAACTGTACAAAACTAAATAAAGAAACAGTCAATAAACTGTACAAAACTCAAGAAAGAACCAGTCAATAAACTGTACAAAACTGAATAAAGAATCAGTCAATAAACTGTACAAAACTCAATAAAGAACCAGTCAATAAACTGTACAAAACTCAATAAAGAACCAGTCAATAAACTGTACAAAATTAAATAAAGAATCAGTCAATAAACTGTACAAAACTAAATAAAGAAACAGTCAATACACTGTACAAAACTGAATAAAGAACCAGTCAATAAATTGTACACAAACTCAATAAAGAACCAGTCAATAAACTGTACAAAACTGAATAAAGAACCAGTCAATAAACTGTACAAAACTCAATAAAGAACCAGTCAATAAACTGTACACAAATCCAATAAAGAACCAGTCAATAAACTGTACAACACTGAACAAAGAACCAGTCAATAAACTGTACAAAACTCAAAAAAGAACCAGTCAATAAACTGTACAAAACTCATTAACGAACCAGTCAATAAACTGTACAAAACTGAATAATGAACCAGTCAATAAACTGTACAAAACTCAATAAAGAACCAGTCAATAAACATTACAAAACTGAATAAAGAACCAGTCAATAAACTGTACAAAACTCAATAAAGAACCAGTCAATAAACTGTACAAAACTCAATAAAGAACCAGTCAATAAACTGTACAAAACTCAATAAAGAACCAGTCAATAAACTGTACAAAACTCAATAAAGAACCAGTCGATAAACTGTTCAAAAGTAAACAAAGAAACAGTCAATAAACTTTACAAAACTAAATAAAGAAACAGTCAATAAGCTGTACAAAACTAAATAAAGAACCAGTCAATACATTGTACACAAACTAAATAAAGAAGCAATCAATAAACTGTACAAAACTTAATAAAGAATCAGTCAATAAACTGTACAAAACTAAATATAGAAACAGTTAATAAACTGTACAAAACTAAATAAAGAAACAGTCAATAAACTGCACAAAACAAAATAAAGAACCAGTCAATAAATTGTACACAAACTAAATAAAGAAACAGGCAATAAACTGTACAAAACTAAATAAAGAAAGAGTTAATAAACTGTACGAAACTAAATGTAGAAGCAGTCAATAAACTGTACAAAACTAAATAAAGAACCAGTCAAAAAACTGTACAAAACTCAATAAAGAATCAGTCAATAAACTGTACAAAACTAAATAAAGAAACAGTCAATAAACTGTACAAAACTAAATAAAGAACCAGTCAATAAACTGTACAAAACTGAATAAAGAACAAGTCAATAAACTGTACAAAACTCAATAAAGAAACAGTCAATAAACTGTACAAAACTCAATAAAGAACCAGTCAATAAACTGTACAAAACTGAATAAAGAACCAGTCAAAAAACTGTACAAAACTCAATAAAGAATTAGTCAATAAACTGTACAAAACTCAATAAAGAACCAGTCAATAAACTGTACAAAACTCAATAAAGAACCAGTCAATAAACTGTACAAAACTCAATAAAGAACCAGTCAATAAACTGTACAAAACTAAATAAAGAATCAGTCAATAAACTGTACAAAACTCAAAAAAGAACCAGTCAATAAACTGTACAAAACTCAATAAAGAACCAGTCAATAAACTGTACAAAATTAAATAAAGAATCAGTCAATAAACTGTACAAAACTAAATAAAGAAACAGTCAATAAACTGTACAAAACTGAATAAAGAACCAGTCAATAAATTGTACACAAACTCAATAAAGAACCAGTCAATAAACTGTACAAAACTGAATAAAGAACCAGTCAATAAAGTGTACAAAACTCAATAAAGAACCAGTCAATAAACTGTACACAAATCCAATAAAGAACCAGTCAATAAACTGTACAAAACTGAACAAAGAACCAGTCAATAAACTGTACAAAACTCAAAAAAGAACCAGTCAATAAACTGTATAAAACTCATTAACGAACCAGTAAATAAACTGTTCAAAACTGAATAAAGAACCAGTCAATAAACTGTACAAAACTCAATAAAGAACCAGTCAAGCAACATTACAAAACTGAATAAAGAACCAGTCAATAAACTGTACAAAACTCAATAAAGAACCATTCGATAAACTGTACAAAGGTAAACAAAGAAACAGTCAATAAACTGTACACAACTAAATAAAAAAACCGTCAATAAGCTGTACAAAACTAAATAAAGAACCAGTCAATACATTGTACACAAACTAAATAAAGAAGCAATCAATAAACTGTACAAAACTTAATAAAGAACCAGTCAATAAACTGTACAAAACTCAATAAAGAAACAGTCAACAAACTGTACAAAACTAAATAAAGAACCAGTCAATAAAGTGTACAAAACTCAATAAAGAACCAGTCAATAAACTGTACAAAACTGAATAAAGAACAAGTCAATAAACTGTACAGAACTCAATAAACAACCAGTCAATAAATTGTGCTCAAACTCAATAAAGAACCAGTCAATAAACTGTACAAAACTAAATAAAGAACCAGTCAATAAACTATACAAAACTCAATAACGAACCAGTCAATAAACTTTACAAAAGTCAACAAAGAACCAGTCAGTAAACTGTACAAAATTCAATAAAGAACAAGTCAATAAATTGTACACAAACTCAATAAAGAACCAGTCAATAAACTGTACAAATCTCAATAAAGAACCAGTCAATAAACTTTACAAAACTAAATAAGGAAACAGTCAATAATCTGAACAAAACTAAATAAACAAACAGTCAATAAACTGTACAAAACTAAATAAACAACCAGTCAATAAATTGTACACAAACTAAATAAAGAAACAGGAATTAAACTGTACAAAACTAAATAAACAACCAGTCAATAAATTGTTCACAAACTAAATAAAGAAACAGGCAATAAATTGTACAAAACTCAATAAAGAACCATTCAATAAACCGTACAAAACTCAATAAAGAACCAGTCAATAAACTGTACAAAACTAAATAAAGAAACAGTCAATAAACTGTACAAAACTCAAGAAAGAACCAGTCAATAAACTGTACAAAACTCAATAAAGAACCAGTCAATAAACTGTATAAAACTCAATAAAGAACCTGTCAATAAACTGTACAAAATTAAATAAAGAATCAGTCAATAAACTGTACAAAACTAAATAAAGAAACAGTCAATAAACTGTACAAAACTGAATAAAGAACCAGTCAATAAATTGTACACAAACTCAATAAAGAACCAGTCAATAAACTGTACAAAACTGAATAAAGAACCAGTCAATAAACTGTACAAAACTCAATAAAGAACCAGTCAATAAACTGTCCACAAATCCAATAAAGAACCAGTCAATAAACTGTACAAAACTGAACAAAGAACCAGTCAATAAACTGTACAAAACTCAAAAAAGAACCAGTCAATAAACTGTACAAAACTCATTAACGAACCAGTCAATAAACTGTACAAAACTGAATAATGAACCAGTCAATAAACTGTACAAAACTCAATAAAGAACCAGTCAATAAACATTACAAAACTGAATAAAGAACCAGTCAATAAACTGCACAAAACTCAATAAAGAACCAGTCGATAAACTGTACAAAAGTAAACAAAGAAACAGTCAATAAACTGTACAAAACTAAATAAAGAAACAGTCAATGAGCTGTACAAAACTAAATAAAGAACCAGTCAATACATTGTACACAAACTAAATAAAGAAGCAATCAATAAACTGTACAAAACTTAATAAAGAATCAGTCAATAAACTGTACAAAACTAAATATAGAAACAGTTAATAAACTGTACAAAACTAAATAAAGAAACTGTCAATAAACTGCACAAAACTAAATAAAGAACCAGTCAATATATTGTACACAAACTAATAAAGAAACAGTCAATAAACTGTACAAAACTAAATAAAGAAACAGTTAATAAACTGTACGAAACTAAATATAGAAGCAGTCAATAAACTGTACAAAACTAAATAAAGAAACAGTCAATAAACTGTACAAAACTAAATAAAGAACCAGTCAATAAACTGTACAAAACTGAATAAAGAACCAGTCAATAAACTGTACAAAACTCAATAAAGAAACAGTCAATAAACTGTACAAAACCCAATAAAGAACCAGTCAATAAACTGTACAAAACTGAATAAAGAACCAGTCAATAAACTGTACAAAACTCAATAAAGAAACAGTCAATAAACTGTACAAAACTGAATAAAGAACCAGTCAAAAAACTGTACAAAACTCAGTAAAGAATTAGTCAATAAACAGTACAAAACTCAATAAAGAACCAGTCAATAAACTGTACAAAACTCAATAAAGAATCAGTCAATAAACTGTACAAAACTCAATAAAGAACCAGTCAATAAACTGTACAAAAGTAAATAAAGAATCAGTCAATAAACGGTACAAAACTAAATAAAGAAACAGTCAATAAACTGTACAAAACTGAATAAAGAACCAGTCAATAAATTGTACACAAACTAAATAAAGAAACAGTCAATAAACTGTACAAAACAAAATAACAAAACAGTCAATAAACTGTACAAAACTAAATAAAGAACCAGTCAATAAATTGTACACAAACTCAATAAAGAACCAGTCAATAAACTGTACAAAACTGAATAAAGAACCAGTCAATAAACTGTACAAAACTCAATAAAGAACCAGTCAATAAACTGTACACAAATCCAATAAAGAACTAGTCAATAAACTGTACAAAACTGAATAAAGAACCAGTCAATAAACTGTACAAAACTCAAAAAAGAACCCGTCAATAAACTGTACAAAACTCAATAAAGTACCAGTCAATAAACTGTACAAAATTAAATAAAGAATCAGTCAATAAACTGTACAAAACTAAATAAAGAAACAGTCAATAAACTGTACAAAATTAAATAAAGAAGCAGTCAATAAACTGTACAAAACTAAATAAATAAACAGTCAATAAACTGTACAAAACTGAATAAAGAACCAGTCAATAAATTGTACACAAACTAAATAAAGAAACAGGAAATAAACTGTACAAAACTAAATAAACAACCAGTCAATAAATTGTACACAAACTAAATAAAGAAACAGGCAATAAATTGTACAAAACTCAATAAAGAACCAGTCAATAAACTGTACAAAATTAAATAAAGAATCAGTCAATAAACTGTACAAAACTAAATAAAGAAACAGTCAATACACTGTACAAAACTGAATAAAGAACCAGTCAATAAATTGTACACAAACTCAATAAAGAACCAGTCAATAAACTGTACAAAACTGAATAAAGAACCAGTCAATAAACTGTACAAAACTCAATAAAGAACCAGTCAATAAACTGTACACAAATCCAATAAAGAACCAGTCAATAAACTGTACAAAACTGAACCTGAACAAAGAACCAGTCAATAAACTGTACAAAACTCAAAAAAGAACCAGTCAATAAACTGTACAAAACTCATTAACGAACCAGTCAATAAACTGTACAAAACTGAATAATGAACCAGTCAATAAAGTGTACAAAACTCAATAAAGAACCAGTCAATAAACATTACAAAACTGAATAAAGAACCAGTCAATAAACTGTACAAAACTAAATAAAGAACCAGTCAATAAACTGTACAAAACTCAATAAAGAACCAGTCGATAAACTGTACAAAACTCAATAAAGAACCAGTCAATAAACTGTACAAAACTCAATAAAGAACCAGTCGATAAACTGTACAAAACTCATTAACGAACCAGTCAATAAACTGTACAAAACTGAATAATGAACCAGTCAATAAACTGTACAAAACTCAATAAAGAACCAGTCAATAAACATTACAAAACTGAATAAAGAACCAGTCAATAAACTGTTCAAAACTCAATAAAGAACCAGTCAATAAACTGTACAAAACTCAATAAAGAACCAGTCAATAAACTGTACAAAACTCAATAAAGAACCAGTCAATAAACTGTACAAAACTGAATAATGAACCTGTCAATAAACTGTACAAAACTCATTAACGAACCAGTCAATAAACTGTACAAAACTGAATAATGAACCAGTCAATAAACTGTACAAAACTCAATAAAGAACCAGTCAATAAACATTACAAAACTGAATAAAGAACCAGTCAATAAACTGTACAAAACTCAATAAAGAACCAGTCAATAAACTGTACAAAACTCAATAAAGAACCAGTCGATAAACTGTACAAAACTCAATAAAGAACCAGTCAATAAACTGTACAAAACTCAATAAAGAACCAGTCGATAAACTGTACAAAAGTAAACAAAGAAACAGTCAATAAACTTTACAAAACTAAATAAAGAAACAGTCAATAAGCTGTACAAAACTAAATAAAGAACCAGTCAATACATTGTACACAAACTAAATAAAGAAGCAATCAATAAACTGTACAAAACTTAATAAAGAATCAGTCAATAAACTGTACAAAACTAAATATAGAAACAGTTAATAAACTGTAGTCAATAAACTGTACAAAACTAAATAAAGAAACAGTCAATAAACTGCACAAAACTCAATAAAGAACCAGTCAATAAACTGTACACAAACTCAATAAAGAAACAGTCAATAAACTGTACAAAACTAAATAAAGAAAGAGTTAATAAACTGTACGAAACTAAATATAGAAGCAGTCAATAAACTGTACAAAACTAAATAAAGAACCAGTCAAAAAACTGTACAAAACTCAATAAAGAATCAGTCAATAAACTGTACAAAACTAAATAAAGAAACAGTCAATAAACTGTACAAAACTAAATAAAGAACCAGTCAATAAACTGTACAAAACTGAATAAAGAACAAGTCAATAAACTGTACAAAACTCAATAAAGAAACAGTCAATAAACTGTACAAAACTCAATAAAGAACCAGTCAATAAACTGTACAAAACTGAATAAAGAACCAGTCAAAAAACTGTACAAAACTCAATAAAGAATTAGTCAATAAACTGTACAAAACTCAATAAAGAACCAGTCAATAAACTGTACAAAACTCAATAAAGAACCAGTCAATAAACTGTACAAAACTCAATAAAGAACCAGTCAATAAACTGTACAAAACTAAATAAAGAATCAGTCAATAAACTGTACAAAACTCAAAAAAGAACCAGTCAATAAACTGTACAAAAGTCAATAAAGAACCAGTCAATAAACTGTACAAAATTAAATATAGAATCAGTCAATAAACTGTACAAAACTAAATAAAGAAACAGTCAATAAACTGTACAAAACTGAATAAAGAACCAGTCAATAAATTGTACACAAACTCAATAAAGAACCAGTCAATAAACTGTACAAAACTGAATAAAGAACCAGTCAATAAAGTGTACAAAACTCAATAAAGAACCAGTCAATAAACTGTACACAAATCCAATAAAGAACCAGTCAATAAACTGTACAAAACTGAACAAAGATCCAGTCAATAAACTGTACAAAACTCAAAAAAGAACCAGTCAATAAACTGTATAAAACTCATTAACGAACCAGTCAATAAACTGTTCAAAACTGAATAAAGAACCAGTCAATAAACTACAAAACTGAATAAAGAACCAGTCAATAAACTGTACAAAACTCAATAAAGAACCAATCAATAAACTGTTCAAAACTGAATAAAGAACCAGTCAATAAACTACAAAACTGAATAAAGAACCAGTCAATAAACTGTACAAAACTCAATAAAGAACCAGTCGATAAACTGTACAAAGGTAAACAAAGAAACAGTCAATAAACTGTACAAAACTAAATAAAAAAACCGTCAATAAGCTGTACAAAACTAAATAAAGAACCAGTCAATACATTGTACACAAACTAAATAAAGAAGCAATCAATAAACTGTACAAAACTTAATAAAGAACCAGTCAATAAACTGTACAAAACTCAATAAAGAAACAGTCAACAAACTGTACAAAACTAAATAAAGAACCAGTCAATAAAGTGTACAAAACTCAATAAAGAACCAGTCAATAAACTGTACAAAACTGAATTAAGAACAAGTCAATAAACTGTACAAAACTCAATAAACAACCAGTCAATAAATTGTACTCAAACTCAATAAAGAACCAGTCAATAAACTGTACAAAACTAAATAAAGAAACAGTCAATAAACTGTACAAAACTAAAAAAAGAACCTGTCAATAAACTATACAAAACTCAATAACGAACCAGTCAATAAACTTTACAAAAGTCAACAAAGAACCAGTCAGTAAACTGTACAAAATTCAATAAAGAACAAGTCAATAAATTGTACACAAACTCAATAAAGAACCAGTCAATAAACTGTACAAAACGCAACAAAGAACCAGTCAATAAACTGTACAAAACTCAATAAAGGACCAGTCAATCAACTGTACTAAACTGAATTAAGAACCAGTCAATCAACTGTACAAAACTCAATAAAGAAACAGTCAATAAACTGTGCAAAACTCAATAAGGAACCAGTCAATAAACTGTACAAAACTCAATAAATAAACAGTCAATAAACTGTACAAAACTCAATAAAGAAACAGTCAATAAACTGTACAAAACTGAATAAAGAACCAGTCAATAAACTGTACAAAACTCAATAAAGAACCAGTCAATAAATTGTACACAAACTCAACAAAGAACCAGTCAATAAACTGTACAAAACTCAATAAAGGACCAGTCAATCAACTGTACAAAACTAAATTAAGAACCAGTCAATCAACTGTACAAAACTCAATAAAGAAACAGTCAATAAACTGTGCAAAACTCAATAAAGAACCAGTCAATAAACTGTACAAAACTCAATAAATAAACAGTCAATAAACTGTACAAAAATCAATAAAGAAACAGTCAATAAACTGTACAAAACTAGATAAAGAACCAGTCAATAAACTGTACAAAACTCAACAAAGAACCAGTCAATAAATTGTACACAAACTCAATAAAGAACCGGTCAATAAACTGTACAAAACTGAATAAAGAACCAGTCAATAAACTGTACAAAACTCAATAAAGAAACAGTCAATAAACTGTACAAAACTAAATAAAGAAACAGTCAATAAACTGAACAAAACTAAATAAACAAACAGTCAATAAACTGTACAAAACTCAATAAACAACCGGTCAATAAATTGTACACATACTAAATAAAGAACCAGTCAATAAACTGTACAAAACTAAATAAAGAACCAGTCAATAAACTATACAAAACTCAATAAAGAGCCAGTCAATAAACTGTACAAAAGTCAAGAAAGAACCAGTCAGTAAACTGTACAAAATTCAATAAAGAACCGTCAATAAATTGTACACAGAAACAGTCAATAAACTGTACAAAACTAAATAAAGAAACAGTCAAAAAGCTGTACAAAACTAAATAAAGAACCAGTCAATAAATTCTACACAAACTAAATAAAGAAACAATCAATAAATTGTACAAAACTTAATAAAGAAACAGTCATGAAAATGTACAAGACTAAATCTAGAAACAGTTAATAAACTGTACAAAACTAAATAAAGAAACAGTCAATAAATTGCACAAAACTAAATAAGGAACCAGTCAATAAATTGTACACAAACTAAATAAAGAAACAGTCAATAAACTGTACAAAACTAAATAAAGAAAAAGTTAATAAACTGTACAAAACTAAATATAGAAACAGTCAATAAACTGTACAAAACTAAATAAAGAAGCAGTCAATAAACTGTACAAAACTAAATAAAGATCCAGTCAACAAACTGTACAAAACTGAATAAAGAAACAGTCAATAAACTGTACAAAACTAAATAAAGAACCAGTCAATAAACTGTTCAAAACTGATTAAAGAACCAGCCAACAAACTGTACAAAACTCAATAAAGAAACAGTGAATAAACTGTACAAAACTGAATAAAGAACCAGTCAAAAAACTGTACAAAACTCAATAAAGAATTAGTCAATAAACAGTACAAAACTCAATAAAGAACCAGTCAATAAACTGTACAAAACTCAATAAAGAACCAGTCAATAAACTGTACAAAACTCAATAAAGAACCAGTCAATAAACTGTACAAAACTCAATAAAGAACCAGTCAATAAACTGTACAAAACGCAACAAAGAACCAGTCAATAAACTGTACAAAACTCAATAAAGGACCAGTCAATCAACTGTACTAAACTGAATTAAGAACCAGTCAATCAACTGTACAAAACTCAATAAAGAAACAGTCAATAAACTGTGCAAAACTCAATAAGGAACCAGTCAATAAACTGTACAAAACTCAATAAATAAACAGTCAATAAACTGTACAAAACTCAATAAAGAAACAGTCAATAAACTGTACAAAACTAAATAAAGAACCAGTCAATAAACTGTACAAAACTCAATAAAGAACCAGTCAATAAATTGTACACAAACTCAACAAAGAACCAGTCAATAAACTGTACAAAACTCAATAAAGGACCAACCAATCAACTGTACAAAACTAAATTAAGAACCAGTCAATCAACTGTACAAAACTCAATAAAGAAACAGTCAATAAACTGTGCAAAACTCAATAAAGAACCAGTCAATAAACTGTACAAAACTCAATAAATAAACAGTCAATAAACTGTACAAAAATCAATAAAGAAACAGTCAATAAACTGTACAAAACTAGATAAAGAACCAGTCAATAAACTGTACAAAACTCAACAAAGAACCAGTCAATAAATTGTACACAAACTCAATAAAGAACCTTTCAATAAACTGTACAAAACTGAATAAAGAACCAGTCAATAAACAGTACAAAGCTCAATAAAGAACCAGTCAATAAACTGTACAAAACTGAATAAAGAACCAGTCAATAAACTGTACAAAACTGAATAAAGAACCAGTCAATAGACTGTACAAAACTCAAAAAGGAACCAGTCAATAAACTGTAAAAAACTCAATAAAGAACCAGTAAATAAACTGTACAAAACTCAATAAAGAACCAGTCAAGAAACTGTACAAAACTGAATAAAGAACCAGTCAATAAACATTACAAAACTGAATAAAGAACCAGTCAATAAACTGTACAAAACTCAATAAAAATCCAGTCAATAAACTGTACAAAACTAAACAAATAAACAGTCAATAAACTGTACAAAACTTAATAAAGAACCAGTCAATAAACTGTACAAAACTGAATAAAAAAGCAGTCAATAAACTGTACAAAACTAAACACAGAAACAGTCAATAAACTGTACAAAACTAAAAAAAGAAACAGTCAATAAGCTGTACAAAACTAAATAAAGAACCAGTCAATAAATTGTACACAAACAAAATAAAGAAACAATCAATAAACTGTACAAAACTCAATAAAGAAACAGTCAATAAACTGTACAAAACTAAATATAGAAACAGTTAATAAACTGTACAAAACTCAATAAAAAACCAGTCAATAAACTGTACAAAACTCAACAAAGAACCAGTCAATAAACTGTACAAACCTCAATAAAGGACCAGTCAATCAACTGTACAAAACTGAATTAAGAACCAGTCAATCAACTGTACAAAACTTAATAAAGAAACAGTCAATAAACTGTGCAAAACTCAATAAAGAACCAGTCAATAAACTGTACAAAACTCAAAAAATAAACAGTCAATAAACTGTACAAAACTCAATAAAGAAACAGTCAATAAACTGTACAAAACTAAATAAAGAACCAGTCAATAAACTGTACAAAACTCAATAAAGAACCAGTCAATAAATTGTACACAAACTCAATAAAGAACCGGTCAATAAACTGTACAAAACTGAATAAAGAACCAGTTAATACACTGTACAAAGCTCAATAAAGAACCAGTCAATAAACTGTACACAAATCCAATAAAGAACCAGTCAATAAACTGTACAAAACTGAATAAAGAACCAGTCAATAAACTGTACAAAACTCAAAAAAGAACCATTCAATAAACTGTACAAAACTCAATAAAGAACCAGTCAATAAACTGTACAAAACTGAATAAAGAACCAGTCAATAAACTGTACAAAACTGAATAAAGAACCAGTCAATAAACATTACAAAACTGAATAAAGAACCAGTCAATAAACTGTACAAAACTCAAAAAAAAAAGCAGTCAATAAACTGTACAAAACTAAACACAGAAACAGTCAATAAACTGTACAAAACTAAATAAAGAAACAGTCAATAAGCTGTACAAAACTAAATAAAGAACCAGTCAAGAAATTGTGCACAAACTAAATAAAGAAACAATCAATAAACTGTACAAAACTTAATAAAGAAACAGTCAATAAACTGTACAAAACTAAATATAGAAACAGTCAATAAACTGCACAAAACTAAATAAAGAACCAGTCAATAAATTGTACACAAACTAAATAAAGAACCAGTCAATAAACTGTACAAAACTAAATAAATAAACAGTTAATAAACTGTACAAAACTAAATATAGAAACAGTCAATAAACTGTACAAAACTAAATAAAGAAACAGTCAATAAACTGTACAAAACTAAATAAAGATCCAGTCAATAAACTGTACAAAACTCAATAAAGAACCAGTCAATAAATTGTACACAAACTCAATAAAGAACCGGTCAATAAACTGTACAAAACTGAATAAAGAAACAGTGAATAAACTGTACAAAACTGAATAAAGAACCAGTCAAAAAACTGTACAAAACTCAATAAAGAATTAGTCAATAAACAGTACAAAACTCAATAAAGAACCAGTCAATAAACTGTACAAAACTCAATAAAGAACCAGTCAATAAACTGTACAAAACTCAATAAAGAACCAGTCAATAAACTGTACAAAACTCAATAAAGAACCAGTCAATAAACTGTACAAAACGCAACAAAGAACCAGTCAATAAACTGTACAAAACTCAATAAAGGACCAGTCAATCAACTGTACTAAACTGAATTAAGAACCAGTCAATCAACTGTACAAAACTCAATAAAGAAACAGTCAATAAACTGTGCAAAACTCAATAAGGAACCAGTCAATAAACTGTACAAAACTCAATAAATAAACAGTCAATAAACTGTACAAAACTCAATAAAGAAACAGTCAATAAACTGTACAAAACTAAATAAAGAACCAGTCAATAAACTGTACAAAACTCAATAAAGAACCAGTCAATAAATTGTACACAAACTCAACAAAGAACCAGTCAATAAACTGTACAAAACTCAATAAAGGACCAATCAATCAACTGTACAAAACTAAATTAAGAACCAGTCAATCAACTGTACAAAACTCAATAAAGAAACAGTCAATAAACTGTGCAAAACTCAATAAAGAACCAGTCAATAAACTGTACAAAACTCAATAAATAAACAGTCAATAAACTGTACAAAAATCAATAAAGAAACAGTCAATAAACTGTACAAAACTAGATAAAGAACCAGTCAATAAACTGTACAAAACTCAATAAATTGTACACAAACTCAATAAAGAACCGGTCAATAAACTGTACAAAACTGAATAAAGAACCAGTCAATAAACAGTACAAAGCTCAATAAAGAACCAGTCAATAAACTGTACAAAACTGAATAAAGAACCAGTCAATAAACTGTACAAAACTGAATAAAGAACCAGTCAACAGACTGTACAAAACTCAAAAAGGAACCAGTCAATAAACTGTAAAAAACTCAATAAAGAACCAGTAAATAAACTGTACAAAACTCAATAAAGAACCAGTCAAGAAACTGTACAAAACTGAATAAAGAACCAGTCAATAAACATTACAAAACTGAATAAAGAACCAGTCAATAAACTGTACAAAACTCAATAAAAATCCAGTCAATAAACTGTACAAAACTAAACAAATAAACAGTCAATAAACTGTACAAAACTTAATAAAGAACCAGTCAATAAACTGTACAAAACTGAATAAAAAAGCAGACAATAAACTGTACAAAACTAAACACAGAAACAGTCAATAAACTGTACAAAACTAAATAAAGAAACAGTCAATAAGCTGTACAAAACTAAATAAAGAACCAGTCAATAAATTGTACACAAACAAAATAAAGAAACAATCAATAAACTGTACAAAACTCAATAAAGAAACAGTCAATAAACTGTACAAAACTAAATATAGAAACAGTTAATAAACTGTACAAAACTCAATAAAAAACCAGTCAATAAACTGTACAAAACTCAACAAAGAACCAGTCAATAAACTGTACAAACCTCAATAAAGGACCAGTCAATCAACTGTACAAAACTGAATTAAGAACCAGTCAATCAACTGTACAAAACTTAATAAAGAAACAGTCAATAAACTGTGCAAAACTCAATAAAGAACCAGTCAATAAACTGTACAAAACTCAAAAAATAAACAGTCAATAAACTGTACAAAACTCAATAAAGAAACAGTCAATAAACTGTACAAAACTAAATAAAGAACCAGTCAATAAACTGTACAAAACTCAATAAAGAACCAGTCAATAAATTGTACACAAACTCAATAAAGAACCGGTCAATAAACTGTACAAAACTGAATAAAGAACCAGTTAATACACTGTACAAAGCTCAATAAAGGACCAGTCAATAAACTGTACACAAATCCAATAAAGAACCAGTCAATAAACTGTACAAAACTGAATAAAGAACCAGTCAATAAACTGTACAAAACTCAAAAAAGAACCATTCAATAAACTGTACAAAACTCAATAAAGAACCAGTCAATAAACTGTACAAAACTGAATAAAGAACCAGTCAATAAACTGTACAAAACTGAATAAAGAACCAGTCAATAAACATTACAAAACTGAATAAAGAACCAGTCAATAAACTGTACAAAACTCAAAAAAAAAAGCAGTCAATAAACTGTACAAAACTAAACACAGAAACAGTCAATAAACTGTACAAAACTAAATAAAGAAACAGTCAATAAGCTGTACAAAACTAAATAAAGAACCAGTCAAGAAATTGTGCACAAACTAAATAAAGAAACAATCAATAAACTGTACAAAACTTAATAAAGAAACAGTCAATAAACTGTACAAAACTAAATATAGAAACAGTCAATAAACTGCACAAAACTAAATAAAGAACCAGTCAATAAATTGTACACAAACTAAATAAAGAACCAGTCAATAAACTGTACAAAACTAAATAAATAAACAGTTAATAAACTGTACAAAACTAAATATAGAAACAGTCAATAAACTGGACAAAACTAAATAAAGAAACAGTCAATAAACTGTACAAAACTAAATAAAGATCCAGTCAATAAACTGTACAAAACTCAATAAAGAACCAGTCAATAAATTGTACACAAACTCAATAAAGAACCGGTCAATAAACTGTACAAAACTGAATAAAGAACCAGTCAATAAACTGTACAAAGCGCAATAAAGAACCAGTCAATAAACTGTACACAAATCCAATAAAGAACCAGTCAATAAACTGTACAAAACTGAATAAAGAACCAGTCAATAAATATTACAAAACTGAATAAAGAACCAGTCAATAAACTGTACAAAACTCAATAAAAAAGCAGTCAATAAACTGTACAAAACTAAACACAGAAACAGTCAATAAACTGTACAAAACTAAATAAAGAAACAGTCAATAAGCTGTACAAAACTAAATTAGGAACCAGTCAATAAATTGTATACAAACTAAATAAAGAAACAATCAATAAACTGTACAAAACTGAATAAAGAACCAGTCAATAAACTGTACAAAACTAAATAAAGAAACAGTCAATAAACTGCACAAAACTAAATAAAGAACCAGTCAATAAATTGTACACAAACTAAATAAAGAACCAGTCAATAAACTGTACAAGACTAAATAAAGAAACAGTTAATAAACTGTACAAAACTAAATATAGAAACAGTCAATAAACTGTACAAAACTAAATAAAGAAACAGTCAATAAACTATACAAAACTAAATAAAGATCCAGTCAATAAACTGTACAAAACTGAATAAAGAACCAGTCATTAAACTGTACAAAACTCAATAAAGAAACAGTCAATTAACTGTACAAAACTAAATAAAGAACCAGTCAATAAACTGTACAAAACTGAATAAAGAACCAGTCAATAAACTGTACAAAACTCAATAAAAAAACAGTCAATAAACTCTACAAAACGGAATAAAGAACCAGTCAAAAAACTGTACAAAACTCAATAAAGAATTAGTCAATAAACAGTACAAAACTCAATAAAGAACCAGTCAATAAACTGTACAAAACTCAATAAAGAACCAGTCAATAAACTGTACAAAACTCAACAAAGAACCAGTCAATAAACTGTACAAAACTCAATAAAGAACCAGTCAATAAACTGTACAAAACTCAACAAAGAACCAGTCAATAAACTGTACAAAACTCAATAAAGGACCAGTCAATCAACGGTACAAAACTGAATAAAGAACCAGTCAATCAACTATTCAAAACTCAATAAAGAAACAGTCAATAAACTGTGCAAAACTCAAAAAAGAACCAGTCAATAAACTGTACAAAACTCAATAAATAAACAGTCAATAAACTGTACAAAACTCAATAAAGAAACAGTCAATAAACTCTACAAAACTAAATAAAGAACCAGTCAATAAACTGTACAAAACGCAATAAAGAACCAGTCAATAAATTGTACACAAACTCAATAAAGAACCGGTCAATAAACTGTACAAAACTGAATAAAGAACCAGTTAATAAACTGTACAAAGCTCAATAAAGAACCAGTCAATAAACTGTACACAAATCCAATAAAGAACCAGTCAATAAACTGTACAAAACTGAATAAAGAACCAGTCAATAAACTGTACAAAACTCAAAAAAGAACCATTCAATAAACTGTACAAAACTCAACAAAGAACCAGTCAATAAACTGTACAAAACTCAATAGAGAACCAGTCAATAAACTGTACAAAACTGAATAAAGAACCAGTCAATAAACATTACAAAACTGAATAAAGAACCAGTCAATAAACTGTACAAAACTCAATAAAAAAGCAGTCAATAAACTGTACAAAACTAAACACAGAAACAGTCAATAAACTGTACAAAACTAAATAAAGAAACTGTCAATAAGCTGTACAAAACTAAATAAAGAACCAGTCAATAAATTGTACACAAACTAAATAAAGAAACAATCAATAAACTGTACAAAACTTAATAAAGAAACAGTCAATAAACTGTACAAAACTAAATAAAGAAACAGTCAATAAACTGCACAAAACTAAATAAAGAACCAGTCAATAAATTGTACACAAACGAAATAAAGAACCAGTCAATAAACTGTACAAAACTAAATAAAGAAACAGTAAATAAACTGTACAAAACTAAATATAGAAACAGTCAATAAACTGTACAAAACTAAATAAAGAAACAGTCAATAAACTGTACAAAACTAAATAAAGATCCAGTCAATAAACTGTACAAAACTGAATAAATAACCAGTCAATAAACTGTACAAAACTCAATAAAGAAACAGTCAATTAACTGTACAAAACTAAATAAAGAACCAGTCAATAAACTGTACAAAACTGAATAAGGAACAAGTCAATAAACTGTACAAAACTCAATAAAAAAGCAGTCAATAAACTGTACAAAACGGAATAAAGAACCAGTCAAAAAACTGTACAAAACTCAATAAAGAATTAGTCAATAAACAGTACAAAACTCAATAAAGAACCAGTCAATAAACTGTACAAAACTCAATAAAGAACAAGTCAATAAACTGTACAAAACTCAACAAAGAACCAGTCAATAAACTGTACAAAACTCAATAAAGAACCAGTCAATAAACTGTACAAAACTCAACAAAGAACCAGTCAATAAACTGCACAAAACTCAATAAAGGACCAGTCAATCAACTGTACAAAACTGAATTAAGAACCAGTCAATCAACTGTTCAAAACTCAATAAAGAAACAGTCAATAAACTGTGCAAAACTCAATAAAGAACCAGTCAATAAACTGTACAAAACTCAATAAATAAACAGTCAATAAACTGTACAAAACTTAATAAAAAAACAGTCAATAAACTCTACAAAACTAAATAAAGAACCAGTCAATAAACTGTACAAAACTCAATAAAGAACCAGTCAATAAATTGTACACAAACTCAATAAAGAACCGGTCAATAAACTGTACAAAACTGAATAAAGAACCAGTCAATAAACTGTACAAAGCTCAATAAAGAACCAGTCAATAAACTGTACACAAATCCAATAAAGGACCAGTCAATAAACTGTACAAAACTGAATAAAGAACCAGTCAATAAACATTACAAAACTGAATAAAGAACCAGTCAATAAACTGTACAAAACTCAATAAAAAAGCAGTCAATAAACTGTACAAAACTAAACACAGAAACAGTCAATAAACTGTACAAAACTTAATAAATAAACAGTCAATAAGCTGTACAAAACTAAATAAAGAACCAGTCAATAAATTGTACACAAACTAAATAAAGAAACAATCAATAAACTGTACAAAACTTAATAAAGAAACAGTCAATAAACTGTACAAAACTAAATAAAGAAAGAGTCAATAAACTGCACAATACTAAATAAAGAACCAGTCAATAAATTGTACACAAACTAAATAAAGAACCAGTCAATAAACTGTACAAAACTAAATAAAGAAACAGTTAATAAACTGTACAAAACTAAATATAGAAACAGTCAATAAACTGTACAAAACTAAATAAAGAAACAGTCAATAAACTGTACAAAACTAAATAAAGATCCAGTCAATAAACTGTATAAAACTGAATAAAGAACCAGTCATTAAACTGTACAAAACTCAATAAAGAAACAGTCAATTAACTGTAAAAAACTAAATAAAGAACCAGTCAATAAACTGTACAAAACTGAATAAAGAACCAGTCAATAAACTGTACAAAACTCAATAAAAAAACAGTCAATAAACTGTACAAAACGGAATAAAGCACCAGTCAAAAAACTGTACAAAACTCAATAAAGAATTAGTCAATAAACAGTACAAAACTCAATAAAGAACCAGTCAATAAACTGTACAAAACTCAATAAAGAACCAGTCAATAAACTGTACAAAACTCAACAAAGAACCAGTCAATAAACTGTACAAAACTCAATAAAGAACCAGTCAATAAACTGTACAAAACTCAACAAAGAACCAGTCAATAAACTGTACAAAACTCAATAAAGGACCAGTCAATCAACGGTACAAAACTGAATTAAGAACCAGTCAATCAACTATTCAAAACTCAATAAAGAAACAATCAATAAACTGTGCAAAACTCAATAAAGAACCAGTCAATAAACTGTACAAAACTCAATAAATAAACAGTAAATACACTGTACAAAACTCAATAAAGAAACAGTCAATAAACTCTACAAAACTAAATAAAGAACCAGTCAATAAACTGTACAAAACTCAATAAAGAACCAGTCAATAAATTGTACACAAACTCAATAAAGAACCGGTCAATAAACTGTACAAAACTGAATAAAGAACCAGTCAATAAACTGTACAAAGCTCAATAAAAAACCAGTCAATAAACTGTACACAAATCCAATAAAGTACCAGTCAATAAACTGTACAAAACTGAATAAAGAACCAGTCAATAAACTGTACAAAACTCAATAAAGAACCAGTCAATAAACTGTACAAAACTGAATAAAAAAGCAGTCAATAAACTGTACAAAAGTAAACACAGAAACAGTCAATAAACTGTACAAAACTAAATAAAGAAACAGTCAATAAGCTGTACAAAACTAAATAAAGAACCAGTCAATAAATTGTACACAAACTAAATAAAGAAACAATAAATAAACTGTACAAAACTTAATAAAGAAACAGTCAATAAACTGTACAAGACTAAATATAGAAACAGTTAATAAACTGTACAAAACTAAATAAAGAAACAGTCAATAAACTGCACAAAACTAAATAAAGAACCAGTCAATAAATTGTACACAAGCTAAATAAAGAAACAGTCAATAAACTGTACAAAACTAAATAAAGAAACAGTTAATAAACTGTACAAAACTAAATATAGAAACGGTCAATAAACTGAACAAAACTCAATAAAGAAACAGTCAATAAACTGTACAAAACTGAATTAAGAACCAGTCAATCAACTATTCAAAACTCAATTAAGAAACAATCAAGAGACTGTGCAAAACTCAATAAAGAACCAGTCAATAAACTGTACAAAACTCAATAAATAAACAGTCAATAAACTGTACAAAACTCAATAAAGAAACAGTCAATAAACTCTACAAAACTAAATAAAGAACCAGTCAATAAACTGTACAAAACTCAACAAAGAACCAGTCAATAAATTGTACACAAACTCAATAAAGAACCGGTCAATAAACTGTACAAAACTGAATAAAGAACCAGTCAATAAACTGTACAAAGCTCAATAAAAAACCAGTCAATAAACCGTACACAAATCCAATAAAGAACCAGTCAATAAACTGTACAAAACTGAATAAAGAACCAGTCAATAAACTGTACAAAACTCAATAAAGAACCAGTCAATAAACTGTACAAAACTGAATAAAAAAGCAGTCAATAAACTGTACAAAACTCAATAAAAAAACAGTCAATAAACTGTACAAAACGGAATAAAGCACCAGTCAAAAAACTGTACAAAACTCAATAAAGAATTAGTCAATAAACAGTACAAAACTCAATAAAGAACCAGTCAATAAACTGTACAAAACTCAATAAAGAACCAGTCAATAAACTGTACAAAACTCAACAAAGAACCAGTCAATAAACTGTACAAAACTCAATAAAGAACCAGTCAATAAACTGTACAAAACTCAACAAAGAACCAGTCAATAAACTGTACAAAACTCAATAAAGGACCAGTCAATCAACGGTACAAAACTGAATTAAGAACCAGTCAATCAACTATTCAAAACTCAATAAAGAAACAATCAATAAACTGTGCAAAACTCAATAAAGAACCAGTCAATAAACTGTACAAAACTCAATAAATAAACAGTAAATACACTGTACAAAACTCAATAAAGAAACAGTCAATAAACTCTACAAAACTAAATAAAGAACCAGTCAATAAACTGTACAAAACTCAATAAAGAACCAGTCAATAAATTGTACACAAACTCAATAAAGAACCGGTCAATAAACTGTACAAAACTGAATAAAGAACCAGTCAATAAACTGTACAAAGCTCAATAAAAAACCAGTCAATAAACTGTACACAAATCCAATAAAGTACCAGTCAATAAACTGTACAAAACTGAATAAAGAACCAGTCAATAAACTGTACAAAACTCAATAAAGAACCAGTCAATAAACTGTACAAAACTGAATAAAAAAGCAGTCAATAAACTGTACAAAAGTAAACACAGAAACAGTCAATAAACTGTACAAAACTAAATAAAGAAACAGTCAATAAGCTGTACAAAACTAAATAAAGAACCAGTCAATAAATTGTACACAAACTAAATAAAGAAACAATAAATAAACTGTACAAAACTTAATAAAGAAACAGTCAATAAACTGTACAAGACTAAATATAGAAACAGTTAATAAACTGTACAAAACTAAATAAAGAAACAGTCAATAAACTGCACAAAACTAAATAAAGAACCAGTCAATAAATTGTACACAAGCTAAATAAAGAAACAGTCAATAAACTGTACAAAACTAAATAAAGAAACAGTTAATAAACTGTACAAAACTAAATATAGAAACGGTCAATAAACTGAACAAAACTCAATAAAGAAACAGTCAATAAACTGTACAAAACTGAATTAAGAACCAGTCAATCAACTATTCAAAACTCAATTAAGAAACAATCAAGAGACTGTGCAAAACTCAATAAAGAACCAGTCAATAAACTGTACAAAACTCAATAAATAAACAGTCAATAAACTGTACAAAACTCAATAAAGAAACAGTCAATAAACTGTACAAAACTAAATAAAGAACCAGTCAATAAACTGTACAAAACTCAACAAAGAACCAGTCAATAAATTGTACACAAACTCAATAAAGAACCGGTCAATAAACTGTACAAAACTGAATAAAGAACCAGTCAATAAACTGTACAAAGCTCAATAAAAAACCAGTCAATAAACCGTACACAAATCCAATAAAGAACCAGTCAATAAACTGTACAAAACTGAATAAAGAACCAGTCAATAAACTGTACAAAACTCAATAAAGAACCAGTCAATAAACTGTACAAAACTGAATAAAAAAGCAGTCAATAAACTGTACAAAACTAAACACAGAAACAGTCAATAAACTGTACAAAACTAAATAAAGAAACAGTCAATAAGCTGTACAAAACTAAATAAAGAACCAGTCAATAAATTGTACACAAACTAAATAAAGAAACAATAAATAAACTGTACAAAACTTAATAAAGAAACAGTCAATAAACTGTACAAGACTAAATATAGAAACAGTTAATAAACTGTACAAAACTAAATAAAGAAACAGTCAATAAACTGCACAAAACTAAATAAAGAACCAGTCAATAAATTGTACACAAACTAAATAAAGAAACAGTCAATAAACTGTACAAAACTAAATAAAGAAACAGTTAATAAACTGTACAAAACTAAATATAGAAACAGTCAATAAACTGAACAAAACTCAATAAAGAAACAGTCAATAAACTGTACAAAACGGAATAAGGAACAAGTCAATAAACTGTACAAAACTCAATAAAAAAACAGTCAAAAAACTGTACAAAACGGAATAAGAACCAGTCAAAAAACTGTACAAAACTCAATAAAGAACCAGTCAATAAACTGTACAAAACTCAATAAAGAACCAGTCAATAAACTGTACAAAACTAAATAAAGGACCAGTCAATCAACTGTACAAAACTGAATTAAGAACCAGTCAATCAACTGTACAAAACTCAATAAAGAACCAGTCAATAAACTGTACAAAACTCAATAAATAAACAGTCAATAAACTGTACAAAACTCAATAAAGAAACAGTCAATAAACTGTACAAAACTAAATAAAGAACCAGTCAATAAACTGTACAAAACTCAATAAAGAACCAGTCAATAAATTGTACACAAACTCAATAAAGAACCGGTCAAAAATCTGTACAAAACTGAATAAAGAACCAGTCAATAAACTGTACAAAGCTCAATAAATAACCAGTCAATAAACTGTACACAAATCCAATAAAGAACCAGTCAATAAACTGTACAAACTGAATAAGGAACCAGTCAACAAACTGTACAAAACTCAAAAAAGAACCAGTCAATAAACTGCATAAAACTCAATAAAGAACCAGTCAATAAACTGTACAAAACTGAATAAAGAACCAGTCAATAAACTGTACAAAACTGAATAAAGAACCAGTCAATAAACATTACAAAACTGAATAAAGAACCAGTCAATAAACTGTACAAAACTCAATAAAAAACCAGACAATAAACTGTACAAAACTAAACAAAGAAACAGTCAATAAATTCTACAAAACTAAATAAAGAAACGGTCAATAAGCTGTACAAAACTAAATAAAGAACCAGTCAATAAATTGTACACAAAATAAATAAAGAAACAATCAATAAACTGTACAAAACTTAATAAAGAAACAGTCAATAAACTGTACAAAACTAAATAAAGAAGCAGTCAATAAACTGCACAAAACTAAATAAAGAACCAGTCAATAAATTGTACACAAACTAAATAAAGAACCAGTCAATAAACTGTACAAAACTCAATAAAGAACCAGTGAATAAACTGTACAAAACTGAATAAAAAAGCAGTCAATAAACTGTACAAAACTAAACACAGAAACAGTCAATAAACTGTACAAAACTAAATAAAGAAACAGTCAATAAGCTGTACAAAACTAAATAAAGAACCAGTCAATAAATTGTACACAAACTAAATAAAGAAACAATAAATAAACTGTACAAAACTTAATAAAGAAACAGTCAATAAACTGTACAAGACTAAATAAAGAAACCGTTAATAAACTGTACAAAACTAAATAAAGAAACAGTCAATAAACTGCACAAAACTAAATAAAGAACCAGTCAATAAATTGTACACAAACTAAATAAAGAAACAGTCAATAAACTGTACAAAACTAAATAAAGAAACAGTTAATAAACTGTACAAAACTAAATATAGAAACAGTCAATAATCTGAAAAAAAGTCAATAAAGAAACAGTCAATAAACTGTACAAAACGGAATAAGGAACAAGTCAATAAACTGTACAAAACTCAATAAAAAAACAGTCAATAAACTGTACAAAACGGAATAAAGAACCAGTCAAAAAACTGTACAAAACTCAATAAAGAACCAGTCAATAAACTGTACAAAACTCAATAAAGAACCAGTCAATAAACTGTACAAAACTCAATAAAGGACCAGTCAATCAACTGTACAAAACTGAATTAAGAACCAGTCAATCAACTGTACAAAACTCAATAAAGAACCAGTCAATAAACTGTACAAAACTCAATAAATAAACAGTCAATAAACTGTACAAAACTCAATAAAGAAACAGTCAATAAACTGTACAAAACTAAATAAAGAACCAGTCAATAAACTGTACAAAACTCAATAAAGAACCAGTCAATAAATTGTACACAAACTCAATAAAGAACCGGTCAAAAAACTGTACAAAACTGAATAAAGAACCAGTCAATAAACTGTACAAAGCTCAATAAAGAACCAGTCAATAAATTGTACACAAAATAAATAAAGAAACAATCAATAAACTGTACAAAACTTAATAAAGAAACAGTCAATAAACTGTACAAAACTAAATAAAGAAGCAGTCAATAAACTGCACAAAACTAAATAAAGAACCAGTCAATAAATTGTACACAAACTAAATAAAGAACCAGTCAATAAACTGTACAAAACTCAATAAAGAACCAGTGAATAAACTGTACAAAACTGAATAAAAAAGCAGTCAATAAACTGTACAAAACTAAATAAAGAAACGGTCAATAAGCTGTACAAAACTAAATAAAGAACCAGTCAATAAATTGTACACAAAATAAATAAAGAAACAATCAATAAACTGTACAAAACTTAATAAAGAAACAGTCAATAAACTGTACAAAACTAAATAAAGAAGCAGTCAATAAACTGCACAAAACTAAATAAAGAACCAGTCAATAAATTGTACACAAACTAAATAAAGAACCAGTCAATAAACTGTACAAAACTCAATAAAGAACCAGTGAATAAACTGTACAAAACTGAATAAAAAAGCAGTCAATAAACTGTACAAAACTAAACACAGAAACAGTCAATAAACTGTACAAAACTAAATAAAGAAACAGTCAATAAGCTGTACAAAACTAAATAAAGAACCAGTCAATAAATTGTACACAAACTAAATAAAGAAACAATAAATAAACTGTACAAAACTTAATAAAGAAACAGTCAATAAACTGTACAAGACTAAATAAAGAAACCGTTAATAAACTGTACAAAACTAAATAAAGAAACAGTCAATAAACTGCACAAAACTAAATAAAGAACCAGTCAATAAATTGTACACAAACTAAATAAAGAAACAGTCAATAAACTGTACAAAACTAAATAAAGAAACAGTTAATAAACTGTACAAAACTAAATATAGAAACAGTCAATAATCTGAAAAAAAGTCAATAAAGAAACAGTCAATAAACTGTACAAAACGGAATAAGGAACAAGTCAATAAACTGTACAAAACTCAATAAAAAAACAGTCAATAAACTGTACAAAACGGAATAAAGAACCAGTCAAAAAACTGTACAAAACTCAATAAAGAACCAGTCAATAAACTGTACAAAACTCAATAAAGAACCAGTCAATAAACTGTACAAAACTCAATAAAGGACCAGTCAATCAACTGTACAAAACTGAATTAAGAACCAGTCAATCAACTGTACAAAACTCAATAAAGAACCAGTCAATAAACTGTACAAAACTCAATAAATAAACAGTCAATAAACTGTACAAAACTCAATAAAGAAACAGTCAATAAACTGTACAAAACTAAATAAAGAACCAGTCAATAAACTGTACAAAACTCAATAAAGAACCAGTCAATAAATTGTACACAAACTCAATAAAGAACCGGTCAAAAAACTGTACAAAACTGAATAAAGAACCAGTCAATAAACTGTACAAAGCTCAATAAAGAACCAGTCAATAAACTGCACAAAACTCAATAAAGAACCAGTCAATAAACTGTACAAAACTGAAAAAAGAACCAGTCAATAAACTGTACAAAACTGAATAAAGAACCAGTCAATAAACATTACAAAACTGAATAAAGAACCAGTCAATAAACTGTACAAAACTCAATAAAAAACCAGTCAATAAACTGTACAAAACTAAACAAAGAAACAGTCAATAAACTGTACAAAACTAAATAAAGAAACAGCCAATAAGCTGTACAAAACTAAATAAAGAACCAGTCAATAAATTGTACTCAAACTCAATAAAGAACCAGTCAATAAACTGTACAAAACTAAATAAAGAACCAGTCAATAAACTATACAAAACTCAATAACGAACCAGTCAATAAACTGTACAAAAGTCAATAAAGAACCAGTCAGTAAACTGTACAAAATTCAATAAAGAACAAGTCAATAAATTGTACACAAACTCAATAAAGAACCAGTCAATAAACTGTACAAATCTCAATAAAGAATCAGTCAATAAACTTTACAAAACTAAATAAGGAAACAGTCAATAATCTGAACAAAACTAAATAAACACACAGTCAATAAATTGTACAAAACTAAATAAACAACCAGTCAATAAATTGTACACAGACTAAATACAGAAACAGGAAATAAACTGTACAAAACTAAATAAACAACCAGTCAATAAATTGTACACAAACTAAATAAAGAAACAGGCAATAAATTGTACAAAACTCAATAAAGAACCAGTCAATAAACTGTACAAAACTCAATAAAGAACCATTCAATAAACTGTACAAAACTAAATAAAGAAACAGTCAATAAACTGTACAAAACTCAAGCAAGAACCAGTCAATAAACTGTACAAAACTGAATAAAGAATCAGTCAATAAACTGTACAAAACTCAATAAAGAACCAGTCAATAAACTGTACAAAACTCAATAAAGAACCAGTCAATAAACTGTACAAAATTAAATAAAGAATCAGTCAATAAACTGTACAAAACTAAATAAAGAAACAGTCAATAAACTGTACAAAACTGAATAAAGAACCAGTCAATAAATTGTACTCAAACTCAATAAAGAACCAGTCAATAAACTGTACAAAACTGAATAAAGAACCAGTCAATAAACTGTACAAAACTCAATAAAGAACCAGTCAATAAACTGTACACAAATCCAATAAAGAACCAGTCAATAAACTGTACAAAACTGAACAAAGAACCAGTCAATAAACTGTACAAAACTCAAAAAAGAACCGCTCAATAAACTGTACAAAACTCATTAACGAACCAGTCAATAAACTGTACAAAACTGAATAATGAACCAGTCAATAAACTGTACAAAACTCAATAAAGAACCAGTCAATAAACATTACAAAACTGAATACAGAACCAGTCAATAAACTGTACAAAACTCAATAAAGAACCAGTCAATAAACTGTACAAAACTCAATAAAGAACCAGTCGATAAACTGTACAAAACTCAATAAAGAACCAGTCAATAAACTGTACAAAACTCAATAAAGAACCAGTCGATAAACTGTACAAAAGTAAACAAAGAAACAGTCAATAAACTGTACAAAACTAAATAAAGAAACAGTCAATAAGCTGTACAAAACTAAATAAAGAAGCAGTCAATACATTGTACACAAACTAAATAAAGAAGCAATCAATAAACTGTACAAAACTTATTAAAGAATCAGTCAATAAACTGTACAAAACTAAATATTGAAACAGTTAATAAACTGTACAAAACTAAATAAAGAAACAGTCAATAAACTGCACAAAACTCAACAAAGAAACAGTCAATAAACTGTACAAAACTCAATAAAGAACCAGTCAATAAACTGTACAAAACTGAATAAAGAACCAGTCAATAAACTGTACAAAACTCAATAAAGAAACAGTCAATAAACTGTACAAAACTCAATAAAGAAACAGTCAATAAACTGTACAAAACTCAATAAAGAACCAGTCAATAAACTGTACAAAACTGAAAAAAGAACCAGTCAATAAACTGTACAAAACTCAATAAATAAACAGTCAATAAACTGTACAAAACTGAATAAAGAACCAGTCAAAAAACTGTACAAAACTCAATAAAGAATTAGTCAATAAACTGTACAAAACTCAATAAAGAACCAGTCAATAAACTGTACAAAACTCAATAAAGAACCAGTCAATAAACTGTACAAAACTCAATAAAGAACCAGTCAATAAACTGTACAAAACTGAATAAAGAATCAGTCAATAAACTGTACAAAACTAAATAAAGAAACAGTCAATAAACTGTACAAAACTGAATAAAGAACCAGTCAATAAATTGTACACAAACTAAATAAAGAAACAGTCAATAAACTGTACAAAACAAAATAACAAAACAGTCAATAAACTGTACAAAACTAAATAAAGAACCAGTCAATAAATTGTACACAAACTCAATAAAGAAAAAGTCAATAAACTGTACAAAACTGAATAAAGAACAAGTCAATAAACTGTACAAAACTCAATAAAGAACCAGTCAATAAACTGTACACAAATCCAATAAAGAACCAGTCAATAAACTGTACAAAACTGAATAAAGAACCAGTCAATAAACTGTACAAAACTCAAAAAAGAACCAGTCAATAAACTGTACAAAACTCAATAAAGAACCAGTCAATAAACTGTACAAAACTGAATAAAGAATCAGTCAATAAACTGTACAAAACTAAATAAAGAAACAGTCAATAAACTGTACAAAACTGAATAAAGAACCAGTCAATAAACTGTACAAAACTCAATAAAGAAACAGTCAATAAACTGTACAAAACTGAATAAAGAACCAGTCAAAAAACTGTACAAAACTCAATAAAGAATTAGTCAATAAACTGTACAAAACTCAATAAAGAACCAGTCAATAAACTGTACAAAACTCAATAAAGAACCAGTCAATAAACTGTACAAAACTCAATAAAGAACCAGTCAATAAACTGTACAAAACTAAAAAAAGAATCGTTCAATAAACTGTACAAAACTAAAAAAAGAAACAGTCAATAAATTGTACACAAACTAAATAAAGAAACAGTCAATAAACTGTACAAAACAAAATAACAAAACAGTCAATAAACTGTACAAAACTAAATAAAGAACCAGTCAATAAATTGTACACAAACTCAATAAAGAACCAGTCAATAAACTGTACAAAACTGAATAAAGAACAAGTCAATAAACTGTACAAAACTCAATAAAGAACCAGTCAATAAACTGTACACAAATCCAATAAAGAACCAGTCAATAAACTGTACAAAACTGAATAAAGAACCAGTCAATAAACTGTACAAAACTCAAAAAAGAACCAGTCAATAAACTGTACAAAACTCAATAAAGAACCAGTCAATAAACTGTACAAAATTAAATAAAGAATCAGTCAATAAACTGTACAAAACTAAATAAAGAAACAGTCAATAAACTGTACAAAACTGAATAAAGAACCAGTCAATAAATTGTACACAAACTCAATAAAGAACCAGTCAATAAACTGTACAAAACTGAATAAAGAACCAGTCAGTAAAGTGTACAAAACTCAATAAAGAACCAGTCAATAAACTGTACACAAATCCAATAAAGAACCAGTCAATAAACTGTACAAAACTGAACAAAGAACCAGTCAATAAACTGTACAAAACTCAAAAAAGAACCAGTCAATAAACTGTATAAAACTCATTAACGAACCAGTCAATAAACTGTTCAAAACTGAATAAAGAACCAGTCAATAAACTGTACAAAACTCAATAAAGAACCAGTCAAGCAACATTACAAAACTGAATAAAGAACCAGTCAATAAACTGTACAAAACTGAATAAAGAACCAGTCGATAAACTGTACAAAAGTAAACAAAGAAACAGTCAATAAACTGTACAAAACTAAATAAAGAAACCGTCAATAAGCTGTACAAAACTAAATAAAGAACCAGTCAATACATTGTACACAAACTAAATAAAGAAGCAATCAATAAACTGTACAAAACTTAATAAAGAACCAGTCAATAAACTGTACAAAACTCAATAAAGAAACAGTCAATAAACTGTACAAAACTAAAAAAGAACCAGTCAATAAACTGTACAAAACTCAATAAAGAACCAGTCAATAAACTGTACAAAACTGAATAAAGAACAAGTCAATAAACTGTACAGAACTCAATAAACAACCAGTCAATAAATTGTACTCAAACTCAATAAAGAACCAGTCAATAAACTGTACAAAACTAAATAAAGAACCAGTCAATAAACTATACAAAACTCAATAACGAACCAGTCAATAAACTGTACAAAAGTCAACAAAGAACCAGTCAGTAAACTGTACAAAATTCAATAAAGAACAAGTCAATAAATTGTACACAAACTCAATAAAGAACCAGTCAATAAACTGTACAAATCTCAATAAAGAACAGTCAATAAACTTGACAAAACTAAATAAGGAAACAGTCAATAATCTGAACAAAACTAAATAAACAAACAGTCAATAAACTGTACAAAACTAAATAAACAACCAGTCAATAAATTGTACGCAAACTAAATAAAGAAACAGGAAATAAACTGTACAAAACTAAATAAACAACCAGTCAATAAATTGTTCACAAACTAAATAAAGAAACAGGCAATAAATTGTACAAAACTCAATAAAGAACCAGTCAATAAACTGTACAAAACTCAATAAAGAACCAGTCAATAAACTGTACAAAACTAAATAAGAAACAGTCAATAAACTGTACAAAACTCAAGAAAGAACCAGTCAATAAACTGTACAAAACTCAATAAAGAACCAGTCAATAAACTGTATAAAACTCAATAAAGAACCAGTCAATAAACTGTACAAAATTAAATAAAGAATCAGTCAATAAACTGTACAAAACTAAATAAAGAAACAGTCAATAAACTGTACAAAACTGAATAAAGAACCAGTCAATACATTGTACACAAACTCAATAAAGAACCAGTCAATAAACTGTACAAAACTGAATAAAGAACCAGTCAAAAAACTGTACAAAACTCAATAAAGAACCAGTCAATAAACTGTACAAAACTCAATAAAGAACCAGTCAATAAACTGTACAAAATTAAATAAAGAATCAGTCAATAAACTGTACAAAACTAAATAAAGAAACAGTCAATAAACTGTACAAAACTGAATAAAGAACCAGTCAATAAACTGTACAAAACTCAATAAAGAAACAGTCAATAAACTGTACAAAACTGAATAAAGAACCAGTCAAAAAACTGTACAAAACTCAATAAAGAATTAGTCAATAAACTGTACAAAACTCAATAAAGAACCAGTCAATAAACTGTACAAAACTCAATAAAGAACCAGTCAATAAACTGTACAAAACTCAATAAAGAACCAGTCAATAAACTGTACAAAACTAAAAAAAGAATCATTCAATAAACTGTACAAAACTAAAAAAAGAAACAGTCAATAAATTGTATACAAACTAAATAAAGAACCAGTCAATAAATTGTACACAAACTCAATAAAGAACCAGTCAATAAACTGTACAAAACTGAATAAAGAACAAGTCAATAAACTGTACAAAACTCAATAAAGAACCAGTCAATAAACTGTACACAAATCCAATAAAGAACCAGTCAATAAACTGTACAAAACTGAATAAAGAACCAGTCAATAAACTGTACAAAACTCAAAAAAGAACCAGTCAATAAACTGTACAAAACTCAATAAAGAACCAGTCAATAAACTGTACAAAATTAAATAAAGAATCAGTCAATAAACTGTACAAAACTAAATAAAGAAACAGTCAATAAACTGTACAAAACTGAATAAAGAACCAGTCAATAAATTGTACACAAACTCAATAAAGAACCAGTCAATAAACTGTACAAAACTGAATAAAGAACCAGTCAGTAAAGTGTACAAAACTCAATAAAGAACCAGTCAATAAACTGTACACAAATCCAATAAAGAACCAGTCAATAAACTGTACAAAACTGAACAAAGAACCAGTCAATAAACTGTACAAAACTCAAAAAAGAACCAGTCAATAAACTGTATAAAACTCATTAACGAACCAGTCAATAAACTGTTCAAAACTGAATAAAGAACCAGTCAATAAACTGTACAAAACTCAATAAAGAACCAGTCAAGCAACATTACAAAACTGAATAAAGAACCAGTCAATAAACTGTACAAAACTGAATAAAGAACCAGTCGATAAACTGTACAAAAGTAAACAAAGAAACAGTCAATAAACTGTACAAAACTAAATAAAGAAACCGTCAATAAGCTGTACAAAACTAAATAAAGAACCAGTCAATACATTGTACACAAACTAAATAAAGAAGCAATCAATAAACTGTACAAAACTTAATAAAGAACCAGTCAATAAACTGTACAAAACTCAATAAAGAAACAGTCAATAAACTGTACAAAACTAAAAAAGAACCAGTCAATAAACTGTACAAAACTCAATAAAGAACCAGTCAATAAACTGTACAAAACTGAATAAAGAACAAGTCAATAAACTGTACAGAACTCAATAAACAACCAGTCAATAAATTGTACTCAAACTCAATAAAGAACCAGTCAATAAACTGTACAAAACTAAATAAAGAACCAGTCAATAAACTATACAAAACTCAATAACGAACCAGTCAATAAACTGTACAAAAGTCAACAAAGAACCAGTCAGTAAACTGTACAAAATTCAATAAAGAACAAGTCAATAAATTGTACACAAACTCAATAAAGAACCAGTCAATAAACTGTACAAATCTCAATAAAGAACAGTCAATAAACTTGACAAAACTAAATAAGGAAACAGTCAATAATCTGAACAAAACTAAATAAACAAACAGTCAATAAACTGTACAAAACTAAATAAACAACCAGTCAATAAATTGTACGCAAACTAAATAAAGAAACAGGAAATAAACTGTACAAAACTAAATAAACAACCAGTCAATAAATTGTTCACAAACTAAATAAAGAAACAGGCAATAAATTGTACAAAACTCAATAAAGAACCAGTCAATAAACTGTACAAAACTCAATAAAGAACCAGTCAATAAACTGTACAAAACTAAGTAAGAAACAGTCAATAAACTGTACAAAACTCAAGAAAGAACCAGTCAATAAACTGTACAAAACTCAATAAAGAACCAGTCAATAAACTGTATAAAACTCAATAAAGAACCAGTCAATAAACTGTACAAAATTAAATAAAGAATCAGTCAATAAACTGTACAAAACTAAATAAAGAAACAGTCAATAAACTGTACAAAACTGAATAAAGAACCAGTCAATACATTGTACACAAACTCAATAAAGAACCAGTCAATAAACTGTACAAAACTGAATAAAGAACCAGTCAAAAAACTGTACAAAACTCAATAAAGAACCAGTCAATAAACTATCGACAAATCCAATAAAGAACAAGTCAATAAACTGTACAAAACTGAACAAAGAACTAGTCAATAAACTGTACAAAACTCAAAAAAGAACCAGTCAATAAACTGTACAAAACTCATTAACGAACCAGTCAATAAACTGTACAAAACTGAATAATGAACCAGTCAATAAACTGTACAAAACTCAATAAAGAACCAGTCAATAAACATTACAAAACTGAATAAAGAACCAGTCAATAAACTGCACAAAACTCAATAAAGAACCAGTCGATAAACTGTACAAAAGTAAACAAAGAAACAGTCAATAAACTGTACAAAACTATATAAAGAAACAGTCAATAAGCTGTACAAAACTAAATAAAGAACCAGTCAATACATTGTACACAAACTAAATAAAGAAGCAATCAATAAACTGTACAAAACTTAATAAAGAATCAGTCAATAAACTGTACAAAACTAAATATAGAAACAGTTAATAAACTGTACAAAACTAAATAAAGAAACAGTCAATAAACTGCACAAAACTAAATAAAGAACCAGTACAATAAATTGTACACAAACTAAATAAAGAAACAGTCAATAAACTGTACAAAACTAAATAAAGAAACAGTTAATAAACTGTACGAAACTAAATATAGAAGCAGTCAATAAACTGTACAAAACTAAATAAAGAAACAGTCAATAAACTGTTTCTTTATTTAGTGCACAAAGTAAATAAAGAAACAGTCAATAAACTGTACAAAACTAAATAAAGAAACAGTTAATAAACTGTACGAAACTAAACATAGAAGCAGTCAATAAACTGTACAAAACTAAATAAAGAAACAGTCAATAAACTGTACAAAACTAAATAAAGAACCAGTCAATAAACTGTACAAAACTGAATAAAGAACCAGTCAATAAACTGTACAAAACTCAATAAAGAAACAGTCAATAAACTGTACAAAACCCAATAAAGAACCAGTCAATAAACTGTACAAAACTGAATAAAGAACCAGTCAATAAACTGTACAAAACTCAATAAAGAAACAGTCAATAAACTGTACAAAACTGAATAAAGAACCAGTCAAAAAACTGTACAAAACTCAGTAAAGAATTAGTCAATAAACAGTACAAAACTCAATAAAGAACCAGTCAATAAACTGTACAAAACTCAATAAAGAACCAGTCAATAAACTGTACAAAACTCAATAAAGAACCAGTCAATAAACTGTACAAAACTAATAAAGAATCAGTCAATAAACTGTACAAAACTAAATAACGAAACAGTCAATAAACTGTACAAAACTGAATAAAGAACCAGTCAATAAATTGTACACAAACTAAATAAAGAAACAGTCAATAAACTGTACAAAACAAAATAACAAAACAGTCAATAAACTGTACAAAACTAAATAAAGAACCAGTCAATAAATTGTACACAAACTCAATAAAGAACCAGTCAATAAACTGTACAAAACTGAATAAAGAACCAGTCAATAAACTGTACAAAACTCAATAAAGAATCAGTCAATAAACTGTACAAAACTAAATAAAGAAACAGTCAATAAACTGTACAAAATTAAATAAAGAATCAGTCAATAAACTGTACAAAACTGAATAAAGAACCAGTCAATAAACTGTACAAAACTCAATAAAGAACCAGTCGATAAACTGTACAAAAGTAAACAAAGAAACAGTCAATAAACTGTACAAAACTAAATAAAGAAACCGTTAATAAGCTGTACAAAACTAAATAAAGAACCAGTCAATACATTGTACACAAACTAAATAAAGAAGCAATCAATAAACTGTACAAAACTTAATAAAGAACCAGTCAATAAACTGTACAAAACTCAATAAAGAAACAGTCAATAAACTGTACAAAACTAAAAAAGAACCAGTCAATAAACTGTACAAAACTCAATAAAGAACCAGTCAATAAACTGTACAAAACTGAATAAAGAACAAGTCAATAAACTGTACAGAACTCAATAAATAACCAGTCAATAAATTGTACTCAAACTCAATAAAGAACCAGTCAATAAACTGTACAAAACTAAAAAAAGAACCAGTCAATAAACTATACAAAACTCAATAACGAACCAGTCAATAAACTGTACAAAAGTCAACAAAGAACCAGTCAGTAAACTGTACAAAATTCAATAAAGAACAAGTCAATAAATTGTACACAAACTCAATAAAGAACCAGTCAATAAACTGTACAAATCTCAATAAAGAACAGTCAATAAACTTGACAAAACTAAATAAGGAAACAGTCAATAATCTGAACAAAACTAAATAAACAAACAGTCAATAAACTGTACAAAACTAAATAAACAACCAGTCAATAAATTGTACACAAACTAAATAAAGAAACAGGAAATAAACTGTACAAAACTAAATAAACAACCAGTCAATAACTTGTTCACAAACTAAATAAAGAAACAGGCAATACATTGTACAAAACTCAATAAAGAACCAGTCAATAAACTGTACAAAACTCAATAAAGAACCAGTCAATAAACTGTACAAAACTAAATAAGAAACAGTCAATAAACTGTACAAAACTCAAGAAAGAACCAGTCAATAAACTGTACAAAACTCAATAAAGAACCAGTCAATAAACTGTATAAAACTCAATAAAGAACCAGTCAATAAACTGTACAAAATTAAATAAAGAATCAGTCAATAAACTGTACAAAACTAAATAAAGAAACAGTCAATAAACTGTACAAAACTGAATAAAGAACCAGTCAATAAATTGTACACAAACTCAATAAAGAACCAGTCAATAAACTGTACAAAACTGAATAAAGAACCAGTCAAAAAACTGTACAAAACTCAATAAAGAACCAGTCAATAAACTATCGACAAATCCAATAAAGAACCAGTCAATAAACTGTCGACAAATCCAATAAAGAACCAGTCAATAAACTGTACAAAACTGAACAAAGAACTAGTCAATAAACTGTACAAAACTCAAAAAAGAACCAGTCAATAAACTGTACAAAACTCATTAACGAACCAGTCAATAAACTGTACAAAACTGAATAATGAACCAGTCAATAAACTGTACAAAACTCAATAAAGAACCAGTCAATAAACATTACAAAACTGAATAAAGAACCAGTCAATAAACTGCACAAAACTCAATAAAGAACCAGTCGATAAACTGTACAAAAGTAAACAAAGAAACAGTCAATAAACTGTACAAAACTAAATAAAGAAACAGTCAATAAGCTGTACAAAACTAAATAAAGAACCAGTCAATACATTGTACACAAACTAAATAAAGAAGCAATCAATAAACTGTACAAAACTTAATAAAGAATCAGTCAATAAACTGTACAAAACTAAATATAGAAACAGTTAATAAACTGTACAAAACTAAATAAAGAAACAGTCAATAAACTGCACAAAACTAAATAAAGAACCAGTACAATAAATTGTACACAAACTAAATAAAGAAACAGTCAATAAACTGTACAAAACTAAATAAAGAAACAGTTAATAAACTGTACGAAACTAAATATAGAAGCAGTCAATAAACTGTACAAAACTAAATAAAGAAACAGTCAATTAACTCTTTCTTTATTTAGTACACAAAGTAAATAAAGAAACAGTCAATAAACTGTACAAAACTAAATAAAGAAACAGTTAATAAACTGTACGAAACTAAATATAGAAGCAGTCAATAAACTGTACAAAACTAAATAAAGAAACAGTCAATAAACTGTACAAAACTAAATAAAGAACCAGTCAATAAACTGTACAAAACTGAATAAAGAACCAGTCAATAAACTGTACAAAACTCAATAAAGAAACAGTCAATAAACTGTACAAAACCCAATAAAGAACCAGTCAATAAACTCTACAAAACTGAATAAAGAACCAGTCAATAAACTGTACAAAACTCAATAAAGAAACAGTCAATAAACTGTACAAAACTGAATAAAGAACCAGTCAAAAACTGTACAAAACTCAGTAAAGAATTAGTCAATAAACAGTACAAAACTCAATAAAGAACCAGTCAATAAACTGTACAAAACTCAATAAAGAACCAGTCAATAAACTGTACAAAACTCAATAAAGAACCAGTCAATAAACTGTACAAAACTAAATAAAGAATCAGTCAATAAACTGTACAAAACTAAATAAAGAAACAGTCAATAAACTGTACAAAACTGAATAAAGAACCAGTCAATAAATTGCACACAAACTAAATAAAGAAACAGTCAATAAACTGTACAAAACAAAGTAACAAAACAGTCAATAAACTGTACAAAACTAAATAAAGAACCAGTCAATAAATTGTACACAAACTCAATAAAGAACCAGTCAATAAACTGTACAAAACTGAATAAAGAACCAGTCAATAAACTGTACAAAACTCAATAAAGAACCAGTCAATAAACTGTACACAAATCCAATAAAGAACTAGTCAATAAACTGTACAAAACTGAATAAAGAACCAGTCAATAAACTGTGCAAAACTCAAAAAAGAACCAGTCAATAAACTGTACAAAACTCAATAAAGAACCAGTCAATAAACTGTACAAAATTAAATAAAGAATCAGTCAATAAACTGTACAAAACTAAATAAAGAAACAGTCAATAAACTGTACAAAATTAAATAAAGAATCAGTCAATAAACTGTACAAAACTAAATAAAGAAAAAGTCAATAAACTGTACAAAACTGAATAAAGAACCAGTCAATAAATTGTACACAAACTAAATAAAGAAACAGGAAATAAACTGTACAAAACTGAATAAAGAACCAGTCAATAAATTGTACACAAACTAAATAAAGAAACAGTCAATAAACTGTACAAAACAAAATAACAAAACAGTCAATAAACTGTACAAAACTAAATAAAGAACCAGTCAATAAATTGTACACAAACTCAATAAAGAACCAGTCAATAAACTGTACAAAACTGAATAAAGAACCAGTGAATAAACTGTACAAAACTCAATAAAGAACCAGTCAATAAACTGTACACAAATCCAATAAAGAACTAGTCAATAAACTGTACAAAACTGAATAAAGAACCAGTCAATAAACTGTACAAAACTCAAAAAAGAACCAGTCAATAAACTGTACAAAACTAAATAAAGAAACAGTTAATAAACTGTACGAAACTAAATATAGAAGCAGTCAATAAACTGTACAAAACTAAATAAAGAAACAGTCAATAAACTGTTTCTTTATTTAGTACACAAAGTAAATAAAGAAACAGTCAATAAACTGTACAAAACTAAATAAAGAACCAGTCAATAAACTGTACAAAACTGAATAAAGAACCAGTCAATAAACTGTACAAAACTCAATAAAGAAACAGTCAATAAACTGTACAAAACCCAATAAAGAACCAGTCAATAAACTGTACAAAACTGAATAAAGAACCAGTCAATAAACTGTACAAAACTCAGTAAAGAAACAGTCAATAAACTGTACAAAACTGAATAAAGAACCAGTCAAAAAACTGTACAAAACTCAGTAAAGAATTAGTCAATAAACAGTACAAAACTCAATAAAGAACCAGTCAATAAACTGTACAAAACTCAATAAAGAACCAGTCAATAAACTGTACAAAACTCAATAAAGAACCAGTCAATAAACTGTACAAAACTCAATAAAGAATCAGTCAATAAACTGTACAAAACTAAATAAAGAAACAGTCAATAAACTGTACAAAACTGAATAAAGAACCAGTCAATAAATTGTACACAAACTAATTAAAGAAACAGTCAATAAACTGTACAAAACAAAATAACAAAACAGTCAATAAACTGTACAAAACTAAATAAAGAACCAGTCAATAAATTGTACACAAACTCAATAAAGAACCAGTCAATAAACTGTACAAAACTGAATAAAGAACCAGTCAATAAACTGTACAAAACTCAATAAAGAACCAGTCAATAAACTGTACACAAATCCAATAAAGAACTAGTCAATAAACTGTACAAAACTGAATAAAGAACCAGTCAATAAACTGTACAAAACTCAAAAAAGAACCAGTCAATAAACTGTACAAAACTCAATAAAGAACCAGTCAATAAACTGTACAAAATTAAATAAAGAATCAGTCAATAAACTGTACAAAACTAAATAAAGAAACAGTCAATAAACTGTACAAAATTAAATAAAGAATCAGTCAATAAACTGTACAAAACTAAATAAAGAAACAGTCAATAAACGGTACAAAACTGAATAAAGAACCAGTCAATAAATTGTACACAAACTAAATAAAGAAACAGGAAATAAACTGTACAAAACTAAATAAACAACCAGTCAATAAATTGTATACAAACTAAATAAAGAAAAAGGAAATAAATTGTACAAAACTCAATAAAGAACCAGTCAATAAACTGTACAAAACTCAATAAAGAACCAGTCAATAAACTGTACAAAACTAAATAAAGAAACAGTCAATAAACTGTACAAAACTCAATAAAGAACCAGTCAATAAACTGTACAAAACTCAATAAAGAACCAGTCAATAAACTGTACAAAATTAAATAAAGAATCAGTCAATAAACTGTACAAAACTAAATAAAGAAACAGTCAATAAACTGTACAAAACTGAATAAAGAACCAGTCAATAAATTGTACACAAACTCAATAAAGAACCAGTCAATAAACTGTACAAAACTGAATAAAGAACCAGTCAATAAACTGTACAAAACTCAATAAAGAACCAGTCAATAAACTGTACACAAATCCAATGAAGAACCAGTCAATAAACTGTACAAAACTGAACAAAGAACCAGTCAATAAACTGTACAAAACTCAAAAAAGAACCAGTCAATAAACTGTACAAAACTCATTAACGAACCAGTCAATAAACTGTACAAAACTGAATAATGAACCAGTCAATAAACTGTACAAAACTCAATAAAGAACCAGTCAATAAACATTACAAAACTGAATAAAGAACCAGTCAATAAACTGTACAAAACTCAATAAAGAACCAGTCGATAAACTGTACAAAAGTAAAAAAAGAAACAGTCAATAAACTGTACAAAACGAAATAAAGAAACAGTCAATAAGCTGTACAAAACTAAATAAAGAACCAGTCAATACATTGTACACAAACTAAATAAAGAAGCAATCAATAAACTGTACAAAACTTAATAAAGAATCAGTCAATAAACTGTACAAAACTAAATATAGAAACAGTTAATAAACTGTACAAAACTAAATAAAGAAACAGTCAATAAACTGCACAAAACTAAATAAAGAACCAGTCAATAAATTGTACACAAACTAAATAAAGAAACAGTCAATAAACTGTACAAAACTAAATAAAGAAACAGTTAATAAACTGTACGAAACTAAATATAGAAGCAGTCAATAAACTGTACAAAACTCAATAAAGAAACAGTCAATAAACTGTACAAACCTCAATAAAGAACCAGTCAATAAACTGTACAAAACTGAATAAAGAACCAGTCAAAAAACTGTACAAAACTCAATAAAGAATTAGTCTATAAACTGTACAAAACTCAATAAAGAACCAGTCAATAAACTGTACAAAACTCAATAAAGAACCAGTCAATAAACTGTACAAAACTCAATAAAGAACCAGTCAATAAACTGTACAAAACTAAATAAAGAAACAGTCAATAAACTGTACAAAACTAAATAAAGAAACAGTCAATAAACAGTACAAAACTGAATAAAGAACCAGTCAATAAATTGCACACAAACTAAATAAAGAAACAGTCAATAAACTGTACAAAACAAAATAACAAAACAGTCAATAAACTGTACAAAACTAAATAAAGAAGCAGTCAATAAATTGTACACAAACTCAATAAAGAACCAGTCAATAAACTGTACAAAACTGAATAAAGAACCAGTCAATAAACTGTACAAAACTCAATAAAGAAACAGTCAATAAACTGTACAAAACTGAATAAAGAAGCAGTCAATAAATTGTATACAAACTCAATAAAGAACCAGTCAATAAACTATACAAAACTGAATAAAGAACCAGTCAATAAAGTGTACAAACCTCAATAAAGAACCAGTCAATAAACTGTACACAAATCCAATAAAGAACCAGTCAATAAACTGTATAAAACTGAACAAAGAACCAGTCAATCAACTGTACAAAACTCAAAAAGGAACCAGTCAATAAACTGTACACAAATCCAATAACGAACCAGTCAATAAACTGTACAAAACCGAATAAAGAACCAGTCAATAAACTGTACAAAACTCAACAAAGAACCAGTCAATAAACTGTACAAAACTCAATAAAGAACCAGTCAATAAACTGTACAAAATTAAATAAAGAATCAGTCAATAAACTGTACAAAACTAAATAAAGAAACAGTCAATAAACTGTACAAAACTGAATAAAGAAGCAGTCAATAAATTGTACACAAACTCAATAAAGAACCAGTCAATAAACTGTACAAAACTGAATAAAGAACCAGTCAATAAAGTGTACAAACCTCAATAAAGAACCAGTCAATAAACTGTACACAAATCCAATAAAGAACCAGTCAATAAACTGTATAAAACTGAACAAAGAACCAGTCAATCAACTGTACAAAACTCAAAAAGGAACCAGTCAATAAACTGTATAAAACTCATTAATGAACCAGTCAATAAACTGTTCAAAACTGAATAAAGAACCAGTCAATAAACTGTACAAAACTCAATAAAGAACCAGTCAAGCAACATTACAAAACTGAATAAAGAACCAGTCAATAAACTGTACAAAACTCAATAAAGAACCAGTCGATAAACTGTACAAAAGTAAACAAAGAAACAGTCAATAAACTGTACAAAACTAAATAAAGAAAACGTCAATAAGCTGTACAAAACTAAATAAAGAACCAGTCAATACATTGTACACAAACTAAATAAAGAAGCAATCAATAAACTGTACAAAACTAAATAAAGAACCAGTCAATAAACTGTACAAAACTCAATAAAGAAACAGTCAATAAACTGTACAAAACTAAATAAAGAACCAGTCAATAAACTGTACAAAACTCAATAAAGAACCAGTCAATAAACTGTACAAAACTGAATAAAGAACAAGTCAATAAACTGTACAGAACTCAATAAACAACCAGTCAATAAATTGTACTCAAACTCAATAAAGAACCAGTCAATAAACTGTACAAAACTAAATAAAGAACCAGTCAATAAACTATACAAAACTCAATAACGAACCAGTCAATAAACTGTACAAAAGTCAACAAAGAACCAGTCAGTAAACTGTACAAAATTCAATAAAGAACCAGTCAATAAATTCTACACAAACTCAATAAAGAACCATTCAATAAACTGTACAAATCTCAATAAAGAACCAATCAATAAACTTTACAAAACTAAATAAGGAAACAGTCAATAATCTGAACAAAACTAAATAAACAAACAGTCAATAAACTGTACAAAACTAAATAAACAACCAGTCAATAAATTGTACACAAACTAAATAAAGAAACAGGAAATAAACTGTACAAAACTAAATAAACAACCAGTCAATAAATTGTTCACAAACTAAATAAAGAAACAGGCAATAAATTGTACAAAACTCAATAAAGAACCAGTCAATAAACTGTACAAAACTCAATAAAGAACCAGTCAATAAACTGTACAAAACTCAATAAAGAACCAGTCAATAAACTGTCCACAAATCCAATAAAGAACCAGTCAATAAACTGTACAAAACTGAACAAAGAACCAGTCAATAAACTGTACAAAACTCAAAAAAAGAACCAGTCAATAAACTGTACAAAACTCATTAACGAACCAGTCAATAAACTGTACAAAACTGAATAATGAACCGGTCAATAAACTGTACAAAACTCAATAAAGAACCAGTCAATAAACTGTCCACAAATCCAATAAAGAACCAGTCAATAAACTGTACAAAACTGAACAAAGAACCAGTCAATAAACTGTACAAAACTCAAAAAAAGAACCAGTCAATAAACTGTACAAAACTCATTAACGAACCAGTCAATAAACTGTACAAAACTGAATAATGAACCGGTCAATAAACTGTACAAAACTCAATAAAGAACCAGTCAATAAACATTACAAAACTGAATAAAGAACCAGTCAATAAACTGCACAAAACTCAATAAAGAACCAGTCGATAAACTGTACACAAGTAAACAAAGAAACAGTCAATAAACTGTACAAAACTAAATAAAGAAACAGTCAATAAGCTGTACAAAACTAAATAAAGAACCAGTCAATACATTGTACACAAACTAAATAAAGAAGCAATCAATAAACTGTACAAAACTTAATAAAGAATCAGTCAATAAACTGTACAAAACTAAATATAGAAACAGTTAATAAACTGTACAAAACTAAATAAAGAAACAGTCAATAAACTGCACAAAACTAAATAAAGAACCAGTACAATAAATTGTAGACAAACTAAATAAAGAAACAGTCAATAAACTGTACAAAACTAAATAAAGAACCAGTCAATAAACTATACAAAAATCAATAACGAACCAGTCAATAAACTGTACAAAAGTCAACAAAGAACCAGTCAGTAAACTGTACAAAATTCAATAAAGAACAAGTCAATAAATTCTACACAAACTCAATAAAGAACCAGTCAATAAACTGTACAAATCTCAATAAAGAAACAGTCAATAAACTGTACAAAACTAAATAAAGAACCAGTCAATAAACTGTACAAAACTCAATAAAGAACCAGTCAATAAACTGTACAAAACTGAATAAAGAACAAGTCAATAAACTGTACAGAACTCAATAAACAACCAGTCAATAAATTGTACTCAAACTCAATAAAGAACCAGTCAATAAACTGTACAAAACTAAATAAAGAACCGGTCAATAAACTATACAAAACTCAATAACGAACCAGTCAATAAACTGTACAAAAGTCAACAAAGAACCAGTCAGTAAACTGTACAAAATTCAATAAAGAACAAGTCAATAAATTCTACACAAACTCAATAAAGAACCAGTCAATAAACTGTACAAATCTCAATAAAGAACCAATCAATAAACTTTACAAAACTAAATAAGGAAACAGTCAATAATCTGAACAAAACTAAATAAACAAACAGTCAATAAACTGTACAAAACTAAATAAACAACCAGTCAATAAATTGTACACAAACTAAATAAAGAAACAGGAAATAAACTGTACAAAACTAAATAAACAACCAGTCAATAAATTGTTCACAAACTAAATAAAGAAACAGGCAATAAATTGTACAAAACTCAATAAAGAACCAGTCAATCAACTGTACAAAACTCAATAAAGAACCAGTCAATAAACTGTACAAAACTAAATAAAGAAACAGTCAATAAACTGTACAAAACTCAAGAAAGAACCAGTCAATAAACTGTACAAAACTCAATAAAGAACCAGTCAATAAACTGTATAAAACTCAATAAAGAACCAGTCAATAAATTGTACACAAACTCAATAAAGAACCAGTCAATAAACTGTACAAAACTGAATAAAGAACCAGTCAATAAACTGTACAAAACTCAATAAAGAACCAGTCAATAAACTGTCCACAAATCCAATAAAGAACCAGTCAATAAACTGTACAAAACTGAACAAAGAACCAGTCAATAAACTGTACAAAACTCAAAAAAGAACCAGTCAATAAACTGTACAAAACTCATTAACGAACCAGTCAATAAACTGTACAAAACTGAATAATGAACCGGTCAATAAACTGTACAAAACTCAATAAAGAACCAGTCAATAAACATTACAAAACTGAATAAAGAACCAGTCAATAAACTGCACAAAACTCAATAAAGAACCAGTCGATAAACTGTACAAAAGTAAACAAAGAAACAGTCAATAAACTGTACAAAACTAAATAAAGAAACAGTCAATAAGCTGTACAAAACTAAATAAAGAACCAGTCAATACATTGTACACAAACTAAATAAAGAAGCAATCAATAAACTGTACAAAACTTAATAAAGAATCAGTCAATAAACTGTACAAAACTAAATATAGAAACAGTTAATAAACTGTACAAAACTAAATAAAGAAACAGTCAATAAACTGCACAAAACTAAATAAAGAACCAGTACAATAAATTGTACACAAACTAAATAAAGAAACAGTCAATAAACTGTACAAAACTAAATAAAGAACCAGTCAATAAACTATACAAAACTCAATAACGAACCAGTCAATAAACTGTACAAAAGTCAACAAAGAACCAGTCAATAAACTGTACAAAATTCAATAAAGAACAAGTCAATAAATTCTACACAAACTCAATAAAGAACCAGTCAATAAACTGTACAAATCTCAATAAAGAACCAATCAATAAACTTTACAAAACTAAATAAGGAAACAGTCAATAATCTGAACAAAACTAAATAAACAAACAGTCAATAAACTGTACAAAACTAAATAAACAACCAGTCAATAAATTGTACACAAACTAAATAAAGAAACAGGAAATAAACTGTACAAAACTAAATAAACAACCAGTCAATAAATTGTTCACAAACTAAATAAAGAAACAAGCAATAAATTGTACAAAACTCAATAAAGAACCAGTCAATAAACTGTACAAAACTCAATAAAGAACCAGTCAATAAACTGTACAAAACTAAATAAAGAAACAGTCAATAAACTGTACAAAACTCAAGAAAGAACCAGTCAATAAACTGTACAAAACTCAAAAAAGAACCAGTCAATAAACTGTATAAAACTCAATAAAGAACCAGTCAATAAATTGTACACAAACTCAATAAAGAACCAGTCAATAAACTGTACAAAACTGAATAAAGAACCAGTCAATAAACTGTACAAAACTCAATAAAGAACCAGTCAATAAACTGTCCACAAATCCAATAAAGAACCAGTCAATAAACTGTACAAAACTGAACAAAGAACCAGTCAATAAACTGTACAAAACTCAAAAAAAGAACCAGTCAATAAACTGTACAAAACTCATTAACGAACCAGTCAATAAACTGTACAAAACTGAATAATGAACCGGTCAATAAACTGTACAAAACTCAATAAAGAACCAGTCAATAAACTGTCCACAAATCCAATAAAGAACCAGTCAATAAACTGTACAAAACTGAACAAAGAACCAGTCAATAAACTGTACAAAACTCAAAAAAAGAACCAGTCAATAAACTGTACAAAACTCATTAACGAACCAGTCAATAAACTGTACAAAACTGAATAATGAACCGGTCAATAAACTGTACAAAACTCAATAAAGAACCAGTCAATAAACATTACAAAACTGAATAAAGAACCAGTCAATAAACTGCACAAAACTCAATAAAGAACCAGTCGATAAACTGTACACAAGTAAACAAAGAAACAGTCAATAAACTGTACAAAACTAAATAAAGAAACAGTCAATAAGCTGTACAAAACTAAATAAAGAACCAGTCAATACATTGTACACAAACTAAATAAAGAAGCAATGAATAAACTGTACAAAACTTAATAAAGAATCAGTCAATAAACTGTACAAAACTAAATATAGAAACAGTTAATAAACTGTACAAAACTAAATAAAGAAACAGTCAATAAACTGCACAAAACTAAATAAAGAACCAGTACAATAAATTGTAGACAAACTAAATAAAGAAACAGTCAATAAACTGTACAAAACTAAATAAAGAACCAGTCAATAAACTATACAAAACTCAATAACGAACCAGTCAATAAACTGTACAAAAGTCAACAAAGAACCAGTCAGTAAACTGTACAAAATTCAATAAAGAACAAGTCAATAAATTCTACACAAACTCAATAAAGAACCAGTCAATAAACTGTACAAATCTCAATAAAGAAACAGTCAATAAACTGTAGAAAACTAAATAAAGAACCAGTCAATAAACTGTACAAAACTCAATAAAGAACCAGTCAATAAACTGTACAAAACTGAATAAAGAACAAGTCAATAAACTGTACAGAACTCAATAAACAACCAGTCAATAAATTGTACTCAAACTCAATAAAGAACCAGTCAATAAACTGTACAAAACTAAATAAAGAACCGGTCAATAAACTATACAAAACTCAATAACGAACCAGTCAATAAACTGTACAAAAGTCAACAAAGAACCAGTCAGTAAACTGTACAAAATTCAATAAAGAACAAGTCAATAAATTCTACACAAACTCAATAAAGAACCAGTCAATAAACTGTACAAATCTCAATAAAGAACCAATCAATAAACTTTACAAAACTAAATAAGGAAACAGTCAATAATCTGAACAAAACTAAATAAACAAACAGTCAATAAACTGTACAAAACTAAATAAACAACCAGTCAATAAATTGTACACAAACTAAATAAAGAAACAGGAAATAAACTGTACAAAACTAAATAAACAACCAGTCAATAAATTGTTCACAAACTAAATAAAGAAACAGGCAATAAATTGTACAAAACTCAATAAAGAACCAGTCAATAAACTGTACAAAACTCAATAAAGAACCAGTCAATAAACTGTACAAAACTAAATAAAGAAACAGTCAATAAACTGTACAAAACTCAAGAAAGAACCAGTCAATAAACTGTACAAAACTCAATAAAGAACCAGTCAATAAACTGTATAAAACTCAATAAAGAACCAGTCAATAAATTGTACACACACTCAATAAAGAACCAGTCAATAAACTGTACAAAACTGAATAAAGAACCAGTCAATAAACTGTACAAAACTCAATAAAGAACCAGTCAATAAACTGTCCACAAATCCAATAAAGAACCAGTCAATAAACTGTACAAAACTGAACAAAGAACCAGTCAATAAACTGTACAAAACTCAAAAAAGAACCAGTCAATAAACTGTACAAAACTCATTAACGAACCAGTCAATAAACTGTACAAAACTGAATAATGAACCGGTCAATAAACTGTACAAAACTCAATAAAGAACCAGTCAATAAACATTACAAAACTGAATAAAGAACCAGTCAATAAACTGCACAAAACTCAATAAAGAACCAGTCGATAAACTGTACAAAAGTAAACAAAGAAACAGTCAATAAACTGTACAAAACTAAATAAAGAAACAGTCAATAAGCTGTACAAAACTAAATAAAGAACCAGTCAATACATTGTACACAAACTAAATAAAGAAGCAATCAATAAACTGTACAAAACTTAATAAAGAATCAGTCAATAAACTGAACAAAACTAAATATAGAAACAGTTAATAAACTGTACAAAACTAAATAAAGAAACAGTCAATAAACTGCACAAAACTAAATAAAGAACCAGTACAATAAATTGTACACAAACTAAATAAAGAAACAGTCAATAAACTGTACAAAACTAAATAAAGAACCAGTCAATAAACTATACAAAACTCAATAACGAACCAGTCAATAAACTGTACAAAAGTCAACAAAGAACCAGTCAGTAAACTGTACAAAATTCAATAAAGAACAAGTCAATAAATTCTACACAAACTCAATAAAGAACCAGTGAATAAACTGTACAAATCTCAATAAAGAACCAATCAATAAACTTTACAAAACTAAATAAGGAAACAGTCATTAATCTGAACAAAACTAAATAAACAAACAGTCAATAAACTGTACAAAACTAAATAAACAACCAGTCAATAAATTGTACACAAACTAAATAAAGAAACAGGAATTAAACTGTACAAAACTAAATAAACAACCAGTCAATAAATTGTTCACAAACTAAATAAAGAAACAGGCAATAAATTGTACAAAACTCAATAAAGAACCAGTCAATAAACTGTACAAAACTCAATAAAGAACCAGTCAATAAACTGTACAAAACTGAATAAAGAACAAGTCAATAAACTGTACAGAACTCAATAAACAACCAGTCAATAAATTGTACTCAAACTCAATAAAGAACCAGTCAATAAACTGTACAAAACTAAATAAAGAACCGGTCAATAAACTGCACAAAACTCAATAAAGAACCAGTCGATAAACTGTACAAAAGTAAACAAAGAAACAGTCAATAAACTGTACAAAACTAAATAAAGAAACAGTCAATAAGCTGTACAAAACTAAATAAAGAACCAGTCAATACATTGTACACAAACTAAATAAAGAAGCAATCAATAAACTGTACAAAACTTAATAAAGAATCAGTCAATAAACTGTACAAAACTAAATATAGAAACAGTTAATAAACTGTACAAAACTAAATAAAGAAACAGTCAATAAACTGCACAAAACTAAATAAAGAACCAGTACAATAAATTGTACACAAACTAAATAAAGAAACAGTCAATAAACTGTACAAAACTAAATAAAGAACCAGTCAATAAACTATACAAAACTCAATAACGAACCAGTCGATAAACTGTACAAAAGTCAACAAAGAACCAGTCAATAAACTGTACAAAATTCAATAAAGAACAAGTCAATAAATTCTACACAAACTCAATAAAGAACCAGTCAATAAACTGTACAAATCTCAATAAAGAACCAATCAATAAACTTTACAAAACTAAATAAGGAAACAGTCAATAATCTGAACAAAACTAAATAAACAAACAGTCAATAAACTGTACAAAACTAAATAAACAACCAGTCAATAAATTGTACACAAACTAAATAAAGAAACAGGAAATAAACTGTACAAAACTAAATAAACAACCAGTCAATAAATTGTTCACAAACTAAATAAAGAAACAAGCAATAAATTGTACAAAACTCAATAAAGAACCAGTCAATAAACTGTACAAAACTAAATAAGGAAACAGTCAATAAACTGTACAAAACTAAATAAAGAAACAGTCAATAAACTGTACAAAACTCAAGAAAGAACCAGTCAATAAACTGTACAAAACTCAAAAAAGAACCAGTCAATAAACTGTATAAAACTCAATAAAGAACCAGTCAATAAATTGTACACAAACTCAATAAAGAACCAGTCAATAAACTGTACAAAACTGAATAAAGAACCAGTCAATAAACTGTACAAAACTCAATAAAGAACCAGTCAATAAACTGTCCACAAATCCAATAAAGAACCAGTCAATAAACTGTACAAAACTGAACAAAGAACCAGTCAATAAACTGTACAAAACTCAAAAAAAGAACCAGTCAATAAACTGTACAAAACTCATTAACGAACCAGTCAATAAACTGTACAAAACTGAATAATGAACCGGTCAATAAACTGTACAAAACTCAATAAAGAACCAGTCAATAAACTGTCCACAAATCCAATAAAGAACCAGTCAATAAACTGTACAAAACTGAACAAAGAACCAGTCAATAAACTGTACAAAACTCAAAAAAAGAACCAGTCAATAAACTGTACAAAACTCATTAACGAACCAGTCAATAAACTGTACAAAACTGAATAATGAACCGGTCAATAAACTGTACAAAACTCAATAAAGAACCAGTCAATAAACATTACAAAACTGAATAAAGAACCAGTCAATAAACTGCACAAAACTCAATAAAGAACCAGTCGATAAACTGTACACAAGTAAACAAAGAAACAGTCAATAAACTGTACAAAACTAAATAAAGAAACAGTCAATAAGCTGTACAAAACTAAATAAAGAACCAGTCAATACATTGTACACAAACTAAATAAAGAAGCAATGAATAAACTGTACAAAACTTAATAAAGAATCAGTCAATAAACTGTACAAAACTAAATATAGAAACAGTTAATAAACTGTACAAAACTAAATAAAGAAACAGTCAATAAACTGCACAAAACTAAATAAAGAACCAGTACAATAAATTGTAGACAAACTAAATAAAGAAACAGTCAATAAACTGTACAAAACTAAATAAAGAACCAGTCAATAAACTATACAAAACTCAATAACGAACCAGTCAATAAACTGTACAAAAGTCAACAAAGAACCAGTCAGTAAACTGTACAAAATTCAATAAAGAACAAGTCAATAAATTCTACACAAACTCAATAAAGAACCAGTCAATAAACTGTACAAATCTCAATAAAGAAACAGTCAAAAACTGTAGAAAACTAAATAAAGAACCAGTCAATAAACTGTACAAAACTCAATAAAGAACCAGTCAATAAACTGTACAAAACTGAATAAAGAACAAGTCAATAAACTGTACAGAACTCAATAAACAACCAGTCAATAAATTGTACTCAAACTCAATAAAGAACCAGTCAATAAACTGTACAAAACTAAATAAAGAACCGGTCAATAAACTATACAAAACTCAATAACGAACCAGTCAATAAACTGTACAAAAGTCAACAAAGAACCAGTCAGTAAACTGTACAAAATTCAATAAAGAACAAGTCAATAAATTGTACACAAACTCAATAAAGAACCAGTCAATAAACTGTACAAATCTCAATAAAGAACCAATCAATAAACTTTACAAAACTAAATAAGGAAACAGTCAATAATCTGAACAAAACTAAATAAACAAACAGTCAATAAACTGTACAAAACTAAATAAACAACCAGTCAATAAATTGTACACAAACTAAATAAAGAAACAGGAAATAAACTGTACAAAACTAAATAAACAACCAGTCAATAAATTGTTCACAAACTAAATAAAGAAACAGGCAATAAATTGTACAAAACTCAATAAAGAACCAGTCAATAAACTGTACAAAACTCAATAAAGAACCAGTCAATAAACTGTACAAAACTAAATAAAGAAACAGTCAATAAACTGTACAAAACTCAAGAAAGAACCAGTCAATAAACTGTACAAAACTCAATAAAGAACCAGTCAATAAACTGTATAAAACTCAATAAAGAACCAGTCAATAAATTGTACACACACTCAATAAAGAACCAGTCAATAAACTGTACAAAACTGAATAAAGAACCAGTCAATAAACTGTACAAAACTCAATAAAGAACCAGTCAATAAACTGTCCACAAATCCAATAAAGAACCAGTCAATAAACTGTACAAAACTGAACAAAGAACCAGTCAATAAACTGTACAAAACTCAAAAAAGAACCAGTCAATAAACTGTACAAAACTCATTAACGAACCAGTCAATAAACTGTACAAAACTGAATAATGAACCGGTCAATAAACTGTACAAAACTCAATAAAGAACCAGTCAATAAACATTACAAAACTGAATAAAGAACCAGTCAATAAACTGCACAAAACTCAATAAAGAACCAGTCGATAAACTGTACAAAAGTAAACAAAGAAACAGTCAATAAACTGTACAAAACTAAATAAAGAAACAGTCAATAAGCTGTACAAAACTAAATAAAGAACCAGTCAATACATTGTACACAAACTAAATAAAGAAGCAATCAATAAACTGTACAAAACTTAATAAAGAATCAGTCAATAAACTGAACAAAACTAAATATAGAAACAGTTAATAAACTGTACAAAACTAAATAAAGAAACAGTCAATAAACTGCACAAAACTAAATAAAGAACCAGTACAATAAATTGTACACAAACTAAATAAAGAAACAGTCAATAAACTGTACAAAACTAAATAAAGAACCAGTCAATAAACTATACAAAACTCAATAACGAACCAGTCAATAAACTGTACAAAAGTCAACAAAGAACCAGTCAGTAAACTGTACAAAATTCAATAAAGAACAAGTCAATAAATTCTACACAAACTCAATAAAGAACCAGTGAATAAACTGTACAAATCTCAATAAAGAACCAATCAATAAACTTTACAAAACTAAATAAGGAAACAGTCATTAATCTGAACAAAACTAAATAAACAAACAGTCAATAAACTGTACAAAACTAAATAAACAACCAGTCAATAAATTGTACACAAACTAAATAAAGAAACAGGAATTAAACTGTACAAAACTAAATAAACAACCAGTCAATAAATTGTTCACAAACTAAATAAAGAAACAGGCAATAAACTGTACAAAACTCAATAAAGAACCAGTCAATAAACTGTACAAAACTCAATAAAGAACCAGTCAATAAACTGTACAAAACTAAATAAAGAAACAGTCAATAAACTGTACAAAACTCAAGAAAGAACCAGTCAATAAACTGTACAAAACTCAAAAAAGAACCAGTCAATAAACTGTATAAAACTCAATAAAGAACCAGTCAATAAATTGTACACAAACTCAATAAAGAACCAGTCAATAAACTGTACAAAACTGAATAAAGAACCAGTCAATAAACTGTACAAAACTCAATAAAGAACCAGTCAATAAACTGTCCACAAATCCAATAAAGAACCAGTCAATAAACTGTACAAAACTGAACAAAGAACCAGTCAATAAACTGTACAAAACTCAAAAAAAGAACCAGTCAATAAACTGTACAAAACTCATTAACGAACCAGTCAATAAACTGTACAAAACTGAATAATGAACCGGTCAATAAACTGTACAAAACTCAATATAGAACCAGTCAATAAACTGTCCACAAATCCAATAAAGAACCAGTCAATAAACTGTACAAAACTGAACAAAGAACCAGTCAGAAAACTGTACAAAACTCAAAAAAAGAACCAGTCAATAAACTGTACAAAACTCATTAACGAACCAGTCAATAAACTGTACAAAACTGAATAATGAACCGGTCAATAAACTGTACAAAACTCAATAAAGAACCAGTCAATAAACATTACAAAACTGAATAAAGAACCAGTCAATAAACTGCACAAAACTCAATAAAGAACCAGTCGATAAACTGTACAAAAGTAAACAAAGAAACAGTCAATAAACTGTACAAAACTAAATAAAGAAACAGTCAATAAGCTGTACAAAACTAAATAAAGAACCAGTCAATACATTGTACACAAACTAAATAAAGAAGCAATCAATAAACTGTACAAAACTTAATAAAGAATCAGTCAATAAACTGTACAAAACTAAATATAGAAACAGTTAATAAACTGTACAAAACTAAATAAAGAAACAGTCGATAAACTGTACAAAATTCAATAAAGAACAAGTCAATAAATTGTACACAAACTCAATAAAGAACCAGTCAATAAACTGTACAAATCTCAATAAAGAATCAGTCAATAAACTTTACAAAACTAAATAAGGAAACAGTCAATAATCTGAACAAAACTAAATAAACAAACAGTCAATAAACTGTACAGAACTAAATAAACAACCAGTCAATAAATTGTACACAAACTAAATAAAGAAACAGGAAATAAACTCTACAAAACTAAATAAACAACCAGTCAATAAATTGTACACAAACTAAAAAAGAAACAGGCAATAAATTGTACAAAACTCAATAAAGAACCAGTCAATAAACTGTACAAAACTCAATAAAGAACCAGTCAATAAACTATACAAAACCAAATAAAGAAACAGTAAATAAACTGTACAAAACTCAAGCAAGAACCAGTCAATAAACTGTACAAAACTGAATAAAGAATCAGTCAATAAACTGTACAAAACTCAATAAAGAACCAGTCAATAAACTGTACAAAACTCAATAAAGAACCAGTCAATAAACTGTACAAAATTAAATAAAGAATCAGTCAATAAACTGTACAAAACTAAATAAAGAAACAGTCAATAAACTGTACAAAACTGAATAAAGAACCAGTCAATAAATTGTACACAAACTCAATAAAGAACCAGTCAATAAACTGTACAAAACTGAATAAAGAACCAGTCAATAAACTGTACAAAACTCAATAAAGAACCAGTCAATAAACTGTACACAAATCCAATAAAGAACCAGTCAATAAACTGTACAAAACTGAACAAAGAACCAGTCAATAAACTGTACAAAACTCATTAACGAACCAGTCAATAAACTGTACAAAACTGAATAATGAACCAGTCAATAAACTGTACAAAACTCAATAAAGAACCAGTCAATAAACATTACAAAACTGAATAAAGAACCAGTCAATAAACTGTACAAAACTCAATAAAGAACCAGTCAATAAACTGTACAAAACTCAATAAAGAACCAGTCGATAAACTGTACAAAACTCAATAAAGAACCAGTCAATAAACTGTACAAAACTCAATAAAGAACCAGTCGATAAACTGTACAAAAGTAAACAAAGAAACAGTCAATAAACTGTACAAAACTAAATAAAGAAACAGTCAAAAAGCTGTGCAAAACTAAATAAAGAAGCAGTCAATACATTGTACACAAACTAAATAAAGAAGCAATCAATAAACTGTACAAAACTTATTAAATAATCAGTCAATAAACCGTACAAAACTAAATATAGAAACAGTTAATAAACTGTACAAAACTAAATAAAGAAACAGTCAATAAACTGCACAAAACTAAATAAAGAACCAGTCAATAAACTGTACAAAACTGAATAAAGAACCAGTCAATAAACTGTACAAAACTCAATAAAGAACCAGTCAATAAACTGTCCACAAATCCAATAAAGAACCAGTCAATAAACTGTACAAAACTGAACAAAGAACCAGTCAATAAACTGTACAAAACTCAAAAAAGAACCAGTCAATAAACTGTACAAAACTCATTAACGAACCAGTCAATAAACTGTACAAAACTGAATAATGAACCGGTCAATAAACTGTACAAAACTCAATAAAGAACCAGTCAATAAACATTACAAAACTGAATAAAGAACCAGTCAATAAACTGCACAAAACTCAATAAAGAACCAGTCGATAAACTGTACAAAAGTAAACAAAGAAACAGTCAATAAACTGTACAAAACTAAATAAAGAAACAGTCAATAAGCTGTACAAAACTAAATAAAGAACGAGTCAATACATTGTACACAAACTAAATAAAGAAGCAATCAATAAACTGTACAAAACTTAATAAAGAATCAGTCAATAAACTGTACAAAACTAAATATAGAAACAGTTAATAAACTGTACAAAACTAAATAAAGAAACAGTCAATAAACTGCACAAAACTAAATAAAGAACCAGTACAATAAATTGTACACAAACTAAATAAAGAAACAGTCAATAAACTGTACAAAACTAAATAAAGAACCAGTCAATAAACTATACAAAACTCAATAACGAACCAGTCAATAAACTGTACAAAAGTCAACAAAGAACCAGTCAGTAAACTGTACAAAATTCAATAAAGAACAAGTCAATAAATTCTACACAAACTCAATAAAGAACCAGTCAATAAACTGTACAAATCTCAATAAAGAACCAATCAATAAACTTTACAAAACTAAATAAGGAAACAGTCAATAATCTGAACAAAACTAAATAAACAAACAGTCAATAAACTGTACAAAACTAAATAAACAACCAGTCAATAAATTGTACACAAACTAAATAAAGAAACAGGAATTAAACTGTACAAAACTAAATAAACAACCAGTCAATAAATTGTTCACAAACTAAATAAAGAAACAGGCAATAAATTGTACAAAACTCAATAAAGAACCAGTCAATAAACTGTACAAAACTCAATAAAGAACCAGTCAATAAACTGTACAAAACTAAATAAAGAAACAGTCAATAAACTGTACAAAACTCAAGAAAGAACCAGTCAATAAACTGTACAAAACTCAAAAAAGAACCAGTCAATAAACTGTATAAAACTCAATAAAGAACCAGTCAATAAATTGTACACAAACTCAATAAAGAACCAGTCAATAAACTGTACAAAACTGAATAAAGAACCAGTCAATAAACTGTACAAAACTCAATAAAGAACCAGTCAATAAACTGTCCACAAATCCAATAAAGAACCAGTCAATAAACTGTACAAAACTGAACAAAGAACCAGTCAATAAACTGTACAAAACTCAAAAAAAGAACCAGTCAATAAACTGTACAAAACTCATTAACGAACCAGTCAATAAACTGTACAAAACTGAATAATGAACCGGTCAATAAACTGTACAAAACTCAATATAGAACCAGTCAATAAACTGTCCACAAATCCAATAAAGAACCAGTCAATAAACTGTACAAAACTGAACAAAGAACCAGTCAATAAACTGTACAAAACTCAAAAAAAGAACCAGTCAATAAACTGTACAAAACTCATTAACGAACCAGTCAATAAACTGTACAAAACTGAATAATGAACCGGTCAATAAACTGTACAAAACTCAATAAAGAACCAGTCAATAAACATTACAAAACTGAATAAAGAACCAGTCAATAAACTGCACAAAACTCAATAAAGAACCAGTCGATAAACTGTACAAAAGTAAACAAAGAAACAGTCAATAAACTGTACAAAACTAAATAAAGAAACAGTCAATAAGCTGTACAAAACTAAATAAAGAACCAGTCAATACATTGTACACAAACTAAATAAAGAAGCAATCAATAAACTGTACAAAACTTAATAAAGAATCAGTCAATAAACTGTACAAAACTAAATATAGAAACAGTTAATAAACTGTACAAAACTAAATAAAGAAACAGTCGATAAACTGTACAAAATTCAATAAAGAACAAGTCAATAAATTGTACACAAACTCAATAAAGAACCAGTCAATAAACTGTACAAATCTCAATAAAGAATCAGTCAATAAACTTTACAAAACTAAATAAGGAAACAGTCAATAATCTGAACAAAACTAAATAAACAAACAGTCAATAAACTGTACAGAACTAAATAAACAACCAGTCAATAAATTGTACACAAACTAAATAAAGAAACAGGAAATAAACTCTACAAAACTAAATAAACAACCAGTCAATAAATTGTACACAAACTAAAAAAAAACAGGCAATAAATTGTACAAAACTCAATAAAGAACTAGTCAATAAACTGTACAAAACTCAATAAAGAACCAGTCAATAAACTATACAAAACCAAATAAAGAAACAGTAAATAAACTGTACAAAACTCAAGCAAGAACCAGTCAATAAACTGTACAAAACTGAATAAAGAATCAGTCAATAAACTGTACAAAACTCAATAAAGAACCAGTCAATAAACTGTACAAAACTCAATAAAGAACCAGTCAATAAACTGTACAAAACTGAATAAAGAACCAGTCAGTAAACTGTACAAAACTCAATAAAGAACCAGTCAATAAACTGTACACAAATCCAATAAAGAACCAGTCAATAAACTGTACAAAACTGAACAAAGAACCAGTCAATAAACTGTACAAAACTCAAAAAAGAACCAGTCAATAAACTGTACAAAACTCATTAACGAACCAGTCAATAAACTGTACAAAACTGAATAATGAACCAGTCAATAAACTGTACAAAACTCAATAAAGAACCAGTCAATAAACATTACAAAACTGAATAAAGAACCAGTCAATAAACTGTACAAAACTCAATAAAGAACCAGTCAATAAACTGTACAAAACTCAATAAAGAACCAGTCAATAAACTGTACAAAACTCAATAAAGAACCAGTCAATAAACTGTACAAAACTCAATAAAGAACCAGTCGATAAACTGTACAAAAGTAAACAAAGAAACAGTCAATAAACTGTACAAAACTAAATAAAGAAACAGTCAAAAAGCTGTGCAAAACTAAATAAAGAAGCAGTCAATACATTGTACACAAACTAAATAAAGAAGCAATCAATAAACTGTACAAAACTTATTAAATAATCAGTCAATAAACCGTACAAAACTAAATATAGAAACAGTTAATAAACTGTACAAAACTAAATAAAGAAACAGTCAATAAACTGCACAAAACTAAATAAAGAACCAGTCAATAAACTGTACAAAACTGAATAAAGAACCAGTCAATAAACTGTACAAAACTCAATAAAGAACCAGTCAATAAACTGTCCACAAATCCAATAAAGAACCAGTCAATAAACTGTACAAAACTGAACAAAGAACCAGTCAATAAACTGTACAAAACTCAAAAAAGAACCAGTCAATAAACTGTACAAAACTCATTAACGAACCAGTCAATAAACTGTACAAAACTGAATAATGAACCGGTCAATAAACTGTACAAAACTCAATAAAGAACCAGTCAATAAACATTACAAAACTGAATAAAGAACCAGTCAATAAACTGCACAAAACTCAATAAAGAACCAGTCGATAAACTGTACAAAAGTAAACAAAGAAACAGTCAATAAACTGTACAAAACTAAATAAAGAAACAGTCAATAAGCTGTACAAAACTAAATAAAGAACCAGTCAATACATTGTACACAAACTAAATAAAGAAGCAATCAATAAACTGTACAAAACTTAATAAAGAATCAGTCAATAAACTGTACAAAACTAAATATAGAAACAGTTAATAAACTGTACAAAACTAAATAAAGAAACAGTCAATAAACTGCACAAAACTAAATAAAGAACCAGTACAATAAATTGTACACAAACTAAATAAAGAAACAGTCAATAAACTGTACAAAACTAAATAAAGAACCAGTCAATAAACTATACAAAACTCAATAACGAACCAGTCAATAAACTGTACAAAAGTCAACAAAGAACCAGTCAGTAAACTGTACAAAATTCAATAAAGAACAAGTCAATAAATTCTACACAAACTCAATAAAGAACCAGTCAATAAACTGTACAAATCTCAATAAAGAACCAATCAATAAACTTTACAAAACTAAATAAGGAAACAGTCAATAATCTGAACAAAACTAAATAAACAAACAGTCAATAAACTGTACAAAACTAAATAAACAACCAGTCAATAAATTGTACACAAACTAAATAAAGAAACAGGAAATAAACTGTACAAAACTAAATAAACAACCAGTCAATAAATTGTTCACAAACTAAATAAAGAAACAAGCAATAAATTGTACAAAACTCAATAAAGAACCAGTCAATAAACTGTACAAAACTCAATAAAGAACCAGTCAATAAACTGTACAAAACTAAATAAAGAAACAGTCAATAAACTGTACAAAACTCAAGAAAGAACCAGTCAATAAACTGTACAAAACTCAAAAAAGAACCAGTCAATAAACTGTATAAAACTCAATAAAGAACCAGTCAATAAATTGTACACAAACTCAATAAAGAACCAGTCAATAAACTGTACAAAACTGAATAAAGAACCAGTCAATAAACTGTACAAAACTCATAAAAGAACCAGTCAATAAACTGTCCACAAATCCAATAAAGAACCAGTCAATAAACTGTACAAAACTGAACAAAGAACCAGTCAATAAACTGTACAAAACTCAAAAAAAGAACCAGTCAATAAACTGTACAAAACTCATTAACGAACCAGTCAATAAACTGTACAAAACTGAATAATGAACCGGTCAATAAACTGTACAAAACTCAATAAAGAACCAGTCAATAAACTGTCCACAAATCCAATAAAGAACCAGTCAATAAACTGTACAAAACTGAACAAAGAACCAGTCAATAAACTGTACAAAACTCAAAAAAAGAACGAGTCAATAAACTGTACAAAACTCATTAACGAACCAGTCAATAAACTGTACAAAACTGAATAATGAACCGGTCAATAAACTGTACAAAACTCAATAAAGAACCAGTCAATAAACATTACAAAACTGAATAAAGAACCAGTCAATAAACTGCACAAAACTCAATAAAGAACCAGTCGATAAACTGTACACAAGTAAACAAAGAAACAGTCAATAAACTGTACAAAACTAAATAAAGAAACAGTCAATAAGCTGTACAAAACTAAATAAAGAACCAGTCAATACATTGTACACAAACTAAATAAAGAAGCAATGAATAAACTGTACAAAACTTAATAAAGAATCAGTCAATAAACTGTACAAAACTAAATATAGAAACAGTTAATAAACTGTACAAAACTAAATAAAGAAACAGTCAATAAACTGCACAAAACTAAATAAAGAACCAGTACAATAAATTGTAGACAAACTAAATAAAGAAACAGTCAATAAACTGTACAAAACTAAATAAAGAACCAGTCAATAAACTATACAAAACTCAATAACGAACCAGTCAATAAACTGTACAAAAGTCAACAAAGAACCAGTCAGTAAACTGTACAAAATTCAATAAAGAACAAGTCAATAAATTCTACACAAACTCAATAAAGAACCAGTCAATAAACTGTACAAATCTCAATAAAGAAACAGTCAATAAACTGTACAAAACTAAATAAAGAACCAGTCAATAAACTGTACAAAACTCAATAAAGAACCAGTCAATAAACTGTACAAAACTGAATAAAGAACAATTCAATAAACTGTACAGAACTCAATAAACAACCAGTCAATAAATTGTACTCAAACTCAATAAAGAACCAGTCAATAAACTGTACAAAACTAAATAAAGAACCGGTCAATAAACTATACAAAACTCAATAACGAACCAGTCAATAAACTATACAAAAGTCAACAAAGAACCAGTCAGTAAACTGTAGAAAATTCAATAAAGAACAAGTCAATAAATTCTACACAAACTCAATAAAGAACCAGTCAATAAACTGTACAAATCTCAATAAAGAACCAATCAATAAACTTTACAAAACTAAATAAGGAAACAGTCAATAATCTGAACAAAACTAAATAAACAAACAGTCAATAAACTGTACAAAACTAAATAAACAACCAGTCAATAAATTGTACACAAACTAAATAAAGAAACAGGAAATAAACTGTACAAAACTAAATAAACAACCAGTCAATAAATTGTTCACAAACTAAATAAAGAAACAGGCAATAAATTGTACAAAACTCAATAAAGAACCAGTCAATAAACTGTACAAAACTCAATAAAGAACCAGTCAATAAACTGTACAAAACTAAATAAAGAAACAGTCAATAAACTGTACAAAACTCAAGAAAGAACCAGTCAATAAACTGTACAAAACTCAAGAAAGAACCAGTCAATAAACTGTACAAAACTCAATAAAGAACCAGTCAATAAACTGTATAAAACTCAATAAAGAACCAGTCAATAAATTGTACACAAACTCAATAAAGAACCAGTCAATAAACTGTACAAAACTGAATAAAGAACCAGTCAATAAACTGTACAAAACTCAATAAAGAACCAGTCAATAAACTGTCCACAAATCCAATAAAGAACCAGTCAATAAACTGTACAAAACTGAACAAAGAACCAGTCAATAAACTGTACAAAACTCAAAAAAGAACCAGTCAATAAACTGTACAAAACTCATTAACGAACCAGTCAATAAACTGTACAAAACTGAATAATGAACCGGTCAATAAACTGTACAAAACTCAATAAAGAACCAGTCAATAAACATTACAAAACTGAATAAAGAACCAGTCAATAAACTGCACAAAACTCAATAAAGAACCAGTCGATAAACTGTACAAAAGTAAACAAAGAAACAGTCAATAAACTGTACAAAACTAAATAAAGAAACAGTCAATAAGCTGTACAAAACTAAATAAAGAACCAGTCAATACATTGTACACAAACTAAATAAAGAAGCAATCAATAAACTGTACAAAAATTAATAAAAAATCAGTCAATAAACTGTACAAAACTAAATATAGAAACAGTTAATAAACTGTACAAAACTAAATAAAGAAACAGTCAATAAACTGCACAAAACTAAATAAAGAACCAGTACAATAAATTGTACACAAACTAAATAAAGAAACAGTCAATAAACTGTACAAAACTAAATAAAGAACCAGTCAATAAACTATACAAAACTCAATAACGAACCAGTCAATAAACTGTACAAAAGTCAACAAAGAACCAGTCAGTAAACTGTACAAAATTCAATAAAGAACAAGTCAATAAATTCTACACAAACTCAATAAAGAACCAGTCAATAAACTGTACAAATCTCAATAAAGAACCAATCAATAAACTTTACAAAACTAAATAAGGAAACAGTCAATAATCTGAACAAAACTAAATAAACAAACAGTCAATAAACTGTACAAAACTAAATAAACAACCAGTCAATAAATTGTACACAAACTAAATAAAGAAACAGGAATTAAACTGTACAAAACTAAATAAACAACCAGTCAATAAATTGTTCACAAACTAAATAAAGAAACAGGCAATAAATTGTACAAAACTCAATAAAGAACCAGTCAATAAACTGTACAAAACTCAATAAAGAACCAGTCAATAAACTGTACAAAACTAAATAAAGAAACAGTCAATAAACTGTACAAAACTCAAGAAAGAACCAGTCAATAAACTGTACAAAACTCAAAAAAGAACCAGTCAATAAACTGTATAAAACTCAATAAACAACCAGTCAATAAATTGTACTCAAACTCAATAAAGAACCAGTCAATAAACTGTACAAAACTGAATAAAGAACCAGTCAATAAACTGTACAAAACTCAATAAAGAACCAGTCAATAAACTGTCCACAAATCCAATAAAGAACCAGTCAATAAACTGTACAAAACTGAACAAAGAACCAGTCAATAAACTGTACAAAACTCAAAAAAAGAACCAGTCAATAAACTGTACAAAACTCATTAACGAACCAGTCAATAAACTGTACAAAACTGAATAATGAACCGGTCAATAAACTGTACAAAACTCAATAAAGAACCAGTCAATAAACTGTCCACAAATCCAATAAAGAACCAGTCAATAAACTGTACAAAACTGAACAAAGAACCAGTCAATAAACTGTACAAAACTCAAAAAAAGAACCAGTCAATAAACTGTACAAAACTCATTAACGAACCAGTCAATAAACTGTACAAAACTGAATAATGAACCGGTCAATAAACTGTACAAAACTCAATAAAGAACCAGTCAATAAACATTACAAAACTGAATAAAGAACCAGTCAATAAACTGCACAAAACTCAATAAAGAACCAGTCGATAAACTGTACAAAAGTAAACAAAGAAACAGTCAATAAACTGTACAAAACTAAATAAAGAAACAGTCAATAAGCTGTACAAAACTAAATAAAGAACCAGTAAATACATTGTACACAAACTAAATAAAGAAGCAATCAATAAACTGTACAAAACTAAATAAAGAACCGGTCAATAAACTATACAAAACTCAATAACGAACCAGTCAATAAACTATACAAAAGTCAACAAAGAACCAGTCAGTAAACTGTACAAAATTCAATAAAGAACAAGTCAATAAATTCTACACAAACTCAATAAAGAACCAGTCAATAAACTGTACAAATCTCAATAAAGAACCAATCAATAAACTTTACAAAACTAAATAAGGAAACAGTCAATAATCTGAACAAAACTAAATAAACAAACAGTCAATAAATTGTACAAAACTAAATAAACAACCAGTCAATAAATTGTACACAAACTAAATAAAGAAACAGGAAATAAACTGTACAAAACTAAATAAACAACCAGTCAATAAATTGTTCACAAACTAAATAAAGAAACAGGCAATAAATTGTACAAAACTCAATAAAGAACCAGTCAATAAACTGTACAAAACTCAATAAAGAACCAGTCAATAAACTGTACAAAACTAAATAAAGAAACAGTCAATAAACTGTACAAAACTCAAGAAAGAACCAGTCAATAAACTGTACAAAACTCAAGAAAGAACCAGTCAATAAACTGTACAAAACTCAATAAAGAACCAGTCAATAAACTGTATAAAACTCAATAAAGAACCAGTCAATAAATTGTACACAAACTCAATAAAGAACCAGTCAATAAACTGTACAAAACTGAATAAAGAACCAGTCAATAAACTGTACAAAACTCAATAAAGAACCAGTCAGTAAACTGTCCACAAATCCAATAAAGAACCAGTCAATAAACTGTACAAAACTGAACAAAGAACCAGTCAATAAACTGTACAAAACTCAAAAAAGAACCAGTCAATAAACTGTACAAAACTCATTAACGAACCAGTCAATAAACTGTACAAAACTGAATAATGAACCGGTCAATAAACTGTACAAAACTCAATAAAGAACCAGTCAATAAACATTACAAAACTGAATAAAGAACCAGTCAATAAACTGCACAAAACTCAATAAAGAACCAGTCGATAAACTGTACAAAAGTAAACAAAGAAACAGTCAATAAACTGTACAAAACTAAATAAAGAAACAGTCAATAAGCTGTACAAAACTAAATAAAGAACCAGTCAATACATTGTACACAAACTAAATAAAGAAGCAATCAATAAACTGTACAAAAATTAATAAAAAATCAGTCAATAAACTGTACAAAACTAAATATAGAAACAGTTAATAAACTGTACAAAACTAAATAAAGAAACAGTCAATAAACTGCACAAAACTAAATAAAGAACCAGTACAATAAATTGTACACAAACTAAATAAAGAAACAGTCAATAAACTGTACAAAACTAAATAAAGAACCAGTCAATAAACTATACAAAACTCAATAACGAACCAGTCAATAAACTGTACAAAAGTCAACAAAGAACCAGTCAGTAAACTGTACAAAATTCAATAAAGAACAAGTCAATAAATTCTACACAAACTCAATAAAGAACCAGTCAATAAACTGTACAAATCTCAATAAAGAACCAATCAATAAACTTTACAAAACTAAATAAGGAAACAGTCAATAATCTGAACAAAACTAAATAAACAAACAGTCAATAAACTGTACAAAACTAAATAAACAACCAGTCAATAAATTGTACACAAACTAAATAAAGAAACAGGAATTAAACTGTACAAAACTAAATAAACAACCAGTCAATAAATTGTTCACAAACTAAATAAAGAAACAGGCAATAAATTGTACAAAACTCAATAAAGAACCAGTCAATAAACTGTACAAAACTCAATAAAGAACCAGTCAATAAACTGTAAAAAACTAAATAAAGAAACAGTCAATAAACTGTACAAAACTCAAGAAAGAACCAGTCAATAAACTGTACAAAACTCAAAAAAGAACCAGTCAATAAACTGTATAAAACTCAATAAAGAACCAGTCAATAAATTGTACACAAACTCAATAAAGAACCAGTCAATAAACTGTACAAAACTGAATAAAGAACCAGTCAATAAACTGTACAAAACTCAATAAAGAACCAGTCAATAAACTGTCCACAAATCCAATAAAGAACCAGTCAATAAACTGTACAAAACTGAACAAAGAACCAGTCAATAAACTGTACAAAACTCAAAAAAAGAACCAGTCAATAAACTGTACAAAACTCATTAACGAACCAGTCAATAAACTGTACAAAACTGAATAATGAACCGGTCAATAAACTGTACAAAACTCAATAAAGAACCAGTCAATAAACTGTCCACAAATCCAATAAAGAACCAGTCAATAAACTGTACAAAACTGAACAAAGAACCAGTCAATAAACTGTACAAAACTCAAAAAAAGAACCAGTCAATAAACTGTACAAAACTCATTAACGAACCAGTCAATAAACTGTACAAAACTGAATAATGAACCGGTCAATAAACTGTACAAAACTCAATAAAGAACCAGTCAATAAACATTACAAAACTGAATAAAGAACCAGTCAATAAACTGCACAAAACTCAATAAAGAACCAGTCGATAAACTGTACAAAAGTAAACAAAGAAACAGTCAATAAACTGTACAAAACTAAATAAAGAAACAGTCAATAAGCTGTACAAAACTAAATAAAGAACCAGTAAATACATTGTACACAAACTAAATAAAGAAGCAATCAATAAACTGTACAAAACTTAATAAAGAATCAGTCAATAAACTGTACAAAACTAAATATAGAAACAGTTAATAAACTGTACAAAACTAAATAAAGAAACAGTCGATAAACTGTACAAAATTCAATAACGAACCAGTCAATAAACTGTACACAAACTCAATAAAGAACCAGTCAATAAACTGTACAAATCTCAATAAAGAATCAGTCAATAAACTTTACAAAACTAAATAAGGAAACAGTCAATAATCTGAACAAAACTAAATAAACAAACAGTCAATAAACTGTACAGAACTAAATAAACAACCAGTCAATAAATTGTACACAAACTAAATAAAGAAACAGGAAATAAACTCTACAAAACTAAATAAACAACCAGTCAATAAATTGTACACAAACTAAAAAAGAAACAGGCAATAAATTGTACAAAACTCAATAAAGAACCAGTCAATAAACTGTACAAAACTCAATAAAGAACCAGTCAATAAACTATACAAAACCAAATAAAGAAACAGTAAATAAACTGTACAAAACTCAAGCAAGAACCAGTCAATAAACTGTACAAAACTGAATAAAGAATCAGTCAATAAACTGTACAAAACTCAATAAAGAACCAGTCAATAAACTGTACAAAACTCAATAAAGAACCAGTCAATAAACTGTACAAAATTAAATAAAGAATCAGTCAATAAACTGTACAAAACTAAATAAAGAAACAGTCAATAAACTGTACAAAACTGAATAAAGAACCAGTCAATAAATTGTACACAAACTCAATAAAGAACCAGTCAATAAACTGTACAAAACTGAATAAAGAACCAGTCAGTAAACTGTACAAAACTCAATAAAGAACCAGTCAATAAACTGTACACAAATCCAATAAAGAACCAGTCAATAAACTGTACAAAACTGAACAAAGAACCAGTCAATAAACTGTACAAAACTCAAAAAAGAACCAGTCAATAAACTGTACAAAACTCATTAACGAACCAGTCAATAAACTGTACAAAACTGAATAATGAACCAGTCAATAAACTGTACAAAACTCAATAAAGAACCAGTCAATAAACATTACAAAACTGAATAAAGAACCAGTCAATAAACTGTACAAAACTCAATAAAGAACCAGTCAATAAACTGTACAAAACTCAATAAAGAACCAGTCGATAAACTGTACAAAACTCAATAAAGAACCAGTCAATAAACTGTACAAAACTCAATAAAGAACCAGTCGATAAACTGTACAAAAGTAAACAAAGAAACAGTCAATAAACTGTACAAAACTAAATAAAGAAACAGTCAAAAAGCTGTGCAAAACTAAATAAAGAAGCAGTCAATACATTGTACACAAACTAAATAAAGAAGCAATCAATAAACTGTACAAAACTTATTAAATAATCAGTCAATAAACCGTACAAAACTAAATATAGAAACAGTTAATAAACTGTACAAAACTAAATAAAGAAACAGTCAATAAACTGCACAAAACTAAATAAAGAACCAGTCAATAAATTGTACACAAACTAAATAAAGAAACAGTCAATAAACTGTACACAAACTAAATAAAGAAACAGTCAATAAACTGTACAAAACTAAATAAAGAAACAGTTAATAAACTGTACGAAAATAAATATAGAAGCAGTCAATAAACTGTACAAAACTAAATAAAGAAACAGTCAATAAACTGTACAAAACTGAATAAAGAACCAGTCAATAAACTGTACAAAACTCAATAAAGAAACAGTCAATAAACTGTACAAAACTCACTAAAGAACCAGTCAATAAACTGTACAAAACTGAATAAAGAACCAGTAATAAACTGTACAAAACTCAATAAAGAAACAGTCAATAAACTGTACAAAACTCAATAAAGAACCGGTCAATAAACTGTACAAAACTAAATAAAGAATCAGTCAATAAACTGTACAAAACTAAATAAAGAAACAGTCAATAAACTGTACAAAACTGAATAAAGAACCAGTCAATAAATTGTACACAAACTAAATAAAGAAACTGTCAATAAACTGTACAAAACAAAATAACAAAACAGTCAATAAACTGTACAAAACTAAATAAAGAACCAGTCAATAAATTGTTCACAAACTCTATAAAGAACCGGTCAATAAACTGTACAAAACTGAATAAAGAACAAGTCAATAAACTGTACAAAACTCAATAAAGAACCAGTCAATAAACTGTACACAAATCCAATAAAGAACCAGTCAATAAACTGTACAAAACTGAATAAAGAACCAGTCAATAAACTGTACAAAACTCAAAAAAGAACCAGTCAATAAACTGTACAAAACTCAATAGAGAACCAGTCAATAAACTGTACAAAATTAAATAAAGAATCAGTCAATAAACTGTACAAAACTAAATAAAGAAACAGTCAATAAACTGTACAAAATTAAATAAAGAATCAGTCAATAAACTGTACAAAACTAAATAAAGAAACAGTCAATAAACTGTACAGAACTGAATAAAGAACCAGTCAATAAATTGTACACATACTAAATAAAGAAACAGGAAATAAACTGTACAAAACTAAATAAACAACCAGTCAATAAATTGTATACAAACTAAATAAAGAAAAAGGCAATAAATTGTACAAAACTCAATAAAGAACCAGTCAATAAACTGTACAAAACTCAAGAAAGAACCAGTCAATAAACTATACAAAACTAAATAAAGAAACAGTCAATAAACTGTACAAAACTCAAGAAAGAACCAGTCAATAAACTGTACAAAACTGAATAAAGAATCAGTCAATAAACTGTACAAGACTCAATAAAGAACCAGTCAATAAACTGTACAAAACTCAATAAAGAACCAGTCAATAAACTGTACAAAATTAAATAAAGAATCAGTCAATAAACTGTACAAAACTAAATAAAGAAACAGTCAATAAACTGTACAAAACTGAATAAAGAACCAGTCAATAAATTCTCCACAAACTCAATAAAGAACCAGTCAATAAACTGTACAAAACTGAATAAAGAACCAGTCAATAAACTGTACAAAACTCAATAAAGAACCAGTCAATAAACTGTACACAAATCCAATAAAGAACCAGTCAATAAACTGTACAAAACTGAACAAAGAACCAGTCAATAAACTGTACAAAACTCAAAAAAGAACCAGTCAATAAACTGTACAAAACTCATTAACGAACCAGTCAATAAACTGTACAAACCTGAACGATGAACCAGTCAATAAACTGTACAAAACTCAATAAAGAACCAGTCAATAAACATTTCAAAACTGAATAAAGAACCAGTCAATAAACTGTACAAAACTCAATAAAGAACCAGTCGATAAACTGTACAAAAGTAAACAAAGAAACAGTCAATAAACTGTACAAAACTAAATAAAGAAACAGTCAATAAGCTGTACAAAACTAAATAAAGAACCAGTCAATACATTGTACACAAACTAAATAAAGAAGCAATCAATAAACTGTACAAAACTTAATAAAGAATCAGTCAATAAACTGTACAAAACTAAATATAGAAAAGGTTAATAAACTGTACAAAACTAAATAAAGAAACAGTCAATAAACTGCACTAAACTAAATAAAGAACCAGTCAATAAATTGTACACAAACTAAATAAAGAAACAGTCAATAAACTGTACAAAACTAAATAAAGAAACAGTTAATAAACTGTACGAAACTAAATATAGAAGCAGTCAATAAACTGTACAAAACTAAATAAAGAAACGGTCAATAAACTGTACAAAACTAAATAAAGAACCAGTCAATAAACTGTACAAAACTGAATAAAGAACCAGTCAATAAACTGTACAAAACTCAATAAAGAAACAGTCAATAAACTGTACAAAACTCAATAAAGAACCAGTCAATAAACTGTACAAAACTGAATAAAGAACCAGTCAATAAACTGTACAAAACTCAATAAAGAAACAGTCAATAAACTGTACAAAACTGAATAAAGAACCAGTCAAAAAACTGCACAAAACTCAATAAAGAATTAGTCAATAAACTGTACAAAACTCAATAAAGAACCAGTCAATAAACTGTACAAAACTCAATAAAGAACCAGTCAATAAACTGTACAAAACTCAATAAAGAACCAGTCAATAAACTGTACAAAACTAAATAAAGAATCAGTCAATAAACTGTACAAAACTAAATAAAGAAACACTCAATAAACAGTACAAAACTGAATAAAGAACCAGTCAATAAATTGTACACAAACTAAATAAAGAAACAGTCAATAAACTGTACAAAACTAAATAAAGAAGCAGTCAATAAATTGTACACAAACTCAATAAAGAACCAGTCAATAAACTGTACAAAACTGAATAAAGAACCAGTCAATAAACTGTACAAAACTCAATAAAGAACCAGTCAATAAACTGTACACAAATCCAATAAAGAACCAGTCAATAAACTGTACAAAACTGAATAAAGAACCAGTCAATAAACTGTACAAAACTCAAAAAAGAACCAGTCAATAAACTGTACAAAACTCAATAAAGAACCAGTCAATAAACTGTACAAAATTAAATAAAGAATCAGTCAATAAACTGTACAAAACTAAATAAAGAAACAGTCAATAAACTGTACAAAACTGAATAAAGAACCAGTCAATAAATTGTACACAAACTCAATAAAGAACCAGTCAATAAACTGTACAAAACTGAATAAAGAACCAGTCAATAAAGTGTACAAACCTCAATAAAGAACCAGTCAATAAACTGTACACAAATCCAATAAAGAACCAGTCAATAAACTGTACAAAACTGAACAAAGAACCAGTCAATCAACTGTACAAAACTCAAAAAGGAACCAGTCAATAAACTGTATAAAACTCATTAACGAACCAGTCAATAAACTGTTCAAAACTGAATAAAGAACCAGTCAATAAACTGTACAAAACTCAATAAAGAACCAGTCAAGCAACATTACAAAACTGAATAAAGAACCAGTCAATAAACTGTACAAAACTCAATAAAGAACCAGTCGATAAACTGTACAAAAGTAAACAAAGAAACAGTCAATAAACTGTACAAAACTAAATAAAGAAAACGTCAATAAGCTGTACAAAACTAAATAAAGAACCAGTCAATACATTGTACACAAACTAAATAAAGAAGCAATCAATAAACTGTACAAAACTAAAAAAAGAACCAGTCAATAAACTGTACAAAACTCAATAAAGAAACAGTCAATAAACTGTACAAAACTAAATAAAGAACCAGTCAATAAACTGTACAAAACTCAATAAAGAACCAGTCAATAAACTGTACAAAACTGAATAAAGAACAAGTCAATAAACTGTACAGAACTCAATAAACAAACAGTCAATAAATTGTACTCAAACTCAATAAAGAACCAGTCAATAAACTGTACAAAACTAAATAAAGAACCAGTCAATAAACTATACAAAACTCAATAACGAACCAGTCAATAAACTGTACAAAAGTCAACAAAGAACCAGTCAGTAAACTGTACAAAATTCAATAAAGAACAAGTCAATAAATTCTACACAAACTCAATAAAGAACCAATCAATAAACTTTACAAAACTAAATAAGGAAACAGTCAATAATCTGAACAAAACTAAATAAACAAACAGTCAATAAACTGTACAAAACTAAATAAACAACCAGTCAATAAATTGTACACAAACTAAATAAAGAAACAGGAAATAAACTGTACAAAACTAAATAAACAACCAGTCAATAAATTGTTCACAAACTAAATAAAGAAACAGGCAATAAATTGTACAAAACTCAATAAAGAACCAGTCAATAAACTGTACAAAACTCAATAAAGAGCCAGTCAATAAACTGTACAAAACTAAATAAAGAAACAGTCAATAAACTGTACAAAACTCAAGAAAGAACCAGTCAATAAACTGTACAAAACTCAATAAAGAACCAGTCAATAAACTGTATAAAACTCAATAAAGAACCAGTCAATAAATTGTACACAACTCAATAAGGAACCAGTCAATAAACTGTACAAAACTGAATAAAGAACCAGTCAATAAACTGTACAAAACTCAATAAAGAACCAGTCAATAAACTGTCCACAAATCCAATAAGGAACCAGTCAATAAACTGTACAAAACTGAATAATGAACCGGTCAATAAACTGTACAAAACTCAATAAAGAACCAGTCAATAAACATTACAAAACTGAATAAAGAACCAGTCAATAAACTGCACAAAACTCAATAAAGAACCAGTCGATAAACTGTACAAAAGTAAACAAAGAAACAGTCAATAAACTGTACAAAACTAACTAAAGAAACAGTCAATAAGCTGTACAAAACTAAATAAAGAACCAGTCAATACATTGTACACAAACTAAATAAAGATGCAATCAATAAACTGTACAAAACTTAATAAAGAATCAGTCAATAAACTGTACAAAACTAAATATAGAAACAGTTAATAAACTGTACAAAACTAAATAAAGAAACAGTCGATAAACTGCACAAAACTAAATAAAGAACCAGTCAATAAATTGTACACAAACTAAATAAAGAAACAGTCAATAAACTGTACAAAACTAAATAAAGAAACAGTTAATAAACTGTACGAAACTAAATATAGAAGCAGTCAATAAACTGTACAAAACTAAATAAAGAAACAGTCAATAAACTGTACAAAACTAAATAAAGAACCAGTCAATAAACTGTACAAAACTGAATAAAGAACCAGTCAATAAACTGTACAAAACTCAATAAAGAAACAGTCAATAAACTGTACAAAACCCAATAAAGAACCAGTCAATAAACTGTACAAAACTGAATAAAGAACCAGTCAATAAACTGTACAAAACTCAATAAAGAAACAGTCAATACTGTACAAAACTGAATAAAGAACCAGTCAAAAAACCGTACAAAACTCAGTAAAGAATTAGTCAATAAACAGTACAAAACTCAATAAAGAACCAGACAATAAACTGTACAAAACTCAATAAAGAACCAGTCAATAAACTGTACAAAACTCAATAAAGAACCAGTCAATAAACTGTACAAAACTAAATAAAGAATCAGTCAATAAACTGTACAAAACTAAATAAAGAAACAGTCAATAAACTGTACAAAACTGAATAAAGAACCAGTCAATAAATTGTACACAAACTAAATAAAGAAACAGTCAATAAACTGTACAAAACAAAATAACAAAACAGTCAATAAACTGTACAAAACTAAATAAAGAACCAGTCAATAAATTGTACACAAACTCAATAAAGAACCAGTCAATAAACTGTACAAAACTGAATAAAGAACCAGTCAATAAACTGTACAAAACTCAATAAAGAACCAGTCAATAAACTGTACACAAATCCAATAAAGAACTAGTCAATAAACTGTACAAAACTGAATAAAGAACCAGTCAATAAACTGTACAAAACTCAAAAAAGAACCAGTCAATAAACTGTACAAAACTCAATAAAGAACCAGTCAATAAACTGTACAAAATTAAATAAAGAATCAGTCAATAAACTGTACGAACCTAAATAAAGAAACAGTCAATAAACTGTACAAAACTGAATAAAGAACCAGTCAATAAATTGTACACAAACTCAATAAAGAACCAGTCAATAAACTGTACAAAACTGAATAAAGAACCAGTCAATAAACTGTACAAAACTCAATAAAGAACCAGTCAATAAACTGTACAAAACTCAATAAAGAACCAGTCAATAAACTGTACACAAATCCAATAAAGAACCAGTCAATAAACTGTACAAAACTGAATAAAGAACCAGTCAATAAACTGTACAAAACTCAATAAAGAACCAGTCAATAAACTGTACACAAATCCAATAAAGAACCAGTCAATAAACTGTACAAAACTGAACAAAGAACCAGTCAATAAACTGTACAAAACTCAAAAAAGAACCAGTCAATAAACTGTACAAAACTCATTAACGAACCAGTCAATAAACTGTACAAAACTGAATAATGAACCGGTCAATAAACTGTACAAAACTCAATAAAGAACCAGTCAATAAACATTACAAAACTGAATAAAGAACCAGTCAATAAACTGCACAAAACTCAATAAAGAACCAGTCGATAAACTGTACAAAAGTAAACAAAGAAACAGTCAATAAACTGTACAAAACTAAATAAAGAAACAGTCAATAAGCTGTACAAAACTAAATAAAGAACCAGGCAATACATTGTACACAAACTAAATAAAGATGCAGTCAATAAACTGTACAAAACTTAATAAAGAATCAGTCAATAAACTGTACAAAACTAAATATAGAAACAGTTAATAAACTGTACAAAACTAAATAAAGAAACAGTCGATAAACTGCACAAAACTAAATAAAGAACCAGTCAATAAATTGTACACAAACTAAATAAAGAAACAGTCAATAAACTGTACAAAACTAAATAAAGAAACAGTTAATAAACTGTACGAAACTAAATATAGAAGCAGTCAATAAACTGTACAAAACTAAATAAAGAAACAGTCAATAAACTGTACAAAACTAAATAAAGAACCAGTCAATAAACTGTACAAAACTGAATAAAGAACCAGTCAATAAACTGTACAAAACTCAATAAAGAAACAGTCAATAAACTGTACAAAACCCAATAAAGAACCAGTCAATAAACTGTACAAAACTGAATAAAGAACCAGTCAATAAACTGTACAAAACTCAATAAAGAAACAGTCAATAAACTGTACAAAACTGAATAAAGAACCAGTCAAAAAACTGTACAAAACTCAGTAAAGAATTAGTCAATAAACAGTACAAAACTCAATAAAGAACCAGACAATAAACTGTACAAAACTCAATAAAGAACCAGTCAATAAACTGTACAAAACTCAATAAAGAACCAGTCAATAAACTGTACAAAACTAAATAAAGAATCAGTCAATAAACTGTACAAAACTAAATAAAGAAACAGTCAATAAACTGTACAAAACTGAATAAAGAACCAGTCAATAAATTGTACACAAACTAAATAAAGAAACAGTCAATAAACTGTACAAAACAAAATAACAAAACAGTCAATAAACTGTACAAAACTAAATAAAGAACCAGTCAATAAATTGTACACAAACTCAATAAAGAACCAGTCAATAAACTGTACAAAACTGAATAAAGAACCAGTCAATAAACTGTACAAAACTCAATAAAGAACCAGTCAATAAACTGTACACAAATCCAATAAAGAACTAGTCAATAAACTGTACAAAACTGAATAAAGAACCAGTCAATAAACTGTACAAAACTCAATAAAGAACCAGTCAATAAATTGTACACAAACTCAATAAAGAACCAGTCAATAAACTGTACAAAATTAAATAAAGAATCAGTCAATAAACTGTACAAACCTAAATAAAGAAACAGTCAATAAACTGTACAAAACTGAATAAAGAACCAGTCAATAAATTGTACACAAACTCAATAAAGAACCAGTCAATAAACTGTACAAAACTGAATAAAGAACCAGTCAATAAACTGTACAAAACTCAATAAAGAACCAGTCAATAAACTGTACACAAATCCAATAAAGAACCAGTCAATAAACTGTACAAAACTGAACAAAGAACCAGTCAATAAACTGTACAAAACTCAATAAAGAACCAATCAATAAACTTTACAAAACTCATTAACGAACCAGTCAATAAACTGTACAAAACTGAATAAAGAACCAGTCAATAAACTGTACAAAACTCAATAAAGAACCAGTCAAGCAACATTACAAAACTGAAAAAAGAACCAGTCAATAAACTGTACAAAACTCAATAAAGAACCAGTCGATAAACTGTACAAAAGTAAACAAAGAAACAGTCAATAAACTGTACAAAACTAAATAAAGAAACAGTCAATAAGCTGTACAAAACTAAATAAAGAACCAGTCAATACATTGTACACAAACTAAATAAAGAAGCAATCAATAAACTGTACAAAACTTAATAAAGAAGCAATCAATAAACTGTACAAAACTTAATAAAGAAACAGTCAATAAACTGTACAAAACTAAATATAGAAACAGTTAATAAACTGTACAAAACTAAATAAAGAAACAGTCAATAAACTGCACAAAACTAAATAAAGAACCAGTCAATAAATTGTACACAAACTAAATAAAGAAACAGTCAATAAACTGTACAAAACTAAATAAAGAAACAGTTAATAAACTGTACGAAACTAAATATAGAAGCAGTCAATACATTGTACACAAACTAAATAAAGAAGCAATCAATAAACTGTACAAAACTAAATAAAGAACCAGTCAATAAACTGTACAAGACTGAATAAAGAACCAATCAATAAACTGTACAAAACTGAATAAAGAACCAGTCAATACATTGTACACAAACTAAATAAAGAAGCAATCAATAAACTGTACAAAACTTAATAAAGAAACAGTCAATAAACTGTACAAAACTAAATATAGAAACAGTTAATAAACTGTACAAAACTAAATAAAGAAGCAGTCAATAAACTGCACAAAACTAAATAAAGAACCAGTCAATAAATTGTACACAAACTAAATAAAGAAACGGTCAATAAACTGTACAAAACTAAATAAAGAACCAGTCAAAAAACTCTACAAAACTCAATAAAGAATTAGTCAATAAACTGTACAAAACTCAATAAAGAACCAGTCAAAAAACTGTACAAATCTCAAAAAAGAACCAGTCAATATACTGTACAGAACTCAATAAACAACCAGTCAATAAATTGTACTCAAACTCAATAAAGAACCAGTCAATAAACTGTACAAAACTAAATAAAGAACCAGTCAATAAACTATACAAAACTCAATAACGAACCAGTCAATAAACTGTACAAAAGTCAATAAAGAACCAGTCAGTAAACTGTACAAAATTCAATAAAGAACAAGTCAATAAATTGTACACAAACTCAATAAAGAACCAGTCAATAAACTGTACAAATCTCAATGAAGAACCAGTCAATAAACTTTACAAAACTAAATAAGGAAACAGTCAATAATTTGAACAAAACTAAATAAACAAACAGTCAATAAACTGTACAAAACTAAATAAACAACCAGTCAATAAATTGTACACAAACTAAATAAAGAAACAGGAAATAAACTGTACAAAACTAAATAAACAACCAGTCAATAAATTGTACACAAACTAAATAAGTAACAGGCAATAAATTGTACAAAACTCAATAAAGAACCAGTCAATAAACTGTACAAAACTCAATAAAGAACCAGTCAATAAACTGTACAAAACTAAATAAAGAAACAGTCAATAAGCTGTACAAAACTAAATAAACAACCAGTCAATAAATTGTACACAAACTAAATAAAGAAACAGGAAATAAACTGTACAAAACTAAATAAACAACCAGTCAATAAACTGTACAAAACTCAATAAAGAACCAGTCAATAAACTGTACAAAATTAAATAAAGAATCAGTCAATAAACTGTACAAAACTAAATAAAGAAACAGTCAATAAACTGTACAAAACTGAATAAAGAACCAGTCAATAAATTGTACACTAACTCAAGAAAGAACCAGTCAATAAACTGTACAAAACTGAATAAAGAACCAGTCAATAAACTGTACAAAACTGAATAAAGAACCAGTCAATAAATTGAACACAAACTCAATAAAGAACCAGTCAATAAACTGTACAAAACTGAATAAAGAACCAGTCAATAAAGTGTACAAACCTCAATAAAGAACCAGTCAATAAACTGTACACAAATCCAATAAAGAACCAGTCAATAAACTGTACAAAACTGAACAAAGAACCAGTCAATCAACTGTACAAAACTCAAAAAGGAACCAGTCAATAAACTGTATAAAACTCATTAACGAACCAGTCAATAAACTGTTCAAAACTGAATAAAGAACCAGTCAATAAACTGTACAAAACTCAATAAAGAACCAGTCAAGCAACATTACAAAACTGAATAAAGAACCAGTCAATAAACTGTACAAAACTCAATAAAGAACCAGTCGATAAACTGTACAAAAGTAAACAAAGAAACAGTCAATAAACTGTACAAAACTAAATAAAGAAAACGTCAATAAGCTGTACAAAACTAAATAAAGAACCAGTCAATACATTGTACACAAACTAAATAAAGAAGCAATCAATAAACTGTACAAAACTAAATAAAGAACCAGTCAATAAACTGTACAAAACTCAATAAAGAAACAGTCAATAAACTGTACAAAACTAAATAAAGAACCAGTCAATAAACTGTACAAAACTCAATAAAGAACCAGTCAATAAACTGTACAAAACTGAATAAAGAACAAGTCAAAAAACTGTACAGAACTCAATAAACAACAAGTCAATAAATTGTACTCAAACTCAATAAAGAACCAGTCAATAAACTGTACAAAACTAAATAAAGAACCAGTCAATAAACTATACAAAACTCAATAACGAACCAGTCAATAAACTGTACAAAAGTCAACAAAGAACCAGTCAGTAAACTGTACAAAATTCAATAAAGGACAAGTCAATAAATTCTACACAAACTCAATAAAGAACCAGTCAATAAACTGTACAAATCTCAATAAAGAACCAATCAATAAACTTTACAAAACTAAATAAGAAAACAGTCAATAATCTGAACAAAACTAAATAAACAAACAGTCAATAAACTGTACAAAACTAAATAAACAACCAGTCAATAAATTGTACACAAACTAAATAAAGAAACAGGAAATAAACTGTACAAAACTAAATAAACAACCAGTCAATAAATTGTTCACAAACTAAATAAAGAAACAGGCAATAAATTGTACAAAACTCAATAAAGAACCAGTCAATAAACTGTACAAAACTCAATAAAGAACCAGTCAATAAACTGTACAAAACTAAATAAAGAAACAGTCAATAAACTGTACAAAACTCAAGAAAGAACCAGTCAATAAACTGTACAAAACTCAATAAAGAACCAGTCAATAAACTGTATAAAACTGAATAAAGAACCAGTCAATAAATTGTACACAACTCAATAAAGAACCAGTCAATAAACTGTGTACAAAACTGAATAAAGAACCAGTCAATAAACTGTACAAAACTCAATAAAGAACCAGTCAATAAACTGTCCACAAATCCAATAAAGAACCAGTCAATACACTGTACAAAACTGAACAAAGAACCAGTCAATAAACTGTACAAAACTCAAAAAAGAACCAGTCAATAAACTGTACAAAACTCATTAACGAACCAGTCAATAAACTGTACAAAACTGAATAATGAACCGGTCAATAAACTGTACAAAACTCAATAAAGAACCAGTCAATAAACATTACAAAACTGAATAAAGAACCAGTCAATAAACTGCACAAAACTCAATAAAGAACCAGTCGATAAACTGTACAAAATTAAACAAAGAAACAGTCAATAAACTGTACAAAACTAAATAAAGAAACAGTCAATAAGCTGTACAAAACTAAATAAAGAACCAGTCAATACATTGTACACAAACTAAATAAAGATGCAATCAATAAACTGTACAAAACTTAATAAAGAATCAGTCAATAAACTGTACAAAACTAAATATAGAAACAGTTAATAAACTGTACAAAACTAAATAAAGAAACAGTCGATAAACTGCACAAAACTAAATAAAGAACCAGTCAATAAATTGTACACAAACTAAATAAAGAAACAGTCAATAAACTGTACAAAACTAAATAAAGAAACAGTTAATAAACTGTACGAAACTAAATATAGAAGCAGTCAATAAACTGTACAAAACTAAATAAAGAAACAGTCAATAAACTGTACAAAACTAAATAAAGAACCAGTCAATAAACTGTACAAAACTGAATAAAGAACCAGTCAATAAACTGTACAAAACTCAATAAAGAAACAGTCAATAAACTGTACAAAACTGAATAAAGAACCAGTCAAAAAACTGTACAAAACTCAGTAAAGAATTAGTCAATAAACAGTACAAAACTCAATAAAGAACCAGACAATAAACTGTACAAAACTCAATAAAGAACCAGTCAATAAACTGTACAAAACTCAATAAAGAACCAGTCAATAAACTGTACAAAACTAAATAAAGAATCAGTCAATAAACTGTACAAAACTAAATAAAGAAACAGTCAATAAACTGTACAAAACTGAATAAAGAACCAGTCAATAAATTGTACACAAACTAAATAAAGAAACAGTCAATAAACTGTACAAAACAAAATAACAAAACAGTCAATAAACTGTACAAAACTAAATAAAGAACCAGTCAATAAATTGTACACAAACTCAATAAAGAACCAGTCAATAAACTGTATAAAACTGAATAAAGAACCAGTCAATAAATTGTACACAACTCAATAAAGAACCAGTCAATAAACTGTGTACAAAACTGAATAAAGAACCAGTCAATAAACTGTACAAAACTCAATAAAGAACCAGTCAATAAACTGTCCACAAATCCAATAAAGAACCAGTCAATACACTGTACAAAACTGAACAAAGAACCAGTCAATAAACTGTACAAAACTCAAAAAAGAACCAGTCAATAAACTGTACAAAACTCATTAACGAACCAGTCAATAAACTGTACAAAACTGAATAATGAACCGGTCAATAAACTGTACAAAACTCAATAAAGAACCAGTCAATAAACATTACAAAACTGAATAAAGAACCAGTCAATAAACTGCACAAAACTCAATAAAGAACCAGTCGATAAACTGTACAAAATTAAACAAAGAAACAGTCAATAAACTGTACAAAACTAAATAAAGAAACAGTCAATAAGCTGTACAAAACTAAATAAAGAACCAGTCAATACATTGTACACAAACTAAATAAAGATGCAATCAATAAACTGTACAAAACTTAATAAAGAATCAGTCAATAAACTGTACAAAACTAAATATAGAAACAGTTAATAAACTGTACAAAACTAAATAAAGAAACAGTCGATAAACTGCACAAAACTAAATAAAGAACCAGTCAATAAATTGTACACAAACTAAATAAAGAAACAGTCAATAAACTGTACAAAACTAAATAAAGAAACAGTTAATAAACTGTACGAAACTAAATATAGAAGCAGTCAATAAACTGTACAAAACTAAATAAAGAAACAGTCAATAAACTGTACAAAACTAAATAAAGAACCAGTCAATAAACTGTACAAAACTGAATAAAGAACCAGTCAATAAACTGTACAAAACTCAATAAAGAAACAGTCAATAAACTGTACAAAACTGAATAAAGAACCAGTCAAAAAACTGTACAAAACTCAGTAAAGAATTAGTCAATAAACAGTACAAAACTCAATAAAGAACCAGACAATAAACTGTACAAAACTCAATAAAGAACCAGTCAATAAACTGTACAAAACTCAATAAAGAACCAGTCAATAAACTGTACAAAACTGAATAAAGAATCAGTCAATAAACTGTACAAAACTAAATAAAGAAACAGTCAATAAACTGTACAAAACTGAATAAAGAACCAGTCAATATATTGTACACAAACTAAATAAAGAAACAGTCAATAAACTGTACAAAACAAAATAACAAAACAGTCAATAAACTGTACAAAACTAAATAAAGAACCAGTCAATAAATTGTACACAAACTCAATAAAGAACCAGTCAATAAACTGTACAAAACTGAATAAAGAACCAGTCAATAAACTGTACAAAACTCAATAAAGAACCAGTCAATAAACTGTACACAAATCCAATAAAGAACTAGTCAATAAACTGTACAAAACTGAATAAAGAACCAGTCAATAAACTGTACAAAACTCAAAAAAGAACCAGTCAATAAACTGTACAAAACTCAATAAAGAACCAGTCAATAAACTGTACAAAATTAAATAAAGAATCAGTCAATAAACTGTACAAACCTAAATAAAGAAACAGTCAATAAACTGTACAAAACTGAATAAAGAACCAGTCAATAAATTGTACACAAACTCAATAAAGAACCAGTCAATAAACTGTACAAAACTGAATAAAGAACCAGTCAATAAACTGTACAAAACTCAATAAAGAACCAGTCAATAAACTGTACAAAACTCAATAAAGAACCAGTCAATAAACTGTACACAAATCCAATAAAGAACCAGTCAATAAACTGTACAAAACTGAACAAAGAACCAGTCAATAAACTGTACAAAACTCAAAAAAGAACCAGTCAATAAACTGTACAAAACTCATTAACGAACCAGTCAATAAACTGTACAAAACTGAATAAAGAACCAGTCAATAAACTGTACAAAACTCAATAAAGAACCAGTCAAGCAACATTACAAAACTGAAAAAAGAACCAGTCAATAAACTGTACAAAAATCAATAAAGAACCAGTCGATAAACTGTACAAAAGTAAACAAAGAAACAGTCAATAAACTGTACAAAACTAAATAAAGAAACAGTCCATAAGCTGTACAAAACTAAATAAAGAACCAGTCAATACATTGTACACAAACTAAATAAAGAAGCAATCAATAAACTGTACAAAACTTAATAAAGAAGCAATCAATAAACTGTACAAAACTTAATAAAGAAACAGTCAATAAACTGTACAAAACTAAATATAGAAACAGTTAATAAACTGTACAAAACTAAATAAAGAAACAGTCAATAAACTGCACAAAACTAAATAAAGAACCAGTCAATAAATTGTACACAAACTAAATAAAGAAACAGTCAATAAACTGTACAAAACTAAATAAAGAAACAGTTAATAAACTGTACGAAACTAAATATAGAAGCAGTCAATAAACTGTACAAAACTAAATAAAGAAACAGTAAATAAACTGTACAAAACTAAATAAAGAACCAGTCAATAAACTGTACAATACTGAATAAAGAACCAATCAATAAACTGTACAAAACTGAATAAGGTACCAGTCAATACATTGTACACAAACTAAATAAAGAAGCAATCAATAAACTGTACAAAACTAAATAAAGAACCAGTCAATAAACTGTACAAGACTGAATAAAGAACCAATCAATAAACTGTACAAAACTGAATAAAGAACCAGTCAATACATTGTACACAAACTAAATAAAGAAGCAATCAATAAACTGTACAAAACTTAATAAAGAAACAGTCAATAAACTGTACAAAACTAAATATAGAAACAGTTAATAAACTGTACAAAACTAAATAAAGAAGCAGTCAATAAACTGCACAAAACTAAATAAAGAACCAGTCTATAAATTGTACACAAACTAAATAAAGAAACAGTCAATAAACTGTACAAAACTAAATAAAGAACCAGTCAAAAAACTCTACAAAACTCAATAAAGAATTAGTCAATAAACTGTACAAAACTCAATAAAGAACCAGTCAAAAGACTGTACAAATCTCAAAAAAGAAACAGTCAAAAAACTGTACAAAACTAGAGAAAGAATCAGTCAATAAACTATACAAAACTCAATAAAGAAACAGTCAATAAACTGTACAAAACTCAATAAATAACCAATCAATAAACTGTACAAAACTCAATAAAGAAACAGTCAATAAACTGTACAAAACTAAATAAAGAACCAGTCAATAAACTGTACAAAACTCAATAAAGAACCAGTCAATAAACTGTACAAAACTGAATAAAGAACCAGTCAATAAACTGTACAGAACTCAATAAACAACCAGTCAATAAATTGTACTCAAACTCAATAAAGAACCAGTCAATAAACTGTACAAAACTAAATAAAGAACCAGTCAATAAACTGTACAAAACTCAATAACGAACCAGTCAATAAACTGTACAAAAGTCAATAAAGAACCAGTCAGTAAACTGTACAAAATTCAATAAAGAACAAGTCAATAAATTGTACACAAACTCAATAAAGAACCAGTCAATAAACTGTACAAATCTCAATGAAGAACCAGTCAATAAACTTTACAAAACTAAATAAGGAAACAGTCAATAATTTGAACAAAACTAAATAAACAAACAGTCAATAAACTGTACAAAACTAAATAAACAACCAGTCAATAAATTGTACACAAACTAAATAAAGAAACAGGAAATAAACTGTACAAAACTAAATAAACAACCAGTCAATAAATTGTACACAAACTAAATAAGAAACAGGCAATAAATTGTACAAAACTCAATAAAGAACCAGTCAATAAACTGTACAAAACTCAATAAAGAACCAGTCAATAAACTGTACAAAACTAAATAAAGAAACAGTCAATAAACTGTACAAAACTAAATAAACAACCAGTCAATAAACTGTACACAAACTAAATAAAGAAACAGGGAATAAACTGTACAAAACTAAATAAACAACCAGTCAATAAACTGTACAAAACTCAATAAAGAACCAGTCAATAAACTGTACAAAATTAAATAAAGAATCAGTCAATAAACTGTACAAAACTAAATAAAGAAACAGTCAATAAACTGTACAAAACTGAATAAAGAACCAGTCAATAAATTGTACACTAACTCAAGAAAGAACCAGTCAATAAACTGTACAAAACTGAATAAAGAACCAGTCAATAAACTGTACAAAACTCAATAAAGAACCAGTCAATAAGCTGTACACAAATCCAATAAAGAACCAGTCAATAAACTGTACAAAACTGAACAAAGAACCAGTCAATAAACTGTACAAAACTCAAAAAAGAACCAGTCAATAAACTGTACAAAACTCATTAACGAACCAGCCAATAAACTGTACAAAACTGAATAATGAACCAGTCAATAAACTGTACAAAACTTAATAAAGAACCAGTCAATAAACATTACAAAACTGAATAAAGAACCAGTCAATAAACTTTACAAAACTCAATAAAGAACCAGTCGATAAACTGTACAAAAGTAAACAACGAAACAGTCAATAAACTGTACAAAACTAAATAAAGAAACAGTCAATAAGCTGTACAAAACTAAATAAAGAACCAGTCAATACATTGTACACAAACTAAATAAAGAAGCAATCAATAAACTGCACAAAACTAAATAAAGAACCAGTCAATAAATTGTACACAAACTAAATAAAGAAACAGTCAATAAACTGTACAAAACTAAATAAAGAAACAGTTAATAAACTGTACGAAACTAAATATAGAAGCAGTCAATAAACTGTACAAAACTAAATAAAGAAACAGTCAATAAACTGTACAAAACTAAATAAAGAACCAGTCAATAAACTGTACAAAACTGCATAAAGAACCAGTCAATAAACTGTACAAATCTCAATAAAGAAACAGTCAATAAACTGTACAAAACTAAATAAAGAACCAGTCAATAAACTGTACAAAACTGAATAAAGAACCAGTCAATAAACTGTACAAAACTCAATAAAGAAACAGTCAATAAACTGCACAAAACTGAATAAAGAACCAGTCAAAAAACTGTACAAAACTCAATAAAGAATTAGTCAATAAACAGTACAAAACACAATAAAGAACCAGTCAATAAACTGTACAAAACTCAATAAAGAACCAGTCAATAAACTGTACAAAACTCAATAAAGAACCAGTCAATAAACTGTACAAAACTAAATAAAGAATCAGTCAATAAACTGTACAAAACTAAATAAAGAAACAGTCAATAAACTGTACAAAACTGAATAAAGAACCAGTCAATAAATTGTTCACAAACTAAATAAAGAAACAGTCAATAAACTGTACAAAACAAAATAAAGAAACAGTCAATAAACTGTACAAAACTAAATAAAGAACCAGTCAATAAATTGTACACAAACTCAATAGAGAACCAGTCAATAAACTGTACAAAACTGAATAAAGAACCAGTCAATAAACTGTACAAAACTCAATAAAGAACCAGTCAATAAACTGTACACAAATCCAATAAAGAGCCAGTCAATAAACTGTACAAAACTGAATAAAGAACCAGTCAATAAACTGTACAAAACTCAAAAAAGAACCAGTCAATAAACTGTACAAAACTCAATAAAGAACCAGTCAATAAACTGTACAAAATTAAATAAAGAATCAGTCAATAAACTGTACAAAACTAAATAAAGAAACAGTCAATAAACTGTACAAAACTGAATAAAGAACCAGTCAATAAATTGTACACAAACTCAATAAAGAACCAGTCAATAAACTGTACAAAACTGAATAAAGAACCAGTCAATAAACTGTACAAAACTCAATAAAGAACCAGTCAATAAACTGTACAAAACTGAACAAAGAACCAGTCAATAAACTGTACAAAACTCAAAAAAGAACCAGTCAATAAACTGTACAAAACTCATTAACGAACCAGTCAATAAACTGTACAAAACTGAATAAAGAACCAGTCAATAAACTGTACAAAACTCAATAAAGAACCAGTCAATAAACATTACAAAACTGAATAAAGAACCAGTCAATAAACTGTACAAAACTCAATAAAGAACCAGTCGATAAACTGTACAAAAGTAAACAAAGAAACAGTCAATAAACTGTACAAAACTAAATAAAGAAACAGTCAATAAGCTGTACAAAACTAAATAAAGAACCAGTCAATACATTGTAAACAAACTAAATAAAGAAGCAATCAATAAACTGTACAAAACTTAATAAAGAAACAGTCAATAAACTGTACAAAACTAAATAAAGAACCAGTCAATAAATTGTACACAAACTCAATAAAGAACCAGTCAATAAACTGTACAAAACTGAATAAAGAACAAGTCAATAAACTGTACAAAACTCAATAAAGAACCAGTCAATAAACTGTACACAAATCCAATAAAGAACCAATCAATAAACTGTACTAAACTGAATAAATAACCAGTCAGTAAACAGTACAAAACTGAACAAAGAAAAAGTCAATAAACTGTACAAAACTCAATAAAGGAACAGTCAATAAACTGTACAAAACTGAATAAAGAACCAGTCAATAAACTGTACAAAACTCAATAAAGAATTAGTCAATAAACTGTACAAAACTCAATAAAGCACCAGTCAATACACTGTACAAAACTCAATAAAGAACCAGTCAATAAACTGTACAAAACTCAATAAAGAACCAGTCAATAAACTGTACAAAACTCAATAAAGAACCAGTCAATAAACTGTACAAATATCAATAAATCACCAGTGAATAAACTGTAAAAAACTAAATAAAGAAACAGTCAATAAACTGAACAAAACTCAATAAAGAAACAGTCAATAAACAGTACAAAACTCAATATAGAACCAGTCAAAAAACTGTACAAATCTCAATAAAGAAACAGTCAAAAAACTGTACAAAACTCAAGAAAAAATCAGTCAATAAACTATACAAAACTCAATAAAGAAACAGTCAATAAACTGTACAAAACTCAACAAAGAACCAGCCAATAAACTGTACAAAACTCAATAAAGAAACAGTCAATAAACTGTACAAAACTAAATAAAGAAACAGTCAATAAACTGTACAAAACTAAAAAAAGAACCTGTCAATAAACTGTACAAAGCTCATTAACGAACCAGTCAATAAACTGTACAAAACTGAATAAAGAACCAGTCAATAAACTGTACAAAACTCAATAAAGAACCAGTCACTAAACATTACAAAACTGAATAAAGAACCAGTCAATAAACTGTACAAAACTCAATAAAGAACCAGTCGATAAACTGTACAAAAGTAAACAAAGAAACAGTCAATAAACTGTAGAAAACTAAATAAAGAAACAGTCAATAAGCAGTACAAAACTAAATAAAGAACCAGTCAATACATTGTACACAAACTACATAAAGAAGCAATCAATAAACTGTACAAAACTTAATAAAGAAACAGTCAATAAACTGTACAAACCTAAATATAGAAACAGTTAATAAACTGTACAAAACTAAATAAAGAAAAGTCAATAAACTGCACAATACTAAATAAAGAACCAGTCAATAAATTGTACACAAACTAAATAAAGAAACAGTCAATAAACTGTACAAAACTAAATAAAGAAACAGTTAATAAACTGTACGAAACTAAATGTAGAAGCAGTCAATAAACTGTACAAAACTAAATAAAGAAACAGTCAATAAACTGTACAAAACTAAATAAAGAACCAGTCAATAAACTGTACAAGACTGAATAAAGAACCAATCAATAAACTGTACAAAACTGAATAAATAACCAGTCAATAAACAGTACAAAACTGAACAAAGAACCAGTCAATAAACTGTACAAAACTCAATAAAGAATGAGTCAATAAACTGTACAAAACTGAATAAAGAACCAGTCAATAAACTGTACAAAACTCAATAAAGAATGAGTCAATAAACTGTACAAAACTCAATAAAGAACCAGTCAATACACTGTACACAACTCAATAAAGAACCAGTCAATAAACTGTACAAAACTCAATAAAGAACCAGTCAATAAACTGTACAAAACTCAATAAAGAACCAGTCAATAAACTGTACAAATATCAATAAAGAACCAGTGAATAAACTGTACAAAACTAAATAAAGAAACAGTCAATAAACTGTACAAAACTGAATAAAGAAACAGTCAATAAACAGTACAAAACTCAATAAAGAACCAGTCAAAAAACTGTACAAATCTCAATAAAGAAACAGTCAAAAAACTGTACAAAACTCAAGAAAAAATCAGTCAATAAACTATACAAAACTCAATAAAGAAACAGTCAATAAACTGTACAAAACTCTACAAAGAACCAGTCAATAAACTGTACAAAAATGAATTAAGAACCAGTCAATAAACTGTACAAAACTCAATAAAGAAACAGTCAATAAACTGTACAAAACGCAATAAAGAACCAGTCAATAAGCTGTACAACACTCAATAAAGAAACAGTCAAAACACTGTACAAAACTAAATAAAGAAACAGTCAATAAACTGTACAAAACTAAATAAAGAACCAGTGAATAAAATGTACAAAACTCAATAAAGAACCAGTCAATAAACTGTACAAAACTGAATAAAGAACCAGTCAATAAACTGTACAAAACTCAATAAAGAACCAGTCAATAAACTGAACACAAATCCAATAAAGAACCAGTCAATAAACTGTACAAAACTGAAAAAAGAACCAGTCAATAAACCGTACAAAACTCAAAAGAGAACCAGTCAATAAACTGTACAAAACTCAATAAAGAACCAGTCAATAAACTGTACAAAATTAAATAAAGAATCAGTCAATAAACTGTACAAAACTAAATAAAGAAACAGTCAATAAACTGTACAAAACTGAATAAAGAACCAGTCAATAAATTGTACACAAACTCAATAAAGAACCAGTCAATAAACTGTACAAAACTGAATAAAGAACAAGTCAATAAACTGTACAAAACTCAATAAAGAACCAGTCAATAAACTGTACACAAATCCAATAAAGAACCAATCAATAAACTGTACTAAACTGAATAAATAACCAGTCAGTAAACAGTACAAAACTGAACAAAGAAACAGTCAATAAACTGTAGAAAACTAAATAAAGAAACAGTCAATAAGCAGTACAAAACTAAATAAAGAACCAGTCAATACATTGTACACAAACTACATAAAGAAGCAATCAATAAACTGTACAAAACTTAATAAAGAAACAGTCAATAAACTGTACAAACCTAAATATAGAAACAGTTAATAAACTGTACAAAACTAAATAAAGAAAAGTCAATAAACTGCACAATACTAAATAAAGAACCAGTCAATAAATTGTACACAAACTAAATAAAGAAACAGTCAATAAACTGTACAAAACTAAATAAAGAAACAGTTAATAAACTGTACGAAACTAAATGTAGAAGCAGTCAATAAACTGTACAAAACTAAATAAAGAAACAGTCAATAAACTGTACAAAACTAAATAAAGAACCAGTCAATAAACTGTACAAGACTGAATAAAGAACCAATCAATAAACTGTACAAAACTGAATAAATAACCAGTCAATAAACAGTACAAAACTGAACAAAGAACCAGTCAATAAACTGTACAAAACTCAATAAAGAAACAGTCAATAAACTGTACAAAACTGAATAAAGAACCAGTCAATAAACTGTACAAAACTCAATAAAGAATGAGTCAATAAACTGTACAAAACTCAATAAAGAACCAGTCAATACACTGTACACAACTCAATAAAGAACCAGTCAATAAACTGTACAAAACTCAATAAAGAACCAGTCAATAAACTGTACAAAACTCAATAAAGAACCAGTCAATAAACTGTACAAATATCAATAAAGAACCAGTGAATAAACTGTACAAAACTAAATAAAGAAACAGTCAATAAACTGTACAAAACTGAATAAAGAAACAGTCAATAAACAGTACAAAACTCAATAAAGAACCAGTCAAAAAACTGTACAAATCTCAATAAAGAAACAGTCAAAAAACTGTACAAAACTCAAGAAAAAATCAGTCAATAAACTATACAAAACTCAATAAAGAAACAGTCAATAAACTGTACAAAACTCTACAAAGAACCAGTCAATAAACTGTACAAAAATGAATTAAGAACCAGTCAATAAACTGTACAAAACTCAATAAAGAAACAGTCAATAAACTGTACAAAACGCAATAAAGAACCAGTCAATAAGCTGTACAACACTCAATAAAGAAACAGTCAAAACACTGTACAAAACTAAATAAAGAAACAGTCAATAAACTGTACAAAACTAAATAAAGAACCAGTGAATAAAATGTACAAAACTCAATAAAGAACCAGTCAATAAACTGTACAAAACTGAATAAAGAACCAGTCAATAAACTGTACAAAACTCAATAAAGAACCAGTCAATAAACTGAACACAAATCCAATAAAGAACCAGTCAATAAACTGTACAAAACTGAATAAAGAACCAGTCAATAAACTGTACAAAACTCAAAAGAGAACCAGTCAATAAACTGTACAAAACTCAATAAAGAACCAGTCAATAAACTGTACAAAATTAAATAAAGAATCAGTCAATAAACTGTACAAAACTAAATAAAGAAACAGTCAATAAACTGTACAAAACTGAATAAAGAACCAGTCAATAAATTGTACACAAACTCAATAAAGAACCAGTCAATAAACTGTACAAAACTGAATAAAGAACAAGTCAATAAACTGTACAAAACTCAATAAAGAACCAGTCAATAAACTGTACACAAATCCAATAAAGAACCAATCAATAAACTGTACTAAACTGAATAAATAACCAGTCAGTAAACAGTACAAAACTGAACAAAGAAAAAGTCAATAAACTGTACAAAACTCAATAAAGGAACAGTCAATAAACTGTACAAAACTGAATAAAGAACCAGTCAATAAACTGTACAAAACTCAATAAAGAATTAGTCAATAAACTGTACAAAACTCAATAAAGCACCAGTCAATACACTGTACAAAACTCAATAAAGAACCAGTCAATAAACTGTACAAAACTCAATAAAGAACCAGTCAATAAACTGTACAAAACTCAATAAAGAACCAGTCAATAAACTGTACAAATATCAATAAATCACCAGTGAATAAACTGTAAAAAACTAAATAAAGAAACAGTCAATAAACTGAACAAAACTCAATAAAGAAACAGTCAATAAACAGTACAAAACTCAATATAGAACCAGTCAAAAAACTGTACAAATCTCAATAAAGAAACAGTCAAAAAACTGTACAAAACTCAAGAAAAAATCAGTCAATAAACTATACAAAACTCAATAAAGAAACAGTCAATAAACTGTACAAAACTCAACAAAGAACCAGCCAATAAACTGTACAAAACTCAATAAAGAAACAGTCAATAAACTGTACAAAACTAAATAAAGAAACAGTCAATAAACTGTACAAAACTAAAAAAAGAACCTGTCAATAAACTGTACAAAGCTCATTAACGAACCAGTCAATAAACTGTACAAAACTGAATAAAGAACCAGTCAATAAACTGTACAAAACTCAATAAAGAACCAGTCACTAAACATTACAAAACTGAATAAAGAACCAGTCAATAAACTGTACAAAACTCAATAAAGAACCAGTCGATAAACTGTACAAAAGTAAACAAAGAAACAGTCAATAAACTGTAGAAAACTAAATAAAGAAACAGTCAATAAGCAGTACAAAACTAAATAAAGAACCAGTCAATACATTGTACACAAACTACATAAAGAAGCAATCAATAAACTGTACAAAACTTAATAAAGAAACAGTCAATAAACTGTACAAACCTAAATATAGAAACAGTTAATAAACTGTACAAAACTAAATAAAGAAAAGTCAATAAACTGCACAATACTAAATAAAGAACCAGTCAATAAATTGTACACAAACTAAATAAAGAAACAGTCAATAAACTGTACAAAACTAAATAAAGAAACAGTTAATAAACTGTACGAAACTAAATGTAGAAGCAGTCAATAAACTGTACAAAACTAAATAAAGAAACAGTCAATAAACTGTACAAAACTAAATAAAGAACCAGTCAATAAACTGTACAAGACTGAATAAAGAACCAATCAATAAACTGTACAAAACTGAATAAATAACCAGTCAATAAACAGTACAAAACTGAACAAAGAACCAGTCAATAAACTGTACAAAACTCAATAAAGAAACAGTCAATAAACTGTACAAAACTGAATAAAGAACCAGTCAATAAACTGTACAAAACTCAATAAAGAATGAGTCAATAAACTGTACAAAACTCAATAAAGAACCAGTCAATACACTGTACACAACTCAATAAAGAACCAGTCAATAAACTGTACAAAACTCAATAAAGAACCAGTCAATAAACTGTACAAAACTCAATAAAGAACCAGTCAATAAACTGTACAAATATCAATAAAGAACCAGTGAATAAACTGTACAAAACTAAATAAAGAAACAGTCAATAAACTGTACAAAACTGAATAAAGAAACAGTCAATAAACAGTACAAAACTCAATAAAGAACCAGTCAAAAAACTGTACAAATCTCAATAAAGAAACAGTCAAAAAACTGTACAAAACTCAAGAAAAAATCAGTCAATAAACTATACAAAACTCAATAAAGAAACAGTCAATAAACTGTACAAAACTCTACAAAGAACCAGTCAATAAACTGTACAAAAATGAATTAAGAACCAGTCAATAAACTGTACAAAACTCAATAAAGAAACAGTCAATAAACTGTACAAAACGCAATAAAGAACCAGTCAATAAGCTGTACAACACTCAATAAAGAAACAGTCAAAACACTGTACAAAACTAAATAAAGAAACAGTCAATAAACTGTACAAAACTAAATAAAGAACCAGTGAATAAAATGTACAAAACTCAATAAAGAACCAGTCAATAAACTGTACAAAACTGAATAAAGAACCAGTCAATAAACTGTACAAAACTCAATAAAGAACCAGTCAATAAACTGAACACAAATCCAATAAAGAACCAGTCAATAAACTGTACAAAACTGAATAAAGAACCAGTCAATAAACTGTACAAAACTCAAAAGAGAACCAGTCAATAAACTGTACAAAACTCAATAAAGAACCAGTCAATAAACTGTACAAAATTAAATAAAGAATCAGTCAATAAACTGTACAAAACTAAATAAAGAAACAGTCAATTTACTGTACAAAACTGAATAAAGAACCAGTCAATAAATTGTACACAAACTCAATAAAGAACCAGTCAATAAACTGTACAAAACTGAATAAAGAACCAGTCAATAAACTGTACAAAACTCAATAAAGAACCAGTCAATAAACTGTACACAAATCCAATAAAGAACCAGTCAATAAACTGTACAAGACTGAATAAAGAACCAATCAATAAACTGTACTAAACTGAATAAATAACCAGTCAGTAAACAGTACAAAACTGAACAAAGAACCAGTCAATAAACTGTACAAAACTCAATAAAGAAACAGTCAATAAACTGTACAAAACTGAATAAAGAACCAGTCAATAAACTGTACAAAACTCAATAAAGAATTAGTCAATAAACTGTACAAAACTCAATAAAGCACCAGTCAATACACTGTACAAAACTCAATAAAGAACCAGTCAATAAACTGTACAAAACTCAATAAAGAACCAGTCAATAAACTGTACAAAACTCAATAAAGAACCAGTCAATAAACTGTACAAATATCAATAAAGAACCAGTGAATAAACTGTAAAAAACTAAATAAAGAAACAGTCAATAAACTGAACAAAACTCAATAAAGAAACAGTCAATAAACAGTACAAAACTCAATAAAGAAACAGTCAAAAAACTGTACAAAACTCAAAAAAGAAACAGTTAAAAAACTGTACAAAACTCAAGAAAAAATCAGTCAATAAACTATACAAAACTCAATAAAGAAACAGTCAATAAACTGTACAAAACTCAACAAAGAACCAGCCAATAAACTGTACAAGACTCAATAAAGAACCAGTCAATAAACTGTACAAAACTGAATTAAGAACCAGTCAATAAACTGTACAAAAGTCAATAAAGAAACAGTCAATAAACTGTACAAAACTCAATAAAGAACCAGTCAATAAGCTGTACAAAACTCAAAAAAGAAACAGTCAATAAACTGTACAAAACTAAATAAAGAAACAGTCAATAAACTGTACAAAACTAAAAAAAGAACCTGTCAATAAACTGTACAAAGCTCATTAACGAACCAGTCAATAAACTGTACAAAACTGAATAAAGAACCAGTCAATAAACTGTACAAAACTCAATAAAGAACCAGTCACTAAACATTACAAAACTGAATAAAGAACCAGTCAATAAACTGTACAAAACTCAATAAAGAACCAGTCGATAAACTGTACAAAAGTAAACAAAGAAACAGTCAATAAACTGTACAAAACTAAATAAAGAAACAGTCAATAAGCAGTACAAAACTAAATAAAGAACCAGTCAATACATTGTACACAAACTACATAAAGAAGCAATCAATAAACTGTACAAAACTTAATAAAGAAACAGTCAATAAACTGTACAAACCTAAATATAGAAACAGTTAATAAACTGTACAAAACTAAATAAAGAAAAGTCAATAAAATGCACAATACTAAATAAAGAACCAGTCAATAAATTGTACACAAACTAAATAAAGAAACAGTCAATAAACTGTACAAAACTAAATAAAGAAACAGTTAATAAACTGTACGAAACTAAATGTAGAAGCAGTCAATAAACTGTACAAAACTAAATAAAGAAACAGTCAATAAACTGTACAAAACTAAATAAAGAACCAGTCAATAAACTGTACAAGACTGAATAAAGAACCAATCAATAAACTGTACAAAACTGAATAAATAACCAGTCAATAAACAGTACAAAACTGAACAAAGAACCAGTCAATAAACTGTACAAAACTCAATAAAGAAACAGTCAATAAACTGTACAAAACTGAATAAAGAACCAGTCAATAAACTGTACAAAACTCAATAAAGAACCAGTCAATAAACTGTACAAAACTCAATAAAGAACCAGTCAATAAACTGTACAAATATCAATAAAGAACCAGTGAATAAACTGTACAAAACTAAATAAAGAAACAGTCAATAAACTGTACAAAACTCAATAAAGAAACAGTCAATAAACAGTACAAAACTCAATAAAGAACCAGTCAAAAAACTGTACAAATCTCAATAAAGAAACAGTCAAAAAACTGTACAAAACTCAAGAAAAAATCAGTCAATAAACTATACAAAACTCAATAAAGAAACAGTCAATAAACTGTACAAAACTCTACAAAGAACCAGTCAATAAACTGTACAAAACTGAATTAAGAACCAGTCAATAAAGTGTACAAAACTCAATAAAGAAACAGTCAATAAACTGTACAAAACGCAATAAAGAACCAGTCAATAAGCTGTACAACACTCAATAAAGAAACAGTCAAAACACTGTACAAAACTAAATAAAGAAACAGTCAATAAACTGTACAAAACTAAATAAAGAACCAGTGAATAAAATGTACAAAACTCAATAAAGAACCAGTCAACAAACTGTACAAAACTGAATAAAGAACCAGTCAATAAACTGTACAAAACTCAATAAAGAACCAGTCAATAAACTGTACACAAATCCAATAAAGAACCAGTCAATAAACTGTACAAAACTGAATAAAGAACCAGTCAATAAACTGTACAAAACTCAAAAGAGAACCAGTCAATAAACTGTACAAAACTCAATAAAGAACCAGTCAATAAACTGTACAAAATTAAATAAAGAATCAGTCAATAAACTGTACAAAACTAAATAAAGAAACAGTCAATAAACTGTACAAAACTGAATAAAGAACCAGTCAATAAATTGTACACAAACTCAATAAAGAACCAGTCAATAAACTGTACAAAACTGAATAAAGTACCAGTCAATAAACTGTACAAAACTCAATAAAGAACCAGTCAATAAACTGTACACAAATCCAATAAAGAACCAGTCAATAAACTGTACAAAACTGACCAAAGAACTAGTCAATAAACTGTACAAAACTCAAAAAAGAACCAGTCAATAAACTGTACAAAACTCATTAACGAACCAGTCAATAAACTGTACAAAACTGAATAAAGAACCAGTCAATAAACTGTACAAAACTCAATAAAGAACCAGTCAATAAACTGTACAAAACTCAATAAAGAACCAGTCAATAAACTGAACACAAATCCAATAAAGAACCAGTCAATAAACTGTACAAAACTGAATAAAGAACCAGTCAATAAACTGTACAAAACTCAAAAGAGAACCAGTCAATAAACTGTACAAAACTCAATAAAGAACCAGTCAATAAACTGTACAAAATTAAATAAAGAATCAGTCAATAAACTGTACAAAACTAAATAAAGAAACAGTCAATTTACTGTACAAAACTGAATAAAGAACCAGTCAATAAATTGTACACAAACTCAATAAAGAACCAGTCAATAAACTGTACAAAACTGAATAAAGAACCAGTCAATAAACTGTACAAAACTCAATAAAGAACCAGTCAATAAACTGTACACAAATCCAATAAAGAACCAGTCAATAAACTGTACAAGACTGAATAAAGAACCAATCAATAAACTGTACTAAACTGAATAAATAACCAGTCAGTAAACAGTACAAAACTGAACAAAGAACCAGTCAATAAACTGTACAAAACTCAATAAAGAAACAGTCAATAAACTGTACAAAACTGAATAAAGAACCAGTCAATAAACTGTACAAAACTCAATAAAGAATTAGTCAATAAACTGTACAAAACTCAATAAAGCACCAGTCAATACACTGTACAAAACTCAATAAAGAACCAGTCAATAAACTGTACAAAACTCAATAAAGAACCAGTCAATAAACTGTACAAAACTCAATAAAGAACCAGTCAATAAACTGTACAAATATCAATAAAGAACCAGTGAATAAACTGTAAAAAACTAAATAAAGAAACAGTCAATAAACTGAACAAAACTCAATAAAGAACCAGTCAATAAACAGTACAAAACTCAATAAAGAACCAGTCAAAAAACTGTACAAATCTCAAAAAAGAAACAGTCAAAAAACTGTACAAAACTCAAGAAAAAATCAGTCAATAAACTATACAAAACTCAATAAAGAAACAGTCAATAAACTGTACAAAACTCAACAAAGAACCAGCCAATAAACTGTACAAGACTCAATAAAGAACCAGTCAATAAACTGTACAAAACTGAATTAAGAACCAGTCAATAAACTGTACAAAAGTCAATAAAGAAACAGTCAATAAACTGTACAAAACTCAATAAAGAACCAGTCAATAAGCTGTACAAAACTCAAAAAAGAAACAGTCAATAAACTGTACAAAACTAAATAAAGAAACAGTCAATAAACTGTACAAAACTAAAAAAAGAACCTGTCAATAAACTGTACAAAGCTCATTAACGAACCAGTCAATAAACTGTACAAAACTGAATAAAGAACCAGTCAATAAACTGTACAAAACTCAATAAAGAACCAGTCACTAAACATTACAAAACTGAATAAAGAACCAGTCAATAAACTGTACAAAACTCAATAAAGAACCAGTCGATAAACTGTACAAAAGTAAACAAAGAAACAGTCAATAAACTGTACAAAACTAAATAAAGAAACAGTCAATAAGCAGTACAAAACTAAATAAAGAACCAGTCAATACATTGTACACAAACTACATAAAGAAGCAATCAATAAACTGTACAAAACTTAATAAAGAAACAGTCAATAAACTGTACAAACCTAAATATAGAAACAGTTAATAAACTGTACAAAACTAAATAAAGAAAAGTCAATAAAATGCACAATACTAAATAAAGAACCAGTCAATAAATTGTACACAAACTAAATAAAGAAACAGTCAATAAACTGTACAAAACTAAATAAAGAAACAGTTAATAAACTGTACGAAACTAAATGTAGAAGCAGTCAATAAACTGTACAAAACTAAATAAAGAAACAGTCAATAAACTGTACAAAACTAAATAAAGAACCAGTCAATAAACTGTACAAGACTGAATAAAGAACCAATCAATAAACTGTACAAAACTGAATAAATAACCAGTCAATAAACAGTACAAAACTGAACAAAGAACCAGTCAATAAACTGTACAAAACTCAATAAAGAAACAGTCAATAAACTGTACAAAACTGAATAAAGAACCAGTCAATAAACTGTACAAAACTCAATAAAGAACCAGTCAATAAACTGTACAAAACTCAATAAAGAACCAGTCAATAAACTGTACAAATATCAATAAAGAACCAGTGAATAAACTGTACAAAACTAAATAAAGAAACAGTCAATAAACTGTACAAAACTCAATAAAGAAACAGTCAATAAACAGTACAAAACTCAATAAAGAACCAGTCAAAAAACTGTACAAATCTCAATAAAGAAACAGTCAAAAAACTGTACAAAACTCAAGAAAAAATCAGTCAATAAACTATACAAAACTCAATAAAGAAACAGTCAATAAACTGTACAAAACTCTACAAAGAACCAGTCAATAAACTGTACAAAACTGAATTAAGAACCAGTCAATAAAGTGTACAAAACTCAATAAAGAAACAGTCAATAAACTGTACAAAACGCAATAAAGAACCAGTCAATAAGCTGTACAACACTCAATAAAGAAACAGTCAAAACACTGTACAAAACTAAATAAAGAAACAGTCAATAAACTGTACAAAACTAAATAAAGAACCAGTGAATAAAATGTACAAAACTCAATAAAGAACCAGTCAACAAACTGTACAAAACTGAATAAAGAACCAGTCAATAAACTGTACAAAACTCAATAAAGAACCAGTCAATAAACTGTACACAAATCCAATAAAGAACCAGTCAATAAACTGTACAAAACTGAATAAAGAACCAGTCAATAAACTGTACAAAACTCAAAAGAGAACCAGTCAATAAACTGTACAAAACTCAATAAAGAACCAGTCAATAAACTGTACAAAATTAAATAAAGAATCAGTCAATAAACTGTACAAAACTAAATAAAGAAACAGTCAATAAACTGTACAAAACTGAATAAAGAACCAGTCAATAAATTGTACACAAACTCAATAAAGAACCAGTCAATAAACTGTACAAAACTGAATAAAGTACCAGTCAATAAACTGTACAAAACTCAATAAAGAACCAGTCAATAAACTGTACACAAATCCAATAAAGAACCAGTCAATAAACTGTACAAAACTGACCAAAGAACTAGTCAATAAACTGTACAAAACTCAAAAAAGAACCAGTCAATAAACTGTACAAAACTCATTAACGAACCAGTCAATAAACTGTACAAAACTGAATAAAGAACCAGTCAATAAACTGTACAAAACTCAATAAAGAACCAGTCAATAAACATTACAAAACTGAATAAAGAACCAGTCAATAAACTGTACAAAACTCAATAAAGAACCAGTCGATCAACTGTACAAAAGTAAACAAAGAAACAGTCAATAAACTGTACAAAACTAAATAAAGAAACAGTCAATAAGCTGTACAAAACTAAATAAAGAACCAGTCAATACATTGTAAACAAACTAAATAAAGAAGCAATCAATAAACTGTACAAAAATTAATAAAGAAACAGTCAATAAACTGTACAAAACAAAATATAGAAACAGTTAATAAACTGTACAAAACTAAATAAAGAACCAGTCAATAAATTGTACACAAACTAAATAAAGAAACAGTCAATAAACTGTACAAAACTCAATAAAGAAACAGTTAATAAACTGTACGAAACTAAATATAGAAGCAGTCAATAAACTGTACAAAACTAAATAAAGAAACAGTAAATAAACTGTACAAAACTAAATAAAGAACCAGTCAATAAACTGTACAAGACTGAATAAAGAACCAATCAATAAACTGTACTAAACTGAATAAATAACCAGTCAGTAAACAGTACAAAACTGAACAAATAACCAGTCAATAAACTGTACAAAACTCAAAAAAGAAACAGTCAATAAACTGTACAAAACTGAATAAAGAACCAGTCAATAAACTGTACAAAACTCAATAAAGAATTAGTCAATAAACTGTACAAAACTCAATAAAGAACCAGTCAATACACTGTACAAAACTCAATAAAGAACCAGTCAATAAACTGTACAAAACTCAATAAAGAACCAGTCAATAAACTGTACAAAACTCAATAAAGAAACAGTCAATAAACTGTACAAAACTGAATAAAGAACCAGTCAATAAACTGTACAAAACTCAATAAAGAATTAGTCAATAAACTGTACAAAACTCAATAAAGAACCAGTCAATACACTGTACAAAACTCAATAAAGAACCAGTCAATAAACTGTACAAAACTCAAAAAAGAACCAGTCAATAAACTGTACAAAACTCATTAACGAACCAGTCAATAAACTGTACAAAACTGAATAAAGAACCAGTCAATAAACTGTACAAAACTCAATAAAGAACCAGTCGATAAGCTGTACAAAAGTAAACAAAGAAACAGTCAATAAACTGTACAAAACTAAATAAAGAAACAGTCAATAAGCTGTACAAAACTAAATAAAGAACCAGTCAATACATTGTAAACAAACTAAATAAAGAAGCAATCAATAAACTGTACAAAACTTAATAAAGAAACAGTCCATAAACTGTACAAAACAAAATATAGAAACAGTTAGTAAACTGTACAAAACTAAATAAAGAACAAGTCAATAAATTGTACACAAACTAAATAAAGAAACAGTCAATAAACTGTACAAAACTAAATAAAGAAACAGTTAATAAACTGTACGAAACTAAATATAGAAGCAGTCAATAAACTGTACAAAACTAAATAAAGAAACAGTAAATAAACTGTACAAAACTAAATAAAGAACCAGTCAATAAACTGTACAAGACTGAATAAAGAACCAATCAATAAACTGTACTAAACTGAATAAATAACCAGTCAGTAAACAGTACAAAACTGAACAAAGAACCAGTCAATAAACTGTACAAAACTCAATAAAGAAACAGTCAATAAACTGTACAAAACTGAATAAAGAACCAGTCAATAAACTGTAGAAAACTCAATAAAGAATTAGTCAATAAACTGTACAAAACTCAATAAAGAACCAGTCAATACACTGTACAAAACTCAATAAAGAACCAGTCAATAAACTGTACAAAACTCAATAAAGAACCAGTCAATAAACTGTACAAAACTCAATAAAGAACCAGTCAATAAACTGTACAAATATCAATAAAGAACCAGTGAATAAACTGTAAAAAACTAAATAAAGAAACAGTCAATAAACTGAACAAAACTCAATAAAGAAACAGTCAATAAACAGTACAAAACTCAATAAAGAACCAGTCAAAAAACTATACAAATCTCAATAAAGAAACAGTCAAAAAACTGTACAAAACTCAAGAAAAAATCAGTCAATAAACTATACAAAACTCAATAAAGAAACAGTCAATAAACTGTACAAAACTCAACAAAGAACCAGCCAATAAACTGTACAAAACTCAATAAAGAACCAGTCAATAAACTGTACAAAACTGAATTAAGAACCAGTCAATAAACTGTACAAAAGTCAATAAAGAAACAGTCAATAAACTGTACAAAACTCAATAAAGAACCAGTCAATAAGCTGTACAAAACTCAATAAAGAAACAGTCAATAAACTGTACAAAACTCAATAAAGAACCAGTCGATAAACTGTACAAAAGTAAACAAAGAACCAGTCAATAAACTGTACAAAACTAAATAAAGAAACAGTCAATAAGCAGTACAAAACTAAATAAAGAACCAGTCAATACATTGTACACAAACTACATAAAGAAGCAATCAATAAACTGTACAAAACTTAATAAAGAAACAGTCAATAAACTGTACAAAACTAAATATAGAAACAGTTAATAAACTGTACAAAACTAAATAAAGAAACAGTCAATAAACTGCACAATACTAAATAAAGAACCAGTCAATAAATTGTACACAAACTAAATAAAGAAACAGTCAATAAACTGTACAAAATTAAATAAAGAAACAGTTAATAAACTGTACGAAACTAAATGTAGAAGCAGTCAATAAACTGTACAAAACTAAATAAAGAAACAGTCAATAAACTGTACAAAACTAAATAAAGAACCACTCAATAAACTGTACAAGACTGAATAAAGAACCAATCAATAAACTGTACAAAACTGTATAAATAACCAGTCAATAAACTGTACAAAACTGAACAAAGAACCAGTCAATAAACTGTACAAAACTCAATAAAGAAACAGTCAATAAACTGTACAAAACTGAATAAAGGACCAGTCAATAAACTGTACAAAACTCAATAAAGAATGAGTCAATAAACTGTACAAAACTCAATAAAGAACCAGTCAATACACTGTACACAACTCAATAAAGAACCAGTCAATAAACTGTACAAAACTCAATAAAGAACCAGTCAATAAACTGTACAAAACTCAATAAAGAACCAGTCAATAAACTGTACAAATATCAATAAAGAACCAGTGAATAAACTGTACAAAACTAAATAAAGAAACAGTCAATAAACTGTACAAAACTCAATAAAGAAACAGTCAATAAACAGTACAACACTCAATAAAGAACCAGTCAAAAAACTGTACAAATCTCAATAAAGAAACAGTCAAAAAACTGTACAAAACTCAAGAAAAAATCAGTCAATAAACTATACAAAACTCAATAAAGAAACAGTCAATAAACTGTACAAAACTCTACAAAGAAACCAGTCAATAAACTGTACAAAACTGAATTAAGAACCAGTCAATAAACTGTACAAAACTCAATAAAGAAACAGTCAATAAACTGTACAAAACGCAATAAAGAACCAGTCAATAAGCTGTACAACACTCAATAAAGAAACAGTCAATACACTGTACAGAACTAAATAAAGAAACAGTCAATAAACTGTACAAAACTAAATAAAGAACCAGTGAATAAAATGTACAAAACTCAATAAAGAACCAGTCAATAAACTGTACAAAACTGAATAAAGAAACAGTCAATAAACTGTACAAAACTCAATAAAGAACCAGTCAATCAACTGTACAAAACTAAATAAAGAAACAGTGAACAAACTGTACAAAACTAAATAAAGAAACAGTCAATAAACTGCACAAAACTAAATAAAGAACCAGTCAATAAATTGTACACAAACTAAATAAAGAACCAGTCAATAAACTGTACAAAACTGAATAAAAACCAGTCAATAAACTGTACAAAACTGAATAAAGAACCAGTCAATAAACAGTACAAAACTGAACAAAGAACAAGTCAATAAACAATACAAAACTCAATAAAAAACCAGTCAATAAACTGTACAAAAGTCAATAAAGAACAAGTCAATAAACTGTACAAAACTAAATAAAGAACCAGTCAATAAACTATTCAAAACTCAATAAAGATCCAATCAATAAACTGTACAAAAGTCAATAAAGAACCAGTCAGTAAACTGTACAAAATTCAAGAAAGAACCAGTCAATAAATTGTACACAAACTCAATAAAGAACAAGTCAATAAACTGTACAAAACTAAATAAAGAACCAGTCAATAAACTTTACAAAACTAAATAAAGAAACAGTCAATAATCTGAACAAAACTAAATAAACAAACAGTCAATAAACTGTACAAAACTAAATAAACAACCAGTCAATAAATTGTACACAAACTAAATAAAAAACAGGCAATAAACTGTACAAAACTCAATAAAGAACCAGTCAATAAACTGTACAAATCTCAATAAAGAACCAGTCAATAAACTGTACAAAATTAAATAAAGAAACAGTCAATAAACTGTACAAACTCAAGAAAGAACCAGTCAATAAACTGTACAAAACTGAATAAAGAATCAGTCAATAAACTGTACAAAACTCAATAAAGAACCAGTCAAAAAACTGTACAAATCTCAATTAAGAAACAGTCAAAAAACTGTACAAAACTGAAGAAAGAATCAGTCGATAAACTATACAAAACTCAATAAAGAAACAGTCAATAAACTGTACAAAACTCAATAAAGAACCAGTCAATAAACTGTACAAAACTCAATAAAGATAACAGTCTAGTGTAAAGAATGCGATGATGACTGCAACTTGTATTAAAATAAATGTTGTTACATACGAATGTTTGTAGTACGTCGTTAGAAATAATGCCTGATATGTGCTTACCTATATTTTCTGTTGACATCAACATTTCCATACGCTACTCATTCGAATTTTCGAATTTCCGCTCATGATGCATAATTATAGATTATTTGTATTTTTTCCATATCTGACATGACAAATAGTTAACACACACAAGATAAAAACAATCTCACCTAAAGGCAAAACGACAAAATTCACAACACGACCTGTGAATGAATTCAGTTTCTTCTAAAGGGTAGTCTGAATTTCTTGCATCCTTAACGCAATTTGTTGAAGTTCCATTGTAGTCAAAGTATTAAAGGGTACGTTCTTTTCATGGCAATTTCTTTAATGTTGAACATGAGATCACTCTTTAGAAAATCATATGACTACTTTGTCTGTATATTTTATGTAAAGACTTTATCAGTCATTAAGGGAGATACCAAAAATATATCTTGTTAATACTCTTCTTACGGTGATGTTGAACATATGACCTGGCGAGGTCCACCAAACTCAATCACATATGCAGACAACAAGATACTAAATAGACATCATAATAGACATAAAGTATTCGTTGAGAAGGAAAATTACATACTGCAAATTATCAACTTTACCGAGGTTGATGTTGGTGAATATGCCTGTGCTTTTACTGTCAAAAATAACAATAAAGAAGAATCATTTCAAAGCAGACGTTTTAATGTGACTATATCAGGTAATGTAAAACTTAACTCAAAGAAATAATGTTAACTTTCAAACATTTGATCACTAAACGACGATTTGTGGATTGTTATCTAACACTACCTCTTACAAAATGTATTCGTGTAGCCAAAAAACGTATATTAAACAGAAAGCAAGATATTAAATGCAAGCAAATTGAACTGATGTATCGTGGAGGTTTACTTTTCTTAACACAAACGGGAAAATAATTTTGTTTTATATACAATTGTCAGTCATTGTAGGCGAATAGAAATGGGACACGTTTGTGTACAAATAAAGTTTCTAGGATCTTCGCTTTTAATTCTGCAATTGGCAAGCTCTTTGAACCTTAACCGATTGCTCACCAAAATGATCATTGGTTTCTGTGTCTAGATCACTTAACTCTATCTAAAGATCAATCTATGTATATGTTATTAAAATACTTAGAATTTCCAGCGCAATTACCCATACCTTTTCATTATTTCATATCCAATTCGTTATCTTAGAATTTTTTTTCGCTTTATATATGGGCCAATTCAATGAAAATAGACAAAATGTTATTGTGCTTTCTTTTATTTTACTATTTGTTTGTTTATTTGTGAGGGGTTGTTGCTTTTTAAAAGGGTTACTTTAACTCTTTACAGTTAACAATATTTTTAATTATTTATCAGACCAAGAACAGAAGGAAGACGTCTTTAGTACATTTGATAAAGAGATTAAATGTAGAACTGATGGTTCTGCTCATTTCGACGTTGCTATAAAGAAACGTAACCATATTGCAATATCGCCAAACACCAGCTCAAAAAGTATTATGTTAAATTGTAGTGCAAATGATATCGAAGACAGAATTATTGCTGGTCTTGGTATGTTAATTTTTTTCTTTTATATTTTTCAAGGATCGGGCGGTTGTTTTTTTGGTTTTTGTTTATTTTTAATTTTTTTTTCTTTTGCAACCACAATAGTCACACATCGATATATAAAATATTCTGTCTTTAAATTATTTATAGCGGTTGATTTGATTGGTTGATTGATTTTTGCTTTACGACCGACGAGCATTATTTCAGCTATATAACAATAAATCAATTCTTAACCAAATGGAAAGAAGGGGAAACGTTTTGATTGCCACTAGAAAACTATGGGCTAGGGATAATGCAGAATATTTGGCCTAACGAGCTACCCATATCGACATCTACAAAAGGGTCTTTATGATGTTAGCAGCGTGGCACTATCCAAACATATTAACTACTGTGCTCTTGGGTCAGGCGTTACAACCCACAGAGAGAGGGCATCCCATATCGGCCCTTGGAAACGCGCTGTGCAGCTCTGTGGGGTCCAGAACTGTGAACCGCCAAAATATGGTCCCCGTGTTTAAATAAGAAGCTGAAAAATTAAATTAGCTTACTGCATTAGTTTCCTAGAAAAAGCTTGTGTGTATTTAGCTTCCACAGAATATAGAAATAAAACATTGAGTACACAGTTGTTGTTTTTTTAATATATTGTCACCAGAGCACATTTTAACACTATATGATTTCGTCATGTATGATAATCAATGTTCTTAGATTTTTTATTTAAACATCACCTGGCCATGAGCGATTATTTAAGTGCAGACATGTTAAAAATGCATAGTTCATTTTATGTTTTGAGCCAAATGAAAAATGTTTTAAAAGTAACTCAGATGTTTGTTATAGTGTATTCTCTAGCTGTTGTGGAATGGATTAAATTACGATCAAGGAACGTTCTTGTCATGTGCTCTGACAATTTTGTTGATACCAAATCCTCGAAGGTAAAAATGTTAGACGAAAATGTTGCTGACGTAATATTTACAGAAAGTTTCCAAGGACTATTAGGTGAAAACAGAAACAGCATTTCAGAAACCAAGCAAGTTATTAAGTGTAGTAAAATCACTCATGGGTCATATAAACCATTGTGTGAGTATTATTTATGTCTTAATATTTTGTTCATAACAAATGTATAAGACAGCTAATATAATTTTCCACTTTCAACTAGTTAACCTCAAAAGCATAATAAGATATTTTATAATGATACGCATAAATTCACATTTTCGATTTTCAATGCCACACGATGTACTGAATTCTAATCTTAATTGCATGTTGTAAAAAGGATTGTCAGTTTTCATTCAAAAAGGTGATTTTCCTTGGGTACTCCGGGTATCCTCCCCCCCCCCAAATAAAAACTAAGGACATGACATTATTGCTGAAAATTTGCTGAAAGGGGCGATACAGCCGATTATAGAAGACAAAACAAACAATATTTCTGTAAATTAAATGATATGGCGCTACATTTAATGCTCATTAACAAACGAAAGATCTAAATATTTCGGTGTAACCTGTTCTAACTGACAATATTTCACATGAAATCCAAGAACGAATTTTTATATCTCCTAGAAGTGTGCTTTAATATGTGTTTTCCGTAAAGATGTATTTGTTATCTTATAAATAAAGACTGACAAAACTTCTTTTTGCTTCTACTGCAGGCTTTCCACAAATATATGGAGTGTCAATTTTTAGTTTTTCCTCAAACCAGATAATTTTCTGGAATGGAATAATAAGCTATGATGCAACAGAATATTTCTATAATCCTGCTGCATTGAAACAAATGGTATCGACGACAACAGAAAATAATGGACTTGAAGCTGAATTTCTTTCTTTATTCATAATTAACTATACAAGCTGCAATGAACAACGTTCCAGTACAGATGGTAAAATTTAATATCTCTAAGCTTAATCAATGTCGATAATTGATACTGATAAGATCGAAAGGTGTGCTTGAAAACTTAATGCCATTGTGCAAATATGTATTTGTTTTCTGTTGCTGTGTAAGTCGTAGTTAATTAGAAATAGAGTGCATTCATCAAGTGAGTATGTTAAGTAAGTTTCGGCACCGAAATAAACTTTAATTAGAACTTTTATAAACTGTGATAATATTATATAATTAGTTTACTTAAATTATAGAATATTATCTTTGGTTGTTTAATTTAATATGTTAAGACTGCATAGATTTTGTATTCGTATAATTTTTTCAGAAACCAATTCCACCGGGTGGACTCTATTGTATGGATGTCTATCTTTGGTGACATGTGTCATTATTATTACAGCAGTGAACATAGGATATAGAATAAGTATGTCCATCGGGGGTTCAATTGTATTGAACGTCGCCTATTTAGACTAATATTTTGCGACAAATATTTAAAAAAAAAGAAAAAAGCTTGAAATTACAGTGGTTGTAACATTAGAAAAACACAGAGACTCCAGTTTATCATTGCTTTTTCGTGGGTTTTGCCAAATTTTATCCCGAGCAACAGTCAATATAAATGAACACAAATGAAAGATGATCAATATTGAGAATATTTCGATTCTACTAGACAAATTGATAAATTGTTCATATAACTAGAGCTATGCATATCAGAACATGTGTTGTTCTATAAATTATATACAAATCTTTACGCTTTTAGAATGAATGAACAGTTGTATATAAAAAATACACAACGTGGGTTTACTACTCATCCAATGTCTGTACCAGCGGAAGAATATGCAACAGCCGAAAGTATACCATCTTTGTTGCTTATTGACTATTAGTTTTTTTTTTTATTTTTAACTATAGTGATTTTACAGCCCTAGCAAATATTATAATTTCTTTTTATTCCACAATATAATTAAAGGATTACATATCAATAGACAACTATGAAAAACTTGAGGTTTTAATTATTCAAGCTGTTTAATAACTTTTAACTTCTGCAATAATTTTTTAATGATTTTAGAAGTAAACCATCATGCAGTCCAAACAAGGTAATTACAATTTTGCAACGTATCATTATGATAGACATTTCCAGTGTTGATGTCTCAACTAAGAAATAAGAATCACGTTTGACTCGTGTTTGTATATTTGATCTTACAACGAAATTGTAATCCATGAGCAGTAACAGGTTAAATATCTGTTTCTCACGTTTGACACTGTATATCTTTCAATATATTGATGTGATGTTAAAGAAAAATTCGCTATACTTCGTTTTGTATACCTAACGTTAGTTATAGTGATAAAAATGTACGAATAGTTTCACGCTAAATGTTGATTGTTACCTAATGTGTGTGTTATAATGCAAACATGTGAGGAAAAAATATAATGACTTCGTGAATGAAAATTCTTACATAAATTGTAGTAAGTAGAATTTTTTTCATTCCAGCGTCACCCTTGCACCAATAGACATTCAGGCTAATCAGGGTAAAATACTTGAATATTCGTCTCTTTCACATGTAAAAATCAAGCAGTCAATTGTTATAATAAACTGTTTTTATTCAACTTTAAATTATTATCTTATTTAACTACCGTAGCTACAATGCAATTATCTACATATCTTCTGACAAATAACTAATTCTGCAAAGTTCCATAAATATAGTTTGTGCTATTCATTTTTTAATAATATTTTATTAAAATTTACCACAATAAGTAATTTAAATAATATGATAATACAAATGTAGATGCTATTTATATTTTAGAAAGTGTTGCTGTACAAAATGAAATGTACCAAACTTTTGACGGAACTATACTGCCAAGTGAAGTGATATCTTCGAATACAGGTATTAAGAAAACGTACACTGAATACCATTATTTAAACAAATTAAGTATTTATTTCGACACCTTCCAGACAATTACAACGAAACATTTCAGAAGTTATAGATCAGTTGTTTGGCAGAAAAAATGTGAAATTAAAAATAAAACGGAAAGGCGATTATCAAAATGTTATTACATCTTTTTATGTCTGTTTGTGTTGCATGTACAGACCCTAATTTTGCAAGACCTCTACCAACAGTATCATGACAAATGGTAATTTAGTTTTATTTAAAATAGCAGAATACTGCGAAGTATATTCTAAGTAGTGTTAATGTAGTTTAATTAGACCGGACAGTATTAATGAATTATAATGGTATTCCACATTAACCCAAAATGTATATTTGTTATCAAACAGTAATTACATTTATAAATAAGCATCATAGAATCATAGTATAAAACATTCAAAACAAACTAGCTAATTTTATTTAATATTTTATTACACTTCTGTAGGTATTAAACTATGTTGAAATCGAGTTACAAGAACAACCAACTAATCAAATACACGGTGTAGGCAACATAACACAATATTCTGATGTTGACTTATCAGTTAGATTGTCACCGATACAGGACGAAGACATCGATACTAGGAGTGAACGAATGAACGACATGTGATCAGGACATTGTACAAAAAGCTTTTACGAAATACTTATAAGTGCAATACCTTCATTTTGTTAGCTGATGTATAGTATCCGTTCAATTACTAACCATATATTTAGCAAATAAAAGACATTTACTTTCAATACGAATGCTTGATTTGGCTTATAATATGAGACAACAAGTTCGAGTATTTATGAATGGAATCATTTTTTGAAGTACACTCCCAACATTAATTTATTAAAGAATGGGTGGAATTATAAATAAACTTTTCCCGTTGATCACGTTGTCTTAATCTATCACATGTCAAACATTAAACCAATCTAACAAAATGATGTTTAAATATCGAAAATGACGGTGACCCCTAACTATTAAATACATGCTTTATATCATAAGATTAGTAGTACAATATACTTGCTTCATGTTAGTTAAATGACTCAGATATTGATACCCATTCGTTTTGGATAAGAAAAGTCAAACTCTTTTATAAGTAAGACCAATTATAAAAAGAAATTGCCGCTCGAAACGGATGAATTGTGTTTATAAGTAAAGCTTACCACATTGAAGATTGCATTGCCCAAACACAAATCCTCGAACTTAACACTTCCGAGGTATAAAGTATTATACTAATAATTTACAGTCCAGTTATGCCGAAATTAAATGATAATTGTTGCATAAATGTGCTCATTCTGTGTTTTTTGGTGCGACCCCGTAACACTGAGTTTGATTTTAACAACATTTGTAGTTTGGATTCATTGTTCATATTTCTGAATGAATAGAAATAGCCGAATTCGAGGATGGACGAAATACGAGTGTGAAGGCATATATAAACGATTCTTGTACATTTGTGTTTCCATTAATTATAACTAATTACAATCAATTATAAATAAATGATTTCAAATACTAACGAGAGCCGTAAAACTATCTTCTATTTTCTCAGTCACAGTAAATCAATGAGATGAGCCACGTGCACGCTTTCGTTGCCACCAAATCTTATCTCAACACTACTTCTTCCATTCTCACTGATAAATCCATCAAACAATGACAACATTTGTTTTTCCTGTTCGTAAAGAAAGAACATCTAGCCCTGGGTTAACATTCCGTTTGAAAAGCTATGACGTCACACATGACGTTACATACAAAACGCGGTACAATGAGAAACATAAGTATACGGAATTCATAAAAATATTGTTTGTTGTTCTGTCTTCTTTTTTTTGTTAGTAATTTCCTTATTGACACATTTTAAAATATATCTGTTGTCAATGCCAGTTGTTCCCTCCAAATCGACCACGTCTTCGTCTTTAGTTCGTTGTGTATATTCCTACGCGTCACACACTTATAATTGAATTTTATGTTGGGAAAAGATCATTAATATTAAAAAAATAATTTTATAAGAATAATAAGGATTAAACGCATATTTTCTGTAATTCATCGATGTGTGAACGAGGACGACTCACTCACAAACTTATCATAAACGTATTTCGGCTTTTTATGTGTGTGTGTGTGTGTGTGTGAGTGGACCCCGTTCATACATGAATTAATTACTGAAAAAAAGCTTTTAATCCTATAAAATTACTGAAAAAAAGCTTTTAATCCTATAAAATTACGCAAACTTGTACATGCGACAGTTTGAATGTAAAGTTCATGGTTTAGACGAGCGTCGTAAATTCTGGATACTTATGATCACTACAATAAAAATGGCTGTTTAATAACTTAGAATTTATATGTAATATTTTTAAATATATTTGTGAATTTTAAAATTATATTTTGGAAGTATGTGGCGTACCTTTCGTACCTTTCTCTGACCGTCTGAAGGAAAACATAGAATCCTTGTCATTGTTTAAGTCAAGATGTTGACAAAATGTTAACAATCAAAACCCATGTCTTAATACGATCTCGATATCAACAGCTGATATGCTTACAACCAATATTATTATAACAGGAAAGTATACATAACATATTATCTTATTCGAATATGTGAAAAGTTTTATACAGTATAGTAATTCTAATTGAAAATATATAATATATATATATATATATATATATATATATATATATATATATATATATATATATATATATATATATATATATATATATATATATATATATATAATCATAGTCTCTTTAAGAATAAATATAAAAACTCTGTTAAATTTTCCGAACGTTTCGGCCTCACGGCCTTCCTCAGCGGAATTTTATTGCATAGTGATGAAGTTATGTTATTTGCAACGTTACAATAGCCAACGTCATAATTTGAACATAGATTGGCGGGAATCACAATCGAAATAATACGAATGGAAAAGTAAATAAATAAATAAATAAATAAATAAATAAATATATATATCAATTTAACTTCAATCTGTTTTATTATTTTTCAAATCTTAGTTGATTGCATGTTTTATTGTTTGTTTGAATGTTTCTTAATGCCACTTTCAGCAATTTTCATCTGTATTTAGCCATCATGTTTTTATTGGGAACAGAAGCCGGAGTACCGATAGAAGATCCCTATTTTTGGGAAGAAACTGGCAATCATTGTCAATTAGGATTGGAGTCCCGCAGACCCTGCTGCAGTGAGACTCGACCACTTAACCTCAATGTTTACAGCACTTGATCAATAATAGTAACTGATTAACTACTGTATGCATATTTAAAAAATGATTATTTACTAAACTATCAAATATTTGGGTGAAATATAAACTTCGCAATGATATACAAATGTATAATTTTATTCGCTTTGGTAAATATTTATCATTTGTATGTGTGTCACACATGGAATTTTATCTGAAGGAATCTAAATGATTGACAAGTTTAATGTAAAGTTTTGTAGGATAAGTTTTAATTATCCATACAGCAAATATTATTTTGACAAATATGTTACTATAACGCCCAACATAATTTAAATATGGCAAATGTAAGCTTATCGCATTACCACAATAAATGTTCCTTGTCAATTTTTAAAGGTCGGCAAAACGGTTTTAAAGATTTTCGAGATTTTAGAAGTTTAATTCGGTTGACACCCATATAGAATGTTATAACTTTTGTCACACTTTTTCTCAAGTTTAAAAAATGTCTTGATTTTGTTTTTCATGGTTAAGCATCAACATGAAACAAACCATTTTATAACTAAGTGAAACTAATATTTTATTAAGGGCATTAGATATTTACGCTCAACCTTCCGGAGCATATTATTTTGCCTCTAATGTTTATAATAATCTGGAAAACCAACGACCAGAAAACCGACAATCATTTGTCAAATTAGGCTAAAGTTGTGCAACTAATATCCGGTGTTGGGCTTCTACTCTCAACCGCCGTGATGACGGGTCGCTGATCAATATTCAAGTACATAGGCCGATCAGTCATTTAATCTATTTCCTTGGGCTTAGCGTAGTTTCTGGAGTGTATAAATAAGTACCGCAATGTCCTAATTATCTGGACACTACACTTGTCTTGGATTTATCATACATATAGAACTGAACTAAAACACAAATAAGTATATTGCTTTTAGAAAGGTCTTGCCGCAATACATATAAAAAAACTTTTCCCTTACATAACAAGCGGCAATATTTTATTCATCTCACATTTAAAACAAAGGCTTTATGTTTCATTTATTCTACTATATTGATTTAGTGTTTAAACTGCCCACAATTTTGTAGTATGTCTCAACACGGAATGTCGGATTTGATGTGTCTGTAATACACATCTAAATAGTCTAAAGTGATGTCCAGGATTTAAACAAAATGTTGACTGATCATCTAATGGACGCAAAATTTGTTAAAGTAAGCTATCTAAAACATATATATATATATCTGTCTTTTGTTCTAGTGAAACAAGATTCCTTGCAATTGAAATCTCTCCTTGTTGTTATTTGTTTCATTACAGCTTAAATTCTTTTCCGTTACTATAATTTCAGATCATCAAATTTGCAACTATTTTAGTATTGTATTGGACACATATTAGTACTTACTGTACATAAATGATAAATGGTTTTCAAACATGCATAATAGGCATTTTGTAATGATGTATGAAGACGTTTTGTTACTTATTTTTAAATAGAATGAAATACTAATAATTTATGCTAATTACTTTTACAAGTGTTGATTCTATGTTAGGTTTATCACATCTGTGTGTTTAACTGTATTATTAAAGCTAGCCATTTAATATATAAACAAATTCCTTTTTTTAATATCAAAACGTGCAAAGGTATGTAGAAATTTCAATATATCTCTCAAGGAAATGTTTTGGGGATTTTTTGTTAGTTTAGTTTTCTATTTTAACAATTTCTTTTAATCATACATAAATTGATTTTGACTTATAATTATTCATACAATTATTGATAATTGTGCGAACAATAATTGTTTCCTTATTAGTCAGACATTGTTTCCGTACTCAACATTTTATTGAATAACAGAATAAAATTGTATTCATATAAGTACTGTTTTTTTTATTTTTATTAGCTTTACATCAATATAGATATTATTATAGCATATTTATATTTAAATCCGATGTGGCGATATAATAGTGGGTGTCTTCGATCATCTAAATACTGAGATTTGTAGCAATCCCTTATGGTTCTAAGTTTTGAGTGACTGAATGCGCATGTAGCAACCGTTAATGTAATAACAACCGATAATGTAATAAACTTTTAAAATATTTTTTAACATATTGTAATAAACTCAGTAGGTCATTTAAACATACCTGATCGTAAAATACACCTTAGGTTTATCTTAGGCTATGCAAAAAATTTTTTTTTTATTATTGAATTTATTACATTAACGGTTGAGACAGTAACCGTTAATGTAATACAACACCCAAATGCATCAAAACTCAATTTTACTAGGAAAGATTGTAATATAAACGTTTATGCTATTGAATACAAGTTACTAAAGGTCTATTTCAACATAAAAAGATTACCTGGTTTGAATTTTTTAGTTTATTACATTAACGGTTGAGAATGTAACCGTTAATGTAATACAACACCCAAATGCATCAAAACTCAATTTTACTAGGAAAGATTGTAATATAAACGTTTATGCTATTGAATACAAGTTATTATAGGTCTGGATTCAACATAAAAAGATTTCCAGGTTTGAAATTTTTAGTTTATTACATTAACGGCTGAGAATGTAACCGTTAATGTAATACAACACCCAAATGCATCAAAACTCAATTTTACTAGGAAAGATTGTAATATAAACGTTTATGCTATTGAATACAAGTAACTATAGGTCTGGATTCAACATAAAAAGATTTCAATGTTTGAAATTTTTAGTTTATTACATTAACGGTTGAGAATCTAACCGTTAATGTAATATAACACCCAAATGCATCAAAACTCAATTTCACTAGGAAAGATTGTAATATAAACGTTTATGCTATTGAATACAAGTTACTATAGGTCTGGTTTCAACATAAAAAGATTTCCATGTTTGAAATTTTTAGTTTATTACATTAACGGTTGAGAATGTAACCGTTAATGTAATACAACACCCAAATGCATCAAAATTCAATTTTACTAGGAAATATTGTAATATAAACGTTTATGCTATTGAATACAAGTAACTATAGGTCTGGATTCAACATAAAAAGATTTCCATGTTTGAAATTTTTAGTTTATTACATTAACGGTTGAAAATGTAACCGTTAATGTAATACGACACCCAAATGCATCAAAACTCAATTTTACTAGGAACGATTGTAATATAAACGTTTATGCTATTGAATACAAGTTACTATAGGTCTGAATTTAACCTGAAAGCAATTCCAACTTTGAATTTTACAGTTTATTACATTAACGGTTGAGACAGTAACCGTTAATGTAATACAACACCCAAATGCATCAAAACTCAATTTTACTAGGAAAGATTGTAATATAAACGTTTATGCTATTGAATACAAGTTATTATAGGTCTGGATTCAACATAAAAAGATTTCCAGGTTTGAAATTTTTAGTTTATTACATTAACGGCTGAGAATGTAACCGTTAATGTAATACAACACCCAAATGCATCAAAACTCAATTTTACAAGTAAAGAATGTAATATAAACGTTTATTCTATTGAATACAAGTTAATATAGGTTTGGTTTCAACATAAAAAGATTTCCTTGTTTGAATTTTTTAGTTTATTACATTAACGGTTGAGAATGTAACCGTTAATGTAATACAACACCCAAATGCATCAAAACTCAATTTCACTAGGAAAGATTGTAATATAAACGTTTATGCTATTGAATACAAGTTACTAAAGGTCTGGATTCAACATAAAAAGATTTCCATGTTTGAAATTTTTTGTTTATTACATTAACGGTTGAGAATGTAACCGTTAATGTAATACAACACCCAAATGCATCAAAACTCAATTTTACTAGGAAAGATTGTAATATAAACGTTTATGCTATTGAATACAAGTAACTATAGGTCTGGATTCAACATAAAAAGATTTCAATGTTTGAAATTTTTAGTTTATTACATTAATGGTTGAGAATGTAACCGTTAATGTAATACAACACCCAAATGCATCAAAACTCAATTTCAGTAGGAAAGATTGTAATATAAACGTTTATGCTATTGAATACAAGTTACTATAGGTCTGGTTTCAACATAAAAAGATTTCCATGTTTGAAATTTTTAGTTTATTACATTAACGGTTGAGAATGTAACCGTTAATGTAATAAATCACCCAAATGCATCAAAACTCAATTTTACTGAGAAAGATTGTAATATAAACTTTTATACTATTGAGTTCAAGATACGGTAGGTCTGGATTCAACATAAAAATTTGCGAAAAGGAAGAATAATAATAATCTGAAGAAAAACAACAAATCTTCACATGGGAAATGGGAAAGACCTTAATTATGATGCAACCCACTGTATTTTGCTCGGTCAGGCTTTCCGTATTATAACCTGAGAACCTAGAGGGACTCGCCTATGAGCTACTAAGGGATTCACTGAGTCTGCGGGTTAAATACTGAGAACCCTCCCAGTTTGATCGCGGTGTAAGTAACAGGCACAAATAAGAACAAGTGTGGACTGTGAGCACGCTCACAATGGGATACCCCCGCTTCGCTTCAAGTCCAATTATCTCCCCTGAATAATATCCGACAGCAACAAAAATTCTTCATGCATATCTACACATGATATACTTCATTCGTGTAAAGTTTCATCAAAATCTGTCAAACGGTTTAGGAGCAGTTGCGCTTACGAGGTCTCCCACTGAATACTTTATTTAAAAAGTCTAAGTCCAATTATCTCCACTGAATTTTTTCGAAAGCGACGAAAATTCTTCATGCACATCTACATATAATGTTCTTCCTTCATATAAATTTTCATCAAAATCTATCAAGCGGTTAAGGAGGAGAAGCGCTTACAAGGGATGTTGACAGACTGACAGGGCGATTCCTATATACCCCCCAAAACAAGTTTGCGGGGGTATAAAAAGAGGCACCTATTAGACTTTCATCTTTATCTAAGATTACATGTGAGAAGACAATTGCAAAAAATGTAATACATTTATTGTTAATTAACCCAGCGTGTTCTTTGTGCGACTTATGGGTTCTCCGAATATGTCAGCCACTCAGGTCTGATGTTAAACTTCAAGTATTATTGCCACGCAACCTCCATATAAAAGTGCTTCCCCTTTCTGCTACCAAGGGTGAGGCTGGACAGTCAGTACCGGTGGATTTTGTGCCGGTAATTGTCCCAGTATTAAGAATGAAAACTGAAATTTATCTTAAAACAATTTATTGTTTGTTAACTTGTTCTCGTCCTTGATATAGCTGCAATACTGCTCGCTGGCAACCAATCAATCAACTATCATTACAGCTAACGATCAGTAATTGCAGTATCCGTACGGTTAGATTGTAAACCTCGCGTGGATGATTGCAATACACTTGCTTACCCGCACTTCGTGTTAATATTACGTACAATATTGAACCATTCGCATATTCTTGTAGAAAGTTTGAAGCAGTTATTTCCATCTTTGACTTCAGAATTTGTCATAACAATACATAAGCTGTGTACGAACAACTTTTCTAAAATTTATTTGTATTTGTATGAGCAACTATTTATATTTTTAATCAGTCTTATTTTGGCATTTTGAAATGAAGGTTGTAACAAAATACCGAACACCAAGGAAACTGTCAAAAAAGACAATCCACAAATCAAAGTCCAAGAAACCGGCAAACTTTAGAATCAACAACCATAAATATAGCTACTACAGTAATGGTCCTGACTTGGTACAAGCATTTCAACAGAAATGGTGGGTCAAACCAGGTTTTATGGCATGCCAAACCTCCCGCTTCCATTACTGTAGTATGTGAGCTGGCCTGCCGACGAAAACGGTTGGGCACCACACCACACACACATTCATATATTTATAGCCCATCTTACATCTGATCGTAATGGTAACGACAGCTGTTGCCAAGTAGTATGCGTCCGTAATTGTTGTCTGTAAACATATCTTGTAGTCCTGTACAAAGCCAAAGATTTTATTACTCAAAGGGAATGCACGTGTCTGCAGGGCAATGTTTTAAGAATGTTTTGTGGCCCTCACAATATGGCCACACATCTAAGACAAAAATATAGTAAAGAAACAATCAATAAACTGTAAAAACTTAATAAAGAAACAGTCAATAAACTGTCCAAAACTAAATAAAGAAAGAGTCAATAAACTGCACAAAACTAAATAAAGAACCAGTCAATAAATTGTACACAAACTAAATAAAGAACCAGTCAATAAACTGTACAAAACTAAATAAAGAAACAGTAAATAAACTGTACAAAACTAAATATAGAAACAGTCAATAAACTGTACAAAACTAAATAAAGAAACAGTCAATAAACTGTACAAAACTAAATAAAGATCCAGTCAATAAACTGTACAAAACTGAATAAAGAACCAGTCAATAAACTGTACAAAACTCAATAAAGAAACAGTCAATTAACTGTACAAAACTAAATAAAGAACCAGTCAATAAACTGTACAAAACTGAATAAGGAACAAGTCAATAAACTGTACAAAACTCAATAAAAAAACAGTCAATAAACTGTACAAAACGGAATAAAGAACCAGTCAAAAAACTGTACAAAACTCAATAAAGAATTAGTCAATAAACTGTACAAAACTCAATAAAGAACCAATCAATAAACTGTACAAAACTCAATAAAGAACCAGTCAATAAACTGTACAAAACTCAACAAAGAACCAGTCAATAAACTGTACAAAACTCAATAAAAAACCAGTCAATAAACTGTACAAAACTCAACAAAGAACCAGTCAATAAACTGTACAAAACTCAATAAAGGACCAGTCAATCAACTGTACAAAACTGAATTAAGAACCAGTCAATCAACTGTTCAAAACTCAATAAAGAAACAGTCAATAAACTGTGCAAAACTCAATAAAGAACCAGTCAATAAACTGTACAAAACTCAATAAAGAAACAGTCAATAAACTCTACAAAACTCAATAAAGAACCAGTGAATAAACTGTACAAAACTCAACAAAGAACCAGTCAATAAACTGTACAAAACTCAATAAAGAACCAGTCAATAAACTGTACAAAACTCAACAAAGAACCAGTCAATAAACTGTACAAAACTCAATAAAGGACCAGTCAATCAACTGTACAAAACTGAATTAAGAACCAGTCAATCAACTGTTCAAAACTCAATAAAGAAACAGTCAATAAACTGTGCAAAACTAAATAAAGAACCAGTCAATAAACTGCACAAAACTCAATAAAGAACCAGTCAATAAATTGTACACAAACTCAATAAAGAACCGGTCAATAAACTGTACAAAACTGAATAAAGAACCAGTCAATAAACTGTACAAAGCTCAATAAAGAACCAGTCAATAAACTGTACACAAATCCAATAAAGAACCAGTCAATAAACTGTACAAAACTGAATAAAGAACCAGTCAATAAACTGTACAAAACTCAATAAAGAACCATTCAATAAACTGTACAAAACTCAATAAAGAACCAGTCAATAAACTGTACAAAACTCAATAAAGAACCAGTCAATAAACTGTACAAAACTCAATAAAGAACCAGTCAATAAACATTACAAAACTGAATAAAGAACCAGTCAATAAACTGTACAAAACTCAATAAAAAAGCGGTCAATAAACTGTACAAAACTAAACACAGAAACAGTCAATAAACTGTACAAAACTAAATAAAGAAACAGTCAATAGGCTGTACAAAACTAAATAAAGAACCAGTCAATAAATTGTACACAAACTAAATAAAGAAACAATCAATAAACTGTACAAAACTTAATAAAGAAACAGTCAATAAACTGTACAAAACTAAATAAAGAAAGAGTCAATAAACTGCACAAAACTAAATAAAGAACCAGTCAATAAATTGTACACAAACTAAATAAAGAACCAGTCAATAAACTGTACAAAACTAAATAAAGAAACAGTAAATAAACTGTACAAAACTAAATATAGAAACAGTCAATAAACTGTACAAAACTAAATAAAGAAACAGTCAATAAACTGTACAAAACTAAATAAAGATCCAGTCAATAAACTGTACAAAACTGAATAAAGAACCAGTCAATAAACTGTACAAAACTCAATAAAGAAACAGTCAATTAACTGTACAAAACTAAATAAAGAACCAGTCAATAAACTGTACAAAACTGAATAAGGAACAAGTCAATAAACTGTACAAAACTCAATAAAAAAACAGTCAATAAACTGTACAAAACGGAATAAAGAACCAGTCAAAAAACTGTACAAAACTCAATAAAGAATTAGTCAATAAACAGTACAAAACTCAATAAAGAACCAGTCAATAAACTGTACAAAACTCAATAAAGAACCAGTCAATAAACTGTACAAAACTCAACAAAGAACCAGTCAATCAACTGTACAAAACTGAATTAAGAACCAGTCAATCAACTGTTCAAAACTCAATAAAGAAACAGTCAATAAACTGTGCAAAACTCAATAAAGAACCAGTCAATAAACTGTACAAAACTCAATAAAGAAACAGTCAATAAACTCTACAAAACTCAATAAAGAACCAGTCAATAAACTGTACAAAACTCAACAAAGGACCAGTCAATCAACTGTACAAAACTGAATTAAGAACCAGTCAATCAACTGTTCAAAACTCAATAAAGAAACAGTCAATAAACTGTGCAAAACTAAATAAAGAACCAGTCAATAAACTGTACAAAACTAAATAAAGAACCAGTCAATAAATTGTACACAAACTCAATAAAGAACCGGTCAATAAACTGTTCAAAACTGAATAAAGAACCAGTCAATAAACTGTACAAAGCTCAATAAAGAACCAGTCAATAAACTGTACACAAATCCAATAAAGAACCAGTCAATAAACTGTACAAAACTGAATAAAGAACCAGTCAATAAACATTACAAAACTGAATAAAGAACCAGTCAATAAACTGTACAAAACTCAATAAAAAAGCAGTCATTAAACTGTACAAAACTAAACACAGAAACAGTCAATAAACTGTACAAAACTAAATAAAGAAACAGTCAATAAGCTGTACAAAACTAAATAAAGAACCAGTCAATAAATTGTACACAAACTAAATAAAGAAACAATCAATAAACTGTACAAAACTTAATAAAGAAACAGTCAATAAACTGTACAAAACTAAATAAAGAAACAGTCAATAAACTGCACAAAACTAAATAAAGAACCAGTCAATAAATTGTACACAAACTAAATAAAGAACCAGTCAATAAACTGTACAAAACTAAATAAAGAAACAGTTAATAAACTGTACAAAACTAAATATACAAACAGTCAATAAACTGTACAAAACTAAATAAAGAAACAGTCAATAAACTGTACAAAACTAAATAAAGATCCAGTCAATAAACTGTACAAAACTGAATAAAGAACCAGTCATTAAACTGTACAAAACTCAATAAAGAAACAGTCAATTAACTGTAAAAAACTAAATAAAGAACCAGTCAATAAACTGTACAAAACTGAATAAAGAACCAGTCAATAAACTGTACAAAACTCAATAAAAAAACAGTCAATAAACTGTACAAAACGGAATACAGAACCAGTCAAAAAACTGTACAAAACTCAATAAAGAATTAGTCAATAAACAGTACAAAACTCAATAAAGAACCAGTCAATAAACTGTACAAAACTCAATAAAGAACCAGTCAATAAACTGTACAAAACTCAACAAAGAACCAGTCAATAAACTGTACAAAACTCAATAAAGAACCAGTCAATAAACTGTACAAAACTCAACAAAGAACCAGTCAATAAACTGTACAAAACTCAATAAAGGACCAGTCAATCAACGGTACAAAACTGAATTAAGAACCAGTCAATCAACTATTCAAAACTCAATAAAGAAACAGTCAATAAACTGTGCAAAACTCAATAAAGAACCAGTCAATAAACTGTACAAAACTCAATAAATAAACAGTCAATAAACTGTACAAAACTCAATAAAGAAACAGTCAATAAACTCTACAAAACTAAATAAAGAACCAGTCAATAAACTGTACAAAACTCAATAAAGAACCAGTCTATAAATTGTACACAAACTCAATAAAGAACCGGTCAATAAACTGTACAAAACTGAATAAAGAACCAGTCAATAAACTGTACAAAGCTCAATAAAAAACCGGTCAATAAACTGTACACAAATCCAATAAAGAACCAGTCAATAAACTGTACAAAACTGAATAAAGAACCAGTCAATAAACTGTACAAAACTCAAAAAAGAATCAGTCAATAAACTGTACAAAACTCAAAAAAGAACCAGTCAATAAACTGTACAAAACTGAATAAAAAAGCAGTCAATAAACTGTACAAAACTAAATAAAGAACCAGTCAATAAATTGTACACAAACTAAATAAAGAAACAGTCAATAAACTGCACAAAACTAAATAAAGAACCAGTCAATAAATTGTACACAAACTAAATAAAGAAACAGTCAATAAACTGTACAAAACTAAATAAAGAAACAGTTAATAAACTGTACAAAACTAAATATAGAAACAGTCAATAAACTGAACAAAACTCAATAAAGAAACAGTCAATAAACTGTACAAAACGGAATAAGGAACAAGTCAATAAACTGTACAAAACTCAATAAAAAAACAGTCAATAAACTGTACAAAACGGAATAAAGAACCAGTCAAAAAACTATACAAAACTCAATAAAGAACCAGTCAATAAACTGTACAAAACTCAATAAAGAACCAGCCAATAAACTGTACAAACTCAATAAAGGACAAGTCAATCAACTGTACAAAACTGAATTAAGAACCAGTCAATCAACTGTACAAAACTCAATAAAGAACCAGTCAATAAACTGTACAAAACTCAATAAATAAACAGTCAATAAACTGTACAAGACTCAATAAAGAAACAGTCAATAAACTGTACAAAACTAAATAAAGAACCAGTCAAAAAACTGTACAAAACTGAATAAAGAACCAGTCAATAAACTGTACAAAGCTCAATAAAGAACCAGTCAATAAACTGTACACAAATCCAATAAAGAACCAGTCAATAAACTGTACAAAACTGAATAAGGAACCAGTCAACAAACTGTACAAAACTCAAAAAAGAACCAGTCAATAAACTGCACAAAACTCAATAAAGAACCAGTAAATAAACTGTACAAAACTGAATAAAGAACCAGTCAATAAACTGTACAAAACTGAATAAAGAACCAGTCAATAAACATTACAAAACTGAATAAAGAACCAGTCAATAAACTGTACAAAACTCAATAAAAAACCAGTCAATAAACTGTACAAAACTAAACAAAGAAACAGTCAATAAACTGTACAAAACTAAATAAAGAAACAGTCAATAAGCTGTACAAAACTCAACAAAGAACCAGTCAATAAACTGTACAAAACTCAATAAAGAACCAGTCAATAAACTGTACAAAACTCAACAAAGAACCAGTCAATAAACTGTACAAAACTCAATAAAGGACCAGTCAATCAACGGTACTAAACTGAATTAAGAACCAGTCAATCAACTATTCAAAACTCAATAAAGAAACAGTCAATAAACTGTGCAAAACTCAATAAAGAACCAGTCAATAAACTGTACAAAACTCAATAAATAAACAGTCAATAAACTGTACAAAACTCAATAAAGAAACAGTCAATAAACTCTACAAAACTAAATAAAGAACCAGTCAATAAACTGTACAAAACTCAATAAAGAACCAGTCAATAAATTGTACACAAACTCAATAAAGAACCGGTCAATAAACTGTACAAAACTGAATAAAGAACCAGTCAATAAACTGTACAAAGATCAATAAAAAACCGGTCAATAAACTGTACACAAATCCAATAAAGAACCAGTCAATAAACTGTACAAAACTGAATAAAGAACCAGTCAATAAACTGTACAAAACTCAAAAAAGAATCAGTCAATAAACTGTACAAAACTCAAAAAAGAACCAGTCAATAAACTGTTCAAAACTGAATAAAAAAGCAGTCAATAAACTGTACAAAACTAAATAAAGAACCAGTCAATAAATTGTACACAAACTAAATAAAGAAACAGTCAATAAACTGCACAAAACTAAATAAAGAACCAGTCAATAAATTGTACACAAACTAAATAAAGAAACAGTCAATAAACTGTACAAAACTAAATAAAGAAACAGTAAATAAACTGTACAAAACTAAATATAGAAACAGTCAATAAACTGAACAAAACTCAATAAAGAAACAGTCAATAAACTGTACAAAACGGAATAAGGAACAAGTCAATAAACTGTACAAAACTCAATAAAAAAACAGTCAATAAACTGTACAAAACGGAATAAAGAACCAGTCAAAAAACTGTACAAAACTCAATAAAGAACCAGTCAATAAACTGTACAAAACTCAATAAAGAACCAGTCAATAAACTGTACAAAACTCAATAAAGGACCAGTCAATCAACTGTACAAAACTGAATTAAGAACCAGTCAATCAACTGTACAAAACTCAATAAAGAACCAGTCAATAAACTGTACAAAACTCAATAAATAAACAGTCAATAAACTGTACAAGACTCAATAAAGAAACAGTCAATAAACTGTACAAAACTAAATAAAGAACCAGTCAAAAAACTGTACAAAACTGAATAAAGAACCAGTCAATAAACTGTACAAAGCTCAATAAAGAACCAGTCAATAAACTGTACACAAATCCAATAAAGAACCAGTCAATAAACTGTACAAAACTGAATAAGGAACCAGTCAACAAACTGTACAAAACTCAAAAAAGAACCAGTCAATAAACTGCACAAAACTCAATAAAGAACCAGTCAATAAGCTGTACAAAACTGAATAAAGAACCAGTCAATAAACTGTACAAAACTGAATAAAGAACCAGTCAATAAACATTACAAAACTGAATAAAGAACCAGTCAATAAACTGTACAAAACTCAATAAAAAACCAGTCAATAAACTGTACAAAACTAAACAAAGAAACAGTCAATAAACTGTACAAAACTAAATAAAGAAACAGTCAATAAGCTGTACAAAACTAAATAAAGAACCAGTCAATAAATTGTACACAAACTATATAAAGAAACAATCAATAAACTGTACAAAACTTAATAAAGAAACAGTCAATAAACTGTACAAAACTAAATAAAGAAGCAGTCAATAAACTGCACAAAACTAAATAAAGAACCAGTCAATAAATTGTACACAAACTAAATAAAGAACCAGTCAATAAACTGTACAAAACTCAATAAAGAACCAGTGAATAAACTGTACAAAACTGAATAAAAAAGCAGTCAATAAACTGTACAAACCTAAACACAGAAACAGTCAATAAACTGTACAAAACTAAATAAAGAAACAGTCAATAAGCTGTACAAAACTAAATAAAGAACCAGTCAATAAATTGTACACAAACTAAATAAAGAAACAATAAATAAACTGTACAAAACTTAATAAAGAAACAGTCAATAAACTGTACAAGACTAAATATAGAAACAGTCAATAAACTGTACAAAACTAAATAAAGAAACAGTCAATAAACTGCACAAAACGAAATAATGAACAAGTCAATAAATTGTACACAAACTAAATAAAGAAACAGTCAATAAACTGTACAAAACTAAATAAAGAAACAGTCAATAAACTGCACAAAACTAAATAAAGAACCAGTCAATAAATTGTACACAAACTAAATAAAGAACCAGTCAATAAACTGTACAAAACTAAATAAAGAAACAGTTAATAAACTGTACAAAGCTAAATATACAAACAGTCAATAAACTGTACAAAACTAAATAAAGAAACAGTCAATAAACTGTACAAAACTAAATAAAGATCCAGTCAATAAACTGTACAAAACTGAATAAAGAACCAGTCATTAAACTGTACAAAACTAAATAAAGAACCAGTCAATAAATTGTACACAAACTAAATAAAGAACCAGTCAATAAACTGTACAAAACTAAATAAAGAAACAGTTAATAAACTGTACAAAACTAAATATACAAACAGTCAATAAACTGTACAAAACTAAATAAAGAAACAGTCAATAAACTGTACAAAACTAAATAAAGATCCAGTCAATAAACTGTACAAAACTGAATAAAGAACCAGTCATTAAACTGTACAAAACTCAATAAAGAAACAGTCAATTAACTGTAAAAAACTAAATAAAGAACCAGTCAATAAACTGTACAAAACTGAATAAAGAACCAGTCAATAAACTGTACAAAACTCAATAAAAAAACAGTCAATAAACTGTACAAAACGGAATACAGAACCAGTCAAAAAACTGTACAAAACTCAATAAAGAATTAGTCAATAAACAGTACAAAACTCAATAAAGAACCAGTCAATAAACTGTACAAATCTCAATAAAGAACCAGTCAATAAACTGTACAAAACTCAACAAAGAACCAGTCAATAAACTGTACAAAACTCAATAAAGAACCAGTCAATAAACTGTACAAAACTCAACAAAGAACCAGTCAATAAACTGTACAAAACTCAATAAAGGACCAGTCAATCAACGGTACAAAACTGAATTAAGAACCAGTCAATCAACTATTCAAAACTCAATAAAGAAACAGTCAATAAACTGTGCAAAACTCAATAAAGAACCAGTCAATAAACTGTACAAAACTCAATAAATAAACAGTCAATAAACTGTACAAAACTCAATAAAGAAACAGTCAATAAACTCTACAAAACTAAATAAAGAACCAGTCAATAAACTGTACAAAACTCAATAAAGAACCAGTCAATAAATTGTACACAAACTCAATAAAGAACCGGTCAATAAACTGTACAAAACTGAATAAAGAACCAGTCAATAAACTGTACAAAGCTCAATAAAAAACCGGTCAATAAACTGTACACAAATCCAATAAAGAACCAGTCAATAAACTGTACAAAACTGAATAGAGAACCAGTCAATAAACTGTACAAAACTCAAAAAAGAATCAGTCAATAAACTGTACAAAACTCAAAAAAGAACCAGTCAATAAACTGTACAAAACTGAATAAAAAAGCAGTCAATAAACTGTACAAAACTAAATAAAGAACCAGTCAATAAATTGTACACAAACTAAATAAAGAAACAGTCAATAAACTGCACAAAACTAAATAAAGAACCAGTCAATAAATTGTACACAAACTAAATAAAGAAACAGTCAATAAACTGTACAAAACTAAATAAAGAAACAGTTAATAAACTGTACAAAACTAAATATAGAAACAGTCAATAAACTGAACAAAACTCAATAAAGAAACAGTCAATAAACTGTACAAAACGGAATAAGGAACAAGTCAATAAACTGTACAAAACTCAATAAAAAAAACAGTCAATAAACTGTACAAAACGGAATAAAGAACCAGTCAAAAAACTGTACAAAACTCAATAAAGAACCAGTCAATAAACTGTACAAAACTCAATAAAGAACCAGTCAATAAACTGTACAAAACTCAATAAAGGACCAGTCAATAAACTGTACAAGACTCAATAAAGAAACAGTCAATAAACTGTACAAAACTAAATAAAGAACCAGTCAAAAAACTGTACAAAACTGAATAAAGAACCAGTCAATAAACTGTACAAAGCTCAATAAAGAACCAGTCAATAAACTGTACACAAATCAAATAAAGAACCAGTCAATAAACTGTACAAAACTGAATAAGGAACCAGTCAACAAACTGTACAAAACTCAAAAAAGAACCAGTCAATAAACTGCACAAAACTCAATAAAGAACCAGTCAATAAACTGTACAAAACTGAATAAAGAACCAGTCAATAAACTGTACAAAACTGAATAAAGAACCAGTCAATAAACATTACAAAACTGAATAAAGAACCAGTCAATAAACTGTACAAAACTCAATAAAAAACCAGTCAATAAACTGTACAAAACTAAACAAAGAAACAGTCAATAAACTGTACAAAACTAAATAAAGAAACAGTCAATAAACTGTACAAAACTAAATAAAGAAACAGTAAATAAACTGTACAAAACTAAATATAGAAACAGTCAATAAACTGTACAAAACTAAATAAAGAAACAGTCAATAAACTGTACAAAACTAAATAAAGATCCAGTCAATAAACTGTACAAAACTGAATAAAGAACCAGTCAATAAACTGTACAAAAATCAAAAAGAAACAGTCAATTAACTGTACAAAACTAAATAAAGAACCAGTCAATAAACTGTACAAAACTGAATAAGGAACAAGTCAATAAACTGTACAAAACTCAATAAAAAAACAGTCAATAAACTGTACAAAACGGAATAAAGAACCAGTCAAAAAACTGTACAAAACTCAATAAAGAATTAGTCAATAAACAGTACAAAACTCAATAAAGAACCAGTCAATAAACTGTACAAAACTCAATAAAGAACCAGTCAATAAACTGTACAAAACTCAACAAAGAACCAGTCAATAAACTGTACAAAACTCAATAAAAAACCAGTCAATAAACTGTACAAAACTCAACAAAGAACCAGTCAATAAACTGTACAAAACTCAATAAAGGACCAGTCAATCAACTGTACAAAACTGAATTAAGAACCAGTCAATCAACTGTTCAAAACTCAATAAAGAAACAGTCAATAAACTGTGCAAAACTCAATAAAGAACCAGTCAATAAACTGTACAAAACTCAATAAAGAAACAGTCAATAAACTCTACAAAACTCAATAAAGAACCAGTGAATAAACTGTACAAAACTCAACAAAGAACCAGTCAATAAACTGTACAAAACTCAATAAAGAACCAGTCAATAAACTGTACAAAACTCAACAAAGAACCAGTCAATAAACTGTACAAAACTCAATAAAGGAAAAGTCAATCAACTGTACAAAACTGAATTAAGAACCAGTCAATCAACTGTTCAAAACTCAATAAAGAAACAGTCAATAAACTGTGCAAAACTAAATAAAGAACCAGTCAATAAACTGCACAAAACTCAATAAAGAACCAGTCAATAAATTGTACACAAACTCAATAAAGAACCGGTCAATAAACTGTACAAAACTGAATAAAGAACCAGTCAATAAACTGTACAAAGCTCAATAAAGAACCAGTCAATAAACTGTACACAAATCCAATAAAGAACCAGTCAATAAACTGTACAAAACTCAATAAAGAACCAGTCAATAAACTGTACAAAACTCAAAAAAGAACCATTCAATAAACTGTACAAAACTCAATAAAGAACCAGTCAATAAACTGTACAAAACTCAATAGAGAACCAGTCAATAAACTGTACAAAACTGAATAAAGAACCAGTCAATAAACATTACAAAACTGAATAAAGAACCAGTCAATAAACTGTACAAAACTCAATAAAAAAGCAGTCAATAAACTGTACAAAACTAAACACAGAAACAGTCAATAAACTGTACAAAACTAAATAAAGAAACAGTCAATAGGCTGTACAAAACTAAATAAAGAACCAGTCAATAAATTGTACACAAACTAAATAAAGACACAATCAATAAACTGTACAAAACTTAATAAAGAAACAGTCAATAAACTGTACAAAACTAAATAAAGAAAGAGTCAATAAACTGCACAAAACTAAATAAAGAACCAGTCAATAAATTGTACACAAACTAAATAAAGAACCAGTCAATAAACTGTACAAAACTAAATAAAGAAACAGTAAATAAACTGTACAAAACTAAATATAGAAACAGTCAATAAACTGTACAAAACTAAATAAAGAAACAGTCAATAAACTGTACAAAACTAAATAAAGATCCAGTCAATAAACTGTACAAAACTGAATAAAGAACCAGTCAATAAACTGTACAAAACTCAATAAAGAAACAGTCAATTAACTGTACAAAACTAAATAAAGAACCAGTCAATAAACTGTACAAAACTGAATAAGGAACAAGTCAATAAACTGTACAAAACTCAATAAAAAAACAGTCAATAAACTGTACAAAACGGAATAAAGAACCAGTCAAAACACTGTACAAAACTCAATAAAGAATTAGTCAATAAACAGTACAAAACTCAATAAAGAACCAGTCAATAAACTGTACAAAACTCAATAAAGAACCAGTCAATAAACTGTACAAAACTCAACAAAGAACCAGTCAATAAACTGTACAAAACTCAATAAAGAACCAGTCAATAAACTGTACAAAACTCAACAAAGAACCAGTCAATAAACTGTACAAAACTCAATAAAGGACCAGTCAATCAACTGTACAAAACTGAATTAAGAACCAGTCAATCAACTGTTCAAAACTCAATAAAGAAACAGTCAATAAACTGTGCAAAACTCAATAAAGAACCAGTCAATAAACTGTACAAAACTCAATAAAGAAACAGTCAATAAACTCTACAAAACTCAATAAAGAACCAGTCAATAAACTGTACAAAACTCAACAAAGGACCAGTCAATCAACTGTACAAAACTGAATTAAGAACCAGTCAATCAACTGTTCAAAACTCAATAAAGAAACAGTCAATAAACTGTGCAAAACTAAATAAAGAACCAGTCAATAAACTGTACAAAACTAAATAAAGAACCAGTCAATAAATTGTACACAAACTCAATAAAGAACCGGTCAATAAACTGTTCAAAACTGAATAAAGAACCAGTCAATAAACTGTACAAAGCTCAATAAAGAACCAGTCAATAAACTGTACACAAATCCAATAAAGAACCAGTCAATAAACTGTACAAAACTGAATAAAGAACCAGTCAATAAACATTACAAAACTGAATAAAGAACCAGTCAATAAACTGTACAAAACTTAATAAAAAAGCAGTGAATAAACTGTACAAAACTAAACACAGAAACAGTCAATAAACTGTACAAAACTAAATAAAGAAACAGTCAATAAGCTGTACAAAACTAAATAAAGAACCAGTCAATAAATTGTACACAAACTAAATAAAGAAACAATCAATAAACTGTACAAAACTTAATAAAGAAACAGTCAATAAACTGTACAAAACTAAATAAAGAAACAGTCAATAAACTGCACAAAACTAAATAAAGAACCAGTCAATAAATTGTACACAAACTAAATAAAGAACCAGTCAATAAACTGTACAAAACTAAATAAAGAAACAGTTAATAAACTGTACAAAACTAAATATACAAACAGTCAATAAACTGTACAAAACTAAATAAAGAAACAGTCAATAAACTGTACAAAACTAAATAAAGATCCAGTCAATAAACTGTACAAAACTGAATAAAGAACCAGTCATTAAACTGTACAAAACTCAATAAAGAAACAGTCAATTAACTGTAAAAAACTAAATAAAGAACCAGTCAATAAACTGTACAAAACTGAATAAAGAACCAGTCAATAAACTGTACAAAACTCAATAAAAAAACAGTCAATAAACTGTACAAAACGGAATACAGAACCAGTCAAAAAACTGTACAAAACTCAATAAAGAATTAGTCAATAAACAGTACAAAACTCAATAAAGAACCAGTCAATAAACTGTACAAAACTCAATAAAGAACCAGTCAATAAACTGTACAAAACTCAACAAAGAACCAGTCAATAAACTGTACAAAACTCAATAAAGAACCAGTCAATAAACTGTACAAAACTCAACAAAGAACCAGTCAATAAACTGTACAAAACTCAATAAAGGACCAGTCAATCAACGGTACAAAACTGAATTAAGAACCAGTCAATCAACTATTCAAAACTCAATAAAGAAACAGTCAATAAACTGTGCAAAACTCAATAAAGAACCAGTCAATAAACTGTACAAAACTCAATAAATAAACAGTCAATAAACTGTACAAAACTCAATAAAGAAACAGTCAATAAACTCTACAAAACTAAATAAAGAACCAGTCAATAAACTGTACAAAACTCAATAAAGAACAAGTCTATAAATTGTACACAAACTCAATAAAGAACCGGTCAATAAACTGTACAAAACTGAATAAAGAACCAGTCAATAAACTGTACAAAGCTCAATAAAAAACCGGTCAATAAACTGTACACAAATCCAATAAAGAACCAGTCAATAAACTGTACAAAACTGAATAAAGAACCAGTCAATAAACTGTACAAAACTCAAAAAAGAATCAGTCAATAAACTGTACAAAACTCAAAAAAGAACCAGTCAATAAACTGTACAAAACTGAATAAAAAAGCAGTCAATAAACTGTACAAAACTAAATAAAGAACCAGTCAATAAATTGTACACAAACTAAATAAAGAAACAGTCAATAAACTGCACAAAACTAAATAAAGAACCAGTCAATAAATTGTACACAAACTAAATAAAGAAACAGTCAATAAACTGTACAAAACTAAATAAAGAAACAGTTAATAAACTGTACAAAACTAAATATAGAAACAGTCAATAAACTGAACAAAACTCAATAAAGAAACAGTCAATAAACTGTACAAAACGGAATAAGGAACAAGTCAATAAACTGTACAAAACTCAATAAAAAAACAGTCAATAAACTGTACAAAACGGAATAAAGAACCAGTCAAAAAACTGTACAAAACTCAATAAAGAACCAGTCAATAAACTGTACAAAACTCAATAAAGAACCAGTCAATAAACTGTACAAAACTCAATAAAGGACCAGTCAATCAACTGTACAAAACTGAATTAAGAACCAGTCAATAAACTGTACAAAACTCAATAAAGAACCAGTCAATAAACTGTACAAAACTCAATAAATAAACAGTCAATAAACTGTACAAGACTCAATAAAGAAACAGTCAATAAACTGTACAAAACTAAATAAAGAACCAGTCAAAAAACTGTACAAAACTGAATAAAGAACCAGTCAATAAACTGTACAAAGCTCAATAAAGAACCAGTCAATAAACTGTACACAAATCCAATAAAGAACCAGTCAATAAACTGTACAAAACTGAATAAGGAACCAGTCAACAAACTGTACAAAACTCAAAAAAGAACCAGTCAATAAACTGCACAAAACTCAATAAAGAACCAGTCAATAAACTGTACAAAACTGAATAAAGAACCAGTCAATAAACTGTACAAAACTGAATAAAGAACCAGTCAATAAACATTACAAAACTGAATAAAGAACCAGTCAATAAACTGTACAAAACTCAATAAAAAACCAGTCAATAAACTGTACAAAACTAAACAAAGAAACAGTCAATAAACTGTACAAAACTAAATAAAGAAACAGTCAATAAGCTGTACAAAACTCAACAAAGAACCAGTCAATAAACTGTACAAAACTCAATAAAGAACCAGTCAATAAACTGTACAAAACTCAACAAAGAACCAGTCAATAAACTGTACAAAACTCAATAAAGGACCAGTCAATCAACGGTACAAAACTGAATTAAGAACCAGTCAATCAACTATTCAAAACTCAATAAAGAAACAGTCAATAAACTGTGCAAAACTCAATAAAGAACCAGTCAATAAACTGTACAAAACTCAATAAATAAACAGTCAATAAACTGTACAAAACTCAATAAAGAAACAGTCAATAAACTCTACAAAACTAAATAAAGAACCAGTCAATAAACTGTACAAAACTCAATAAAGAACCAGTCAATAAATTGTACACAAACTCAATAAAGAACCGGTCAATAAACTGTACAAAACTGAATAAAGAACCAGTCAATAAACTGTACAAAGATCAATAAAAAACCGGTCAATAAACTGTACACAAATCCAATAAAGAACCAGTCAATAAACTGTACAAAACTGAATAAAGAACCAGTCAATAAACTGTACAAAACTCAAAAAAGAATCAGTCAATAAACTGTACAAAACTCAAAAAAGAACCAGTCAATAAACTGTTCAAAACTGAATAAAAAAGCAGTCAATAAACTGTACAAAACTAAATAAAGAACCAGTCAATAAATTGTACACAAACTAAATAAAGAAACAGTCAATAAACTGCACAAAACTAAATAAAGAACCAGTCAATAAATTGTACACAAACTAAATAAAGAAACAGTCAATAAACTGTACAAAACTAAATAAAGAAACAGTAAATAAACTGTACAAAACTAAATATAGAAACAGTCAATAAACTGAACAAAACTCAATAAAGAAACAGTCAATAAACTGTACAAAACGGAATAAGGAACAAGTCAATAAACTGTACAAAACTCAATAAAAAAACAGTCAATAAACTGTACAAAACGGAATAAAGAACCAGTCAAAAAACTGTACAAAACTCAATAAAGAACCAGTCAATAAACTGTACAAAACTCAATAAAGAACCAGTCAATAAACTGTACAAAACTCAATAAAGGACCAGTCAATCAACTGTACAAAACTGAATTAAGAACCAGTCAATCAACTGTACAAAACTCAATAAAGAACCAGTCAATAAACTGTACAAAACTCAATAAATAAACAGTCAATAAACTGTACAAGACTCAATAAAGAAACAGTCAATAAACTGTACAAAACTAAATAAAGAACCAGTCAAAAAACTGTACAAAACTGAATAAAGAACCAGTCAATAAACTGTACAAAGCTCAATAAAGAACCAGTCAATAAACTGTACACAAATCCAATAAAGAACCAGTCAATAAACTGTACAAAACTGAATAAGGAACCAGTCAACAAACTGTACAAAACTCAAAAAAGAACCAGTCAATAAACTGCACAAAACTCAATAAAGAACCAGTCAATAAACTGTACAAAACTGAATAAAGAACCAGTCAATAAACTGTACAAAACTGAATAAAGAACCAGTCAATAAACATTACAAAACTGAATAAAGAACCAGTCAATAAACTGTACAAAACTCAATAAAAAACCAGTCAATAAACTGTACAAAACTAAACAAAGAAACAGTCAATAAACTGTACAAAACTAAATAAAGAAACAGTCAATAAGCTGTACAAAACTAAATAAAGAACCAGTCAATAAATTGTACACAAACTATATAAAGAAACAATCAATAAACTGTACAAAACTTAATAAAGAAACAGTCAATAAACTGTACAAAACTAAATAAAGAAGCAGTCAATAAACTGCACAAAACTAAATAAAGAACCAGTCAATAAATTGTACACAAACTAAATAAAGAACCAGTCAATAAACTGTACAAAACTCAATAAAGAACCAGTGAATAAACTGTACAAAACTGAATAAAAAAGCAGTCAATAAACTGTACAAACCTAAACACAGAAACAGTCAATAAACTGTACAAAACTAAATAAAGAAACAGTCAATAAGCTGTACAAAACTAAATAAAGAACCAGTCAATAAATTGTACACAAACTAAATAAAGAAACAATAAATAAACTGTACAAAACTTAATAAAGAAACAGTCAATAAACTGTACAAGACTAAATATAGAAACAGTCAATAAACTGTACAAAACTAAATAAAGAAACAGTCAATAAACTGCACAAAACTAAATAATGAACAAGTCAATAAATTGTACACAAACTAAATAAAGAAACAGTCAATAAACTGTACAAAACTAAATAAAGAAACAGTCAATAAACTGCACAAAACTAAATAAAGAACCAGTCAATAAATTGTACACAAACTAAATAAAGAACCAGTCAATAAACTGTACAAAACTAAATAAAGAAACAGTTAATAAACTGTACAAAACTAAATATACAAACAGTCAATAAACTGTACAAAACTAAATAAAGAAACAGTCAATAAACTGTACAAAACTAAATAAAGATCCAGTCAATAAACTGTACAAAACTGAATAAAGAACCAGTCATTAAACTGTACAAAACTAAATAAAGAACCAGTCAATAAATTGTACACAAACTAAATAAAGAACCAGTCAATAAACTGTACAAAACTAAATAAAGAAACAGTTAATAAACTGTACAAAACTAAATATACAAACAGTCAATAAACTGTACAAAACTAAATAAAGAAACAGTCAATAAACTGTACAAAACTAAATAAAGATCCAGTCAATAAACTGTACAAAACTGAATAAAGAACCAGTCATTAAACTGTACAAAACTCAATAAAGAAACAGTCAATTAACTGTAAAAAACTAAATAAAGAACCAGTCAATAAACTGTACAAAACTGAATAAAGAACCAGTCAATAAACTGTACAAAACTCAATAAAAAAACAGTCAATAAACTGTACAAAACGGAATACAGAACCAGTCAAAAAACTGTACAAAACTCAATAAAGAATTAGTCAATAAACAGTAAAAAACTCAATAAAGAACCAGTCAATAAACTGTACAAAACTCAATAAAGAACCAGTCAATAAACTGTACAAAACTCAACAAAGAACCAGTCAATAAACTGTACAAAACTCAATAAAGAACCAGTCAATAAACTGTACAAAACTCAACAAAGAACCAGTCAATAAACTGTACAAAACTCAATAAAGGACCAGTCAATCAACGGTACAAAACTGAATTAAGAACCAGTCAATCAACTATTCAAAACTCAATAAAGAAACAGTCAATAAACTGTGCAAAACTCAATAAAGAACCAGTCAATAAACTGTACAAAACTCAATAAATAAACAGTCAATAAACTGTACAAAACTCAATAAAGAAACAGTCAATAAACTCTACAAAACTAAATAAAGAACCAGTCAATAAACTGTACAAAACTCAATAAAGAACCAGTCAATAAATTGTACACAAACTCAATAAAGAATCGGTCAATAAACTGTACAAAACTGAATAAAGAACCAGTCAATAAACTGTACAAAGCTCAATAAAAAACCGGTCAATAAACTGTACACAAATCCAATAAAGAACCAGTCAATAAACTGTACAAAACTGAATAAAGAACCAGTCAACAAACTGTACAAAACTCAAAAAAGAATCAGTCAATAAACTGTACAAAACTCAAAAAAGAACCAGTCAATAAACTGTACAAAACTGAATAAAAAAGTAGTCAATAAACTGTACAAAACTAAATAAAGAACCAGTCAATAAATTGTACACAAACTAAATAAAGAAACAGTCAATAAACTGCACAAAACTAAATAAAGAACCAGTCAATAAATTGTACACAAACTAAATAAAGAAACAGTCAATAAACTGTACAAAACTAAATAAAGAAACAGTTAATAAACTGTACAAAACTAAATATAGAAACAGTCAATAAACTGAACAAAACTCAATAAAGAAACAGTCAATAAACTGTACAAAACGGAATAAGGAACAAGTCAATAAACTGTACAAAACTCAATAAAAAAACAGTCAATAAACTGTACAAAACGGAATAAAGAACCAGTCAAAAAACTGTACAAAACTCAATAAAGAACCAGTCAATAAACTGTACAAAACTCAATAAAGAACCAGTCAATAAACTGTACAAAACTCAATAAAGGACCAGTCAATCAACTGTACAAAACTGAATTAAGAACCAGTCAATCAACTGTACAAAACTCAATAAAGAACCAGTCAATAAACTGTACAAAACTCAATAAATAAACAGTCAATAAACTGTACAAGACTCAATAAAGAAACAGTCAATAAACTGTACAAAACTAAATAAAGAACCAGTCAAAAAACTGTACAAAACTGAATAAAGAACCAGTCAATAAACTGTACAAAGCTCAATAAAGAACCAGTCAATAAACTGTACACAAATCCAATAAAGAACCAGTCAATAAACTGTACAAAACTGAATAAGGAACCAGTCAACAAACTGTACAAAACTCAAAAAAGAACCAGTCAATAAACTGCACAAAACTCAATAAAGAACCAGTCAATAAACTGTACAAAACTGAATAAAGAACCAGTCAATAAACTGTACAAAACTGAATAAAGAACCAGTCAATAAACATTACAAAACTGAATAAAGAACCAGTCAATAAACTGTACAAAACTCAATAAAAAACCAGTCAATAAACTGTACAAAACTAAACAAAGAAACAGTCAATAAACTGTACAAAACTAAATAAAGAAACAGTCAATAAGCTGTACAAAACTAAATAAAGAACCAGTCAATAAATTGTACACAAACTATATAAAGAAACAATCAATAAACTGTACAAAACTTAATAAAGAAACAGTCAATAAACTGTACAAAACTAAATAAAGAAGCAGTCAATAAACTGCACAAAACTAAATAAAGAACCAGTCAATAAATTGTACACAAACTAAATAAAGAACCAGTCAATAAACTGTACAAAACTCAATAAAGAACCAGTGAATAAACTGTACAAAACTGAATAAAAAAGCAGTCAATAAACTGTACAAAACTAAACACAGAAACAGTCAATAAACTGTACAAAACTAAATAAAGAAACAGTCAATAAGCTGTACAAAACTAAATAAAGAACCAGTCAATAAATTGTACACAAACTAAATAAAGAAACAATAAATAAACTGTACAAAACTTAATAAAGAAACAGTCAATAAACTGTACAAGACTAAATATAGAAACAGTCAATAAACTGTACAAAACTAAATAAAGAAACAGTCAATAAACTGCACAAAACTAAATAATGAACAAGTCAATAAATTGTACACAAACTAAATAAAGAAACAGTCAATAAACTGTACAAAACTAAATAAAGAAACAGTTAATAAACTGTACAAAACTAAATATAGAAACAGTCAATAAACTGAACAAAACTCAATAAAGAAACAGTCAATAAACTGTACAAAACGGAATAAGGAACAAGTCAATAAACCGTACAAAACTCAATAAAAAAACAGTCAATAAACTGTACAAAACGGAATAAAGAACCAGTCAAAAAACTGTACAAAACTCAATAAAGAACCAGTCAATAAACTGTACAAAACTCAATAAAGAACCAGTCAATAAACTGTACAAAACTCAATAAAGGACCAGTCAATCAACTGTACAAAACTGAATTAAGAACCAGTCAATCAACTGTACAAAACTCAATAAAGAACCAGTCAATAAACTGTACAAAACTCAATAAATAAACAGTCAATAAACTGTACAAAACTCAATAAAGAAACAGTCAATAAACTGTACAAAACTAAATAAAGAACCAGTCAATAAACTGTACAAAACTCAATAAAGAACCAGTCAATAAATTGTACACAAACTCAATAAAGAACCGGTCAAAAAACTGTACAAAACTGAATAAAGAACCAGTCAATAAACTGTACAAAGCTCAATAAAGAACCAGTCAATAAACTGTACACAAATACAATAAAGAAACAGTCAATAAACTGTACAAAACTGAATAAGGAACCAGTCAACAAACTGTACAAAACTCAAAAAAGAACCAGTCAATAAACTGCACAAAACCCAATAAAGAACCAGTCAATAAACTGTACAAAACTGAATAAAGAACCAGTCAATAAACTGTACAAAACTGAATAAAGAACCAGTCAATAAACATTACAAAACTGAATAAAGAACCAGTCAATAAACTGTACAAAACTCAATAAAAAACTAGTCAATAAACTGTACAAAACTAAACAAAGAAACAGTCAATAAACTGTACAAAACTAAATAAAGAAACAGTCAATAAGCTGTACAAAACTAAATAAAGAACCAGTCAATAAATTGTACACAAACTAAATAAAGAAACAATCAATAAACTGTACAAAACTTAATAAAGAAACAGTCAATAAACTGTACAAAACTAAATAAAGAAGCAGTCAATAAACTGCACAAAACTAAATAAAGAACCAGTCAATAAATTGTACACAAACTAAATAAAGAACCAGTCAATAAACTGTACAAAACTCAATAAAGAACCAGTGAATAAACTGTACAAAACTGAATAAAAAAGCAGTCAATAAACTGTACAAAGCTAAACACAGAAACAGTCAATAAACTGTACAAAACTAAATAAAGAAACAGTAAATAAGCTGTACAAAATTAAATAAAGAACCAGTCAATAAATTGTACACAAACTAAATAAAGAAACAATAAATAAACTGTACAAAACTTAATAAAGAAACAGTCAATAAACTGTACAAGACTAAATATAGAAACAGTCAATAAACTGTACAAAACTAAATAAAGAAACAGTCAATAAACTGCACAAAACTAAATAAAGAACCAGTCAATAAATTGTACACAAACTAAATAAAGAAACAGTCAATAAACTGTAGAAAACTAAAGAAAGAAACAGTTAATAAACTGTACAAAACTAAATATAGAAACAGTCAATAAACTGAACAAAACTCAATAAAGAAACAGTCAATAAACTGTACAAAACGGAATAAGGAACAAGTCAATAAACCGTACAAAACTCAATAAAAAACAGTCAATAAACTGTACAAAACGGAATAAAGAACCAGTCAAAAAACTGTACAAAACTCAATAAAGAACCAGTCAATAAACTGTACAAAACTCAATAAAGAACCAGTCAATAAACTGTACAAAACTCAATAAAGGACCAGTCAATCAACTGTACAAAACTGAATTAAGAACCAGTCAATCAACTGTACAAAACTCAATAAAGAACCAGTCAATAAACTGTACAAAACTCAATAAATAAACAGTCAATAAACTGTACAAAACTCAATAAAGAAACAGTCAATAAACTGTACAAAACTAAATAAAGAACCAGTCAATAAACTGTACAAAACTCAATAAAGAACCAGTCAATAAATTGTACACAAACTCAATAAAGAACCGGTCAAAAAACTGTGCAAAACTGAATAAAGAACCAGTCAATAAACTGTACAAAGCTCAATAAAGAACCAGTCAATAAACTGTACACAAATCCAATAAAGAACCAGTCAATAAACTGTACAAAACTGAATAAGGAACCAGTCAACAAACTGTACAAAACTCAAAAAAGAACCAGTCAATAAACTGCACAAAACTCAATAAAGAACCAGTCAATAAACTGTACAAAACTGAATAAAGAACCAGTCAATAAACTGTACAAAACTGAATAAAGAACCAGTCAATAAACATTACAAAACTGAATAAAGAACCAGTCAATAAACTGTACAAAACTCAATAAAAAACCAGTCAATAAACTGTACAAAACTAAACAAAGAAACAGTCAATAAACTGTACAAAACTAAATAAAGAAACAGTCAATAAGCTGTACAAAACTAAATAAAGAACCAGTCAATAAATTGCACACAAACTAAATAAAGAAACAATCAATAAACTGTACAAAACTTAATAAAGAAACAGTCAATAAACTGTACAAAACTAAATAAAGAAGCAGTCAATAAACTGCACAAAACTAAATAAAGAACCAGTCAATAAATTGTACACAAACTAAATAAAGAAACAGTCAATAAACTGTACAAAACTAAATAAAGAACCAGTCAAAAAACTCTACAAAACTCAATAAAGAATTAGTCAATAAACTGTACAAAACTCAATAAAGAACCAGTCAAAAAACTGTACAAATCTCAATAAAGAAACAGTCAAAAAACTGTACAAAAACTCGAGAAAGAATCAGTCAATAAACTATACAAAACTCAATAAAGAAACAGTCAATAAACTGTACAAAACTCAATAAAGAACCAGTCAATAAACTGTGCAAAACTCAATAAAGAAACAGTCAATAAACTGTACAAAACTAAATAAAGAACCAGTCAATAAACTGTACAAAATTCAATAAAGAACCAGTCAATAAACTGTACAAAACTGAATAAAGAACAAGTCAATAAACTGTACAGAACTCAATACACAACCAGTCAATCAATTGTACTCAAACTCAATACAGAACCAGTCAATAAACTGTACAAAACTAAATAAAGAACCAGTCAATAAACTATACAAAACTCAATAACGAACCAGTCAATAAACTGCACAAAAGTCAATAAAGAAACAGACAGTAAACTGTACAAAATTCAATAAAGAACAAGTCAATAAATTGTACACAAACTCAATAAAGAACCAGTCAATAAACTGTACAAATCTCAATAAAGAACCAGTCAATAAACTTTACAAAACTAAATAAGGAAACAGTCAATAATCTGAACAAAACTAAATAAACAAACAGTCAATAAACTGTACAAAACTAAATAAACAACCAGTCAATAAATTGTACACAAACTAAATAAAGAAACAGGAAATAAACTGTACAAAACTAAATAAACAACCAGTCAATAAATTGTACACAAACTAAATAAAGAAACAGGCAATAAATTGTACAAAACTCAATAAAGAACCAGTCAATAAACTGTACAAAACTCAATAAAGAACCAGTCAATAAACTGTACAAAACTAAATATAGAAATAGTCAATAAACTGTACAAAACTCAAGAAAGAACCAGTCAATAAACTGTACAAAACTGAATAAAGAATCAGTCAATAAACTGTACAAAACTCAATAAAGAACCAGTCAATAAACTGTACAAAACTCAATAAAGAACCAGTCAATAAACTGTACAAAATTAAATAAAGAATCAGTCAATAAACTGTACAAAACTAAATAAAGAAACAGTCAATAAACTGTACAAAACTGAATAAAGAACCAGTCAATAAAGTGTACACAAACTCAATAAAGAACCAGTCAATAAACTGTACAAAACTGAATAAAGAACCAGTCAATAAACTGTACAAAACTCAAAAAAGAACCAGTCAATAAACTGTACAAAACTCATTAACGAACCAGTCAATAAACTGTACAAAACTGAATAATGAACCAGTCAATAAACTGTACAAAACTCAATAAAGAACCAGTCAATAAACATTAAAAAACTGAATAAAGAACCAGTCAATAAACTGTACAAAACTCAATAAAGAACCAGTCAATAAACTGTACAAAACTCAATAAAGAACCAGTCGATAAACTGTACAAAACTCAATAAAGAACCAGTCAACAAACTGTACAAAACTCAATAAAGAACCAGTCGATAAACTGTACAAAAGTAAACAAAGAAACAGTCAATAAACTTTACAAAACTAAATAAAGAAACAGTCAATAAGCTGTACAAAACTAAATAAAGAACCAGTCAATACATTGTACACAAACTAAATAAAGAAGCAATCAATAAACTGTACAAAACTTAATAAAGAATCAGTCAATAAACTGTACAAACTAAATATAGAAACAGTTAATAAACTGTACAAAACTAAATAAAGAAACAGTCAATAAACTGCACAAAACTAAATAAAGAACCTGTCAATAAATTGTACACAAACTAAATAAAGAAACAGTCAATAAACTGTACAAAACTAAATAAAGAAAGAGTTAATAAACTGTACGAAACTAAATATAGAAGCAGTCAATAAACTGTACAAAACTAAATAAAGAACCAGTCAAAAAACTGTACAAAACTCAATAAAGAAACAGTCAATAAGCTGTACAAAATTAAATAAAGAACCAGTCAATAAATTGTACACAAACTAAATAAAGAAACAATAAATAAACTGTACAAAACTTAATAAAGAAACAGTCAATAAACTGTACAAGACTAAATATAGAAACAGTCAATAAACTGTACAAAACTAAATAAAGAAACAGTCAATAAACTGCACAAAACTAAATAAAGAACCAGTCAATAAATTGTACACAAACTAAATAAAGAAACAGTCAATAAACTGTACAAAACTAAATAAAGAAACAGTTAATAAACTGTACAAAACTAAATATAGAAACAGTCAATAAACTGAACAAATTCAATAAAGAAACAGTCAATAAACTGTACAAAACGGAATAAGGAACAAGTCAATAAACCGTACAAAACTCAATAAAAAACAGTCAATAAACTGTACAAAACGGAATAAAGAACCAGTCAAAAAACTGTACAAAACTCAATAAAGAACCAGTCAATAAACTGTACAAAACTCAATAAAGAACCAGTCAATAAACTGTACAAAACTCAATAAAGGACCAGTCAATCAACTGTACAAAACTGAATTAAGAACCAGTCAATCAACTGTACAAAACTCAATAAAGAACCAGTCAATAAACTGTACAAAACTCAATAAATAAACAGTCAATAAACTGTAAAAAAACTCAATAAAGAAACAGTCAATAAACTGTACAAAACTAAATAAAGAACCAGTCAATAAACTGTACAAAACTCAATAAAGAACCAGTCAATAAATTGTACACAAACTCAATAAAGAACCGTCAAAAAACTGTGCAAAACTGAATAAAGAACCAGTCAATAAACTGTACAAAGCTCAATAAAGAACCAGTCAATAAACTGTACACAAATCCAATAAAGAACCAGTCAATAAACTGTACAAAACTGAATAAGGAACCAGTCAACAAACTGTACAAAACTCAAAAAAGAACCAGTCAATAAACTGCACAAAACTCAATAAAGAACCAGTCAATAAACTGTACAAAACTGAATAAAGAACCAGTCAATAAACTGTACAAAACTGAATAAAGAACCAGTCAATAAACATTACAAAACTGAATAAAGAACCAGTCAATAAACTGTACAAAACTCAATAAAAAACCAGTCAATAAACTGTACAAAACTAAACAAAGAAACAGTCAATAAACTGTACAAAACTAAATAAAGAAACAGTCAATAAGCTGTACAAAACTAAATAAAGAACCAGTCAATAAATTGTACACAAACTAAATAAAGAAACAATCAATAAACTGTACAAAACTTAATAAAGAAACAGTCAATAAACTGTACAAAACTAAATAAAGAAGCAGTCAATAAACTGCACAAAACTAAATAAAGAACCAGTCAATAAATTGTACACAAACTAAATAAAGAAACAGTCAATAAACTGTACAAAACTAAATAAAGAACCAGTCAAAAAACTCTACAAAACTCAATAAAGAATTAGTCAATAAACTGTACAAAACTCAATAAAGAACCAGTCAAAAAACTGTACAAATCTCAATAAAGAAACAGTCAAAAAACTGTACAAAAACTCGAGAAAGAATCAGTCAATAAACTATACAAAACTCAATAAAGAAACAGTCAATAAACTGTACAAAACTCAATAAAGAACCAGTCAATAAACTGTGCAAAACTCAATAAAGAAACAGTCAATAAACTGTACAAAACTAAATAAAGAACCAGTCAATAAACTGTACAAAATTCAATAAAGAACCAGTCAATAAACTGTACAAAACTGAATAAAGAACAAGTCAATAAACTGTACAGAACTCAATACACAACCAGTCAATCAATTGTACTCAAACTCAATACAGAACCAGTCAATAAACTGTACAAAACTAAATAAAGAACCAGTCAATAAACTATACAAAACTCAATAACGAACCAGTCAATAAACTGCACAAAAGTCAATAAAGAAACAGACAGTAAACTGTACAAAATTCAATAAAGAACAAGTCAATAAATTGTACACAAACTCAATAAAGAACCAGTCAATAAACTGTACAAATCTCAATAAAGAACCAGTCAATAAACTTTACAAAACTAAATAAGGAAACAGTCAATAATCTGAACAAAACTAAATAAACAAACAGTCAATAAACTGTACAAAACTAAATAAACAACCAGTCAATAAATTGTACACAAACTAAATAAAGAAACAGGAAATAAACTGTACAAAACTAAATAAACAACCAGTCAATAAATTGTACACAAACTAAATAAAGAAACAGGCAATAAATTGTACAAAACTCAATAAAGAACCAGTCAATAAACTGTACAAAACTCAATAAAGAACCAGTCAATAAACTGTACAAAACTAAATATAGAAATAGTCAATAAACTGTACAAAACTCAAGAAAGAACCAGTCAATAAACTGCACAAAACTGAATAAAGAATCAGTCAATAAACTGTACAAAACTCAATAAAGAACCAGTCAATAAACTGTACAAAACTCAATAAAGAACCAGTCAATAAACTGTACAAAATTAAATAAAGAATCAGTCAATAAACTGTACAAAACTAAATAAAGAAACAGTCAATAAACTGTACAAAACTGAATAAAGAACCAGTCAATAAAGTGTACACAAACTCAATAAAGAACCAGTCAATAAACTGTACAAAACTGAATAAAGAACCAGTCAATAAACTGTACAAAACTCAAAAAAGAACCAGTCAATAAACTGTACAAAACTCATTAACGAACCAGTCAATAAACTGTACAAAACTGAATAATGAACCAGTCAATAAACTGTACAAAACTCAATAAAGAACCAGTCAATAAACATTAAAAAACTGAATAAAGAACCAGTCAATAAACTGTACAAAACTCAATAAAGAACCAGTCAATAAACTGTACAAAACTCAATAAAGAACCAGTCGATAAACTGTACAAAACTCAATAAAGAACCAGTCAACAAACTGTACAAAACTCAATAAAGAACCAGTCGATAAACTGTACAAAAGTAAACAAAGAAACAGTCAATAAACTTTACAAAACTAAATAAAGAAACAGTCAATAAGCTGTACAAAACTAAATAAAGAACCAGTCAATACATTGTACACAAACTAAATAAAGAAGCAATCAATAAACTGTACAAAACTTAATAAAGAATCAGTCAATAAACTGTACAAACTAAATATAGAAACAGTTAATAAACTGTACAAAACTAAATAAAGAAACAGTCAATAAACTGCACAAAACTAAATAAAGAACCTGTCAATAAATTGTACACAAACTAAATAAAGAAACAGTCAATAAACTGTACAAAACTAAATAAAGAAAGAGTTAATAAACTGTACGAAACTAAATATAGAAGCAGTCAATAAACTGTACAAAACTAAATAAAGAACCAGTCAAACAACTGTACAAAACTCAATAAAGAATCAGTCAATAAACTGTACAAAACTAAATAAAGAAACAGTCAATAAACTGTACAAAACTAAATAAAGAACCAGTCAATAAACTGTACAAAACTGAATAAAGAACCAGTCAATAAACTGTAAAAAACTCAATAGAGAAACAGTCAATAAACTGTACAAAACTCAATAAAGAACCAGTCAATAAACTGTACAAAACTGAATAAAGAACCAGTCAAAAAACTGTACAAAACTCAATAAAGAACCAGTCAATAAACTGTACAAAACTCAATAAAGGACCAGTCAATCAACTGTACAAAACTGAATTAAGAACCAGTCAATCAACTGTACAAAACTCAATAAAGAACCAGTCAATAAACTGTACAAAACTCAATAAATAAACAGTCAATAAACTGTACAAAACTCAATAAAGAAACAGTCAATAAACTGTACAAAACTAAATAAAGAACCAGTCAATAAACTGTACAAAACTCAATAAAGAACCAGTCAATAAATTGTACACAAACTCAATAAAGAACCGGTCAAAAAAACTGTACAAAACTGAATAAAGAACCAGTCAATAAACTGTACAAAGCTCAATAAAGAACCAGTCAATAAACTGTACACAAATCCAATAAAGAACCAGTCAATAAACTGTACAAAACTGAATAAGGAACCAGTCAACAAACTGTACAAAACTCAAAAAAGAACCAGTCAATAAACTGCACAAAACTCAATAAAGAACCAGTCAATAAACTGTACAAAACTGAATAAAGAACCAGTCAATAAACTGTACAAAACTAAATAAAGAACCAGTCAATAAACATTACAAAACTGAATAAAGAACCAGTCAATAAACTGTACAAAACTCAATAAAAAAACCCGTCAATAAACTGTACAAAACTAAACAAAGAAACAGTCAATAAACTGTACAAAACTTAATAAAGAAACAGTCAATAAGCTGTACAAAACTAAATAAAGAACCAGTCAATAAATTGTACACAAACTAAATAAAGAAACAATCAATAAACTGTACAAAACTTAATAAAGAAACAGTCAATAAACGGTACAAAACTAAATAAAGAAGCAGTCAATAAACTGCACAAAACTAAATAAAGAACCAGTCAATAAATTGTACACAAACTAAATAAAGAAACAGTCAATAAACTGTACAAAACTAAATAAAGAACCAGTCAAAAAACTCTACAAAACTCAATAAAGAATTAGTCAATAAACTGTACAAAACTCAATAAAGAACCAGTCAAAAAACTGTACAAATCTCAATAAAGAAACAGTCAAAAAACTGTACAAAAACTCGAGAAAGAATCAGTCAATAAACTATACAAAACTCAATAAAGAAACAGTCAATAAACTGTACAAAACTCAATAAAGAACCAGTCAATAAACTGTACAAAACTCAATAAAGAAACAGTCAATAAACTGTACAAAACTAAATAAAGAACCAGTCAATAAACTGTACAAAATTCAATAAAGAACCAGTCAATAAACTGTACAAAACTGAATAAAGAACAAGTCAATAAACTGTACAGAACTCAATAAACAACCAGTCAATAAATTGTACTCAAACTCAATAAAGAACCAGTCAATAAACTGTACAAAACTAAATAAAGAACCAGTCAATAAACTATACAAAACTCAATAACGAACCAGTCAATAAACTGCACAAAAGTCAATAAAGAACCAGTCAGTAAACTGTACAAAATTCAATAAAGAACAAGTCAATAAATTGTACACAAACTCAATAAAGAACCAGTCAATAAACTGTACAAATCTCAATAAAGAACCAGTCAATAAACTTTACAAAACTAAATAAGGAAACAGTCAATAATCTGAACAAAACTAAATAAACAAACAGTCAATAAACTGTACAAAACTAAATAAACAACCAGTCAATAAATTGTACACAAACTAAATAAAGAAACAGGAAATAAACTGTACAAAACTAAATAAACAACCAGTCAATAAATTGTACACAAACTAAACAAAGAAACAGGCAATAAATTGTACAAAACTCAATAAAGAACCAGTCAATAAACTGTTCAAAACTCAATAAAGAACCAGTCAATAAACTGTACAAAACTAAATAAAGAAACAGTCAATAAACTGTACAAAACTCAAGAAAGAACCAGTCAATAAACTGTACAAAACTGAATAAAGAATCAGTCAATAAACTGTACAAAACTCAATAAAGAACCAGTCAATAAACTGTACAAAACTCAATAAAGAACCAGTCAATAAACTGTACAAAATTAAATAAAGAATCAGTCAATAAACTGTACAAAACTAAATAAAGAAACAGTCAATACACTGTACAAAACTGAATAAAGAACCAGTCAATAAATTGTACACAAACTCAATAAAGAACCAGTCAATAAACTGTACAAAACTGAATAAAGAACCAGTCAATAAACTGTACAAAACTCAATAAAGAACCAGTCAATAAACTGTACACAAATCCAATAAAGAACCAGTCAATAAACTGTACAACACTGAACAAAGAACCAGTCAATAAACTGTACAAAACTAAAAAAAGAACCAGTCAATAAACTGTACAAAACTCATTAACGAACCAGTCAAAAAACTGTACAAAACTGAATAATGAACCAGTCAATAAACTGTACAAAACTCAATAAAGAACCAGTCAATAAACATTACAAAACTGAATAAAGAACCAGTCAATAAACTGTACAAAACTCAATAAAGAACCAGTCAATAAACTGTACAAAACTCAATAAAGAACCAGTCGATAAACTCTACAAAACTCAATAAAGAACCAGTCAATAAACTGTACAAAACTCAATAAAGAACCAGTCGATAAACTGTTCAAAAGTAAACAAAGAAACAGTCAATAAACTTTACAAAACTAAATAAAGAAACAGTCAATAAGCTGTACAAAACTAAATAAAGAACCAGTCAATACATTGTACACAAACTAAATAAAGAAGCAATCAATAAACTGTACAAAACTTAATAAAGAAACAGTCAATAAACTGTTTCTTTATTAAGTTTTGTACAGTTTATTGACTGGTTCGTTAATGAGTTTTGTACAGTTTATTGACTGGTTCTTTTTTGAGTTTTGTACAGTTTATTGACTGGTTCTTTGTTCAGTTTTGTACAGTTTATTGACTGGTTCTTTATTGGATTTGTGGACAGTTTATTGACTGGTTCTTTATTGAGTTTTGTACAGTTTATTGACTGGTTCTTTATTCAGTTTTGTACAGTTTATTGACTGGTTCTTTATTGAGTTTGTGTACAATTTATTGACTGGTTCTTTATTCAGTTTTGTACAGTTTATTGACTGTTTCTTTATTTAGTTTTGTACAGTTTATTGACTGATTCTTTATTTAATTTTGTACAGTTTATTGACATGTTCTTTATTGAGTTTTATACAGTTTATTGACTGGTTCTTTATTGAGTTTTGTACAGTTTATTGACTGGTTCTTTCTTGAGTTTTGTACAGTTTATTGACTGTTTCTTTATTTAGTTTTGTACAGTTTATTGACTGGTTCTTTATTGAGTTTTGTACGGTTTATTGAATGGTTCTTTATTGAGTTTTGTACAATTTATTGCCTGTTTCTTTATTTAGTTTGTGAACAATTTATTGACTGGTTGTTTATTTAGTTTTGTACAGTTTATTTCCTGTTTCTTTATTTAGTTTGTGTACAATTTATTGACTGGTTGTTTATTTAGTTTTGTACAGTTTATTGACTGTTTGTTTATTTAGTTTTGTTCAGATTATTGACTGTTTCCTTATTTAGTTTTGTAAAGTTTATTGACTGGTTCTTTATTGAGTTTTGTACAGTTTATTGACTGTTTCTTTATTTAGTTTTGTACAGTTTATTGACTGGTTCTTTATTGAGTTTTGTACGGTTTATTGACTGGTTCTTTATTGAGATTTGTACAGTTTATTGACTGGTTCTTTATTGAGTTTGTGTACAATTTATTGACTTGTTCTTTATTGAATTTTGTACAGTTTACTGACTGGTTCTTTGTTGACTTTTGTAAAGTTTATTGACTGGTTCGTTATTGAGTTTTGTATAGTTTATTGACTGGTTCTTTATTTAGTTTTGTACAGTTTATTGACTGGTTCTTTATTGAGTTTGAGCACAATTTATTGACTGGTTGTTTATTGAGTTCTGTACAGTTTATTGACTTGTTCTTTATTCAGTTTTGTACAGTTTATTGACTGGTTCTTTATTGAGTTTTGTACACTGTATTGACTGGTTCTTTATTTAGTTTTGTACAGTTTGTTGACTGTTTCTTTATTGAGTTTTTTACAGTTTATTGACTGGTTCTTTATTAAGTTTTGTACAGTTTATTGATTGCTTCTTTATTTAGTTTGTGTACAATGTATTGACTGGTTCTTTATTTAGTTTTGTACAGCTTATTGACGGTTTTTTTATTTAGTTTTGTACAGTTTATTGACTGTTTCTTTGTTTACCTTTGTACAGTTTATCGACTGGTTCTTTATTGAGTTTTGTACAGTTTATTGACTGGTTCTTTATTCAGTTTTGTAATGTTGCTTGACTGGTTCTTTATTGAGTTTTGTACAGTTTATTGACTGGTTCTTTATTCAGTTTTGAACAGTTTATTTACTGGTTCGTTAATGAGTTTTATACAGTTTATTGACTGGTTCTTTTTTGAGTTTTGTACAGTTTATTGACTGGTTCTTTGTTCAGTTTTGTACAGTTTATTGACTGGTTCTTTATTGGATTTGTGTACAGTTTATTGACTGGTTCTTTATTGAGTTTTGTACACTTTATTGACTGGTTCTTTATTCAGTTTTGTACAGTTTATTGACTGGTTCTTTATTGAGTTTGTGTACAATTTATTGACTGGTTCTTTATTCAGTTTTGTACAGTTTATTGACTGTTTCTTTATTTAGTTTTCTACAGTTTATTGACTGATTCTTTATTTAATTTTGTACAGTTTATTGACTGGTTCTTTATTGAGTTTTGTACAGTTTATTGACTGGTTCTTTTTTGAGTTTTGTACAGTTTATGGACTGATTCTTTATTTAGTTTTGTACAGTTTATTGACTGGTTCTTTATTGAGTTTTGTACAGTTTATTGACTGGTTCTTTATTGAGTTTTGTACAGTTTATTGACTGGTTCTTTATTGAGTTTTGTACAGTTTATTGACTAATTCTTTATTGAGTTTTGTACAGTTTTTTGACTGGTTCTTTATTCAGTTTTGTACAGTTTATTGACTGGTTCTTTATTGAGTTTTGTACAGTTTATTGACTGTTTCTTTATTGAGTTTTGTACAGTTTATTGACTTGTTCTTTATTCAGTTTTGTACAGTTTATTGACTGGTTCTTTATTTAGTTTTGTACAGTTTATTGACTGTTTCTTTATTTAGTTTTGTACAGTTTATTGACTGATTCTTTATTGAGTTTTGTACAGTTTTTTGACTGGTTCTTTATTTAGTTTTGTACAGTTTATTGACTGCTTCTATATTTAGTTTCGTACAGTTTATTAACTCTTTCTTTATTTAGTTTTGTACAGTTTATTGACTGTTTCTTTATTTAGTTTGTGTACAATTTATTGACTGGTTCTTTATTTAGTTTTGTGCAGTTTATTGACTGTTTCTTTATTTAGTTTTGTACAGTTTATTAACTGTTTCTATATTTAGTTTTGTACAGTTTATTGACTGATTCTTTATTAAGTTTTGTACAGTTTATTGATTGCTTCTTTATTTAGTTTGTGTACAATGTATTGACTGGTTCTTTATTTAGTTTTGTACAGCTTATTGACTGTTTCTTTATTTAGTTTTGTAAAGTTTATTGACTGTTTCTTTGTTTACTTTTGAACAGTTTATCGACTGGTTCTTTATTTAGTTTTGTACAGTTTATTGACTGGTTCTTTATTGAGTTTTGTAGAGTTTATCGACTGGTTCTTTATTGAGTTTTGTACAATTTATTGACTGGTTCTTTATTGAGTTTTGTACAGTTTATTGACTGGTTCTTTATTCAGTTTTGTAATGTTTATTGACTGGTTCTTTATTGAGTTTTGTACAGTTTATTGACTGGTTCATTATTCAGTTTTGTACAGTTTATTGACTGGTTCGTTAATGAGTTTTGTACAGTTTATTGACTGGTTCTTTTTTGAGTTTTGTACAGTTTATTGACTGGTTCTTTGTTCAGTGTTGTACAGTTTATTGACTGGTTCTTTATTGGATTTGTGTACAGTTTATTGACTGGTTCTTTATTGAGTTTTGTACAGTTTATTGACTGGTTCTTTATTCAGTTTTGTACAGTTTATTGACTGGTTCTTTATTGAGTTTGTGTACAATTTATTGACTGGTTCTTTATTCAGTTTTGTACAGTGTATTGACTGTTTCTTTATTTAGTTTTGTACAGTTTATTGACTGATTCTTTATTTAATTTTGTACAGTTTATTGACTGGTTCTTTATTGAGTTTTGTACAGTTTATTGACTGGTTCTTTATTGAGTTTTGTACAGTTTATTGACTGATTCTTTATTCAGTTTTGTACAGTTTATTGACTGGTTCTTTCTTGAGTTTTGTACAGTTTATTGACTGTTTCTTTATTTAGTTTTGTACAGTTTATTGACTGGTTCTTTATTGAGTTTTGAACAGTTTATTGACTGGTTCTTTATTGAGTTTTGTACAATTTATTGCCTGTTTCTTTATTTAGTTTGTGTACAATTTATTGACTGGTTGTTTATTTAGTTTTGTACAGTTTATTTCCTGTTTCTTTATTTAGTTTGTGTACAATTTATTGACTGGTTGTTTATTTAGTTTTGTACAGTTTATTGACTGTTTGTTTATTTAGTTTTGTTCAGATTATTGACTGTTTCCTTATTTAGTTTTGTAAAGTTTATTGACTGGTTCTTTATTGAGATTTGTACAGTTTATTGACTGGTTCTTTATTGAGTTTGTGTACAATTTATTGACTTGTTCTTTATTGAATTTTGTACAGTTTACTGACTGGTTCTTTATTGACTTTTGTGCAGTTTATTGACTGGTTCGTTATTGAGTTTTGTATAGTTTATTGACTGGTTCTTTATTTAGTTTTGTACAGTTTATTGACTGGTTCTTTATTGAGTTTGAGTACAATTTATTGACTGGTTGTTTATTGAGTTCTGTACAGTTTATTGACTTGTTCTTTATTCAGTTTTGTACAGTTTATTGACTGGTTCTTTATTGAATTTTGTACAGTTTATTGACTGGTTCTTTATTTAGTTTTGTACAGTTTATTGACTGTTTCTTTATTGAGTTTTGTACAGTTTATTGACTGGTTCTTTATTGAGTTTTGTACAGTTTATTGACTGTTTCTTTATTGAGTTTTGTATAGTTTATTGACCGATTCTTTCTCGAGTTTTTGTACAGTTTTTTGACTGTTTCTTTATTGAGATTTGTACAGTTTTTTGACTGGTTCTTTATTGAGTTTTGTACAGTTTATTGACTAATTCTTTATTGAGTTTTGTAGAGTTTTTTTACTGGTTCTTTATTTAGTTTTGTACAGTTTATTGACTGTTTCTTTATTTAGTTTGTGTACAATTTATTGACTGGTTCTTTATTTAGTTTTGTGCAGTTTATTGACTGCTTCTTTATTTAGTTTTGTACAGTTTATTGACTGTTTCTTTATTAAGTTTTGTACAGTTTATTGATTGTTTCTTTATTTAGTTTGTGTACAATTTATTGACTGGTTCTTTATTTAGTTTTGTACAGCTTATTGACTGTTTCTTTATTTAGTTTTGTACAGTTTATTGACTGTTTCTTTGTTTAGTTTTGTACAGTTTATTGACGGGTTTTTTTATTGAGTTTTGTACAGTTTATTGACTGGTTCTTTATTCAGTTTTGTAATGTTTATTGACTGGTTCTTTATTCAGTTTTGTACAGTTTATTGACTGGTTCTTTATTCAGTTTTGTACAGTTTATTGACTGGTTCTTTATTGAGTTTTGTGCAGTTTATTGACTGGTTCTTTTTTGAGTTTTGTACAGTTTGTTAACTGGTTCCTTATTCAGTTTTGTACAGTTTATTGACTGTTTCTTTATTGGATTTGTGTACAGTTTATTGACTGGTTCTTTATTGAGCTTTGTACAGTTTATTGACTGGTTGTTTATTCAGTTTTGTACAGTTTTTTGACCGGTTCTTTATTGAGTTTGTGTACAATTTATTGACTGGTTCTTTATTGAGTTTTGTACAGTTTATTGACTGGTTCTTTATTTAGTTTTGTACAGTTTATTGACTGTTTCTTTATTGAGTTTTGTACAGTTTATTGACTGTTTATTTATTGAGTTTTGTACAGTTTATTGACTGGTTCTTTATTGAGTTTTGTACAGTTGATTGACTGGTTCTTAATTCAGTTTTGTACAGTTGATTGACTGGTCCTTTATTGAGTTTTGTACAGTTTATTGACTGGTTCTTTATTGAGTTTTGTACAGTTTATTGACTGGTTCTTTATTTAGTTTTGTACAGTTTATTGACTGTTTCTTTATTGAGTTTTGTACAGTTTATTGACTGTTTATTTATTGAGTTTTGTACAGTTTATTGACTGGTTCTTTATTGAGTTTTGTACAGTTGATTGACTGGTTCTTAATTCAGTTTTGTACAGTTTATTGACTGGTTCTTTATTCAGTTTTGTAATGTTTATTGACTGGTTCTTTATTGAGTTTTGTACAGTTTATTGACTGGTTCATTATTCAGTTTTGTACAGTTTATTGACTGGTTCGTTAATGAGTTTTGTACAGTTTATTGACTGGTTCTTTTTTGAGTTTTGTACAGTTTATTGACTGGTTCTTTGTTCAGTGTTGTACAGTTTATTGACTGGTTCTTTATTGGATTTGTGTACAGTTTATTGACTGGTTCTTTATTGAGTTTTGTACAGTTTATTGACTGGTTCTTTATTCAGTTTTGTACAGTTTATTGACTGGTTCTTTATTGAGTTTGTGTACAATTTATTGACTGGTTCTTTATTCAGTTTTGTACAGTGTATTGACTGTTTCTTTATTTAGTTTTGTACAGTTTATTGACTGATTCTTTATTTAATTTTGTACAGTTTATTGACTGGTTCTTTATTGAGTTTTGTACAGTTTATTGACTGGTTCTTTATTGAGTTTTGTACAGTTTATTGACTGATTCTTTATTCAGTTTTGTACAGTTTATTGACTGGTTCTTTCTTGAGTTTTGTACAGTTTATTGACTGTTTCTTTATTTAGTTTTGTACAGTTTATTGACTGGTTCTTTATTGAGTTTTGAACAGTTTATTGACTGGTTCTTTATTGAGTTTTGTACAATTTATTGCCTGTTTCTTTATTTAGTTTGTGTACAATTTATTGACTGGTTGTTTATTTAGTTTTGTACAGTTTATTTCCTGTTTCTTTATTTAGTTTGTGTACAATTTATTGACTGGTTGTTTATTTAGTTTTGTACAGTTTATTGACTGTTTGTTTATTTAGTTTTGTTCAGATTATTGACTGTTTCCTTATTTAGTTTTGTAAAGTTTATTGACTGGTTCTTTATTGAGATTTGTACAGTTTATTGACTGGTTCTTTATTGAGTTTGTGTACAATTTATTGACTTGTTCTTTATTGAATTTTGTACAGTTTACTGACTGGTTCTTTATTGACTTTTGTGCAGTTTATTGACTGGTTCGTTATTGAGTTTTGTATAGTTTATTGACTGGTTCTTTATTTAGTTTTGTACAGTTTATTGACTGGTTCTTTATTGAGTTTGAGTACAATTTATTGACTGGTTGTTTATTGAGTTCTGTACAGTTTATTGACTTGTTCTTTATTCAGTTTTGTACAGTTTATTGACTGGTTCTTTATTGAATTTTGTACAGTTTATTGACTGGTTCTTTATTTAGTTTTGTACAGTTTATTGACTGTTTCTTTATTGAGTTTTGTACAGTTTATTGACTGGTTCTTTATTGAGTTTTGTACAGTTTATTGACTGTTTCTTTATTGAGTTTTGTATAGTTTATTGACCGATTCTTTCTCGAGTTTTTGTACAGTTTTTTGACTGTTTCTTTATTGAGATTTGTACAGTTTGTTGACTGGTTCTTTATTGAGTTTTGTACAGTTTATTGACTAATTCTTTATTGAGTTTTGTAGAGTTTTTTGACTGGTTCTTTATTTAGTTTTGTACAGTTTATTGACTGTTTCTTTATTTAGTTTGTGTACAATTTATTGACTGGTTCTTTATTTAGTTTTGTGCAGTTTATTGACTGCTTCTTTATTTAGTTTTGTACAGTTTATTGACTGTTTCTTTATTAAGTTTTGTACAGTTTATTGATTGTTTCTTTATTTAGTTTGTGTACAATTTATTGACTGGTTCTTTATTTAGTTTTGTACAGCTTATTGACTGTTTCTTTATTTAGTTTTGTACAGTTTATTGACTGTTTCTTTGTTTAGTTTTGTACAGTTTATTGACGGGTTTTTTTATTGAGTTTTGTACAGTTTATTGACTGGTTCTTTATTCAGTTTTGTAATGTCTATTGACTGGTTCTTTATTCAGTTTTGTACAGTTTATTGACTGGTTCTTTATTCAGTTTTGTACAGTTTATTGACTGGTTCTTTATTGAGTTTTGTGCAGTTTATTGACTGGTTCTTTTTTGAGTTTTGTACAGTTTGTTAACTGGTTCCTTATTCAGTTTTGTACAGTTTATTGACTGTTTCTTTATTGGATTTGTGTACAGTTTATTGACTGGTTCTTTATTGAGCTTTGTACAGTTTATTGACTGGTTGTTTATTCAGTTTTGTACAGTTTTTTGACCGGTTCTTTATTGAGTTTGTGTACAATTTATTGACTGGTTCTTTATTGAGTTTTGTACAGTTTATTGACTGGTTCTTTATTTAGTTTTGTACAGTTTATTGACTGTTTCTTTATTGAGTTTTGTACAGTTTATTGACTGTTTATTTATTGAGTTTTGTACAGTTTATTGACTGGTTCTTTATTGAGTTTTGTACAGTTGATTGACTGGTTCTTAATTCAGTTTTGTACAGTTGATTGACTGGTCCTTTATTGAGTTTTGTACAGTTTATTGACTGGTTCTTTATTGAGTTTTGTACAGTTTTTTGACTGGTTCTTTATTCAGTTTTGTACAGTTTATTGACTGGTTCTTTATTGAGTTTTGTACAGTTTATTGACTGTTTCTTTATTGAGTTTTTTACAGTTTGTTGACTGGTTCTTTATTCAGTTTTGTACAGTTTATTGACTGGTTCTTTATTTAGTTTTGTACAGTTTATTGACTGTTTCTTTATTTAGTTTTGTACAGTTTATTGACTGATTCTTTATTGAGTTTTGTACAGTTTTTTGACTGGTTCTTTATTTAGTTTTGTACAGTTTATTGACTGCTTCTATATTTAGTTTCGTACAGTTTATTAACTCTTTCTTTATTTAGTTTTGTACAGTTTATTGACTGTTTCTTTATTTAGTTTGTGTACAATTTATTGACAGGTTCTTTATTTAGTTTTGTGCAGTTTATTGACTGTTTCTTTATTTAGTTTTGTACAGTTTATTAACTGTTTCTATATTTAGTTTGTACAGTTTATTGACTGATTCTTTATTAAGTTTTGTACAGTTTATTGATTGCTTCTTTATTTAGTTTGTGTACAATGTATTGACTGGTTCTTTATTTAGTTTTGTACAGCTTATTGACTGTTTCTTTATTGAGTTTTGTAAAGTTTATTGACTGTTTCTTTGTTTACTTTTGTACAGTTTATCGACTGGTTCTTTATTGAGTTTTGTACAGTTTGTTGACTGGTTCTTTATTGAGTTTTGTACAGTTTATCGACTGGTTCTTTATTGAGTTTTGTACAGTTTATTGACTGGTTCTTTATTGAGTTTTGTACAGTTTATTGACTGGTTCTTTATTCAGTTTTTTAATGTTTATTGACTGGTTCTTTATTGAGTTTTGTACAGTTTATTGACTGGTTCATTATTCAGTTTTGTACAGTTTATTGACTGGTTCGTTAATGAGTTTTGTACAGTTTATTGACTGGTTCTTTTTTGAGTTTTGTACAGTTTATTGACTGGTTCTTTATTGAGTTTTGTACAGTTTATTGACTGGTTCTTTATTGAGTTTGTGTACACTTTATTGACTGGTTCTTTATTCAGTTTTGTACAATTTATTGACTGTTTCTTTATTTAGTTTTGTACAGTTTATTGACTGATTCTTTATTTAATTTTGTACAGTTTATTGACTGGTTCTTTATTGAGTTTTGTACAGTTTATTGACTGGTTCTTTATTGAGTTTTGTACAGTTTATTGACTGATTCTTTATTCAGTTTTGTACAGTTTATTGACTGGTTCTTTCTTGAGTTTTGTACAGTTTATTGACTATTTCTTTATTTAGTTTTGTACAGTTTATTGACTGGTTCTTTATTGAAATTTGTACAGTTTATTGACTGGTTCTTTATTGAGTTTTGTACAATTTATTGCCTGTTTCTTTATTTAGTTTGTGTACAATTTATTGACTGGTTGTTTATTTAGTTTTGTACAGTTTATTTCCTGTTTCTTTATTTAGTTTGTGTACAATTTATTGACTGGTTGTTTATTTAGTTTTGTACAGTTTATTGACTGTTTGTTTATTTAGTTTTGTTCAGATTATTGACTGTTTCCTTATTTAGTTTTGTAAAGTTTATTGACTGGTTCTTTATTGAGATTTGTACAGTTTATTGACTGGTTCTTTATTGAGTTTGTGTACAATTTATTGACTTGTTCTTTATTGAATTTTGTACAGTTTACTGACTGGTTCTTTATTGACTTTTGTGCAGTTTATTGACTGGTTCGTTATTGAGTTTTGTATAGTTTATTGACTGGTTCTTTATTTAGTTTTGTACAGTTTATTGACTGGCTCTTTATTGAGTTTGAGTACAATTTATTGACTGGTTGTTTATTGAGTTCTGTACAGTTTATTGACTTGTTCTTTATTCAGTTTTGTACAGTTTATTGACTGGTTCTTTATTGAATTTTGTACAGTTTATTGACTGGTTCTTTATTTAGTTTTGTACAGTTTATTGACTGTTTCTTTATTGAGTTTTGCACAGTTTATTGACTGGTTCTTTATTGAGTTTTGTACAGTTTATTGACTGTTTCTTTATTGAGTTTTGTATAGTTTATTGACTGATTCTTTCTCGAGTTTTTGTACAGTTTTTTGACTGTTTCTTTATTGAGATTTGTACAGTTTTTTGACTGGTTCTTTATTGAGTTTTGTACAGTTTATTGACTAATTCTTTATTGAGTTTTGTAGAGTTTTTTGACTGGTTCTTTCTTTAGTTTTGTACAGTTTATTGACTGTTTCTTTATTTAGTTTGTGTACAATTTATTGACTGGTTCTTTATTTAGTTTTGTGCAGTTTATTGACTGCTTCTTTATTTAGTTTTGTACAGTTTATTGACTGTTTCTTTATTAAGTTTTGTACAGTTTATTGATTGTTTCTTTATTTAGTTTGTGTACAATTTATTGACTGGTTCTTTATTTAGTTTTGTACAGCTTATTGACTGTTTCTTTATTTAGTTTTGTACAGTTTATTGACTGTTTCTTTGTTTAGTTTTGTACAGTTTATTGACTGGTTTTTTATTGAGTTTTGTACAGTTTATTGACTGGTTCTTTATTCAGTTTTGTAATGTTTATTGACTGGTTCTTTATTCAGTTTTGTACAGTTTATTGACTGGTTCTTTATTCAGTTTTGTACAGTTTATTGACTGGTTCTTTATTGAGTTTTGTGCAGTTTATTGACTGGTTCTTTTTTGAGTTTTGTACAGTTTGTTGACTGGTTCCTTATTCAGTTTTGTACAGTTTATTGACTGGTTCTTTATTGGATTTGTGTACAGTTTATTGACTGGTTCTTTATTCAGCTTTGTACAGTTTATTGACTGGTTCTTTATTGAGTTTTGTACAGTTTTTTGACCGGTTCTTTATTGAGTTTGTGTACAATTTATTGACTGGTTCTTTATTGAGTTTTGTACAGTTTATTGACTGGTTCTTTATTTAGTTTTGTACAGTTTATTGACTGTTTCTTTATTGAGTTTTGTACAGTTTATTGACTGTTTATTTATTGAGTTTTGTACAGTTTATTGACTGGTTCTTTATTGAGTTTTGTACAGTTGATTGACTGGTTCTTAATTCAGTTTTGTACAGTTGATTGACTGGTCCTTTATTGAGTTTTGTACAGTTTATTGACTGGTTCTTTATTGAGTTTTGTACAGTTTATTGACTGGTTCTTTATTGAGTTTTGTACAGTTTTTTGACTGGTTCTTTATTCCGTTTTGTACAGTTTATTGACTGTTTTTTATTGAGTTTTGTACGGTTTATTGACTTGTTCCTTATTCCGTTTTGTACAGTTTATTGACTGTTTCTTTATTGAGTTTTGTTCAGTTTATTGACTGTTTCTATATTTAGTTTTGTACAGTTTATTAACTGTTTCTTTATTTAGTTTTGTACAGTTTATTGACTGTTTCTTTATTTAGTTTGTGTACAATTTATTGACTGGTTCTTTATTTAGTTTTGTGCTGTTTATTGACTGTTTCTTTATTTAGTTTTGTACAGTTTATTGACTGTTTCTATATTTAGTCTTGTACAGTTTATTGACTGTTTCTTTATTAAGTTTTGTACAGTTTATTTATTGTTTCTTTATTTAGTTTGTGTACAATTTATTGACTGGTTCTTTATTTAGTTTTGTACAGCTTATTGACTGTTTCTTTATTTAGTTTTGTACAGTTTATTGACTGTTTCTGTGTTTAGCTTTGTACAGTTTATTGACTGCTTTTTTATTCAGTTTTGTACAGTTTATTCACTGGTTCTTTATTGAGTTTTGTACAGTTTATTGACTGGTTCTTTATTTAGTTTGTGTACAATTTATTGACTGGTTCTTTATTTAGTTTTGTGCAGTTTATTGACTGCTTCTTTATTTAGTTTTGTACAGTTTATTGACTGTTTCTTTATTAAGTTTTGTACAGTTTATTGATTGTTTCTTTATTTAGTTTGTGTACAATTTATTGACTGGTTCTTTATTTAGTTTTGTACAGCTTATTGACTGTTTCTTTATTTAGTTTTGTACAGTTTATTGACTGTTTCTTTGTTTAGTTTTGTACAGTTTATTGACTAGTTTTTTATTGAGTTTTGTACAGTTTATTGACTGGTTCTTTATTCAGTTTTGTAATGTTTATTGACTGGTTCTTTATTCAGTTTTGTACAGTTTATTGACTGGTTCTTTATTCAGTTTTGTACAGTTTATTGACTGGTTCTTTATTGGGTGTTGTGCAGTTTATTGACTGGTTCTTTTTTGAGTTTTGTACAGTTTGTTGACTGGTTCCTTATTCAGTTTTGTACAGTTTATTGACTGTTTCTTTATTGTATTTGTGTACAGTTTATTGACTGGTTCTTTATTGAGCTTTGTACAGTTTATTGACTGGTTCTTTATTCAGTTTTGTACAGTTTTTTGACCGGTTCTTTATTGAGTTTGTGTACAATTTATTGACTGGTTCTTTATTGAGTTTTGTACAGTTTATTGACTGGTTCTTTATTTAGTTTTGTACAGTTTATTGACTGTTTCTTTATTGAGTTTTGTACAGTTTATTGACTGATTATTTATTGGGTTTTGTACAGTTTATTGACTGGTTCTTTATTGAGTTTTGTACAGTTGATTGACTGGTTCTTAATTCAGTTTTGTACAGTTGATTGACTGGTCCTTTATTGAGTTTTGTACAGTTTATTGACTGGTTCTTTATTTAGTTTTGTACAGTTTATTGACTGGTTCTTTATTGAGTTTTGTACAGTTTTTTGACTGGTTCTTTATTCCGTTTTGTACAGTTTATTGACTGTTTTTTTATTGAGTTTTGTACGGTTTATTGACTTGTTCCTTATTCCGTTTTGTACAGTTTATTGACTGTTTCTTTATTGAGTTTTGTTCAGTTTATTGACTGTTTCTATATTTAGTTTTGTACAGTTTATTGACTGTTTCTTTATTTAGTTTTGTACAGTTTATTGACTGTTTCTTTATTTAGTTTGTGCACAATTTATTGACTTGTTCATTATTTAGTTTTGTGCAGTTTATAGACTGTTTCTTTATTTAGTTTTGTACAGTTTATTGACTGTTTCTATATTTAGTCTTGTACAGTTTATTGACTGTTTCTTTATTAAGTTTTGTACAGTTTATTTATTGTTTCTTTATTTAGTTTGTGTACAATTTATTGACTGGTTCTTTATTTAGTTTTGTACAGCTTATTGACTGTTTCTTTATTTAGTTTTGTACAGTTTATTGACTGTTTCTGTGTTTAGTTTTGTACAGTTTATTGACTGCTTTTTTATTCAGTTTTGTACAGTTTATTCACTGGTTCTTTATTGAGTTTTGTACAGTTTATTGACTGGTTCTTTATTTAGTTTGTGTACAATTTATTGACTGGTTCTTTATTTAGTTTTGTGCAGTTTATTGACTGCTTCTTTATTTAGTTTTGTACAGTTTATTGACTGTTTCTTTATTAAGTTTTGTACAGTTTATTGATTGTTTCTTTATATAGTTTGTGTACAATTTATTGACTGGTTCTTTATTTAGTTTTGTACAGCTTATTGACTGTTTCTTTATTTAGTTTTGTACAGTTTATTGACTGTTTCTTTGTTTAGTTTTGTACAGTTTATTGACTGGTTTTTTATTGAGTTTTGTACAGTTTATTGACTGGTTCTTTATTCAGTTTTGTAATGTTTATTGACTGGTTCTTTATTCAGTTTTGTACAGTTTATTGACTGGTTCTTTATTCAGTTTTGTACAGTTTATTGACTGGTTCTTTATTGAGTTTTGTGCAGTTTATTGACTGGTTCTTTTTTGAGTTTTGTACAGTTTGTTGACTGGTTCCTTATTCAGTTTTGAACAGTTTATTGACTGGTTCTTTATTGGATTTGTGTACAGTTTATTGACTGGTTCTTTATTGAGCTTTGTACAGTTTATTGACTGGTTCTTTATTCAGTTTTGTACAGTTTTTTGACTGGTTCTTTATTTAGTTTTGTACAGTTTATTGACTGTTTCTTTATTGAGTCTTGTACAGTTTATTGACTGTTTCTTTATTGAGTTTTGTACAGTTTATTGACTTGTTCTTTATTGAGTTTTGTACAGTTGATTGACTGGTTCTTAATTCAGTTTTGTACAGTTGATTGACTGGTCCTTTATTGAGTTTTGTACAGTTTATTGACTGGTTCTTTATTGAGTTTTGTACAGTTTATTGACTGGTTCTTTATTGAGTTTTGTACAGTTTTTTGACTGGTTCTTTATTCCGTTTTGTACAGTTTATTGACTGTTTTTTTATTGAGTTTTGTACAGTTTATTGACTTGTTCCTTATTCCGTTTTGTACAGTTTATTGACTGTTTCTTTATTGAGTTTTGTTCAGTTTATTGACTGTTTCTATATTTAGTTTTGTACAGTTTATTAACTGTTTCTTTATTTAGTTTTTTACAGTTTATTGACTGTTTCTTTATTTAGTTTGTGTACAATTTATTGACTGGTTCTTTATTTAGTTATGTGCAGTTTATTGACTGTTTCTTTATTTAGTTTGTGTACAATTTATTGACTGGTTCTTTATTTAGTTTTGTACAGTTTATTGACTGCTTTTTTATTCAGTTTTGTACAGTTTATTGACTGGTTCTTTTTTGAGTTTTGTACAGTTTATTGACTGATTCTTTTTTGAGTTTTGTACAGTTTATTGACTGGTTCTTTATTCAGTTTTGTACAGTTTATTGACTGGTTCTTTATTGGATTTGTGTACAGTTTATTGACCGGTTTTTTATTGAGCTTTGTACAGTTTATTGACTGGTTTTTTATTCAGTTTTGTACAGTTTATTGACCGGTTCTTTATTGAGTTTGTGTACAATTTATTGACTGGTTGTTTATTGAGTTTTGTACAGTTTATTGACTGGTTCTTTATTTAGTTTTGTAGAGTTTATTGACTGTTTCTTTATTGAGTTTTGTACAGTTTATTGACTGTTTATTTATTGAGTTTTGTACAGTTTATTGACTGGTTCTTTATTGAGTTTTGCACAGTTTATTGACTGTTTCTTTATTGAGTTTTGAATAGTTGATTGACTGGTTCTTAATTCAGTTTTGTACCGTTGATTGACTGGTCCTTTATTGAGTTTTGTACAGTTTATTGACTGGTTCTTTGTTGAGTTTTGTACAGTTTATTGACTGGTTCTTTATTGAGTTTTGTACAGTTTATTGACTGGTTCTTTGTTGAGTTTTGTACAGTTTATTGACTGGTTCTTTATTGAGTTTTGTACAGTTTATTGACTGGTTCTTTATTGAGTTTTGTACTGTTTATTGACTAATTCTTTATTGAGTTTTGTACAGTTTTTTGACTGGTTCTGTATTCCGTTTTGTACAGTTTATTGACTGTTTTTTTATTGAGTTTTGTACAGTTTATTGACTGGTTCTTTATTCAGTTTTGTACAGTTTATTGACTGGTTCTTTATTTAGTTTTTTACAGTTAATTGACTGTTTCTTTATTGAGTTTTGTACAGTTTAATGACTGGTTCTTTATTCAGTTTTGTACAGTTTATTGACTGGATCTTTATTTAGTTTTGTACAGTTTATTGACTGTTTCTTTATTTAGTTTTGTACAGTTTATTGACTGTTTGTATATTTAGTTTTGTACAGTTTATTAACTGTTTCTTTATTTAGTTTTGTACAGTTTATTGACTGGTTCTTTATTTAGTTTGTGTACAATTTATTGACTGGTTCTTTATTTAGTTTTGTACAGTTTAATGACTGGTTCTTTATTCAGTTTTGTACAGTTTATTGACTGGATCTTTATTTAGTTTTGTACAGTTTATTGACTGTTTCTTTATTTAGTTTTGTACAGTTTATTGACTGTTTGTATATTTTGTTTTGTACAGTTTATTAACTGTTTCTTTATTTAGTTTTGTACAGTTTATTGACTGGTTCTTTATTTAGTTTGTGTACAATTTATTGACTGGTTCTTTATTTAGTTTTGTGCAGTTTATTGACTGTTTCTTTATTTAGTTTTGTACAGTTTATTGACTGTTTCTTTATTTAGTTTGTGTACAATTTATTGACTTGTTCATTATTTAGTTTTGTGCAGTTTATTGACTGTTTCTTTATTTAGTTTTGTACAGTTTATTGACTGTTTCTATATTTAGTCTTGTACAGTTTATTGACTGTTTCTTTATTAAGTTTTGTACAGTTTATTTATTGTTTCTTTATTTAGTTTGTGTACAATTTATTGACTGGTTCTTTATTTAGTTTTGTACAGCTTATTGACTGTTTCTTTATTTAGTTTTGTACAGTTTATTGACTGTTTCTGTGTTTAGTTTTGTACAGTTTATTGACTGCTTTTTTATTCAGTTTTGTACAGTTTATTCACTGGTTCTTTATTGAGTTTTGTACAGTTTATTGACTGGTTCTTTATTTAGTTTGTGTACAATTTATTGACTGGTTCTTTATTTAGTTTTGTGCAGTTTATTGACTGCTTCTTTATTTAGTTTTGTACAGTTTATTGACTGTTTCTTTATTAAGTTTTGTACAGTTTATTGATTGTTTCTTTATATAGTTTGTGTACAATTTATTGACTGGTTCTTTATTTAGTTTTGTACAGCTTATTGACTGTTTCTTTATTTAGTTTTGTACAGTTTATTGACTGTTTCTTTGTTTAGTTTTGTACAGTTTATTGACTGGTTTTTTATTGAGTTTTGTACAGTTTATTGACTGGTTCTTTATTCAGTTTTGTAATGTTTATTGACTGGTTCTTTATTCAGTTTTGTACAGTTTATTGACTGGTTCTTTATTCAGTTTTGTACAGTTTATTGACTGGTTCTTTATTGAGTTTTGTGCAGTTTATTGACTGGTTCTTTTTTGAGTTTTGTACAGTTTGTTGACTGGTTCCTTATTCAGTTTTGTACAGTTTATTGACTGGTTCTTTATTGGATTTGTGTACAGTTTATTGACTGGTTCTTAATTGAGCTTTGTACAGTTTATTGACTGGTTCTTTATTCAGTTTTGTACAGTTTTTTGACTTGCTCTTTATTTAGTTTTGTACAGTTTATTGACTGTTTCTTTATTGAGTCTTGTACAGTTTATTGACTGTTTATTTATTGAGTTTTGTACAGTTTATTGACTGGTTCTTTATTGAGTTTTGTACAGTTGATTGACTGGTTCTTAATTCAGTTTTGTACAGATGATTGACTGGTCCTTTATTGAGTTTTGTACAGTTTATTGACTGGTTCTTTATTGAGTTTTGTACAGTTTATTGACTGGTTCTTTATTGAGTTTTGTACAGTTTATTGACTGGTTCTTTATTGAGTTTTGTACAGTTTTTTGACTGGTTCTTTATTCCGTTTTGTACAGTTTATTGACTGTTTTTTTATTGAGTTTTGTACAGTTTATTGACTTGTTCCTTATTCCGTTTTGTACAGTTTATTGACTGTTTCTTTATTGAGTTTTGTTCAGTTTATTGACTGTTTCTATATTTAGTTTTGTACAGTTTATTAACTGTTTCTTTATTTAGTTTTGTACAGTTTATTGACTGTTTCTTTATTTAGTTTGTGTACAATTTATTGACTGGTTCTTTATTTAGTTTTGTGCAGTTTATAGACTGTTTCTTTATTTAGTTTGTGTACAATTTATTGACTGGTTCTTTATTTAGTTTTGTACAGTTTATTGACTGCTTTTTTATTCAGTTTTGTACAGTTTATTGACTGGTTCTTTTTTGAGTTTTGTACAGTTTATTGACTGATTCTTTTTTGAGTTTTGTACAGTTTATTGACTGGTTCTTTATTCAGTTTTGTACAGTTTATTGACTGGTTCTTTATTGGATTTGTGTACAGTTTATTGACCGGTTTGTTATTGAGCTTTGTACAGTTTATTGACTGGTTCTTTATTCAGTTTTGTACAGTTTATTGACCGGTTCTTTATTGAGTTTGTGTACAATTTATTGACTGGTTCTTTATTGAGTTTTGTACAGTTTATTGACTGGTTCTTTATTTAGTTTTGTAGAGTTTATTGACTGTTTCTTTATTGAGTTTTGTACAGTTTATTGACTGTTTATTTATTGAGTTTTGTACAGTTTATTGACTGGTTCTTTATTGAGTTTTGCACAGTTTATTGACTGTTTCTTTATTGAGTTTTGAATAGTTGATTGACTGGTTCTTAATTCAGTTTTGTACCGTTGATTGACTGGTCCTTTATTGAGTTTTGTACAGTTTATTGACTGGTTCTTTGTTGAGTTTTGTACAGTTTATTGACTGGTTCTTTATTGAGTTTTGTACAGTTTATTGACTGGTTCTTTGTTGAGTTTTGTACAGCTTATTGACTGTTTCTTTATTTAGTTTTGTACAGTTTATTGACTGTTTCTTTGTTTAGTTTTGTACAGTTTATTGACTGGTTTTTTATTGAGTTTTGTACAGTTTATTGACTGGTTCTTTATTCAGTTTTGTAATGTTTATTGACTGGTTCTTTATTGAGTTTTGTACAGTTTATTGACTGGTTCTTTATTCAGTTTTGTACAGTTTATTGACTGGTTCTTTATTGAGTTTTGTGCAGTTTATTGACTGGTTCTTTTTTGAGTTTTGTACAGTTTGTTGACTGGTTCCTTATTCAGTTTTGTACAGTTTATTGACTGGTTCTTTATTGGATTTGTGTACAGTTTATTGACTGGTTCTTTATTGAGCTTTGTACAGTTTATTGACTGGTTCTTTATTCAGCTTTGTACAGTTTATTGACTGGTTCTTTATTTAGTTTTGTACAGTTTATTGACCGTTTCTTTATTGAGTCTTGTACAGTTTATTGACTGTTTATTTATTGAGTTTTGTACAGTTTATTGACTGGTTCTTTATTGAGTTTTGTACAGTTGATTGACTGGTTCTTAATTCAGTTTTGTACAGTTGATTGACTGGTCCTTTATTGAGTTTTGTACAGTTTATTGACTGGTTCTTTATTGAGTTTTGTACAGTTTATTGACTGGTTCTTTATTGAGTTTTGTACAGTTTTTTGACTGGTTCTTTATTCCGTTTTGTACAGTTTATTGACTGTTTTTTTATTGAGTTTTGTACAGTTTATTGACTTGTTCCTTATTCCGTTTTGTACAGTTTATTGACTGTTTCTTTATTGAGTTTTGTTCAGTTTATTGACTGTTTCTATATTTAGTTTTGTACAGTTTATTAACTGTTTCTTTATTTAGTTTTGTACAGTTTATTGACTGTTTCTTTATTTAGTTTGTGTACAATTTATTGACTGGTTCTTTATTTAGTTTTGTGCAGTTTATTGACTGTTTCTTTATTTAGTTTGTGTACAATTTATTGACTGGTTCTTTATTTAGTTTTGTACAGTTTATTGACTGCTTTTTTATTCAGTTTTGTACAGTTTATTGACTGGTTCTTTTTTGAGTTTTGTACAGTTTATTGACTGATTCTTTTTTGAGTTTTGTACAGTTTATTGACTGGTTCTTTATTCAGTTTTGTACAGTTTATTGACTGGTTCTTTATTGGATTTGTGTACAGTTTATTGACCGGTTTTTTATTGAGCTTTGTACAGTTTATTGACTGGTTCTTTATTCAGTTTTGTACAGTTTATTGACCGGTTCTTTATTGAGTTTGTGTACAATTTATAGACTGGTTCTTTATTGAGTTTTGTACAGTTTATTGACTGGTTCTTTATTTAGTTTTGTAGAGTTTATTGACTGTTTCTTTATTGAGTTTTGTACAGTTTATTGACTGTTTATTTATTGAGTTTTGTACAGTTTATTGACTGGTTCTTTATTGAGTTTTGCACAGTTTATTGACTGTTTCTTTATTGAGTTTTGAATAGTTGATTGACTGGTTCTTAATTCAGTTTTGTACCGTTGATTGACTGGTCCTTTATTGAGTTTTGTACAGTTTATTGACTGGTTCTTTGTTGAGTTTTGTACAGTTTATTGACTGGTTCTTTATTGAGTTTTGTACAGTTTATTGACTGGTTCTTTGTTGAGTTTTGTACAGTTTATTGACTGGTTCTTTATTGAGTTTTGTACAGTTTATTGACTGGTTCTTTATTGAGTTTTGTACTGTTTATTGACTAATTCTTTATTGAGTTTTGTACAGTTTTTTGACTGGTTCTGTATTCCGTTTTGTACAGTTTATTGACTGTTTTTTTATTGAGTTTTGTACAGTTTATTGACTGGTTCTTTATTCAGTTTTGTACAGTTTATTGACTGGTTCTTTATTTAGTTTTTTACAGTTAATTGACTGTTTCTTTATTGAGTTTTGTACAGTTTAATGACTGGTTCTTTATTCAGTTTTGTACAGTTTATTGACTGGATCTTTATTTAGTTTTGTACAGTTTATTGACTGTTTCTTTATTTAGTTTTGTACAGTTTATTGACTGTTTGTATATTTAGTTTTGTACAGTTTATTAACTGTTTCTTTATTTAGTTTTGTACAGTTTATTGACTGGTTCTTTATTTAGTTTGTGTACAATTTATTGACTGGTTCTTTATTTAGTTTTGTGCAGTTTATTGACTGTTTCTTTATTTAGTTTTGTACAGTTTATTGACTGTTTCTTTATTAAGTTTTGTACAGTTTATTGATTGTTTCTTTATTTAGTTTGTGTACAATTTATTGACTGGTTCTTTATTTAGTTTTGTACAGCTTATTGACTGTTTCTTTATTTAGTTTTGTACAGTTTATTGACTGTTTCTGTGTTTAGTTTTGTACAGTTTATTGACTCCTTTTTTATTGAGTTTTGTACAGTTTATTGACTGGTTCTTTATTCAGTTTTGTAATGTTTATTGACTGGTTCTTTATTCAGTTTTGTACAGTTTATTGACTGGTTCTTTATTGGATTTGTGTACAGTTTATTGACTGGTTCTTTATTGAGCTTTGTACAGTTTATTGACTGGTTCTTTATTCAGTTTTGTACAGTTTATTGACCGGTTCTTTATTGAGTTTGTGTACAATTTATTGACTGGTTCTTTATTTAGTTTTGTACAGTTTATTGACTGGTTCTTTATTTAGTTTTGCACAGTTTATTGACTGTTTCTTTATTGAGTTTTGAACAGTTGATTGACTGGTTCTTAATTCAGTTTTGTAGAGTTTATTGACTGTTTCTTTATTGAGTTTTGTACAGTTTATTGACTGGTTCTTTATTGAGTATTGCACAGTTTATTGACTGTTTCTTTATTGAGTTTTGAACAGTTGATTGACTGGTTCTTAATTGAGTTTTGTACAGTTGATTGACTGGTCCTTTATTGAGTTTTGTACAGTTTATTGACTGGTTCTTTGTTGAGTTTTGTACAGTTTATTGACTGGTTCTTTATTGAGTTTTGTACAGTTTATTGACTGGTTCTTTGTTGAGTTTTGTACAGTTTAATGACTGGTTCTTTATTGAGTTTTGTACAGTTTATTGACTGGTTCTTTATTGAGTTTTGTACTGTTTATTGACTAATTCTTTATTGAGTTTTGCACAGTTTTTTGACTGGTTCTTTATTCCGTTTTGTACAGTTTATTGACTGTTTTTTTATTGAGTTTTGTACAGTTTATTGACTTGTTCCTTATTCAGTTTTGTACAGTTTATTGACTGGTTCTTTATTTAGTTTTGTACAGTTAATTGACTGTTTCTTTATTGAGTTTTGTACAGTTTATTGACTGGTTCTTTATTCAGTTTTGTACAGTTTATTGACTGGATCTTTATTTAGTTTTGTACAGTTTATTGACTGTTTCTTTATTTAGTTTTGTACAGTTTATTGACTGTTTCTATATTTAGTTTTGTACAGTTTATTTACTGTTTCTTTATTTAGTTTTGTACAGTTTATTGACTGGTTCTTTATTTAGTTTGTGTACAATTTATTGACTGGTTCTTTATTTAGTTTTGTGCAGTTTATTGACTCTTTCTTTATTTAGTTTTGTACAGTTTATTGACTGTTTCTTTATTAAGTTTTGTACAGTTTATTGATTGTTTCTTTATTTAGTTTGTGTACAATTTATTGACTGGTACTTTATTTAGTTTTGTACAGCCTATTGACAGTTTCTTTATTTATTTTTGTACAGTTTATTGACTGTTTCTGTGTTTAGTTTTGTACAGTTTATTGACTGCTTTTTTATTGAGTTTTGTACAGTTTATTGACTGGTTCTTTATTCAGTTTTGTACAGTTTATTGACTGGTTCTTTATTCAGTTTTGTACAGTTTATTGACTGGTTCTCTATTGAGTTTTGTACAGTTTATTGACTGGTTCTTTATTGAGTTTTGTACAGTTTATTGAATGGTTCTTTTTTGAGTTTTGTACAGTTTATTGACTGGTTCTTTATTCAGTTTTGTACAGTTTATTGACTGGTTCTTTATTGGATTTGTGTACAGTTTATTGACTGGTTCTTTATTGAGCTTTGTACAATTTATTGACTGGTTCTTTATTGAGTTTTGTACAGTTTATTGACTGGTTCTTTATTTAGTTTTGCACAGTTTATTGACTGTTTCTTTATTGAGTTTTGAACAGTTGATTGACTGGTTCTTAATTCAGTTTTGTACAGTTGATTGACTGGTCCTTTATTGAGTTTTGTACAGTTTATTGACTGGTTCTTTGTTGAGTTTTGTACAGTTTATTCACTGGTTCTTTATTGAGTTTTGTAGAGTTTATTGACTGTTTCTTTATTGAGTTTTGTACAGTTTATTGACTGGTTCTTTATTGAGTTTTGCACAGTTTATTGACTGTTTCTTTATTGAGTTTTGAACAGTTGATTGACTGGTTCTTAATTCAGTTTTGTACAGTTGATTGACTGGTCCTTTATTGAGTTTTGTACAGTTTATTGACTGGTTCTTTGTTGAGTTTTGTACAGTTTATTGACTGGTTCTTTATTGAGTTTTGTACAGTTTATTGACTGGTTCTTTGTTGAGTTTTGTACAGTTTAATGACTGGTTCTTTATTGAGTTTTGTACAGTTTATTGACTGGTTCTTTATTGAGTTTTGTACTGTTTATTGACTAATTCTTTATTGAGTTTTGTACAGTTTTTTGACTGGTTCTTTATTCCGTTTTGTACAGTTTATTGACTGTTTTTTTATTGAGTTTTGTACAGTTTATTGACTTGTTCCTTATTCAGTTTTGTACAGTTTATTGACTGGTTCTTTATTAGTTTTGTACAGTTAATTGACTGTTTCTTTATTGAGTTTTGTACAGTTTATTGACTGGTTCTTTATTCAGTTTTGTACAGTTTATTGACTGGATCTTTATTTAGTTTTGTACAGTTTATTGACTCTTTCTTTATTTAGTTTTGTACAGTTTATTGACTGTTTCTATATTTAGTTTTGTACAGTTTATTTACTGTTTCTTTATTTAGTTTTGTACAGTTTATTGACTGGTTCTTAATTTAGTTTGTGTACAATTTATTGACTGGTTCTTTATTTAGTTTTGTGCAGTTTATTGACTCTTTCTTTATTTAGTTTTGTACAGTTTATTGACTGTTTCTTTATTAAGTTTTGTACAGTTTATTGATTGCTTCTTTATTTAGTTTGTGTACAATTTATTGACTGGTTCTTTATTTAGTTTTGTACAGCCTATTGACTGTTTCTTTATTGAGTTTTGTACAATTTATTGACTGGTTCTTTATTTAGTTTTGCACAGTTTATTGACTGTTTCTTTATTGAGTTTTGAACAGTTGATTGACTGGTTCTTTATTCAGTCTTGTACAGTTGATTGACTGGTCCTTTATTGAGTTTTGTACAGTTTATTGACTGGTTCTTTGTTGAGTTTTGTACAGTTTATTGACTGGTTCTTTATTGAGTTTTGTACAGTTTATTGACTGGTTCTTTGTTGAGTTTTGTACAGTTTATTCACTGGTTCTTTATTGAGTTTTGTAGAGTTTATTGACTGTTTCTTTATTGAGTTTTGTACAGTTTATTGACTGGTTCTTTATTGAGTTTTGCACAGTTTATTGACTGTTTCTTTATTGAGTTTTGAACAGTTGATTGACTGGTTCTTAATTCAGTTTTGTACAGTTGATTGACTGGTCCTTTATTGAGTTTTGTACAGTTTATTGACTGGTTCTTTGTTGAGTTTTGTACAGTTTATTGACTGGTTCTTTATTGAGTTTTGTACAGTTTATTGACTGGTTCTTTGTTGAGTTTTGTACAGTTTATTGACTGGTTCTTTATTGAGTTTTGTACAGTTTATTGACTGGTTCTTTATTGAGTTTTGTACTGTTTATTGACTAATTCTTTATTGAGTTTTGTACAGTTTTTTGACTGGTTCTTTATTCCGTTTTGTACAGTTTATTGACTGTTTTTTTATTGAGTTTTGTACAGTTTATTGACTTGTTCCTTATTCAGTTTTGTACAGTTTATTGACTGGTTCTTTATTTAGTTTTGTACAGTTAATTGACTGTTTCTTTATTGAGTTTTGTACAGTTTATTGACTGGTTCTTTATTCAGTTTTGTACAGTTTATTGACTGGATCTTTATTTAGTTTTGTACAGTTTATTGACTGTTTCTTTATTTAGTTTTGTACAGTTTATTGACTGTTTCTATATTTAGTTTTGTACAGTTTATTTACTGTTTCTTTATTTAGTTTTGTACAGTTTATTGACTGGTTCTTTATTTAGTTTGTGTACAATTTATTGACTGGTTCTTTATTTAGTTTTGTGCAGTTTATTGACTCTTTCTTTATTTAGTTTTGTACAGTTTATTGACTGTTTCTGTGTTTAGTTTTGTACAGTTTATTGACTGCTTTTTTATTGAGTTTTGTACAGTTTATTGACTGGTTCTTTATTCAGTTTTGTAATGTTTATTGACTGGTTCTTTATTCAGTTTTGTACAGTTTATTGACTGGTTCTCTATTGAGTTTTGTACAGTTTATTGACTGGTTCTTTATTGAGTTTTGTACAGTTTATTGACTGTTTCTTTATTAAGTTTTGTACAGTTTATTGATTGTTTCTTTATTTAGTTTTGTACAGCCTATTGACTGTTTCTTTATTTAGTTTTGTACAGTTTATTGACTGTTTCTGTGTTTAGTTTTTTGTACAGTTTATTGACTGCTTTTTTATTGAGTTTTGTACAGTTTATTGACTGGTTCTTTATTCAGTTTTGTAATGTTTATTGACTGGTTCTTTATTCAGTTTTGTACTGTTTATTGACTGGTTCTCTATTGAGTTTTGTACAGTTTATTGACTGGTTCTTTATTGAGTTTTGTACAGTTTATTGAATGGTTCTTTTTTGAGTTTTGTACAGTTTATTGACTGGTTCTTTATTCAGTTTTGTACAGTTTATTGACTGGTTCTTTATTGGATTTGTGTACAGTTTATTGACTGGTTCTTTATTGAGCTTTGTACAGTTTATTAACTGGTTCTTTATTCAGTTTTGTACAGTTTATTGACCGGTTCTTTATTGAGTTTGTGTACAATTTATTGACTGGTTCTTTATTGAGTTTTGTACAGTTTATTGACTGGTTCTTTATTTAGTTTTGTAGAGTTTATTGACTGTTTCTTTATTGAGTTTTGTACTGTTTATTGACTAATTCTTTGTTGAGTTTTGTACAGTTTATTGACTGGTTCTTTATTGAGTTTTGTACAGTTTATTGACTGGTTCTTTATTGAGTTTTGTACTGTTTATTGACTAATTCTTTATTGAGTTTTGTACAGTTTATTGACTGGTTCTTTATTGAGTTTTGTACTGTTTATTGACTAATTCTTTATTGAGTTCTGTACAGTTTTTTGACTGGTTCTTTATTCCGTTTTGTAGAGTTTATTGACTGTTTTTTATTGAGTTTTGTACAGTTTATTGACTGGTTCTTTATTCAGTTTTGTACAGTTTATTGACTGGTTCTTTATTTAGTTTTGTACAGTTAATTGACTGTTTCTTTATTGAGTTTTGTACAGTTTAATGACTGGTTCTTTATTCAGTTTTGTACAGTTTATTGACTGGTTCTTTATTTAGTTTTGTACAGTTTATTGACTGTTTCTTTATTTAGTTTTGTACAGTTTATTGACTGTTTCTATATTTAGTTTTGTACAGTTTATTAACTGTTTCTTTATTTAGTTTTGTACAGTTTATTGACTGGTTCTTTATTTAGTTTTGTGCAGTTTATTGACTGTTTCTTTATTTAGTTTTGTACAGTTTATTGACTGTTTCTTTATTAAGTTTTGTACAGTTTATTTATTGTTTCTTTATTTAGTTTGTGTAGAATTTATTGACTGGTTCTTTATTTAGTTTTGTACAGCTTATTGACTGTTTCTTTATTTAGTTTTGTACAGTTTATTGACTGTTTCTGTGTTTAGCTTTGTACAGTTTATTGACTGCTTTTTTATTCAGTTTTGTACAGTTTATTCACTGGTTCTTTATTGAGTTTTGTACAGTTTATTGACTGGTTCTTTATTTAGTTTGTGTACAATTTATTGACTGGTTCTTTATTTAGCTTTGTGCAGTTTATTGACTGCTTCTTTATTTAGTTTTGTACAGTTTATTGACTGTTTCTTTATTAAGTTTTGTACAGTTTATTGATTGTTTCTTTATTTAGTTTGTGTACAATATATTGACTGGTTCTTTATTTAGTTTTGTACAGCTTATTGACTGTTTCTTTATTTAGTTTTGTACAGTTTATTGACTGTTTCTTTATTTAGTTTGTGTACAATTTATTGACTGGTTCTTTATTTAGTTTTGTACAGTTTATTGACTGCTTTTTTATTCAGTTTTGTACAGTTTATTGACTGGTTCTTTTTTGAGTTTTGTACAGTTTATTGACTGATTCTTTTTTGAGTTTTGTACAGTTTATTGACTGGTTCTTTATTCAGTTTTGTACAGTTTATTGACTGGTTCTTTATTGGATTTGTGTACAGTTTATTGACCGGTTTTTTATTGAGCTTTGTACAGTTTATTGACTGGTTCTTTATTCAGTTTTGTACAGTTTATTGACCGGTTCTTTATTGAGTTTGTGTACAATTTATAGACTGGTTCTTTATTGAGTTTTGTACAGTTTATTGACTGGTTTTTTATTTAGTTTTGTAGAGTTTATTGACTGTTTCTTTATTGAGTTTTGTACAGTTTATTGACTGTTTATTTATTGAGTTTTGTACAGTTTATTGACTGGTTCTTTATTGAGTTTTGCACAGTTTATTGACTGTTTCTTTATTGAGTTTTGAATAGTTGATTGACTGGTTCTTAATTCAGTTTTGTACCGTTGATTGACTGGTCCTTTATTGAGTTTTGTACAGTTTATTGACTGGTTCTTTGTTGAGTTTTGTACAGTTTATTGACTGGTTCTTTATTGAGTTTTGTACAGTTTATTGACTGGTTCTTTGTTGAGTTTTGTACAGTTTATTGACTGGTTCTTTATTGAGTTTTGTACAGTTTATTGACTGGTTCTTTATTGAGTTTTGTACTGTTTATTGACTAATTCTTTATTGAGTTTTGTACAGTTTTTTGACTGGTTCTGTATTCCGTTTTGTACAGTTTATTGACTGTTTTTTTATTGAGTTTTGTACAGTTTATTGACTGGTTCTTTATTCAGTTTTGTACAGTTTATTGACTGGTTCTTTATTTAGTTTTTTACAGTTAATTGACTGTTTCTTTATTGAGTTTTGTACAGTTTAATGACTGGTTCTTTATTCAGTTTTGTACAGTTTATTGACTGGATCTTTATTTAGTTTTGTACAGTTTATTGACTGTTTCTTTATTTAGTTTTGTACAGTTTATTGACTGTTTGTATATTTAGTTTTGTACAGTTTATTAACTGTTTCTTTATTTAGTTTTGTACAGTTTATTGACTGGTTCTTTATTTAGTTTGTGTACAATTTATTGACTGGTTCTTTATTTAGTTTTGTGCAGTTTATTGACTGTTTCTTTATTTAGTTTTGTACAGTTTATTGACTGTTTCTTTATTAAGTTTTGTACAGTTTATTGATTGTTTCTTTATTTAGTTTGTGTACAATTTATTGACTGGTTCTTTATTTAGTTTTGTACAGCTTATTGACTGTTTCTTTATTTAGTTTTGTACAGTTTATTGACTGTTTCTGTGTTTAGTTTTGTACAGTTTATTGACTCCTTTTTTATTGAGTTTTGTACAGTTTATTGACTGGTTCTTTATTCAGTTTTGTAATGTTTATTGACTGGTTCTTTATTCAGTTTTGTACAGTTTATTGACTGGTTCTTTATTGGATTTGTGTACAGTTTATTGACTGGTTCTTTATTGAGCTTTGTACAGTTTATTGACTGGTTCTTTATTCAGTTTTGTACAGTTTATTGACCGGTTCTTTATTGAGTTTGTGTACAATTTATTGACTGGTTCTTTATTTAGTTTTGTACAGTTTATTGACTGGTTCTTTATTTAGTTTTGCACAGTTTATTGACTGTTTCTTTATTGAGTTTTGAACAGTTGATTGACTGGTTCTTAATTCAGTTTTGTAGAGTTTATTGACTGTTTCTTTATTGAGTTTTGTACAGTTTATTGACTGGTTCTTTATTGAGTATTGCACAGTTTATTGACTGTTTCTTTATTGAGTTTTGAACAGTTGATTGACTGGTTCTTAATTGAGTTTTGTACAGTTGATTGACTGGTCCTTTATTGAGTTTTGTACAGTTTATTGACTGGTTCTTTGTTGAGTTTTGTACAGTTTATTGACTTGTTCCTTATTCAGTTTTGTACAGTTTATTGACTGGTTCTTTATTTAGTTTTGTACAGTTAATTGACTGTTTCTTTATTGAGTTTTGTACAGTTTATTGACTGGTTCTTTATTCAGTTTTGTACAGTTTATTGACTGGATCTTTATTTAGTTTTGTACAGTTTATTGACTGTTTCTTTATTTAGTTTTGTACAGTTTATTGACTGTTTCTATATTTAGTTTTGTACAGTTTATTTACTGTTTCTTTATTTAGTTTTGTACAGTTTATTGACTGGTTCTTTATTTAGTTTGTGTACAATTTATTGACTGGTTCTTTATTTAGTTTTGTGCAGTTTATTGACTCTTTCTTTATTTAGTTTTGTACAGTTTATTGACTGTTTCTGTGTTTAGTTTTGTACAGTTTATTGACTGCTTTTTTATTGAGTTTTGTACAGTTTATTGACTGGTTCTTTATTCAGTTTTGTAATGTTTATTGACTGGTTCTTTATTCAGTTTTGTACAGTTTATTGACTGGTTCTCTATTGAGTTTTGTACAGTTTATTGACTGGTTCTTTATTGAGTTTTGTACAGTTTATTGACTGTTTCTTTATTAAGTTTTGTACAGTTTATTGATTGTTTCTTTATTTAGTTTTGTACAGCCTATTGACTGTTTCTTTATTTAGTTTTGTACAGTTTATTGACTGTTTCTGTGTTTAGTTTTTTGTACAGTTTATTGACTGCTTTTTTATTGAGTTTTGTACAGTTTATTGACTGGTTCTTTATTCAGTTTTGTAATGTTTATTGACTGGTTCTTTATTCAGTTTTGTACTGTTTATTGACTGGTTCTCTATTGAGTTTTGTACAGTTTATTGACTGGTTCTTTATTGAGTTTTGTACAGTTTATTGAATGGTTCTTTTTTGAGTTTTGTACAGTTTATTGACTGGTTCTTTATTCAGTTTTGTACAGTTTATTGACTGGTTCTTTATTGGATTTGTGTACAGTTTATTGACTGGTTCTTTATTGAGCTTTGTACAGTTTATTAACTGGTTCTTTATTCAGTTTTGTACAGTTTATTGACCGGTTCTTTATTGAGTTTGTGTACAATTTATTGACTGGTTCTTTATTGAGTTTTGTACAGTTTATTGACTGGTTCTTTATTTAGTTTTGTAGAGTTTATTGACTGTTTCTTTATTGAGTTTTGTACTGTTTATTGACTAATTCTTTGTTGAGTTTTGTACAGTTTATTGACTGGTTCTTTATTGAGTTTTGTACAGTTTATTGACTGGTTCTTTATTGAGTTTTGTACTGTTTATTGACTAATTCTTTATTGAGTTTTGTACAGTTTATTGACTGGTTCTTTATTGAGTTTTGTACTGTTTATTGACTAATTCTTTATTGAGTTCTGTACAGTTTTTTGACTGGTTCTTTATTCCGTTTTGTAGAGTTTATTGACTGTTTTTTATTGAGTTTTGTACAGTTTATTGACTGGTTCTTTATTCAGTTTTGTACAGTTTATTGACTGGTTCTTTATTTAGTTTTGTACAGTTAATTGACTGTTTCTTTATTGAGTTTTGTACAGTTTAATGACTGGTTCTTTATTCAGTTTTGTACAGTTTATTGACTGGATCTTTATTTAGTTTTGTACAGTTTATTGACTGTTTCTTTATTTAGTTTTGTACAGTTTATTGACTGTTTCTATATTTAGTTTTGTACAGTTTATTAACTGTTTCTTTATTTAGTTTTGTACAGTTTATTGACTGGTTCTTTATTTAGTTTTGTGCAGTTTATTGACTGTTTCTTTATTTAGTTTTGTACAGTTTATTGACTGTTTCTTTATTAAGTTTTGTACAGTTTATTTATTGTTTCTTTATTTAGTTTGTGTAGAATTTATTGACTGGTTCTTTATTTAGTTTTGTACAGCTTATTGACTGTTTCTTTATTTAGTTTTGTACAGTTTATTGACTGTTTCTGTGTTTAGCTTTGTACAGTTTATTGACTGCTTTTTTATTCAGTTTTGTACAGTTTATTCACTGGTTCTTTATTGAGTTTTGTACAGTTTATTGACTGGTTCTTTATTTAGTTTGTGTACAATTTATTGACTGGTTCTTTATTTAGTTTTGTGCAGTTTATTGACTGCTTCTTTATTTAGTTTTGTACAGTTTATTGACTGTTTCTTTATTAAGTTTTGTACAGTTTATTGATTGTTTCTTTATTTAGTTTGTGTACAATATATTGACTGGTTCTTTATTTAGTTTTGTACAGCTTATTGACTGTTTCTTTATTTAGTTTTGTACAGTTTATTGACTGTTTCTTTATTTAGTTTGTGTACAATTTATTGACTGGTTCTTTATTTAGTTTTGTACAGTTTATTGACTGCTTTTTTATTCAGTTTTGTACAGTTTATTGACTGGTTCTTTTTTGAGTTTTGTACAGTTTATTGACTGATTCTTTTTTGAGTTTTGTACAGTTTATTGACTGGTTCTTTATTCAGTTTTGTACAGTTTATTGACTGGTTCTTTATTGGATTTGTGTACAGTTTATTGACCGGTTTTTTATTGAGCTTTGTACAGTTTATTGACTGGTTCTTTATTCAGTTTTGTACAGTTTATTGACCGGTTCTTTATTGAGTTTGTGTACAATTTATAGACTGGTTCTTTATTGAGTTTTGTACAGTTTATTGACTGGTTCTTTATTTAGTTTTGTAGAGTTTATTGACTGTTTCTTTATTGAGTTTTGTACAGTTTATTGACTGTTTATTTATTGAGTTTTGTACAGTTTATTGACTGGTTCTTTATTGAGTTTTGCACAGTTTATTGACTGTTTCTTTATTGAGTTTTGAATAGTTGATTGACTGGTTCTTAATTCAGTTTTGTACCGTTGATTGACTGGTCCTTTATTGAGTTTTGTACAGTTTATTGACTGGTTCTTTGTTGAGTTTTGTACAGTTTATTGACTGGTTCTTTATTGAGTTTTGTACAGTTTATTGACTGGTTCTTTGTTGAGTTTTGTACAGTTTATTGACTGGTTCTTTATTGAGTTTTGTACAGTTTATTGACTGGTTCTTTATTGAGTTTTGTACTGTTTATTGACTAATTCTTTATTGAGTTTTGTACAGTTTTTTGACTGGTTCTGTATTCCGTTTTGTACAGTTTATTGACTGTTTTTTTATTGAGTTTTGTACAGTTTATTGACTGGTTCTTTATTCAGTTTTGTACAGTTTATTGACTGGTTCTTTATTTAGTTTTTTACAGTTAATTGACTGTTTCTTTATTGAGTTTTGTACAGTTTAATGACTGGTTCTTTATTCAGTTTTGTACAGTTTATTGACTGGATCTTTATTTAGTTTTGTACAGTTTATTGACTGTTTCTTTATTTAGTTTTGTACAGTTTATTGACTGTTTGTATATTTAGTTTTGTACAGTTTATTAACTGTTTCTTTATTTAGTTTTGTACAGTTTATTGACTGGTTCTTTATTTAGTTTGTGTACAATTTATTGACTGGTTCTTTATTTAGTTTTGTGCAGTTTATTGACTGTTTCTTTATTTAGTTTTGTACAGTTTATTGACTGTTTCTTTATTAAGTTTTGTACAGTTTATTGATTGTTTCTTTATTTAGTTTGTGTACAATTTATTGACTGGTTCTTTATTTAGTTTTGTACAGCTTATTGACTGTTTCTTTATTTAGTTTTGTACAGTTTATTGACTGTTTCTGTGTTTAGTTTTGTACAGTTTATTGACTCCTTTTTTATTGAGTTTTGTACAGTTTATTGACTGGTTCTTTATTCAGTTTTGTAATGTTTATTGACTGGTTCTTTATTCAGTTTTGTACAGTTTATTGACTGGTTCTTTATTGGATTTGTGTACAGTTTATTGACTGGTTCTTTATTGAGCTTTGTACAGTTTATTGACTGGTTCTTTATTCAGTTTTGTACAGTTTATTGACCGGTTCTTTATTGAGTTTGTGTACAATTTATTGACTGGTTCTTTATTTAGTTTTGTACAGTTTATTGACTGGTTCTTTATTTAGTTTTGCACAGTTTATTGACTGTTTCTTTATTGAGTTTTGAACAGTTGATTGACTGGTTCTTAATTCAGTTTTGTAGAGTTTATTGACTGTTTCTTTATTGAGTTTTGTACAGTTTATTGACTGGTTCTTTATTGAGTATTGCACAGTTTATTGACTGTTTCTTTATTGAGTTTTGAACAGTTGATTGACTGGTTCTTAATTGAGTTTTGTACAGTTGATTGACTGGTCCTTTATTGAGTTTTGTACAGTTTATTGACTGGTTCTTTGTTGAGTTTTGTACAGTTTATTGACTGGTTCTTTATTGAGTTTTGTACAGTTTATTGACTGGTTCTTTGTTGAGTTTTGTACAGTTTATTGACTGGTTCTTTATTGAGTTTTGTACAGTTTATTGACTGGTTCTTTATTGAGTTTTGTACTGTTTATTGACTAATTCTTTATTGAGTTTTGCACAGTTTTTTGACTGGTTCTTTATTCCGTTTTGTACAGTTTATTGACTGTTTTTTTATTGAGTTTTGTACAGTTTATTGACTTGTTCCTTATTCAGTTTTGTACAGTTTATTGACTGGTTCTTTATTTAGTTTTGTACAGTTAATTGACTGTTTCTTTATTGAGTTTTGTACAGTTTATTGACTGGTTCTTTATTCAGTTTTGTACAGTTTATTGACTGGATCTTTATTTAGTTTTGTACAGTTTATTGACTGTTTCTTTATTTAGTTTTGTACAGTTTATTGACTGTTTCTATATTTAGTTTTGTACAGTTTATTTACTGTTTCTTTATTTAGTTTTGTACAGTTTATTGACTGGTTCTTTATTTAGTTTGTGTACAATTTATTGACTGGTTCTTTATTTAGTTTTGTGCAGTTTATTGACTCTTTCTTTATTTAGTTTTGTACAGTTTATTGACTGTTTCTTTATTAAGTTTTGTACAGTTTATTGATTGTTTCTTTATTTAGTTTGTGTACAATTTATTGACTGGTACTTTATTTAGTTTTGTACAGCCTATTGACAGTTTCTTTATTTATTTTTGTACAGTTTATTGACTGTTTCTGTGTTTAGTTTTGTACAGTTTATTGACTGCTTTTTTATTGAGTTTTGTACAGTTTATTGACTGGTTCTTTATTCAGTTTTGTAATGTTTATTGACTGGTTCTTTATTCAGTTTTGTACAGTTTATTGACTGGTTCTCTATTGAGTTTTGTACAGTTTATTGACTGGTTCTTTATTGAGTTTTGTACAGTTTATTGAATGGTTCTTTTTTGAGTTTTGTACAGTTTATTGACTGGTTCTTTATTCAGTTTTGTACAGTTTATTGACTGGTTCTTTATTGGATTTGTGTACAGTTTATTGACTGGTTCTTTATTGAGCTTTGTACAATTTATTGACTGGTTCTTTATTGAGTTTTGTACAGTTTATTGACTGGTTCTTTATTTAGTTTTGCACAGTTTATTGACTGTTTCTTTATTGAGTTTTGAACAGTTGATTGACTGGTTCTTAATTCAGTTTTGTACAGTTGATTGACTGGTCCTTTATTGAGTTTTGTACAGTTTATTGACTGGTTCTTTGTTGAGTTTTGTACAGTTTATTCACTGGTTCTTTATTGAGTTTTGTAGAGTTTATTGACTGTTTCTTTATTGAGTTTTGTACAGTTTATTGACTGGTTCTTTATTGAGTTTTGCACAGTTTATTGACTGTTTCTTTATTGAGTTTTGAACAGTTGATTGACTGGTTCTTAATTCAGTTTTGTACAGTTGATTGACTGGTCCTTTATTGAGTTTTGTACAGTTTATTGACTGGTTCTTTGTTGAGTTTTGTACAGTTTATTGACTGGTTCTTTATTGAGTTTTGTACAGTTTATTGACTGGTTCTTTGTTGAGTTTTGTACAGTTTAATGACTGGTTCTTTATTGAGTTTTGTACAGTTTATTGACTGGTTCTTTATTGAGTTTTGTACTGTTTATTGACTAATTCTTTATTGAGTTTTGTACAGTTTTTTGACTGGTTCTTTATTCCGTTTTGTACAGTTTATTGACTGTTTTTTTATTGAGTTTTGTACAGTTTATTGACTTGTTCCTTATTCAGTTTTGTACAGTTTATTGACTGGTTCTTTATTTAGTTTTGTACAGTTAATTGACTGTTTCTTTATTGAGTTTTGTACAGTTTATTGACTGGTTCTTTATTCAGTTTTGTACAGTTTATTGACTGGATCTTTATTTAGTTTTGTACAGTTTATTGACTCTTTCTTTATTTAGTTTTGTACAGTTTATTGACTGTTTCTATATTTAGTTTTGTACAGTTTATTTACTGTTTCTTTATTTAGTTTTGTACAGTTTATTGACTGGTTCTTAATTTAGTTTGTGTACAATTTATTGACTGGTTCTTTATTTAGTTTTGTGCAGTTTATTGACTCTTTCTTTATTTAGTTTTGTACAGTTTATTGACTGTTTCTTTATTAAGTTTTGTACAGTTTATTGATTGCTTCTTTATTTAGTTTGTGTACAATTTATTGACTGGTTCTTTATTTAGTTTTGTACAGCCTATTGACTGTTTCTTTATTGAGTTTTGTACAATTTATTGACTGGTTCTTTATTTAGTTTTGCACAGTTTATTGACTGTTTCTTTATTGAGTTTTGAACAGTTGATTGACTGGTTCTTTATTCAGTCTTGTACAGTTGATTGACTGGTCCTTTATTGAGTTTTGTACAGTTTATTGACTGGTTCTTTGTTGAGTTTTGTACAGTTTATTGACTGGTTCTTTATTGAGTTTTGTACAGTTTATTGACTGGTTCTTTGTTGAGTTTTGTACAGTTTATTCACTGGTTCTTTATTGAGTTTTGTAGAGTTTATTGACTGTTTCTTTATTGAGTTTTGTACAGTTTATTGACTGGTTCTTTATTGAGTTTTGCACAGTTTATTGACTGTTTCTTTATTGAGTTTTGAACAGTTGATTGACTGGTTCTTAATTCAGTTTTGTACAGTTGATTGACTGGTCCTTTATTGAGTTTTGTACAGTTTATTGACTGGTTCTTTGTTGAGTTTTGTACAGTTTATTGACTGGTTCTTTATTGAGTTTTGTACAGTTTATTGACTGGTTCTTTGTTGAGCTTTGTACAGTTTATTGACTGGTTCTTTATTGAGTTTTGTACAGTTTATTGACTGGTTCTTTATTGAGTTTTGTACTGTTTATTGACTAATTCTTTATTGAGTTTTGTACAGTTTTTTGACTGGTTCTTTATTCCGTTTTGTACAGTTTATTGACTGTTTTTTTATTGAGTTTTGTACAGTTTATTGACTTGTTCCTTATTCAGTTTTGTACAGTTTATTGACTGGTTCTTTATTTAGTTTTGTACAGTTAATTGACTGTTTCTTTATTGAGTTTTGTACAGTTTATTGACTGGTTCTTTATTCAGTTTTGTACAGTTTATTGACTGGATCTTTATTTAGTTTTGTACAGTTTATTGACTGTTTCTTTATTTAGTTTTGTACAGTTTATTGACTGTTTCTATATTTAGTTTTGTACAGTTTATTTACTGTTTCTTTATTTAGTTTTGTACAGTTTATTGACTGGTTCTTTATTTAGTTTGTGTACAATTTATTGACTGGTTCTTTATTTAGTTTTGTGCAGTTTATTGACTCTTTCTTTATTTAGTTTTGTACAGTTTATTGACTGTTTCTGTGTTTAGTTTTGTACAGTTTATTGACTGCTTTTTTATTGAGTTTTGTACAGTTTATTGACTGGTTCTTTATTCAGTTTTGTAATGTTTATTGACTGGTTCTTTATTCAGTTTTGTACAGTTTATTGACTGGTTCTCTATTGAGTTTTGTACAGTTTATTGACTGGTTCTTTATTGAGTTTTGTACAGTTTATTGACTGTTTCTTTATTAAGTTTTGTACAGTTTATTGATTGTTTCTTTATTTAGTTTTGTACAGCCTATTGACTGTTTCTTTATTTAGTTTTGTACAGTTTATTGACTGTTTCTGTGTTTAGTTTTTTGTACAGTTTATTGACTGCTTTTTTATTGAGTTTTGTACAGTTTATTGACTGGTTCTTTATTCAGTTTTGTAATGTTTATTGACTGGTTCTTTATTCAGTTTTGTACTGTTTATTGACTGGTTCTCTATTGAGTTTTGTACAGTTTATTGACTGGTTCTTTATTGAGTTTGTACAGTTTATTGAATGGTTCTTTTTTGAGTTTTGTACAGTTTATTGACTGGTTCTTTATTCAGTTTTGTACAGTTTATTGACTGGTTCTTTATTGGATTTGTGTACAGTTTATTGACTGGTTCTTTATTGAGCTTTGTACAGTTTATTAACTGGTTCCTTATTCAGTTTTGTACAGTTTATTGACCGGTTCTTTATTGAGTTTGTGTACAATTTATTGACTGGTTCTTTATTGAGTTTTGTACAGTTTATTGACTGGTTCTTTATTTAGTTTTGTAGAGTTTATTGACTGTTTCTTTATTGAGTTTTGTACTGTTTATTGACTAATTCTTTGTTGAGTTTTGTACAGTTTATTGACTGGTTCTTTATTGAGTTTTGTACAGTTTATTGACTGGTTCTTTATTGAGTTTTGTACTGTTTATTGACTAATTCTTTATTGAGTTTTGTACAGTTTATTGACTGGTTCTTTATTGAGTTTTGTACTGTTTATTGACTAATTCTTTATTGAGTTCTGTACAGTTTTTTGACTGGTTCTTTATTCCGTTTTGTAGAGTTTATTGACTGTTTTTTATTGAGTTTTGTACAGTTTATTGACTGGTTCTTTATTCAGTTTTGTACAGTTTATTGACTGGTTCTTTATTTAGTTTTGTACAGTTAATTGACTGTTTCTTTATTGAGTTTTGTACAGTTTAATGACTGGTTCTTTATTCAGTTTTGTACAGTTTATTGACTGGATCTTTATTTAGTTTTGTACAGTTTATTGACTGTTTCTTTATTTAGTTTTGTACAGTTTATTGACTGTTTCTATATTTAGTTTTGTACAGTTTATTAACTGTTTCTTTATTTAGTTTTGTACAGTTTATTGACTGGTTCTTTATTTAGTTTTGTGCAGTTTATTGACTGTTTCTTTATTTAGTTTTGTACAGTTTATTGACTGTTTCTTTATTAAGTTTTGTACAGTTTATTTATTGTTTCTTTATTTAGTTTGTGTAGAATTTATTGACTGGTTCTTTATTTAGTTTTGTACAGCTTATTGACTGTTTCTTTATTTAGTTTTGTACAGTTTATTGACTGTTTCTGTGTTTAGCTTTGTACAGTTTATTGACTGCTTTTTTATTCAGTTTTGTACAGTTTATTCACTGGTTCTTTATTGAGTTTTGTACAGTTTATTGACTGGTTCTTTATTTAGTTTGTGTACAATTTATTGACTGGTTCTTTATTTAGTTTTGTGCAGTTTATTGACTGCTTCTTTATTTAGTTTTGTACAGTTTATTGACTGTTTCTTTATTAAGTTTTGTACAGTTTATTGATTGTTTCTTTATTTAGTTTGTGTACAATATATTGACTGGTTCTTTATTTAGTTTTGTACAGCTTATTGACTGTTTCTTTATTTAGTTTTGTACAGTTTATTGACTGTTTCTTTGTTTAGTTTTGTACAGTTTATTGACTAGTTTTTTATTGAGTTTTGTACAGTTTATTGACTGGTTCTTTATTCAGTTTTGTAATGTTTATTGACTGGTTCTTTATTCAGTTTTGTACAGTTTATTGACTGGTTCTTTATTCAGTTGTGTACAGTTTATTGACTGGTTCTTTATTGGGTTTTGTGCAGTTTATTGACTGGTTCTTTTTTGAGTTTTGTACAGTTTGTTGACTGGTTCCTTATTCAGTTTTGTACAGTTTATTGACTGTTTCTTTATTGTATTTGTGTACAGTTTATTGACTGGTTCTTTATTGAGCTTTGTACAGTTTATTGACTGGTTCTTTATTCAGTTTTGTACAGTTTTTTGACCGGTTCTTTATTGAGTTTGTGTACAATTTATTGACTGGTTCTTTATTGAGTTTTGTACAGTTTATTGACTGGTTCTTTATTTAGTTTTGTACAGTTTATTGACTGTTTCTTTATTGAGTTTTGTACAGTTTATTGACTGTTTATTTATTGAGTTTTGTACAGTTTATTGACTGGTTCTTTATTGAGTTTTGTACAGTTGATTGACTGGTTCTTAATTCAGTTTTGTACAGTTGATTGACTGGTCCTTTATTGAGTTTTGTACAGTTTATTGACTGGTTCTTTATTGAGTTTTGTACAGTTTATTGACTGGTTCTTTATTGAGTTTTGTACAGTTTTTTGACTGGTTCTTTATTCCGTTTTGTACAGTTTATTGACTGTTTTTTTATTGAGTTTTGTACGGTTTATTGACTTGTTCCTTATTCCGTTTTGTACAGTTTATTGACTGTTTCTTTATTTAGTTTGTGTACAATTTATTGACTTGTTCATTATTTAGTTTTGTGAAGTTTATTGACTGTTTCTTTATTTAGTTTTGTACAGTTTATTGACTGTTTCTATATTTAGTCTTGTACAGTTTATTGACTGTTTCTTTATTAAGTTTTGTACAGTTTATTTATTGTTTCTTTATTTAGTTTGTGTACAATTTATTGACTGGTTCTTTATTTAGTTTTGTACAGCTTATTGACTGTTTCTTTATTTAGTTTTGTACAGTTTATTGACTGTTTCTGTGTTTAGTTTTGTACAGTTTATTGACTGCTTTTTTATTCAGTTTTGTACAGTTTATTCACTGGTTCTTTATTGAGTTTTGTACAGTTTATTGACTGGTTCTTTATTTAGTTTGTGTACAATTTATTGACTGGTTCTTTATTTAGTTTTGTGCAGTTTATTGACTGCTTCTTTATTTAGTTTTGTACAGTTTATTGACTGTTTCTTTATTAAGTTTTGTACAGTTTATTGATTGTTTCTTTATATAGTTTGTGTACAATTTATTGACTGGTTCTTTATTTAGTTTTGTACAGCTTATTGACTGTTTCTTTATTTAGTTTTGTACAGTTTATTGACTGTTTCTTTGTTTAGTTTTGTACAGTTTATTGACTGGTTTTTTATTGAGTTTTGTACAGTTTATTGACTGGTTCTTTATTCAGTTTTGTAATGTTTATTGACTGGTTCTTTATTCAGTTTTGTACAGTTTATTGACTGGTTCTTTATTCAGTTTTGTACAGTTTATTGACTGGTTCTTTATTGAGTTTTTTGCAGTTTATTGACTGGTTCTTTTTTGAGTTTTGTACAGTTTGTTGACTGGTTCCTTATTCAGTTTTGTACAGTTTATTGACTGGTTCTTTATTGGATTTGTGTACAGTTTATTGACTGGTTCTTTATTGAGCTTTGTACAGTTTATTGACTGGTTCTTTATTCAGTTTTGTACAGTTTTTTGACTGGTTCTTTATTTAGTTTTGTACAGTTTATTGACTGTTTCTTTATTGAGTCTTGTACAGTTTATTGACTGTTTATTTATTGATGTTTGTACAGTTTATTGACTGGTTCTTTATTGAGTTTTGTACAGTTGATTGACTGGTTCTTAATTCAGTTTTGTACAGTTGATTGACTGGTCCTTTATTGAGTTTTGTACAGTTTATTGACTGGTTCTTTATTGAGTTTTGTACAGTTTATTGACTGGTTCTTTATTGAGTTTTGTACAGTTTTTTGACTGGTTCTTTATTCCGTTTTGTACAGTTTATTGACTGTTTCTTTATTTAGTTTGTGTACAATTTATTGACTTGTTCATTATTTAGTTTTGTGAAGTTTATTGACTGTTTCTTTATTTAGTTTTGTACAGTTTATTGACTGTTTCTATATTTAGTCTTGTACAGTTTATTGACTGTTTCTTTATTAAGTTTTGTACAGTTTATTTATTGTTTCTTTATTTAGTTTGTGTACAATTTATTGACTGGTTCTTTATTTAGTTTTGTACAGCTTATTGACTGTTTCTTTATTTAGTTTTGTACAGTTTATTGACTGTTTCTGTGTTTAGTTTTGTACAGTTTATTGACTGCTTTTTTATTCAGTTTTGTACAGTTTATTCACTGGTTCTTTATTGAGTTTTGTACAGTTTATTGACTGGTTCTTTATTTAGTTTGTGTACAATTTATTGACTGGTTCTTTATTTAGTTTTGTGCAGTTTATTGACTGCTTCTTTATTTAGTTTTGTACAGTTTATTGACTGTTTCTTTATTAAGTTTTGTACAGTTTATTGATTGTTTCTTTATATAGTTTGTGTACAATTTATTGACTGGTTCTTTATTTAGTTTTGTACAGCTTATTGACTGTTTCTTTATTTAGTTTTGTACAGTTTATTGACTGTTTCTTTGTTTAGTTTTGTACAGTTTATTGACTGGTTTTTTATTGAGTTTTGTACAGTTTATTGACTGGTTCTTTATTCAGTTTTGTAATGTTTATTGACTGGTTCTTTATTCAGTTTTGTACAGTTTATTGACTGGTTCTTTATTCAGTTTTGTACAGTTTATTGACTGGTTCTTTATTGAGTTTTTTGCAGTTTATTGACTGGTTCTTTTTTGAGTTTTGTACAGTTTGTTGACTGGTTCCTTATTCAGTTTTGTACAGTTTATTGACTGGTTCTTTATTGGATTTGTGTACAGTTTATTGACTGGTTCTTTATTGAGCTTTGTACAGTTTATTGACTGGTTCTTTATTCAGTTTTGTACAGTTTTTTGACTGGTTCTTTATTTAGTTTTGTACAGTTTATTGACTGTTTCTTTATTGAGTCTTGTACAGTTTATTGACTGTTTATTTATTGATGTTTGTACAGTTTATTGACTGGTTCTTTATTGAGTTTTGTACAGTTGATTGACTGGTTCTTAATTCAGTTTTGTACAGTTGATTGACTGGTCCTTTATTGAGTTTTGTACAGTTTATTGACTGGTTCTTTATTGAGTTTTGTACAGTTTATTGACTGGTTCTTTATTGAGTTTTGTACAGTTTTTTGACTGGTTCTTTATTCCGTTTTGTACAGTTTATTGACTGTTTTTTTATTGAGTTTTGTACAGTTTATTGACTTGTTCCTTATTCCGTTTTGTACAGTTTATTGACTGTTTCTTTATTGAGTTTTGTTCAGTTTATTGACTGTTTCTATATTTAGTTTTGTACAGTTTATTAACTGTTTCTTTATTTAGTTTTGTACAGTTTATTGACTGTTTCTTTATTTAGTTTGTGTACAATTTATTGACTGGTTCTTTATTTAGTTTTGTGCAGTTTATTGACTGTTTCTTTATTTAGTTTGTGTACAATTTATTGACTGGTTCTTTATTTAGTTTTTACAGTTTATTGACTGCTTTTTTATTCAGTTTTGTACAGTTTATTGACTGGTTCTTTTTTGAGTTTTGTACAGTTTATTGACTGATTCTTTTTTGAGTTTTGTACAGTTTATTGACTGGTTCTTTATTCAGTTTTGTACAGTTTATTGACTGGTTCTTTATTGGATTTGTGTACAGTTTATTGACCGGTTTTTTATTGAGCTTTGTACAGTTTATTGACTGGTTCTTTATTCAGTTTTGTACAGTTTATTGACCGGTTCTTTATTGAGTTTGTGTACAATTTATTGACTGGTTCTGTATTGAGTTTTGTACAGTTTATTGACTGGTTCTTTATTTAGTTTTGTAGAGTTTATTGACTGTTTCTTTATTGAGTTTTGTACAGTTTATTGACTGTTTATTTATTGAGTTTTGTACAGTTTATTGACTGGTTCTTTATTGAGTTTTGCACAGTTTATTGACTGTTTCTTTATTGAGTTTTGAATAGTTGATTGACTGGTTCTTAATTCAGTTTTGTACCGTTGATTGACTGGTCCTTTATTGAGTTTTGTACAGTTTATTGACTGGTTCTTTGTTGAGTTTTGTACAGTTTATTGACTGGTTCTTTATTGAGTTTTGTACAGTTTATTGACTGGTTCTTTGTTGAGTTTTGTACAGTTTATTGACTGGTTCTTTATTGAGTTTTGTACAGTTTATTGACTGGTTCTTTATTGAGTTTTGTACTGTTTATTGACTAATTCTTTATTGAGTTTTGTACAGTTTTTTGACTGGTTCTGTATTCCGTTTTGTACAGTTTATTGACTGTTTTTTTATTGAGTTTTGTACAGTTTATTGACTGGTTCTTTATTCAGTTTTGTACAGTTTATTGACTGGTTCTTTATTTAGTTTTTTACAGTTAATTGACTGTTTCTTTATTGAGTTTTGTACAGTTTAATGACTGGTTCTTTATTCAGTTTTGTACAGTTTATTGACTGGATCTTTATTTAGTTTTGTACAGTTTATTGACTGTTTCTTTATTTAGTTTTGTACAGTTTATTGACTGTTTGTATATTTAGTTTTGTACAGTTTATTAACTGTTTCTTTATTTAGTTTTGTACAGTTTATTGACTGGTTCTTTATTTAGTTTGTGTACAATTTATTGACTGGTTCTTTATTTAGTTTTGTACAGTTTAATGACTGGTTCTTTATTCAGTTTTGTACAGTTTATTGACTGGATCTTTATTTAGTTTTGTACAGTTTATTGACTGTTTCTTTATTTAGTTTTGTACAGTTTATTGACTGTTTGTATATTTAGTTTTGTACAGTTTATTAACTGTTTCTTTATTTAGTTTTGTACAGTTTATTGACTGGTTCTTTATTTAGTTTGTGTACAATTTATTGACTGGTTCTTTATTTAGTTTTGTGCAGTTTATTGACTGTTTCTTTATTTAGTTTTGTACAGTTTATTGACTGTTTCTTTATTTAGTTTGTGTACAATTTATTGACTTGTTCATTATTTAGTTTTGTGCAGTTTATTGACTGTTTCTTTATTTAGTTTTGTACAGTTTATTGACTGTTTCTATATTTAGTCTTGTACAGTTTATTGACTGTTTCTTTATTAAGTTTTGTACAGTTTATTTATTGTTTCTTTATTTAGTTTGTGTACAATTTATTGACTGGTTCTTTATTTAGTTTTGTACAGCTTATTGACTGTTTCTTTATTTAGTTTTGTACAGTTTATTGACTGTTTCTGTGTTTAGTTTTGTACAGTTTATTGACTGCTTTTTTATTCAGTTTTGTACAGTTTATTCACTGGTTCTTTATTGAGTTTTGTACAGTTTATTGACTGGTTCTTTATTTAGTTTGTGTACAATTTATTGACTGGTTCTTTATTTAGTTTTGTGCAGTTTATTGACTGCTTCTTTATTTAGTTTTGTACAGTTTATTGACTGTTTCTTTATTAAGTTTTGTACAGTTTATTGATTGTTTCTTTATATAGTTTGTGTACAATTTATTGACTGGTTCTTTATTTAGTTTTGTACAGCTTATTGACTGGTTCTTTATTTAGTTTTGTACAGTTTATTGACTGTTTCTTTGTTTAGTTTTGTACAGTTTATTGACTGGTTTTTTATTGAGTTTTGTACAGTTTATTGACTGGTTCTTTATTCAGTTTTGTAATGTTTATTGACTGGTTCTTTATTCAGTTTTGTACAGTTTATTGACTGGTTCTTTATTCAGTTTTGTACAGTTTATTGACTGGTTCTTTATTGAGTTTTGTACAGTTGGTTGACTGGTTCTTAATTCAGTTTTGTACAGTTGATTGACTGGTCCTTTATTGAGTTTTGTACAGTTTATTGACTGGTTCTTTATTGAGTTTTGTACAGTTTATTGACTGGTTCTTTATTTAGTTTTGTACAGTTTTTTTACTGGTTCTTTATTCCGTTTTGTACAGTTTATTGACTGTTTTTTTATTGAGTTTTGTACAGTTTATTGACTTGTTCCTTATTCCGTTTTGTACAGTTTATTGACTGTTTCTTTATTGAGTTTTGTTCAGTTTATTGACTGTTTCTATATTTAGTTTTGTACAGTTTATTAACTGTTTCTTTATTTAGTTTTGTACAGTTTATTGACTGTTTCTTTATTTAGTTTGTGTACAATTTATTGACTGGTTCTTTATTTAGTTTTGTGCAGTTTATTGACTGTTTCTTTATTTAGTTTGTGTACAATTTATTGACTGGTTCTTTATTTAGTTTTTACAGTTTATTGACTGCTTTTTTATTCAGTTTTGTACAGTTTATTGACTGGTTCTTTTTTGAGTTTTGTACAGTTTATTGACTGATTCTTTTTTGAGTTTTGTACAGTTTATTGACTGGTTCTTTATTCAGTTTTGTACAGTTTATTGACTGGTTCTTTATTGGATTTGTGTACAGTTTATTGACCGGTTTTTTATTGAGCTTTGTACAGTTTATTGACTGGTTCTTTATTCAGTTTTGTACAGTTTATTGACCGGTTCTTTATTGAGTTTGTGTACAATTTATTGACTGGTTCTTTATTGAGTTTTGTACAGTTTATTGACTGGTTCTTTATTTAGTTTTGTAGAGTTTATTGACTGTTTCTTTATTGAGTTTTGTACAGTTTATTGACTGTTTATTTATTGAGTTTTGTACAGTTTATTGACTGGTTCTTTATTGAGTTTTGCACAGTTTATTGACTGTTTCTTTATTGAGTTTTGAATAGTTGATTGACTGGTTCTTAATTCAGTTTTGTACCGTTGATTGACTGGTCCTTTATTGAGTTTTGTACAGTTTATTGACTGGTTCTTTGTTGAGTTTTGTACAGTTTATTGACTGGTTCTTTATTGAGTTTTGTACAGTTTATTGACTGGTTCTTTGTTGAGTTTTGTACAGTTTATTGACTGGTTCTTTATTGAGTTTTGTACAGTTTATTGACTGGTTCTTTATTGAGTTTTGTACTGTTTATTGACTAATTCTTTATTGAGTTTTGTACAGTTTTTTGACTGGTTCTGTATTCCGTTTTGTACAGTTTATTGACTGTTTTTTTATTGAGTTTTGTACAGTTTATTGACTGGTTCTTTATTCAGTTTTGTACAGTTTATTGACTGGTTCTTTATTTAGTTTTTTACAGTTAATTGACTGTTTCTTTATTGAGTTTTGTACAGTTTAATGACTGGTTCTTTATTCAGTTTTGTACAGTTTATTGACTGGATCTTTATTTAGTTTTGTACAGTTTATTGACTGTTTCTTTATTTAGTTTTGTACAGTTTATTGACTGTTTGTATATTTAGTTTTGTACAGTTTATTAACTGTTTCTTTATTTAGTTTTGTACAGTTTATTGACTGGTTCTTTATTTAGTTTGTGTACAATTTATTGACTGGTTCTTTATTTAGTTTTGTACAGTTTAATGACTGGTTCTTTATTCAGTTTTGTACAGTTTATTGACTGGATTTTTATTTAGTTTTGTACAGTTTATTGACTGTTTCTTTATTTAGTTTTGTACAGTTTATTGACTGTTTGTATATTTAGTTTTGTACAGTTTATTAACTGTTTCTTTATTTAGTTTTGTACAGTTTATTGACTGGTTCTTTATTTAGTTTGTGTACAATTTATTGACTGGTTCTTTATTTAGTTTTGTGCAGTTTATTGACTGTTTCTTTATTTAGTTTTGTACAGTTTATTGACTGTTTCTTTATTTAGTTTGTGTACAATTTATTGACTTGTTCATTATTTAGTTTTGTGCAGTTTATTGACTGTTTCTTTATTTAGTGTTGTACAGTTTATTGACTGTTTCTATATTTAGTCTTGTACAGTTTATTGACTGTTTCTTTATTAAGTTTTGTACAGTTTATTTATTGTTTCTTTATTTATTTTGTGTACAATTTATTGACTGGTTCTTTATTTAGTTTTGTACAGCTTATTGACTGTTTCTTTATTTAGTTTTGTACAGTTTATTGACTGTTTCTGTGTTTAGTTTTGTACAGTTTATTGACTGCTTTTTTATTCAGTTTTGTACAGTTTATTCACTGGTTCTTTATTGAGTTTTGTACAGTTTATTGACTGGTTCTTTATTTAGTTTGTGTACAATTTATTGACTGGTTCTTTATTTAGTTTTGTGCAGTTTATTGACTGCTTCTTTATTTAGTTTTGTACAGTTTATTGACTGTTTCTTTATTAAGTTTTGTACAGTTTATTGATTGTTTCTTTATATAGTTTGTGTACAATTTATTGACTGGTTCTTTATTTAGTTTTGTACAGCTTATTGACTGGTTCTTTATTTAGTTTTGTACAGTTTATTGACTGTTTCTTTGTTTAGTTTTGTACAGTTTATTGACTGGTTTTTTATTGAGTTTTGTACAGTTTATTGACTGGTTCTTTATTCAGTTTTGTAATGTTTATTGACTGGTTCTTTATTCAGTTTTGTACAGTTTATTGACTGGTTCTTTATTCAGTTTTGTACAGTTTATTGACTGGTTCTTTATTGAGTTTTGTGCAGTTTATTGACTGGTTCTTTTTTGAGTTTTGTACAGTTTGTTGACTGGTTCCTTATTCAGTTTTGTACAGTTTATTGACTGGTTCTTTATTGGATTTGTGTACAGTTTATTGACTGGTTCTTTATTGAACTTTGTACAGTTTATTGACTGGTTCTTTATTCAGTTTTGTACAGTTTATTGACTGTTTCTTTATTGAGTCTTGTACAGTTTATTGACTGTTTATTTATTGAGTTTTGTACAGTTTATTGACTGGTTCTTTATTGAGTTTTGTACAGTTGATTGACTGGTTCTTAATTCAGTTTTGTACAGTTGATTGACTGGTCCTTTATTGAGTTTTGTACAGTTTATTGACTGGTTCTTTATTGAGTTTTGTACAGTTTATTGACTGGTTCTTTATTGAGTTTTGTACAGTTTATTGACTGGTTCTTTATTTAGTTTTGTAGAGTTTATTGACTGTTTCTTTATTGAGTTTTGTACAGTTTATTGACTGTTTATTTATTGAGTTTTGTACAGTTTATTGACTGGTTCTTTATTGAGTTTTGCACAGTTTATTGACTGTTTCTTTATTGAGTTTTGGATAGTTGATTGACTGATTCTTAATTCAGTTTTGTACCGTTGATTGACTGGTCCTTTATTGAGTTTTGTACAGTTTATTGACTGGTTCTTTGTTGAGTTTTGTACAGTTTATTGACTGGTTCTTTATTGAGTTTTGTACAGTTTATTGACTGGTTCTTTGTTGAGTTTTGTACAGTTTATTGACTGGTTCTTTATTGAGTTTTGTACAGTTTATTGACTGGTTCTTTATTGAGTTTTGTACTGTTTATTGACTAATTCTTTATTGAGTTTTGTACAGTTTTTTGACTGGTTCTGTATTCCGTTTTGTACAGTTTATTGACTGTTTTTTTATTGAGTTTTGTACAGTTTATTGACTGGTTCTTTATTCAGTTTTGTACAGTTTATTGACTGGTTCTTTATTTAGTTTTTTACAGTTAATTGACTGTTTCTTTATTGAGTTTTGTACAGTTTAATGACTGGTTCTTTATTCAGTTTTGTACAGTTTATTGACTGGATCTTTATTTAGTTTTGTACAGTTTATTGACTGTTTCTTTATTTAGTTTTGTACAGTTTATTGACTGTTTGTATATTTAGTTTTGTACAGTTTATTAACTGTTTCTTTATTTAGTTTTGTACAGTTTATTGACTGGTTCTTTATTTAGTTTGTGTACAATTTATTGACTGGTTCTTTATTTAGTTTTGTGCAGTTTATTGACTGTTTCTTTATTTAGTTTTGTACAGTTTATTGACTGTTTCTTTATTAAGTTTTGTACAGTTTATTGATTGTTTCTTTATTTAGTTTGTGTACAATTTATTGACTGGTTCTTTATTTAGTTTTGTACAGCTTATTGACTGTTTCTTTATTTAGTTTTGTACAGTTTATTGACTGTTTCTGTGTTTAGTTTTGTACAGTTTATTGACTGCTTTTTTATTGAGTTTTGTACAGTTTATTGACTGTTTCTTTATTCAGTTTTGTACAGTTTATTGACTGGTTCTTTATTCAGTTTTGTACAGTTTATTGACTGGTTCTTTATTGGATTTGTGTACAGTTTATTGACTGGTTCTTTATTGAGCTTTGTACAGTTTATTGACTGGTTCTTTATTCAGTTTTGTACAGTTTATTGACCGGTTCTTTATTGAGTTTGTGTACAATTTATTGACTGGTTCTTTATTTAGTTTTGTACAGTTTATTGACTGGTTCTTTATTTAGTTTTGCACAGTTTATTGACTGTTTCTTTATTGAGTTTTGAACAGTTGATTGACTGGTTCTTAATTCAGTTTTGTACAGTTGATTGACTGGTCCTTTGTTGAGTTTTGTACAGTTTATTGACTGGTTCTTTATTGAGTTTTGTAGAGTTTATTGACTGTTTCTTTATTGAGTTTTGTACAGTTTATTGACTGGTTCTTTATTGAGTTTTGCACAGTTTATTGACTGTTTCTTTATTGAGTTTTGAACAGTTGATTGACTGGTTCTTAATTCAGTTTTGTACAGTTGATTGACTGGTCCTTTATTGAGTTTTGTACAGTTTATTGACTGGTTCTTTGTTGAGTTTTGTACAGTTTATTGACTGGTTCTTTATTGAGTTTTGTACAGTTTATTGACTGGTTCTTTGTTGAGTTTTGTACTGTTTATTGACTAATTCTTTATTGAGTTTTGTACAGTTTTTTGACTGGTTCTTTATTCCGTTTTGTACAGTTTATTGACTGTTTTTTTATTGAGTTTTGTACAGTTTATTGACTTGTTCCTTATTCAGTTTTGTACAGTTTATTGACTGGTTCTTTATTTAGTTTTGTACAGTTAATTGACTGTTTCTTTATTGAGTTTTGTACAGTTTATTGACTGGTTCTTTATTGAGTTTTGTACTGTTTATTGACTAATTCTTTATTGAGTTTTGTACAGTTTTTTGACTGGTTCTTTATTCCGTTTTGTACAGTTTATTGACTGTTTTTTTATTGAGTTTTGTACAGTTTATTGACTTGTTCCTTATTCAGTTTTGTACAGTTTATTGACTGGTTCTTTATTTAGTTTTGTACAGTTAATTGACTGTTTCTTTATTGAGTTTTGTACAGTTTATTGACTGGTTCTTTATTCAGTTTTGTACAGTTTATTGACTGGATCTTTATTTAGTTTTGTACAGTTTATTGACTGTTTCTTTATTTAGTTTTGTACAGTTTATTGACTGTTTCTATATTTAGTTTTGTACAGTTTATTTACTGTTTCTTTATTTAGTTTTGTACAGTTTATTGACTGGTTCTTTATTTAGTTTGTGTACAATTTATTGACTGGTTCTTTATTTAGTTTTGTGCAGTTTATTGACTCTTTCTTTATTTAGTTTTGTACAGTTTATTGACTGTTTCTTTATTAAGTTTTGTACAGTTTATTGATTGTTTCTTTATTTAGTTTGTGTACAATTTATTGACTGGTTCTTTATTTAGTTTTGTACAGCCTATTGACTGTTTCTTTATTTAGTTTTGTACAGTTTATTGACTGTTTCTGTGTTTAGTTTTGTACAGTTTATTGACTGCTTTTTTATTGAGTTTTGTACAGTTTATTGACTGGTTCTTTATTCAGTTTTGTAATGTTTATTGACTGGTTCTTTATTCAGTTTTGTACAGTTTATTGACTGGTTCTCTATTGAGTTTTGTACAGTTTATTGACTGGTTCTTTATTGAGTTTTGTATAGTTTATTGAATGGTTCTTTTTTGAGTTTTGTACAGTTTATTGACTGGTTCTTTATTCAGTTTTGTACAGTTTATTGACTGGTTCTTTATTGGATTTGTGTACAGTTTATTGACTGGTTCTTTATTGAGCTTTGTACAGTTTATTGACTGGTTCTTTATTCAGTTTTGTACAGTTTATTGACCGGTTCTTTATTGAGTTTGTGTACAATTTATTGACTGGTTCTTTATTGAGTTTTGTACAGTTTATTGACTGGTTCTTTATTTAGTTTTGCACAGTTTATTGACTGTTTCTTTATTGAGTTTTGAACAGTTGATTGACTGGTTCTTAATTCAGTTTTGTACAGTTGATTGACTGGTCCTTTATTGAGTTTTGTACAGTTTATTGACTGGTTCTTTGTTGAGTTTTGTACAGTTTATTGACTGGTTCTTTATAGAGTTTTGTACAGTTTATTGACTGGTTCTTTGTTGAGTTTTGTACAGTTTATTCACTGGTTCTTTATTGAGTTTTGTAGAGTTTATTGACTGTTTCTTTATTGAGTTTTGTACAGTTTATTGACTGGTTCTTTATTGAGTTTTGCACAGTTTATTGACTGTTTCTTTATTGAGTTTTGAACAGTTGATTGACTGGTTCTTAATTCAGTTTTGTACAGTTGATTGACTGGTCCTTTATTGAGTTTTGTACAGTTTATTGACTGGTTCTTTGTTGAGTTTTGTACAGTTTATTGACTGGTTCTTTATTGAGTTTTGTACAGTTTATTGACTGGTTCTTTATTGAGTTTTGTACAGTTTATTGACTGGTTCTTTATTGAGTTTTGTACTGTTTATTGACTAATTCTTTATTGAGTTTTGTACAGTTTTTTGACTGGTTCTTTATTCCGTTTTGTACAGTTTATTGACTGTTTTTTTATTGAGTTTTGTACAGTTTATTGACTTGTTCCTTATTCAGTTTTGTACAGTTTATTGACTGGTTCTTTATTTAGTTTTGTACAGTTAATTGACTGTTTCTTTATTGAGTTTTGTACAGTTTATTGACTGGTTCTTTATTCAGTTTTGTACAGTTTATTGACTGGATCTTTATTTAGTTTTGTACAGTTTATTGACTGTTTCTTTATTTAGTTTTGTACAGTTTATTGACTGTTTCTATATTTAGTTTTGTACAGTTTATTTACTGTTTCTTTATTTAGTTTTGTACAGTTTATTGACTGGTTCTTTATTTAGTTTGTGTACAATTTATTGACTGGTTCTTTATTTAGTTTTGTGCAGTTTATTTACTCTTTCTTTATTTAGTTTTGTACAGTTTATTGACTGTTTCTTTATTAAGTTTTGTACAGTTTATTGATTGTTTCTTTATTTAGTTTGTGTACAATTTATTGACTGGTTCTTTATTTAGTTTTGTACAGCCTATTGACTGTTTCTTTATTGAGTTTTGTACAGTTTATTGACTGGTTCTTTATTTAGTTTTGCACAGTTTATTGACTGTTTCTTTATTGAGTTTTGAACAGTTGATTGACTGGTTCTTAATTCAGTCTTGTACAGTTGATTGACTGGTCCTTTATTGAGTTTTGTACAGTTTATTGACTGGTTCTTTGTTGAGTTTTGTACAGTTTATTGACTGGTTCTTTATTGAGTTTTGTACAGTTTATTGACTGGTTCTTTGTTGAGTTTTGTACAGTTTATTCACTGGTTCTTTATTGAGTTTTGTAGAGTTTATTGACTGTTTCTTTATTGAGTTTTGTACAGTTTATTGACTGGTTCTTTATTGAGTTTTGCACAGTTTATTGACTGTTTCTTTATTGAGTTTTGAACAGTTGATTGACTGGTTCTTAATTCAGTTTTGTACAGTTGATTGACTGGTCCTTTATTGAGTTTTGTACAGTTTATTGACTGGTTCTTTGTTGAGTTTTGTACAGTTGATTGACTGGTTCTTTATTGAGTTTTGTACAGTTTATTGACTGGTTCTTTGTTGAGTTTTGTACAGTTTATTGACTGGTTCTTTATTGAGTTTTGTACAGTTTATTGACTGGTTCTTTATTGAGTTTTGTACTGTTAATTGACTAATTCTTTATTGAGTTTTGTACAGTTTTTTGACTGGTTCTTTATTCCGTTTTGTACAGTTTATTGACTGTTTTTTTATTGAGTTTTGTACAGTTTATTGACTTATTCCTTATTCAGTTTTGTACAGTTTATTGACTGGTTCTTTATTTAGTTTTGTACAGTTAATTGACTGTTTCTTTATTGAGTTTTGTACAGTTTATTGACTGGTTCTTTATTCAGTTTTGTACAGTTTATTGACTGGATCTTTATTTAGTTTTGTACAGTTTATTGACTGTTTCTTTATTTAGTTTTGTACAGTTTATTGACTGTCTCTATATTTAGTTTTGTACAGTTTATTTACTGTTTCTTTATTTAGTTTTGTACAGTTTATTGACTGGTTCTTTATTTAGTTTGTGTACAATTTATTGACTGGTTCTTTATTTAGTTTTGTGCAGTTTATTGACTCTTTCTTTATTTAGTTTTGTACAGTTTATTGACTGTTTCTTTATTAAGTTTTGTACAGTTTATTGATTGTTTCTTTATTTAGTTTGTGTACAATTTATTGACTGGTTCTTTATTTAGTTTTGTACAGCCTATTGACTGTTTCTTTATTTAGTTTTGTACAGTTTATTGACTGTTTCTGTGTTTAGTTTTGTACAGTTTATTGACTGCTTTTTTATTGAGTTTTGTACAGTTTATTGACTGGTTCTTTATTCAGTTTTGTAATGTTTATTGACTGGTTCTTTATTCAGTTTTGTACAGTTTATTGACTGGTTCTCTATTGAGTTTTGTACAGTTTATTGACTGGTTCTTTATTGAGTTTTGTACAGTTTATTGAATGGTTCTTTTTTGAGTTTTGTACAGTTTATTGACTGGTTCTTTATTCAGTTTTGTACAGTTTATTGACTGGTTCTTTATTGGATTTGTGTACAGTTTATTGACTGGTTCTTTATTGAGCTTTGTACAGTTTATTAACTGGTTCTTTATTCAGTTTTGTACAGTTTATTGACCGGTTCTTTATTGAGTTTGTGTACAATTTATTGACTGGTTCTTTATTGAGTTTTGTACAGTTTATTGACTGGTTCTTTATTTAGTTTTGTAGAGTTTATTGACTGTTTCTTTATTGAGTTTTGTACAGTTTATTGACTGTTTATTTATTGAGTTTTGTACAGTTTATTGACTGGTTCTTTATTGCGTTTTGCACAGTTTATTGACTGTTTCTTTATTGAGTTTTGAATAGTTGATTGACTGGTTCTTAATTCAGTTTTGTACCGTTGATTGACTGGTCCTTTATTGAGTTTTGTACAGTTTATTGACTGGTTCTTTGTTGAGTTTTGTACAGTTTATTGACTGGTTCTTTATTGAGTTTTGTACAGTTTATTGACTGATTCTTTGTTGAGTTTTGTACAGTTTATTGACTGGTTCTTTATTGAGTTTTGTACAGTTTATTGACTGGTTCTTTATTGAGTTTTGTACTGTTTATTAACTAATTCTTTATTGAGTTCTGTACAGTTTTTTGACTGGTTCTTTATTCCGTTTTGTAGAGTTTATTGACTGTTTTTTATTGAGTTTTGTACAGTTTATTGACTGGTTCTTTATTCAGTTTTGTACAGTTTATTGACTGGTTCTTTATTTAGTTTTGTACAGTTAATTGACTGTTTCTTTATTGAGTTTTGTACAGTTTAATGACTGGTTCTTTATTCAGTTTTGTACAGTTTATTGACTGGATCTTTATTTAGTTTTGTACAGTTTATTGATTGTTTCTTTATTTAGTTTTGTACAGTTTATTGACTGTTTCTATATTTAGTTTTGTACAGTTTATTAACTGTTTCTTTATTTAGTTTTGTACAGTTTATTGACTGGTTCTTTATTTAGTTTTGTGCAGTTTATTGACTGTTTCTTTATTTAGTTTTGTACAGTTTATTGACTGTTTATTTATTGAGTTTTGTACAGTTTATTGACTGGTTCTTTATTGAGTTTTGCACAGTTTATTGACTGTTTCTTTATTGAGTTTTGAACAGTTGATTGACTGGTTCTTAATTCAGTTTTGTACAGTTGATTGACTGGTCCTTTATTGAGTTTTGTACAGTTTATTGACTGGTTCTTTGTTGAGTTTTGTACAGTTTATTGACTGGTTCTTTATTGAGTTTTGTACAGTTTATTGACTGGTTCTTTGTTGAGTTTTGTACAGTTTATTGACTGGTTCTTTATTGAGTTTTGTACAGTTTATTGACTGGTTCTTTATTGAGTTTTGTACTGTTTATTGACTAATTCTTTATTGAGTTTTGTACAGTTTTTTGACTGGTTCTTTATTCCGTTTTGTACAGTTTATTGACTGTTTTTTTATTGAGTTTTGTACAGTTTATTGACTTGTTCCTAATTCAGTTTTGTACAGTTTATTGACTGGTTCTTTATTTAGTTTTGTACAGTTAATTGACTGTTTCTTTATTGAGTTTTGTACAGTTTATTGACTGGTTCTTTATTCAGTTTTGTACAGTTTATTGACTGGATCTTTATTTAGTTTTGTACAGTTTATTGACTGTTTCTTTATTTAGTTTTGCACAGTTTATTGACTGTTTCTATATTTAGTTTTGTACAGTTTATTTACTGTTTCTTTATTTAGTTTTGTACAGTTTATTGACTGGTTCTTTATTTAGTTTGTGTACAATTTATTGACTGGTTCTTTATTTAGTTTTGTGCAGTTTATTGACTGTTTCTTTATTTAGTTTTGTACAGTTTATTGACTGTTTCTTTATTAAGTTTTGTACAGTTTATTGATTGTTTCTTTATTTAGTTTGTGTACAATTTATTGACTGGTTCTTTATTTAGTTTTGTACAGCTTATTGACTGTTTTTTTATTTAGTTTTGTACAGTTTATTGACTGTTTCTGTGTTTAGTTTTGTACAGTTTATTGACTGCTTTTTTATTGAGTTTTGTACAGTTTATTGACTGGTTCTTTATTCAGTTTTGTAATGTTTATTGACTGGTTCTTTATTCAGTTTTGTACAGTTTATTGACTGGTTCTCTATTGAGTTTTGTACAGTTTATTGACTGGTTCTTTATTGAGTTTTGTACAGTTTATTGAATGGTTCTTTTTTGAGTTTTGTACAGTTTATTGACTGGTTCTTTATTCAGTTTTGTACAGTTTATTGACTGGTTCTTTATTGGATTTGTGTACAGTTTATTGACTGGTTCTTTATTGAGCTTTGTACAGTTTATTAACTGGTTCTTTATTCAGTTTTGTACAGTTTATTGACCGGTTCTTTATTGAGTTTGTGTACAATTTATTGACTGGTTCTTTATTGAGTTTTGTACAGTTTATTGACTGGTTCTTTATTTAGTTTTGTAGAGTTTATTGACTGTTTCTTTATTGAGTTTTGTACAGTTTATTGACTGTTTATTTATTGAGTTTTGTACAGTTTATTGACTGGTTCTTTATTGAGTTTTGCACAGTTTATTGACTGTTTCTTTATTGAGTTTTGAATAGTTGATTGACTGGTTCTTAATTCAGTTTTGTACCGTTGATTGACTGGTCCTTTATTGAGTTTTGTACAGTTTATTGACTGGTTCTTTGTTGAGTTTTGTACAGTTTATTGACTGGTTCTTTATTGAGTTTTGTACAGTTTATTGACTGGTTCTTTGTTGAGTTTTGTACAGTTTTTGACTGGTTCTTTATTGAGTTTTGTACAGTTTATTGACTGGTTCTTTATTGAGTTTTGTTCTGTTTATTGACTAATTCTTTATTGAGTTTTGTACAGTTTTTTGACTGGTTCTTTATTCCGTTTTGTAGAGTTTATTGACTGTTTTTTTATTGAGTTTTGTACAGTTTATTGACTGGTTCTTTATTCAGTTTTGTACAGTTTATTGACTGGTTCTTTATTTAGTTTGTGTACAATTTATTGACTGGTTCTTTATTTAGTTTTGTGCAGTTTATTGACTGTTTCTTTATTTAGTTTTGTACAGTTTATTGACTGTTTCTTTATTAAGTTTTGTACAGTTTATTGATTGTTTCTTTATTTAGTTTGTGTACAATTTATTGACTGGTTCTTTATTTAGTTTTGTACAGCTTATTGACTGTTTCTTTATTTAGTTTTGTACAGTTTATTGACTGTTTCTGTGTTTAGTTTTGTACAGTTTATTGACTGCTTTTTTATTGAGTTTTGTACAGTTTATTGACTGGTTCTTTATTCAGTTTTGTAATGTTTATTGACTGGTTCTTTATTCAGTTTTGTACAGTTTATTGACTGGTTCTCTATTGAGTTTTGTACAGTTTATTGACTGGTTCTTTATTGAGTTTTGTACAGTTTATTGAATGGTTCTTTTTTGAGTTTTGTACAGTTTATTGACTGGTTCTTTATTCAGTTTTGTACAGTTTATTGACTGGTTCTTTATTGGATTTGTGTACAGTTTATTGACTGGTTCTTTATTGAGCTTTGTACAGTTTATTAACTGGTTCTTTATTCAGTTTTGTACAGTTTATTGACCGGTTCTTTATTGAGTTTGTGTACAATTTATTGACTGGTTCTTTATTGAGTTTTGTACAGTTTATTGACTGGTTCTTTATTTAGTTTTGTAGAGTTTATTGACTGTTTCTTTATTGAGTTTTGTACAGTTTATTGACTGTTTATTTATTGAGTTTTGTACAGTTTATTGACTGGTTCTTTATTGAGTTTTGCACAGTTTATTGACTGTTTCTTTATTGAGTTTTGAATAGTTGATTGACTGGTTCTTAATTCAGTTTTGTACCGTTGATTGACTGGTCCTTTATTGAGTTTTGTACAGTTTATTGACTGGTTCTTTGTTGAGTTTTGTACAGTTTATTGACTGGTTCTTTATTGAGTTTTGTACAGTTTATTGACTGGTTCTTTGTTGAGTTTTGTACAGTTTATTGACTGGTTCTTTATTGAGTTTTGTACAGTTTATTGACTGGTTCTTTATTGAGTTTTGTTCTGTTTATTGACTAATTCTTTATTGAGTTTTGTACAGTTTTTTGACTGGTTCTTTATTCCGTTTTGTAGAGTTTATTGACTGTTTTTTTATTGAGTTTTGTACAGTTTATTGACTGGTTCTTTATTCAGTTTTGTACAGTTTATTGACTGGTTCTTTATTTAGTTTTGTACAGTTAATTGACTGTTTCTTTATTGAGTTTTGTACAGTTTAATGACTGGTTCTTTATTCAGTTTTGTACAGTTTATTGACTGGATCTTTATTTAGTTTTGTACAGTTTATTGACTGTTTCTTTATTTAGTTTTGTACAGTTTATTGACTGTTTCTATATTTAGTTTTGTACAGTTTATTAACTGTTTCTTTATTTAGTTTTGTACAGTTTATTGACTGGTTCTTTATTTAGTTTGTGTAAAATTTATTGACTGGTTCTTTATTTAGTTTTGTGCAGTTTATTGACTGTTTCTTTATTTAGTTTTGTACAGTTTATTGACTGTTTCTTTATTAAGTTTTGTACAGTTTATTGATTGTTTCTTTATTTAGTTTGTGTACAATTTATTGACTGGTTCTTAATTTAGTTTTGTACAGCTTATTGACTGTTTCTTTATTTAGTTTTGTACAGTTTATTGACTGTTTCTGTGTTTAGTTTTGTACAGTTTATTGACTGCTCTTTTATTGAGTTTTGTACAGTTTATTGACTGGTTCTTTATTCAGTTTTGTAATGTTTATTGACTGGTTCTTTATTCAGTTTTGTACAGTTTATTGACTGGTTCTTTATTGGATTTGTGTACAGTTTATTGACTGGTTCTTTATTGAGCTTTGTACAGTTTATTGACTGGTTCTTTATTCAGTTTTGTACAGTTTATTGACCGGTTCTTTATTGAGTTTGTGTACAATTTATTGACTGGTTCTTTATTGAGTTTTGTACAGTTTATTGACTGGTTCTTTATTTAGTTTTGTAGAGTTTATTGACTGTTTCTTTATTGAGTTTTGTACAGTTTATTGACTGTTTATTTATTGAGTTTTGTACAGTTTATTGACTGGTTCTTTATTGAGTTTTGTACAGTTTATTGACTGGTTCTTTATTGAGCTTTGTACAGTTTATTGACTGGTTCTTTATTCAGTTTTGTACAGTTTTTTGACCGGTTCTTTATTGAGTTTGTGTACAATTTATTGACTGGTTCTTTATTGCGTTTTGTACAGTTTATTGACTGGTTCTTTATTTAGTTTTGTACAGTTTATTGACTGTTTCTTTTTTGAGTTTTGTACAGTTTATTGACTGTTTCTTTATTGAGTTTTGAACAGTTGATTGACTGGTTCTTAATTCAGTTTTGTACAGTTGATTGACTGGTCCTTTATTGAGTTTTGTACAGTTTATTGACTGGTTCTTTATTGAGCTTTGTACAGTTTATTGACTGGTTCTTTATTCAGTTTTGTACAGTTTTTTGACCGGTTCTTTATTGAGTTTGTGTACCATTTATTGACTGGTTCTTTATTGCGTTTTGTACAGTTTATTGACTGGTTCTTTATTTAGTTTTGTACAGTTTATTGACTGTTTCTTTATTGAGTTTTGTACAGTTTATTGACTGTTTATTTATTGAGTTTCGTACAGTTTATTGACTGGTTCTTTATTGAGTTTTGTACAGTTGATTGACTGGTTCTTAATTCAGTTTTGTACAGTTGATTGACTGGTCGTTTATTGAGTTTTGTACAGTTTATTGACTGGTTCTTTATTGAGTTTTGTACAGTTTATTGACTGGTTCTTTATTCAGTTTTGTACAGTTTATTGACTGGTTCTTTATTTAGTTGTGTACAGTTAATTGACTGTTTCTTTATTGAGTTTTGTACAGTTTAATGACTGGTTCTTTATTCAGTTTTGTACAGTTTATTGACTGATTCTTTATTTAGTTTTGTACATTTTATTGACTGTTTCTTTATTTAGTTTTGTACAGTTTATTGACTGTTTCTATATTTAGTTTTGTACAGTTTATTAACTGTTTCTTTATTTAGTTTTGTACCGTTTATTGACTGGTTCTTTATTTAGTTTTGTGCAGTTTATTGACTGTTTCTTTATTTAGTTTTGTACAGTTTATTGACTGTTTATTTATTGAGTTTTGTACAGTTTATTGACTGGTTCTTTATTGAGTTTTGCACAGTTTATTGACTGTTTCTTTATTGAGTTTTGAACAGTTGATTGACTGGTTCTTAATTCAGTTTTGTACAGTTGATTGACTGGTCCTTTATTGAGTTTTGTACAGTTTATTGACTGGTTCTTTGTTGAGTTTTGTACAGTTTATTGACTGGTTCTTTATTTAGTTTTGTACAGTTTATTGACTGGTTCTTTATTGAGTTTTGTACAGTTTATTGACTGGTTCTTTATTGAGTTTTGTACAGTTTATTGACTGGTTCTTTATTGAGTTTTGTACTGTTTATTGACTAATTCTTTATTGAGTTTTGTACAGTTTTTTGACTGGTTCTTTATTCCGTTTTGTAGAGTTTATTGACTGTTTTTTTATTGAGTTTTGTACAGTTTATTGACTGGTTCTTTATTCAGTTTTGTACAGTTTATTGACTGGTTCTTTATTTAGTTTTGTACAGTTAATTGACTGTTTCTTTATTGAGTTTTGTACAGTTTAATGACTGGTTCTTTATTCAGTTTTGTACAGTTTATTGACTGGATCTTTATTTAGTTTTGTACAGTTTATTGACTGTTTCTTTATTTAGTTTTGTACAGTTTATTGACTGTTTCTATATTTAGTTTTGTACAGTTTATTAACTGTTTCTTTATTTAGTTTTGTACAGTTTATTGACTGGTTCTTTATTTAGTTTGTGTAAAATTTATTGACTGGTTCTTTATTTAGTTTTGTGCAGTTTATTGACTGTTTCTTTATTTAGTTTTGTACAGTTTATTGACTGTTTCTTTATTAAGTTTTGTACAGTTTATTGATTGTTTCTTTATTTAGTTTGTGTACAATTTATTGACTGGTTCTTAATTTAGTTTTGTACAGCTTATTGACTGTTTCTTTATTTAGTTTTGTACAGTTTATTGACTGTTTCTGTGTTTAGTTTTGTACAGTTTATTGACTGCTCTTTTATTGAGTTTTGTACAGTTTATTGACTGGTTCTTTATTTAGTTTGTGTAAAATTTATTGACTGGTTCTTTATTTAGTTTTGTGCAGTTTATTGACTGGTTCTTTATTGGATTTGTGTACAGTTTATTGACTGGTTCTTTATTGAGCTTTGTACAGTTTATTGACTGGTTCTTTATTCAGTTTTGTACAGTTTATTGACCGGTTCTTTATTGAGTTTGTGTACAATTTATTGACTGGTTCTTTATTGAGTTTTGTACAGTTTATTGACTGGTTCTTTATTTAGTTTTGTAGAGTTTATTGACTGTTTCTTTATTGAGTTTTGTACAGTTTATTGACTGTTTATTTATTGAGTTTTGTACAGTTTATTGACTGGTTCTTTATTGAGTTTTGTACAGTTTATTGACTGGTTCTTTATTGAGTTTTGCACAGTTTATTGACTGTTTCTTTATTGAGTTTTGAATAGTTGATTGACTGGTTCTTAATTCAGTTTTGTACCGTTGATTGACTGGTCCTTTATTGAGTTTTGTACAGTTTATTGACTGGTTCTTTGTTGAGTTTTGTACAGTTTATTGACTGGTTCTTTATTGAGTTTTGTACAGTTTATTGACTGATTCTTTGTTGAGTTTTGTACAGTTTATTGATTGTTTCTTTATTGAGTTTTGTACAGTTTATTGACTGGTTCTTTATTGAGTTTTGTACTGTTTATTGACTAATTCTTTATTGAGTTCCGTACAGTTTTTTGACTGGTTCTTTATTCCGTTTTGTAGAGTTTATTGACTGTTTTTTATTGAGTTTTGTACAGTTTATTGACTGGTTCTTTATTCAGTTTTGTACAGTTTATTGACTGGTTCTTTATTTAGTTTTGTACAGTTAATTGACTGTTTCTTTATTGAGTTTTGTACAGTTTAATGACTGGTTCTTTATTCAGTTTTGTACAGTTTATTGACTGGATCTTTATTTAGTTTTGTACAGTTTATTGACTGTTTCTTTATTTAGTTTTGTACAGTTTATTGACTGTTTCTATATTTAGTTTTGTACAGTTTATTAACTGTTTCTTTATTTAGTTTTGTACAGTTTATTGACTGGTTCTTTATTTAGTTTTGTGCAGTTTATTGACTGTTTCTTTATTTAGTTTTGTACAGTTTATTGACTGTTTATTTATTGAGTTTTGTACAGTTTATTGACTGGTTCTTTATTGAGTTTTGCACAGTTTATTGACTGTTTCTTTATTGAGTTTTGAACAGTTGATTGACTGGTTCTTAATTCAGTTTTGTACAGTTGATTGACTGGTCCTTTATTGAGTTTTGTACAGTTTATTGACTGGTTCTTTGTTGAGTTTTGTACAGTTTATTGACTGGTTCTTTATTGAGTTTTGTACAGTTTATTGACTGGTTCTTTGTTGAGTTTTGTACAGTTTATTGACTGGTTCTTTATTGAGTTTTGTACAGTTTATTGACTGGTTCTTTATTGAGTTTTGTACTGTTTATTGACTAATTCTTTATTGAGTTTTGTACAGTTTTTTGACTGGTTCTTTATTCCGTTTTGTACAGTTTATTGACTGATTCTTTATTTAATTTTGTACAGTTTATTGACTTGTTCCTAATTCAGTTTTGTACAGTTTATTGACTGGTTCTTTATTTAGTTTTGTACAGTTAATTGACTGTTTCTTTATTGAGTTTTGTACAGTTTATTGACTGGTTCTTTATTCAGTTTTGTACAGTTTATTGACTGGATCTTTATTTAGTTTTGTACAGTTTATTGACTGTTTCTTTATTTAGTTTTGCACAGTTTATTGACTGTTTCTATATTTAGTTTTGTACAGTTTATTTACTGTTTCTTTATTTAGTGTTGTACAGTTTATTGACTGGTTCTTTATTTAGTTTGTGTAAAATTTATTGACTGGTTCTTTATTTAGTTTTGTGCAGTTTATTGACTGTTCTTTATTTAGTTTTGTACAGTTTATTGACTGTTTCTTTATTAAGTTTTGTACAGTTTATTGATTGTTTCTTTATTTAGTTTGTGTACAATTTATTGACTGGTTCTTTATTTAGTTTTGTACAGCTTATTGACTGTTTCTTTATTTAGTTTTGTACAGTTTATTGACTGTTTCTGTGTTTAGTTTTGTACAGTTTATTGACTGCTTTTTTATTGAGTTTTGTACAGTTTATTGACTGGTTCTTTATTCAGTTTTGTAATGTTTATTGACTGGTTCTTTATTGAGTTTTGCACAGTTTATTGACTGGTTCTCTATTGAGTTTGTACAGTTTATTGACTGGTTCTTTATTGAGTTTTGTACAGTTTATTGAATAGTTCTTTTTTGAGTTTTGTACAGTTTATTGACTGGTTCTTTATTCAGTTTTGTACAGTTTATTGACTGGTTCTTTATTGGATTTGTGTACAGTTTATTGACTGGTTCTTTATTGAGCTTTGTAGAGTTTATTAACTGGTTCTTTATTCGGTTTTGTACAGTTTATTGACCGGTTCTTTATTGAGTTTGTGTACAATTTATTGACTGGTTCTTTATTGAGTTTTGTACAGTTTATTGACTGGTTCTTTATTTAGTTTTGTAGAGTTTATTGACTCTTTCTTTATTGAGTTTTGTACAGTTTATTGACTGTTTATTTATTGAGTTTTGTACAGTTTATTGACTGGTTCTTTATTGAGTTTTGCACAGTTTATTGACTGTTTCTTTATTGAGTTTTGAATAGTTGATTGACTGGTTCTTAATTCAGTTTTGTACCGTTGATTGACTGGTCCTTTATTGAGTTTTGTACAGTTTATTGACTGGTTCTTTGTTGAGTTTTGTACAGTTTATTGACTGGTTCTTTATTGAGTTTTGTACAGTTTATTGACTGGTTCTTTGTTGAGTTTTGTACAGTTTATTGACTGGTTCTTTATTGAGTTTTGTACAGTTTATTGACTGGTTCTTTATTGAGTTTTGTACTGTTTATTGACTAATTCTTTATTGAGTTTTGTACAGTTTTTTGACTGGTTCTTTATTCCGTTTTGTAGAGTTTATTGACTGTTTTTTTATTGAGTTTTGTACAGTTTATTGACTGGTTCTTTATTCAGTTTTGTACAGTTTATTGACTGGTTCTTTATTTAGTTTTGTACAGTTAATTGACTGTTTCTTTATTGAGTTTTGTACAGTTTAATGACTGGTTCTTTATTCAGTTTTGTACAGTTTATTGACTGGATCTTTATTTAGTTTTGTACAGTTTATTGACTGTTTCTTTATTTAGTTTTGTACAGTTTATTGACTGTTTCTATATTTAGTTTTGTACAGTTTATTAACTGTTTCTTTATTTAGTTTTGTACAGTTTATTGACTGGTTCTTTATTTAGTTTGTGTAAAATTTATTGACTGGTTCTTTATTTAGTTTTGTGCAGTTTATTGACTGTTTCTTTATTTAGTTTTGTACAGTTTATTGACTGTTTCTTTACTAAGTTTTGTACAGTTTATTGATTGTTTCTTTATTTAGTTTGTGTACAGTTTATTGACTGGTTCTTAATTTAGTTTTGTACAGCTTATTGACTGTTTCTTTATTTAGTTTTGTACAGTTTATTGACTGTTTCTGTATTTAGTTTTGTACAGTTTATTGACTGCTCTTTTATTGAGTTTTGTACAGTTTATTGACTGGTTCTTTATTCAGTTTTGTAATGTTTATTGACTGGTTCTTTATTCAGTTTTGTACAGTTTATTGACTGGTTCTTTATTGGATTTGTGTACAGTTTATTGACTGGTTCTTTATTGAGCTTTGTACAGTTTATTGACTGGTTCTTTATTCATTTTTGTACAGTTTATTGACCGGTTCTTTATTGAGTTTGTGTACAATTTATTGACTGGTTCTTTATTGAGTTTTGTACAGTTTATTGACTGGTTCTTTATTTAGTTTTGTAGAGTTTATTGACTGTTTCTTTATTGAGTTTTGTACAGTTTATTGACTGTTTATTTATTGAGTTTTGTACAGTTTATTGACTGGTTCTTTATTGAGTTTTGTACAGTTTATTGACTGGTTCTTTATTGAGCTTTGTACAGTTTATTGACTGGTTCTTTATTCAGTTTTGTACAGTTTTTTGACCGGTTCTTTATTGAGTTTGTGTACAATTTATTGACTGGTTCTTTATTGCGTTTTGTACAGTTTATTGACTGGTTCTTTATTTAGTTTTGTACAGTTTATTGACTGTTTCTTTATTGAGTTTTGTACAGTTTATTGACTGTTTCTTTATTGAGTTTTGAACAGTTGATTGACTGGTTCTTAATTCAGTTTTGTACAGTTGATTGACTGGTCCTTTATTGAGTTTTGTACAGTTTATTGACTGGTTCTTTATTGAGCTTTGTACAGTTTATTGACTGGTTCTTCATTCAGTTTTGTACAGTTTTTTAACCGGTTCTTTATTGAGTTTGTGTACCATTTATTGACTGGTTCTTTATTGCGTTTTGTACAGTTTATTGACTGGTTCTTTATTTAGTTTTGTACAGTTTATTGACTGTTTCTTTATTGAGTTTTGTACAGTTTATTGACTGTTTATTTATTGAGTTTTGTACAGTTTATTGACTGGTTCTTTATTGAGTTTTGTACAGTTGATTGACTGGTTCTTAATTCAGTTTTGTACAGTTGATTGACTGGTCCTTTATTGAGTTTTGTACAGTTTATTGACTGGTTCTTTATTGAGCTTTGTACAGTTTATTGACTGGTTCTTTATTCAGTTTTGTACAGTTTTTTAACCGGTTCTTTATTGAGTTTGTGTACCATTTATTGACTGGTTCTTTATTGCGTTTTGTACAGTTTATTGACTGGTTCTTTATTTAGTTTTGTACAGTTTATTGACTGTTTCTTTATTGAGTTTTGTACAGTTTATTGACTGTTTATTTATTGAGTTTTGTACAGTTTATTGACTGGTTCTTTATTGAGTTTTGTACAGTTTATTGACTGGTTCTTTATTCAGTTTTGTACAGTTTATTGACTGGTTCTTTATTTAGTTTTGTACAGTTAATTGACTGTTTCTTTATTGAGTTTTGTACATTTTAATGACTGGTTCTTTATTCAGTTTTGTACAGTTTATTGACTGATTCTTTATTTAGTTTTGTACAGTTTATTGACTGTTTCTTTATTTAGTTTTGTACAGTTTATTGACTGTTTCTATATTTAGTTTTGTACAGTTTATTAACTGTTTCTTTATTTAGTTTTGTACAGTTTATTGACTGGTTCTTTATTTAGTTTTGTGCAGTTTATTGACTGTTTCTTTATTTAGTTTTGTACAGTTTATTGACTGTTTATTTATTGAGTTTTGTACAGTTTATTGACTGGTTCTTTATTGAGTTTTGCACAGTTTATTGACTGTTTCTTTATTGAGTTTTGAACAGTTGATTGACTGGTTCTTAATTCAGTTTTGTACAGTTGATTGACTGGTCCTTTATTGAGTTTTGTACAGTTTATTGACTGGTTCTTTGTTGAGTTTTGTACAGTTTATTGACTGGTTCTTTATTGAGTTTTGTACAGTTTATTGACTGGTTCTTTGTTGAGTTTTGTACAGTTTATTGACTGGTTCTTTATTGAGTTTTGTACAGTTTATTGACTGGTTCTTTATTGAGTTTTGTACTGTTTATTGACTAATTCTTTATTGAGTTTTGTACAGTTTTTTGACTGGTTCTTTATTCCGTTTTGTACAGTTTATTGACTGTTTTTTTATTGACTTTTGTACAGTTTATTGACTTGTTCCTTATTCAGTTTTGTACAGTTTATTGACTGGTTCTTTATTTAGTTTTGTACAGTTAATTGACTGTTTCTTTATTGAGTTTTGTACAATTTATTGACTGGTTCTTTATTCAGTTTTGTACAGTTTATTGACTGGATCTTTATTTAGTTTTGTACAGTTTATTGACTGTTTCTTTATTTAGTTTTGTACAGTTTATTGACTGTTTCTATATTTAGTTTTGTACAGTTTATTTACTGTTTCTTTATTTAGTTTTGTACAGTTTATTGACTGGTTCTTTATTTAGTTTGTGTACAATTTATTGACTGGTTCTTTATTTAGTTTTGTGCAGTTTATTGACTGTTTCTTTATTTAGTTTTGTACAGTTTATTGACTGTTTCTTTATTAGGTTTTGTACAGTTTATTGATTGTTTCTTTATTTAGTTTGTGTACAATTTATTGACTGGTTCTTTATTTAGTTTTGTACAGCTTATTGACTGTTTCTTTATTTAGTTTTGTACAGTTTATTGACTGTTTCTGTGTTTAGTTTTGTACAGTTTATTGACTGCTTTTTTATTGAGTTTTGTACAGTTTATTGACTGGTTCTTTATTCAGTTTTGTAATGTCTATTGACTGGTTCTTTATTCAGTTTTGTACAGTTTATTGACTGGTTCTCTATTGAGTTTTGTACAGTTTATTGACTGGTTCTTTATTGAGTTTTGAACAGTTTATTGAATGGTTCTTTTTTGAGTTTTGTACAGTTTATTGACTGGTTCTTTATTCAGTTTTGTACAGTTTATTGACTGGTTCTTTATTGGATTTGTGTAGAGTTTATTGACTGGTTCTTTATTGAGCTTTGTACAGTTTATTAACTGGTTCTTTATTCAGTTTTGTACAGTTTATTGACCGGTTCTTTATTGAGTTTGTGTACAATTTGTTGACTGGTTCTTTATTGAGTTTTGTACAGTTTATTGACTGGTTCTTTATTTAGTTTTGTAGAGTTTATTGACTGTTTCTTTATTGAGTTTTGTACAGTTTATTGACTGTTTATTTATTGAGTTTTGTACAGTTTATTGACTGGTTCTTTATTTAGTTTTGTAGAGTTTATTGACTGTTTCTTTATTGAGTTTTGTACTGTTTATTGACTAATTCTTTATTGGATTTGTGTAGAGTTTATTGACTTGTTCCTAATTCAGTTTTGTACAGTTTATTGACTGGTTCTTTATTTAGTTTTGTACAGTTAATTGACTTTTTCTTTATTGAGTTTTGTACAGTTTATTGACTGGTTCTTTATTCAGTTTTGTACAGTTTATTGACTGGATCTTTATTTAGTTTTGTACAGTTTATTGACTGTTTCTTTATTTAGTTTTGCACAGTTTATTGACTGTTTCTATATTTAGTTTTGTACAGTTTATTTACTGTTTCTTTATTTAGTTTTGTACAGTTTATTGACTGGTTCTTTATTTAGTTTGTGTACAATTTATTGACTGGTTCTTTATTTAGTTTTGTGCAGTTTATTGACTGTTTCTTTATTTAGTTTTCTACAGTTTATTGACTGTTTCTTTATTAAGTTTTGTACAGTTTATTGATTGTTTCTTTATTTAGTTTGTGTACAATTTATTGACTGGTTCTTTATTTAGTTTTGTACAGCTTATTGACTGTTTCTTTATTTAGTTTTGTACAGTTTATTGACTGTTTCTGTGTTTAGTTTTGTACAGTTTATTGACTGCTTTTTTATTGAGTTTTGTACAGTTTATTGACTGGTTCTTTATTCAGTTTTGTAATGTTTATTGACTGGTTCTTTATTTAGTTTTGTACAGTTTATTGACTGGTTCTCTATTGAGTTTTGTACAGTTTATTGACTGGTTCTTTATTGAGTTTTGTACAGTTTATTAAATGGTTCTTTTTTGAGTTTTGTACAGTTTATTGACTGGTTCTTTATTCAGTTTTGTACAGTTTATTGACTGGTTCTTTATTGGATTTGTGTACAGTTTATTGACTGGTTCTTTATTGAGCTTTTTACAGTTTATTAACTGGTTCTTTATTCAGTTTTGTACAGTTTATTGACCGGTTCTTTATTGAGTTTGTGTACAATTTATTGACTGGTTCTTTATTGAGTTTTGTACAGTTTATTGACTGGTTCTTTATTTAGTTTTGTAGAGTTTATTGACTGTTTCTTTATTGAGTTTTGTACAGTTTATTGACTGTTTATTTATTGAGTTTTGTACTGTTTATTGACTGGTTCTTTATTGAGTTTTGCACAGTTTATTGACTGTTTCTTTATTGAGTTTTGAATAGTTGATTGACTGGTTCTTAATTCAGTTTTGTACCGTTGATTGACTGGTCCTTTATTGAGTTTTGTACAGTTTATTGACTGGTTCTTTGTTGAGTTTCGTACAGTTTATTGACTGGTTCTTTATTGAGTTTTGTACAGTTTATTGACTGGTTCTTTGTTGAGTTTTGTACAGTTTATTGACTGGTTCTTTATTGAGTTTTGTACAGTTTATTGACTGGTTCTTTATTGAGTTTTGTACTGTTTATTGACTAATTCTTTATTGAGTTTTGTACAGTTTTTTGACTGGTTCTTTATTCCGTTTTGTAGAGTTTATTGACTGTTTTTTTATTGAGTTTTGTACAGTTTATTGACTGGTTCTTTATTCAGTTTTGTACAGTTTATTGACTGGTTCTTTATTTAGTTTTGTACAGTTAATTGACTGTTTCTTTATTGAGTTTTGTACAGTTTAATGACTGGTTCTTTATTCAGTTTTGTACAGTTTATTGACTGGATCTTTATTTAGTTTTGTACAGTTTATTGACTGTTTCTTTATTTAGTTTTGTACAGTTTTTGACTGTTTCTATATTTAGTTTTGTACAGTTTATTAACTGTTTCTTTATTGAGTTTTCTACAGTTTATTGACTGGTTCTTTATTTATTTTTTGTACAATTTATTGACTGGTTGTTTATTTAGTTTTGTGCAGTTTATTGACTGTTTCTTTATTTAGTTTTGTACAGTTTATTGACTGTTTCTTTATTAAGTTTTGTACAGTTTATTGATTGTTTCCTTATTTAGTTTGTGTACAATTTATTGACTGGTTCTTAATTTAGTTTTGTACAGCTTATTGACTGTTTCTTTATTTAGTTTTGTACAGTTTATTGACTGTTTCTGTGTTTAGTTTTGTACAGTTTATTGACTGCTCTTTTATTGAGTTTTGTACAGTTTATTGACTGGTTCTTTATTCAGTTTTGTAATGTTTATTGACTGGTTCTTTATTCAGTTTTGTACAGTTTATTGACTGGTTCTTTATTGGATTTGTGTACAGTTTATTGACTGGTTCTTTATTGAGCTTTGTACAGTTTATTGACTGGTTCTTTATTCAGTTTTGTACAGTTTATTGACCGGTTCTTTATTGAGTTTGTGTACAATTTATTGACTGGTTCTTTATTGAGTTTTGTACAGTTTATTGACAGGTTCTTTATTTAGTTTTGTACAGTTTATTGACTGTTTCTTTATTGAGTTTTGTACAGTTTATTGACTGTTTATTTATTGAGTTTTGTACAGTTTATTGACTGGTTCTTTTTTGAGTTTTGTACAGTTTATTGACTGGTTCTTTATTAAGCTTTGTACAGTTTATTGACTGGTTCTTTATTCAGTTTTGTACAGTTTTTTGACCGGTTCTTTATTGAGTTTGTGTACAATTTATTGACTGGTTCTTTATTGCGTTTTGTACAGTTTATTGACTGGTTCTTTATTTAGTTTTGTACAGTTTATTGACTGGTTCTTTATTTAGTTTTGTACAGTTTATTGACTGTTTCTTTATTGAGTTTTGAACAGTTGATTGACTGGTTCTTAATTCAGTTTTGTACAGTTGATTGACTGGTCCTTTATTGAGTTTTGTACAGTTTATTGACTGGTTCTTTATTGAGCTTTGTACAGTTTATTGACTGGTTCTTTATTCAGTTTTGTACAGTTTTTTGACCGGTTCTTTATTGAGTTTGTGTACAATTTATTGACTGGTTCTTTATTGCGTTTTGTACAGTTTATTGACTGGTTCTTTATTTAGTTTTGTACAGTTTATTGACTGTTTCTTTATTGAGTTTTGTACAGTTTATTGACTGTTTATTTATTGAGTTTTGTACAGTTTATTGACTGGTTCTTTATTGAGTTTTGTACAGTTGATTGACTGGTTCTTAATTCAGTTTTGTACAGTTGATTGACTGGTCCTTTATTGAGTTTTGTACAGTTTATTGACTGGTTCTTTATTGAGTTTTGTACAGTTTATTGACTGGTTCTTTATTCAGTTTTGTACAGTTTATTGACTGGTTCTTTATTTAGTTTTGTACAGTTAATTGACTGTTTCTTTATTGAGTTTTGTACAGTTTAATGACTGGTTCTTTATTCAGTTTTGAACAGTTTATTGACTGATTCTTTATTTAGTTTTGTACAGTTTATTGACTGTTTCTTTATTTAGTTTTGTACAGTTTATTGACTGTTTCTATATTTAGTTTTGTACAGTTTATTAACTGTTTCTTTATTTAGTTTTGTACAGTTTATTGACTGGTTCTTTATTTAGTTTTGTGCAGTTTATTGACTGTTTCTTTATTTAGTTTTGTACAGTTTATTGACTGTTTATTTATTGAGTTTTGTACAGTTTATTGACTGGTTCTTTATTGAGTTTTGCACAGTTTATTGACTGTTTCTTTATTGAGTTTTGAACAGTTGATTGACTGGTTCTTAATTCAGTTTTGTACAGTTGATTGACTGGTCCTTTATTGAGTTTTGTACAGTTTATTGACTGGTTCTTTGTTGAGTTTTGTACAGTTTATTGACTGGTTCTTTATTGAGTTTTGTACAGTTTATTGACTGGTTCTTTGTTGAGTTTTGTACAGTTTATTGACTGGTTCTTTATTGAGTTTTGTACAGTTTATTGACTGGCTCTTTATTGAGTTTTGTACTGTTTATTGACTAATTCTTTATTGAGTTTTGTACAGTTTTTTGACTGGTTCTTTATTCCGTTTTGTACAGTTTATTGACTGTTTTTTTATTGAGTTTTGTACAGTTTATTGACTTGTTCCTTATTCAGTTTTGTACAGTTTATTGACTGGTTCTTTATTTAGTTTTGTACAGTTAATTGACTGTTTCTTTATTGAGTTTTGTACAGTTTATTGACTGGTTCTTTATTCAGTTTTGTACAGTTTATTGACTGGATCTTTATTTAGTTTTGTACAGTTTATTGACTGTTTCTTTATTTAGTTTTGTACAGTTTATTGACTGTTTCTATATTTAGTTTTGTACAGTTTATTTACTGTTTGTTTATTTAGTTTTGTACAGTTTATTGACTGGTTCTTTATTTAGTTTGTGTACAATTTATTGACTGGTTCTTTATTTAGTTTTGTGCAGTTTATTGACTGTTTCTTTATTTAGTTTTGTACAGTTTATTGACTGTTTCTTTATTAAGTTTTGTACAGTTTATTGATTGTTTCTTTATTTAGTTTTTGTACAATTTATTGACTGGTTCTTTATTTAGTTTTGTACAGCTTATTGACTGTTTCTTTATTTAGTTTTGTACAGTTTATTGACTGTTTCTGTGTTTAGTTTTGTACAGTTTATTGACTGCTTTTTTATTGAGTTTTGTACAGTTTATTGACTGGTTCTTTATTCAGTTTTGTAATGTTTATTGACTGGTTCTTTATTCAGTTTTGTACAGTTTATTGACTGGTTCTCTATTGAGTTTTGTACAGTTTATTGACTGGTTCTTTATTGAGTTTTGAACAGTTTATTGAATGGTTCTTTTTTGAGTTTTGTACAGTTTATTGACTGGTTCTTTATTGAGTTTTGTACAGTTTATTGACTGGTTCTTTATTGGATTTGTGTAGAGTTTATTGACTGGTTCTTTATTGAGCTTTGTACAGTTTATTAACTGGTTCTTTATTCAGTTTTGTACAGTTTATTGACTGGTTCTTTATTGAGTTTGTGTACAATTTATTGACTGGTTCTTTATTGAGTTTTGTACAGTTTATTGACTGTTTATTTATTGAGTTTTGTACAGTTTATTGACTGGTTCTTTATTGAGTTTTGTACAGTTTATTGACTGTTTCTTTATTGAGTTTTGAATAGTTGATTGACTGGTTCTTAATTCAGTTTTGTACCGTTGATTGACTGGTCCTTTATTGAGTTTTGTACAGTTTATTGACTGGTTCTTTGTTGAGTTTTGTACAGTTTATTGACTGGTTCTTTATTGAGTTTTGTACAGTTTATTGACTGGTTCTTTGTTGAGTTTTGTACAGTTTATTGACTGGTTCTTTATTGAGTTTTGTACAGTTTATTGACTGGTTCTTTATTGAGTTTTGTACTGTTTATTGACTAATTCTTTATTGAGTTTTGTACAGTTTTTTGACTGGTTCTTTATTCCGTTTTGTAGAGTTTATTGACTGTTTTTTTATTGAGTTTTGTACAGTTTATTGACTGGTTCTTTATTCAGTTTTGTACAGTTTATTGACTGGTTCTTTATTTAGTTGTGTACAGTTAATTGACTGTTTCTTTATTGAGTTTTGTACAGTTTAATGACTGGTTCTTTATTCAGTTTTGTACAGTTTATTGACTGGATCTTTATTTAGTTTTGTACAGTTTATTGACTGTTTCTTTATTTAGTTTTGTACAGTTTATTGACTGTTTCTATATTTAGTTTTGTACAGTTTATTAACTGTTTCTTTATTTAGTTTTGTACAGTTTATTGACTGGTTCTTTATTTAGTTTGTGTACAATTTATTGACTGGTTCTTTATTTAGTTTTGTGCAGTTTATTGACTGTTTCTTTATTTAGTTTTGTACAGTTTATTGACTGTTTCTTTATTAAGTTTTGTACAGTTTATTGATTGTTTTTTTATTTATTTTGTGTACAATTTATTGACTGGTTCTTAATTTAGTGTTGTACAGCTTATTGACTGTTTCTTTATTTAGTTTTGTACAGTTTATTGACTGTTTCTGTGTTTAGTTTTGTACAGTTTATTGACTGCTTTTTTATTGAGTTTTGTACAGTTTATTGACTGGTTCTTTATTCAGTTTTGTAATGTTTATTGACTGGTTCTTTATTCAGTTTTGTACAGTTTATTGACTGGTTCTTTATTGGATTTGTGTACAGTTTATTGACTGGTTCTTTATTGAGCTTTGTACAGTTTATTGACTGGTTCTTTATTCAGTTTTGTACAGTTTATTGACCGGTTCTTTATTGAGTTTGTGTACAATTTATTGACTGGTTCTTTATTGAGTTTTGTACAGTTTATTGACTGGTTCTTTATTTAGTTTTGTAGAGTTTATTGACTGTTTCTTTATTGAGTTTTGTACAGTTTATTGACTGTTTATTTATTGAGTTTTGTACAGTTTATTGACTGGTTCTTTATTGAGTTTTGCACAGTTTATTGACTGTTTCTTTATTGAGTTTTGAACAGTTGATTGACTGGTTCTTAATTCAGTTTTGTACAGTTGATTGACTGGTCCTTTATTGAGTTTTGTACAGTTTATTGACTGGTTCTTTGTTGAGTTTTGTACAGTTTATTGACTGGTTCTTTATTGAGTTTTGTACTGTTTATTGACTAATTCTTTATTGAGTTTTGTACAGTTTTTTGACTGGTTCTTTATTCCGTTTTGTGCAGTTTATTGACTGTTTTTTTATTGAGTTTTGTACAGTTTATTGAATTGTTCCTTATTCAGTTTTGTACAGTTTATTGACTGGTTCTTTATTTAGTTTTGTACAGTTAATTGACTGTTTCTTTATTGAGTTTTGTACAGTTTATTGACTGGTTCTTTATTCAGTTTTGTACAGTTTATTGACTGGATCTTTATTTAGTTTTGTACAGTTTATTGACTGTTTCTTTATTTAGTTTTGTACAGTTTATTGACTGTTTCTATATTTAGTTTTGTACAGTTTATTTACTGTTTCTTTATTTAGTTTTGTACAGTTTATTGACTGGTTCTTTATTTAGTTTGTGTACAATTTATTGACTGGTTCTTTATTTAGTTTTGTGCAGTTTATTGACTGTTTCTTTATTTAGTTTTGTACAGTTTATTGACTGTTTCTTTATTAAGTTTTGTACAGTTTATTGATTGTTTCTTTATTTAGTTTTTGTACAATTTATTGACTGGTTCTTTATTTAGTTTTGTACAGCTTATTGACTGTTTCTTTATTTAGTTTTGTACAGTTTATTGACGGTTTCTGTGTTTAGTTTTGTACAGTTTATTGACTGCTTTTTTATTGAGTTTTGTACAGTTTATTGACTGGTTCTTTATTCAGTTTTGTAATGTTTATTGACTGGTTCTTTATTCAGTTTTGTACAGTTTATTGACTGGTTCTCTATTGAGTTTTGTACAGTTTATTGACTGGTTCTTTATTGAGTTTTGAACAGTTTATTGAATGGTTCTTTTTTGAGTTTTGTACAGTTTATTGACTGGTTCTTTATTCAGTTTTGTACAGTTTATTGACTGGTTCTTTATTGGATTTGTGTAGAGTTTATTGACTGGTTCTTTATTGAGCTTTGTACAGTTTATTAACTGGTTCTTTATTCAGTTTTGTACAGTTTATTGACCGGTTCTTTATTGAGTTTGTGTACAATTTATTGACTGGTTCTTTATTGAGTTTTGTACAGTTTATTGACTGGTTCTTTATTTAGTTTTGTAGAGTTTATTGACTGTTTCTTTATTGAGTTTTGTACATTTTATTGACTGTTTATTTATTGAGTTTTGTACAGTTTATTGACTGGTTCTTTATTGAGTTTTGCACAGTTTATTGACTGTTTCTTTATTGAGTTTTGAATAGTTGATTGACTGGTTCTTAATTCAGTTTTGTACCGTTGATTGACTGGTCCTTTATTGAGTTTTGTACAGTTTATTGACTGGTTCTTTGTTGAGTTTTGTACAGTTTATTGACTGGTTTTTTATTGAGTTTTGTACAGTTTATTGACTGGTTCTTTGTTGAGTTTTGTACAGTTTATTGACTGGTTCTTTATTGAGTTTTGTACAGTTTATTGACTGGTTCTTTATTGAGTTTTGTACTGTTTATTGACTAATTCTTTATTGAGTTTTGTACAGTTTTTTGACTGGTTCTTTATTCCGTTTTGTAGAGTTTATTGACTGTTTTTTTATTGAGTTTTGTACAGTTTATTGACTGGTTCTTTATTCAGTTTTGTACAGTTTATTGACTGGTTCTTTATTTAGTTGTGTACAGTTAATTGACTGTTTCTTTATTGAGTTTTGTACAGTTTAATGACTGGTTCTTTATTCAGTTTTGTACAGTTTATTGACTGGATCTTTATTTAGTTTTGTACAGTTTATTGACTGTTTCTTTATTTAGTTTTGTACAGTTTATTGACTGTTTCTATATTTAGTTTTGTACAGTTTATTAACTGTTTCTTTATTTAGTTTTGTACAGTTTATTGACTGGTTCTTTATTTAGTTTGTGTACAATTTATTGACTGGTTCTTTATTTAGTTTTGTGCAGTTTATTGACTGTTTCTTTATTTAGTTTTGTACAGTTTATTGACTGTTTCTTTATTAAGTTTTGTACAGTTTATTGATTGTTTCTTTATTTAGTTTGTGTACAATTTATTGACTGGTTCTTAATTTAGTGTTGTACAGCTTATTGACTGTTTCTTTATTTAGTTTTGTACAGTTTATTGACTGTTTCTGTGTTTAGTTTTGTACAGTTTATTGACTGCTTTTTTATTGAGTTTTGTACAGTTTATTGACTGGTTCTTTATTCAGTTTTGTAATGTTTATTGACTGGTTCTTTATTCAGTTTTGTACAGTTTATTGACTGGTTCTTTATTGGATTTGTGTACAGTTTATTGACTGGTTCTTTATTGAGCTTTGTACAGTTTATTGACTGGTTCTTTATTCAGTTTTGTACAGTTTATTGACCGGTTCTTTATTGAGTTTGTGTACAATTTATTGACTGGTTCTTTATTGAGTTTTGTACAGTTTATTGACTGGTTCTTTATTTAGTTTTGTAGAGTTTATTGACTGTTTCTTTATTGAGTTTTGTACAGTTTATTGACTGTTTATTTATTGAGTTTTGTACAGTTTATTGACTGGTTCTTTATTGAGTTTTGCACAGTTTATTGACTGTTTCTTTATTGAGTTTTGAACAGTTGATTGACTGGTTCTTAATTCAGTTTTGTACAGTTGATTGACTGGTCCTTTATTGAGTTTTGTACAGTTTATTGACTGGTTCTTTATTTAGTTTTGTAGAGTTTATTGACTGTTTCTTTATTGAGTTTTGTACAGTTTATTGACTGTTTATTTATTGAGTTTTGTACAGTTTATTGACTGGTTCTTTATTGAGTTTTGCACAGTTTATTGACTGTTTTTTTATTGAGTTTTGTACAGTTTATTGACTGGTTCTTTATTCAGTTTTGTACAGTTTATTGACTGGTTCTTTATTTAGTTGTGTACAGTTAATTGACTGTTTCTTTATTGAGTTTTGTACAGTTTAATGACTGGTTCTTTATTCAGTTTTGTACAGTTTATTGACTGGATCTTTATTTAGTTTTGTACAGTTTATTGACTGTTTCTTTATTTAGTTTTGTACAGTTTATTGACTGTTTCTATATTTAGTTTTGTACAGTTTATTAACTGTTTCTTTATTTAGTTTTGTACAGTTTATTGACTGGTTCTTTATTTAGTTTGTGTACAATTTATTGACTGGTTCTTTATTTAGTTTTGTGCAGTTTATTGACTGTTTCTTTATTTAGTTTTGTACAGTTTATTGACTGTTTCTTTATTAAGTTTTGTACAGTTTATTGATTGTTTCTTTATTTAGTTTGTGTACAATTTATTGACTGGTTCTTAATTTAGTGTTGTACAGCTTATTGACTGTTTCTTTATTTAGTTTTGTACAGTTTATTGACTGTTTCTGTGTTTAGTTTTGTACAGTTTATTGACTGCTTTTTTATTGAGTTTTGTACAGTTTATTGACTGGTTCTTTATTCAGTTTTGTAATGTTTATTGACTGGTTCTTTATTCAGTTTTGTACAGTTTATTGACTGGTTCTTTATTGGATTTGTGTACAGTTTATTGACTGGTTCTTTATTGAGCTTTGTACAGTTTATTGACTGGTTCTTTATTCAGTTTTGTACAGTTTATTGACCGGTTCTTTATTGAGTTTGTGTACAATTTATTGACTGGTTCTTTATTGAGTTTTGTACAGTTTATTGACTGGTTCTTTATTTAGTTTTGTAGAGTTTATTGACTGTTTCTTTATTGAGTTTTGTACAGTTTATTGACTGTTTATTTATTGAGTTTTGTACAGTTTATTGACTGGTTCTTTATTGAGTTTTGCACAGTTTATTGACTGTTTCTTTATTGAGTTTTGAACAGTTGATTGACTGGTTCTTAATTCAGTTTTGTACAGTTGATTGACTGGTCCTTTATTGAGTTTTGTACAGTTTATTGACTGGTTCTTTGTTGAGTTTTGTACAGTTTATTGACTGGTTCTTTATTGAGTTTTGTGCAGTTTATTAACTGGTTCTTTGTTGAGTTTTGTACAGTTTATTGACTGGTTCTTTATTGAGTTTTGTACAGTTTATTGACTGGTTCTTTATTGAGTTTTGTACTGTTTATTGACTAATTCTTTATTGAGTTTTGTACAGTTTTTTGACTGGTTCTTTATTCCGTTTTGTACAGTTTATTGACTGTTTTTTTATTGAGTTTTGTACAGTTTATTGACTTGTTCCTTATTCAGTTTTGTACAGTTTATTGACTGGTTCTTTATTTAGTTTTGTACAGTTACTTGACTGTTTCTTTATTGAGTTTTGTACAGTGTATTGACTGGTTCTTTATTCAGTTTTGTACAGTTTATTGACTGGATCTTTATTTAGTTTTGTACAGTTTATTGACTGTTTCTTTATTTAGTTTTGTACAGTTTATTGACTGTTTCTATATTTAGTTTTGTACAGTTTATTAACTGTTTCTTTATTTAGTTTTGTACAGTTTATTGACTGGTTCTTTATTTAGTTTGTGTACAATTTATTGACTAGTTCTTTATTTAGTTTTGTGCAGTTTATTGACTGTTTCTTTATTTAGTTTTGTACAGTTTATTGACTGTTTCTTTATTAAGTTTTGTACAGTTTATTGATTGTTTCTTTATTTAGTTTGTGTACAATTTATTGACTGGTTCTTTATTTAGTTTTGTAAAGCTTATTGACTGTTTCTTTATTTAGTTTTGTACAGTTTATTGACTGTTTCTGTGTTTAGTTTTGTACAGTTTATTGACTGCTTTTTTTTGAGTTTTGTACAGTTTATTGACTGGTTCTTTATTCAGTTTTGTAATGTTTATTGACTGGTTCTTTATTCAGTTTTGTACAGTTTATTGACTGGTTCTTTATTCAGTTTTGTACAGTTTATTGACTGGTTCTTTATTGAGTTTTGTACAGTTTATTGAATGGTTCTTTTTTGAGTTTTGTACAGTTTATTGACTGGTTCTTTATTCAGTTTTGTACAGTTTATTGACTGGTTCTTTATTGGATTTGTGTACAGTTTATTGACTGGTTCTTTATTGAGCTTTGTACAGTGTATTAACTGGTTCTTTATTCAGTTTTGTACATTTTATTGACAGGTTCTTTATTGAGTTTGTGTACAATTTATTGACTGGTTCTTTATTGAGTTTTGTACAGTTTATTGACTGGTTCTTTATTTAGTTTTGTACAGTTTATTGACTGTTTCTTTATTGAGTTTTGTACAGTTTATTGACTGTTTATTTATTGAGTTTTGTACAGTTTATTGACTGGTTCTTTATTGAGTTTTGCACAGTTTATTGACTGTTTCTTTATTGAGTTTTATACAGTTGATTGACTGGTTCTTAATTCAGTTTTGTACAGTTTATTGACTGGTCCTTTATTGAGGTTTGTACAGTTTATTGACTGGTTCTTTGTTGAGTTTTGTACAGTTTATTGACTGGTTTTTTATTGAGTTTTGTACAGTTTATTAACTGTTTCTATATTTAGTTTTGTACAGTTTATTATCCTTTTCTTTATTGAGTTTTGTACAGTTTATTGATTGTTTCTTTATTTAGTTTGTGTACAATTTATTGACTGGTTCTTTATTTAGTTTTGTACAGCTTATTGACTGTTTCTTTATTTAGTTTTGTACAGTTTATTGACTGTTTCTGTGTTTAGTTTTGTACAGTTTATTGACTGCTTTTTTATTCAGTTTTGTACAGTTTATTGACAGGTTCCTTATTAAGTTTTGTACAGTTTATTGACTGTTTATTTGTTTAGTTTTGTACAGTTTATTGACTGGATTTTTATTGAGTTTTGTACAGTTTATTGACTGGTTCTTTATTCAGTTTTGTAATGTTTATTGACTGGTTCTTTATTCAGTTTTGTACAGTTTATTGACTGGTTCTTTATTGAGTTTTGTACAGTTTATTGACTGGTTCTTTATTGAGTTTTTTACAGTTTATTGACTGGTTCTTTTTTGAGTTTTGTACAGTTTATTGACTTGTTCTTTATTCAGTTTTGTACAGTTTATTGACTGGTTCTTTATTCAGTTTTGTACAGTTTATTGACTGGTTCTTTATTGAGCTTTGTACAGTTTATTGACTGGTTCTTTATTCAGTTTTGTACAGTTTATTGACCGGTTCTTTATTGAGTTTGTGTACAATTTATTGACTGGTTCTTTGTTGAGTTTTGTACAGTTTATTGACTGGTTCTTTATCTAGTTTTGTACAGTTTATTGACTGTTTCTTTATTGAGTTTTGTACAGTTTATTGACTGTTTCTTTATTGAGTTTTGTACAGTTTATTGACTGGTTCTTTATTGAGTTTTGTACAGTTGATTGACTGGTTCTTAATTTAGTTTTGTACAGTTGATTGACTGGTCCTTTATTGAGTTTTATACAGTTTATTGACTGGTTCTTTGTTGAGTTTGTGTAAAATTTATTGACTGGTTCTTTATTGAGTTTTGTACAGTTTATTGACTGGTTCTTTATTTAGTTTTGTACAGTTTATTGACTGTTTCTTTATTGAGTTTTGTACAGTTTATTGACTGTTTATTTATTGAGTTTTGTACAGTTTATTGACTGGTTCCTTATTGAGTTTTGCACAGTTTATTGACTGTTTCTTTATTGAGTTTTGTACAGTTGATTGACTGGTTCTTAATTCAGTTTTGTACAGTTGATTGACTGGTCCTTTATTGAGTTTTGTACAGTTTATTGACTGGTTCTTTGTTGCGTTTTGTACAGTTTATTGACTGGTTCTTTATTGAGTTTTGTACAGTTTATTGACTAATTCTTTATTGAGTTTTGTACAGTTTATTGACTGGTTCTTTATTGAGTTTTGTACAGTTTATTGACTGGTTCTTTATTGAGTTTTGTACTGTTTATTGACTAATTCTTTATTGAGTTTTGTACAGTTTTTTGACTGGTTCTTTATTCAGTTTTGTACAGTTTATTGACTGTTTCTTTATTGAGTTTTGTACAGTTTGTTGACTGGTTCTTTATTCAGTTTTGTACAGTTTATTGACTGGTTCTTTATTTAGTTTTGTACAGTTTATTGACTGTTTCTTTATTGAGTTTTGTACAGTTTATTGACTGGTTCTTTATTCAGTTTTGTACAGTTTTTTGACTGGATCTTTATTTAGTTTTGTACAGTTTATTGACTGTTTCTTTATTTAGATTTGTACAGTTTATTGACTGTTTCTATATTTAGTTTTGTACAGTTTATTAAATTTTTCTTTATTTAGTTTTGTACAGTTTATTGACTGTTTCTTTATTTAGTTTGTGTACAATTTATTGACTGGTTCCTTATTTAGTTTTGTGCAGTTTATTGACTGTTTCTTTATTTAGTTTTGTACAGTTTATTAACTGTTTCTATATTTAGTCTTGTACAGTTTATTGACTGTTTCTTTATTAAGTTTTGTACAGTTTATTGATTGTTTCTTTATTTAGTTTGTGTACAATTTATTGACTGGTTCTTTATTCAGTTTTGTACAGTTTATTGACTGGATCTTTATTTAGTTTTGTACAGTTTATTGACTGTTTCTTTATTTAGATTTGTACAGTTTATTGACTGTTTCTATATTTAGTTTTGTACAGTTTATTAAATTTTTCTTTATTTAGTTTTGTACAGTTTATTGACTGTTTCTTTATTTAGTTTGTGTACAATTTATTGACTGGTTCCTTATTTAGTTTTGTACAGTTTATTGACTGTTTATTTATTGAGTTTTGTACAGTTTATTGACTGGTTCTTTATTGAGTTTTGCACAGTTTATTGACTGTTTCTTTATTGAGTTTTATACAGTTGATTGACTGGTTCTTAATTCAGTTTTGTACAGTTGATTGACTGGTCCTTTATTGAGGTTTGTACAGTTTATTGACTGGTTCTTTGTTGAGTTTTGTACAGTTTATTGACTGGTTTTTTATTGAGTTTTGTACAGTTTATTAACTGTTTCTATATTTAGTTTTGTACAGTTTATTGTCTGTTTCTTTATTGAGTTTTGTACAGTTTATTGATTGTTTCTTTATTTAGTTTGTGTACAATTTATTGACTGGTTCTTTATTTAGTTTTGTACAGCTTATTGACTGTTTCTTTATTTAGTTTTGTACAGTTTATTGACTGTTTCTGTGTTTAGTTTTGTACAGTTTATTGACTGCTTTTTTATTCAGTTTTGTACAGTTTATTGACAGGTTCCTTTTTAAGTTTTGTACAGTTTATTGACTGTTTATTTGTTTAGTTTTGTACAGTTTATTGACTGGATTTTTATTGAGTTTTGTACAGTTTATTGACTGGTTCTTTATTCAGTTTTGTAATGTTTATTGACTGGTTCTTTATTCAGTTTTGTACAGTTTATTGACTGGTTCTTTATTGAGTTTTGTACAGTTTATTGACTGGTTCTTTATTGAGTTTTGTACAGTTTATTGACTGGTTCTTTTTTGAGTTTTGTACAGTTTATTGACTTGTTGTTTATTCAGTTTTGTACAGTTTATTGACTGGTTCTTTATTCAGTTTTGTACAGTTTATTGACTGGTTCTTTATTGAGCTTTGTACTGTTTATTGACTGGTTCTTTATTCAGTTTTGTACAGTTTATTGACCGGTTCTTTATTGAGTTTGTGTACAATTTATTGACTGGTTCTTTGTTGAGTTTTGTACAGTTTATTGACTGGTTCTTTATCTAGTTTTGTACAGTTTATTGACTGTTTCTTTATTGAGTTTTGTACAGTTTATTGACTGTTTATTTATTGAGTTTTGTATAGTTTATTGACTGGTTCTTTATTGAGTTTTGTACAGTTGATTGACTGGTTCTTAATTTAGTTTTGTACAGTTGATTGACTGGTCCTTTATTGAGTTTTATACAGTTTATTGACTGGTTCTTTGTTGAGTTTGTGTAAAATTTATTGACTGGTTCTTTATTGAGTTTTGTACAGTTTATTGACTGGTTCTTTATTTAGTTTTGTACAGTTTATTGACTGTTTCTTTATTGAGTTTTGTACAGTTTATTGACTGTTTATTTATTGAGTTTTGTACAGTTTATTGACTGGTTCCTTATTGAGTTGTGCACAGTTTATTGACTGTTTCTTTATTGAGTTTTGTATAGTTGATTGACTGGTTCTTAATTCAGTTTTGTACAGTTGATTGACTGGTCCTTTATTGAGTTTTGTACAGTTTATTGACTGGTTCTTTGTTGCGTTTTGTACAGTTTATTGACTGGTTCTTTATTGAGTTTTGTACAGTTTATTGACTGGTTCTTTATTGAGTTTTGTACAGTTTATTGACTGGTTCTTTATTGAGTTTTGTACAGTTTATTGACTGGTTCTTTATTGAGTTTTGTACTGTTTATTGACTAATTCTTTATTGAGTTTTGTACAGTTTTTTGACTGGTTCTTTATTCAGTTTTGTACAGTTTATTGACTGTTTCTTTATTGAGTTTTGTACAGTTTGTTGACTGGTTCTTTATTCAGTTTTGAACAGTTTATTGACTGGTTCTTTATTTAGTTTTGTACAGTTTATTGACTGTTTCTTTATTGAGTTTTGTACAGTTTATTGACTGGTTCTTTATTCAGTTTTGTACAGTTTATTGACTGGATCTTTATTTAGTTTTGTACAGTTTATTGACTGTTTCTTTATTTAGATTTGTACAGTTTATTGACTGTTTCTATATTTAGTTTTGTACAGTTTATTAAATTTTTCTTTATTTAGTTTTGTACAGTTTGTTGACTGTTTCTTTATTTAGTTTGTGTACAATTTATTGACTGGTTCCTTATTTAGTTTTGTGCAGTTTATTGACTGTTTCTTTATTTAGTTTTGTACAGTTTATTAACTGTTTCTATATTTAGTCTTGTACAGTTTATTGACTGTTTCTTTATTAAGTTTTGTACAGTTTATTGATTGTTTCTTTATTTAGTTTGTGTACAATTTATTGACTGGTTCTTTATTTAGTTTTGTACAGCTTTTTGACTGTTTCTTTATTTAGTTTTGTACAGTTTATTGACTGTTTCTGTGTACAATTTATTGACGGTTCTTTATTGAATTTTGTACAGTTTACTGACTGGTTCTTTCTTGACTTTTGTACAGTTTATTGACTGGCTCTTTATTGAGTTTTGTATAGTTTATTGACTGGTTCTCTATTTAGTTTTGTTCAGTTTATTGACTGGTTCTTTATTTAGTCTGTGTACAATTTATTGACCGGTTGTTTATTGAGTTTTGTACAGTTTATTGACTGTTTGTTTATTTAGTTTTGTTCAGTTTATTGACTGTTTCTTTATTTAGTTTTGTACAGTTTATTGGCTGGTTCTTTATTGAGTTTTGTACAGTTTATTGACTGGTTCTTTATTTAGTTTTTGTACAATTTATTGACTGGTTCTTTATTTAGTTTGTGTACATTTTATTGACTGGTTGTTTATTTAGTTTTGTACATTTTATTGACTGTTTGTTTATTTAGTTTTGTTCAGATTAATAACTGTTTCCTTATTTAGTTTTGTAAAGTTTATTGACTGGTTATTTATTGAGTTTTGTACAATTTATTGACTGGTTCTTTATTGAGTTTGTGTACAATTTATAGACTGGTTCTTTATTGAATTTTGTACAGTTTACTGACTAGTTCTTTATTGACTTTTTTTACAGTTTATTGACTAGTTCTTTATTGAGTTTTGTACAGTTTATTGACTGGTTCTTTATTCAGTTTTGTACAGTTTATTGACTGGTTCTTTATTTAGTTTTGTACAGTTTATTGACTGTTTCTTTATTTAGTTTTGTACAGTTTATTGACTGTTTCAATATTTAGTTTTGTACAGTTTATTTACTGTTTCTTTATTTAGTTTTGTACAGTTTAATTACTGTTTCTTTATTTAGTTTGTGTACAATTTATTGACTGGTTCTTTGTTCAGTTTTGTACTGTTTATTGACTAGTTCTTTATTGAGTTTTGTACAGTTTATTGACTGGTTCTTTATTCAGTTTTGTACAGTTTATTGACTGGTTCTTTATTTAGTTTTGTACAGTTTATTGATTGTTTCTTTATTTAGTTTTGTACAGTTTATTGACTGGTTCTTTATTGAGTTTTGTACAGTTTTTTGACTGGCTCTTTATTGAGTTTTGTACAGTTTATTGACTGTTTCTTTATTGAGTTTTGTACAGTTTATTGACTGTTTCTTTATTTAGTTTTGTACAGTTTATTGACTAATTCTTTATTGAGTTTTGTACAGTTTATTGACTGGTTCTTTATTGAGTTTTGTACAGTTTATTGACTGCTTCTTTATAGAGTTTTGTACAGTTTATTGACTGGTTCTTTGTTTACTTCTGTACTGTTTATTGACTAGTTCTTTATTGAGTTTTGTACAGTTTATTGACTGGTTCTTTATTCAGTTTTGTACAGTTTATTGACTAGTTCTTTATTGAGTTTTGTACAGTTTATTTAACTAGTTCTTTATTGAGTTTTCTACAGTTTATTGACTGGTTCTTTATTCAGTTTTGTACAATTTATTGACTGGTTGTTTATTTAGTTTTGTACAGTTTATCGACTGTTTGTTTAAATAGTTTTGTTCAGATTATTGATTGTTTCTTTATTTAATTTTGTAAAGTTTATTGACTGGTTCTTTATTTAGTTTTCTACAGTTTATTGACTGGTTCTTTAATGAGTTTGTGTACAATTTAATGAAGGGTTCTTTATTGAATTTTGTACAGTTTACTGACTGCTTCTTTCTTGACTTTTGTACAGTTTTTTTTGACTGGCTCTTTATTGAGTTTTGTATAGTTTATTGACTGGTTCTTTATTCAGTTTTGTACAGTTTATTGACTGGTTCTTTATTTAGTCTGTGTACAATTTATTGACCGGTTGTTTATTGAGTTTTGTACAGTTTATTGACTGTTTGTTTATTTAGTTTTGTTCAGTTTTTTGACTTTTTCTTTATTTAGTTTTGTACAGTTTATTGGCTGGTTCTTTATTGAGTTTTGTACAGTTTATTGACTGGTTCTTTATTTAGTTTTTGTACAATTTATTGACTGGTTCTTTATTTAGTTTTGTACAGTTTATTGACTGGTTGTTTATTTAGTTTTGTACAGTTTATTGACTGTTTGTTTATTTAGTTTTGTTCAGATTAATAACTGTTTCCTTATTTAGATTTGTAAAGTTTATTGACTGGTTATGTATTGAGTTTTGTACAGTTTATTGACTGGTTCTTTATTGAGTTTGTGTACAATTTATTGACTGGTTCTTTATTGAATTTTGTACAGTTTACTGACTGGTTCTTTATTGACTTTTTTACAGTTTATTGACTGTTTCTTTATTGAGTTTTGTACAGTTTATTGACTGGTTCTTTATTGAGTTTTGTACTGTTTATTGACTAATTCTTTATTGAGTTTTGTACAGTTTTTTTGACTGGTTCTTTATTCAGTTTTGTACAGTTTATTGACTGTTTCTTTATTGAGTTTTGTACAGTTTGTTGACTGGTTCTTTATTCAGTTTTGAACAGTTTATTGACTGGTTCTTTATTTAGTTTTGTACAGTTTATTGACTGTTTCTTTATTGAGTTTTGTACAGTTTATTGACTGGTTCTTTATTCAGTTTTGTACAGTTTATTGACTGGATCTTCATTTAGTTTTGTACAGATTATTGACTGTTTCTTTATTTAGATTTGTACAGTTTATTGACTGTTTCTATATTTAGTTTTGTACAGTTTATTAAATTTTTCTTTATTTAGTTTTGTACAGTTTATTGACTGTTTCTTTATTTAGTTTGTGTACAATTTATTGACTGGTTCCTTATTTAGTTTTGTGCAGTTTATTGACTGTTTCTTTATTTAGTTTTGTACAGTTTATTAACTGTTTCTATATTTAGTCTTGTACAGTTTATTGACTGTTTCTTTATTAAGTTTTGTACAGTTTATTGATTGTTTCTTTATTTAGTTTGTGTACAATTTATTGACTGGTTCTTTATTTAGTTTTGTACAGCTTTTTGACTGTTTCTTTATTTAGTTTTGTACAGTTTATTGACTGTTTCTGTGTACAATTTATTGACGGTTCTTTATTGAATTTTGAACAGTTTACTGACTGGTTCTTTCTTGACTTTTGTACAGTTTATTGACTGGCTCTTTATTGAGTTTTGTATAGTTTATTGACTGGTTCTCTATTTAGTTTTGTTCAGTTTATTGACTGTTTCTTTATTTAGTTTTGTACAGTTTATTGGCTGGTTCTTTATTGAGTTTTGTACAGTTTATTGACTGGTTCTTTATTTAGTTTTTGTACAATTTATTGACTGGTTCTTTATTTAGTTTGTGTACATTTTATTGACTGGTTGTTTATTTAGTTTTGTACATTTTATTGACTGTTTGTTTATTTAGTTTTGTTCAGATTAATAACTGTTTCCTTATTTAGTTTTGTAAAGTTTATTGACTGGTTATTTATTGAGTTTTGTACAATTTATTGACTGGTTCTTTATTGAGTTTGTGTACAATTTATAGACTGGTTCTTTATTGAATTTTGTACAGTTTACTGACTAGTTCTTTATTGACTTTTTTTACAGTTTATTGACTAGTTCTTTATTGAGTTTTGTACAGTTTATTGACTGGTTCTTTATTCAGTTTTGTACAGTTTATTGACTGGTTCTTTATTTAGTTTTGTACAGTTTATTGACTGTTTCTTTATTTAGTTTTGTACAGTTTATTGACTGTTTCAATATTTAGTTTTGTACAGTTTATTTACTGTTTCTTTATTTAGTTTTGTACAGTTTAATTACTGTTTCTTTATTTAGTTTGTGTATAATTTATTGACTGGTTCTTTGTTCAGTTTTGTACTGTTTATTGACTAGTTCTTTATTGAGTTTTGTACAGTTTATTGACTGGTTCTTTATTCAGTTTTGTACAGTTTATTGACTGGTTCTTTATTTAGTTTTGTACAGTTTATTGATTGTTTCTTTATTTAGTTTTGTACAGTTTATTGACTGTTTCTTTATTGAGTTTTGTACAGTTTTTTGACTGGCTCTTTATTGAGTTTTGTACAGTTTATTGACTGTTTCTTTATTGAGTTTTGTACAGTTTATTGACTGTTTCTTTATTTAGTTTTGTACAGTTTATTGACTAATTCTTTATTGAGTTTTGTACAGTTTATTGACTGGTTCTTTATTGAGTTTTGTACAGTTTATTGACTGCTTCTTTATAGAGTTTTGTACAGTTTATTGACTGGTTCTTTGTTTACTTCTGTACTGTTTATTGACTAGTTCTTTATTGAGTTTTGTACAGTTTATTGACTGGTTCTTTATTCAGTTTTGTACAGTTTATTGACTAGTTCTTTATTGAGTTTTGTACAGTTTATTTAACTAGTTCTTTATTGAGTTTTCTACAGTTTATTGACTGGTTCTTTATTCAGTTTTGTACAATTTATTGACTGGTTGTTTATTTAGTTTTGTACAGTTTATCGACTGTTTGTTTAAATAGTTTTGTTCAGATTATTGATTGTTTCTTTATTTAATTTTGTAAAGTTTATTGACTGGTTCTTTATTTAGTTTTCTACAGTTTATTGACTGGTTCTTTAATGAGTTTGTGTACAATTTAATGAAGGGTTCTTTATTGAATTTTGTACAGTTTACTGACTGCTTCTTTCTTGACTTTTGTACAGTTTTTTTTGACTGGCTCTTTATTGAGTTTTGTATAGTTTATTGACTGGTTCTTTATTCAGTTTTGTACAGTTTATTGACTGGTTCTTTATTTAGTCTGTGTACAATTTATTGACCGGTTGTTTATTGAGTTTTGTACAGTTTATTGACTGTTTGTTTATTTAGTTTTGTTCAGTTTTTTGACTTTTTCTTTATTTAGTTTTGTACAGTTTATTGGCTGGTTCTTTATTGAGTTTTGTACAGTTTATTGACTGGTTCTTTATTTAGTTTTTGTACAATTTATTGACTGGTTCTTGATTTAGTTTGTGTACAATTTATTGACTGGTTGTTTATTTAGTTTTGTACAGTTTATTGACTGTTTGTTTATTTAGTTTTGTTCAGATTAATAACTGTTTCCTTATTTAGATTTGTAAAGTTTATTGACTGGTTATGTATTGAGTTTTGTACAGTTTATTGACTGGTTCTTTATTGAGTTTGTGTACAATTTATTGACTGGTTCTTTATTGAATTTTGTACAGTTTACTGACTGGTTCTTTATTGACTTTTTTACAGTTTATTGACTGTTTCTTTATTGAGTTTTGTACAGTTTATTGACTGGTTCTTTATTGAGTTTTGTACTGTTTATTGACTAATTCTTTATTGAGTTTTGTACAGTTTTTTGACTGGTTCTTTATTCAGTTTTGTACAGTTTATTGACTGTTTCTTTATTGAGTTTTGTACAGTTTGTTGACTGGTTCTTTATTCAGTTTTGAACAGTTTATTGACTGGTTCTTTATTTAGTTTTGTACAGTTTATTGACTGTTTCTTTATTGAGTTTTGTACAGTTTATTGACTGGTTCTTTATTCAGTTTTGTACAGTTTATTGACTGGATCTTCATTTAGTTTTGTACAGATTATTGACTGTTTCTTTATTTAGATTTGTACAGTTTATTGACTGTTTCTATATTTAGTTTTGTACAGTTTATTAAATTTTTCTTTATTTAGTTTTGTACAGTTTATTGACTGTTTCTTTATTTAGTTTGTGTACAATTTATTGACTGGTTCCTTATTTAGTTTTGTGCAGTTTATTGACTGTTTCTTTATTTAGTTTTGTACAGTTTATTAACTGTTTCTATATTTAGTCTTGTACAGTTTATTGACTGTTTCTTTATTAAGTTTTGTACAGTTTATTGATTGTTTCTTTATTTAGTTTGTGTACAATTTATTGACTGGTTCTTTATTTAGTTTTGTACAGCTTTTTGACTGTTTCTTTATTTAGTTTTGTACAGTTTATTGACTGTTTCTGTGTACAATTTATTGACGGTTCTTTATTGAATTTTGTACAGTTTACTGACTGGTTCTTTCTTGACTTTTGTACAGTTTATTGACTGGCTCTTTATTAAGTTTTGTATAGTTTATTGACTGGTTCTCTATTTAGTTTTGTACAGTTTATTGACTGGTTCTTTATTTAGTCTGTGTACAATTTATTGACCGGTTGTTTATTGAGTTTTGTACAGTTTATTGACTGTTTGTTTATTTAGTTTTGTTCAGTTTAATGACTGTTTCTTTATTTAGTTTTGTACAGTTTATTGGCTGGTTCTTTATTGAGTTTTGTACAGTTTATTGACTGGTTCTTTATTTAGTTTTTGTACAATTTATTGACTGGTTCTTTATTTAGTTTGTGTACATTTTATTGACTGGTTGTTTATTTAGTTTTGTACATTTTATTGACTGTTTGTTTATTTAGTTTTGTTCAGATTAATAACTGTTTCCTTATTTAGTTTTGTAAAGTTTATTGACTGGTTATTTATTGAGTTTTGTACAATTTATTGACTGGTTCTTTATTGAGTTTGTGTACAATTTATAGACTGGTTCTTTATTGAATTTTGTACAGTTTACTGACTAGTTCTTTATTGACTTTTTTTACAGTTTATTGACTAGTTCTGTATTGAGTTTTGTACAGTTTATTGACTGGTTCTTTATTCAGTTTTGTACAGTTTATTGACTGGTTCTTTATTTAGTTTTGTACAGTTTATTGACTGTTTCAATATTTAGTTTTGTACAGTTTATTGACTGTTTCAATATTTAGTTTTGTACAGTTTATTTACTGTTTCTTTATTTAGTTTTGTACAGTTTAATTACTGTTTCTTTATTTAGTTTGTGTACAATTTATTGACTGGTTCTTTGTTCAGTTTTGTACTGTTTATTGACTAGTTCTTTATTGAGTTTTGTACAGTTTATTGACTGGTTCTTTATTCAGTTTTGTACAGTTTATTGACTGGTTCTTTATTTAGTTTTGTACAGTTTATTGATTGTTTCTTTATTTAGTTTTGTACAGTTTATTGACTGTTTCTTTATTGAGTTTTGTACAGTTTTTTGACTGGCTCTTTATTGAGTTTTGTACAGTTTATTGACTGTTTCTTTATTGAGTTTTGTACAGTTTATTGACTGTTTCTTTATTTAGTTTTGTACAGTTTATTGACTAATTCTTTATTGAGTTTGGGACAGTTTATTGACTGGTTCTTTATTGAGTTTTGTACAGTTTATTGACTGCTTCTTTATAGAGTTTTGTACAGTTTATTGACTGGTTCTTTGTTTACTTCTGCACTGTTTATTGACTAGTTCTTTATTGAGTTTTGTACAGTTTATTGACTGGTTCTTTATTCAGTTTTGTACAGTTTATTGACTAGTTCTTTATTGAGTTTTGTACAGTTTATTTAACTAGTTCTTTATTGAGTTTTCTACAGTTTATTGACTGGTTCTTTATTCAGTTTTGTACAATTTATTGACTGGTTGTTTATTTAGTTTTGTACAGTTTATCGACTGTTTGTTTAAATAGTTTTGTTCAGATTATTGATTGTTTCTTTATTTAATTTTGTAAAGTTTATTGACTGGTTCTTTATTTAGTTTTCTACAGTTTATTGACTGGTTCTTTAATGAGTTTGTGTACAATTTAATGAAGGGTTCTTTATTGAATTTTGTACAGTTTACTGACTGCTTCTTTCTTGACTTTTGTACAGTTTTTTTTGACTGGCTCTTTTTTGAGTTTTGTATAGTTTATTGACTGGTTCTTTATTTAGTTTTGTACAGTTTATTGACTGGTTCTTTATTTAGTCTGTGTACAATTTATTGACCGGCTGTTTATTGAGTTTTGTACAGTTTATTGACTGTTTGTTTATTTAGTTTTGTTCAGTTTTTTGACTTTTTATTTATTTAGTTTTGTACAGTTTATTGGCTGGTTCTTTATTGAGTTTTGTACAGTTTATTGACTGGTTCTTTATTTAGTTTTTGTACAATTTATTGACTGGTTCTTGATTTAGTTTGTGTACAATTTATTGACTGGTTGTTTATTTAGTTTTGTACAGTTTATTGACTGTTTGTTTATTTAGTTTTGTTCAGATTAATAACTGTTTCCTTATTTAGATTTGTAAAGTTTATTGACTGGTTATGTATTGAGTTTTGTACAGTTTATTGACTGGTTCTTTATTGAGTTTGTGTACAATTTATTGACTGGTTCTTTATTGAATTTTGTACAGTTTACTGACTGGTTCTTTATTGACTTTTTTACAGTTTATTGACTGGTTCTTTATTGAGTTTTGTATAGTTTATTGACTGTTTATTTATTGAGTTTTGTACAGTTTATTGACTTTTTTTTATTTTGTTTTGTACAGTTTATTGACTGTTTATTTATTTAGTTTGTGTACAGTTTATTGACAGTTTTGTACAGTTTCATGCCTGGTTTTTTATTGAGTTTTGTACAGTTTATTTACTGGTTCTTTATAGAGTTTTGTACAGTTTATTGACTGGTTCTTTATTGAGTTTTGTACAGTTTATGGACTGGTTCTTTATTGAGTTTTGTACAGTTTATTGACTAATTCTGTATTGAGTTTTGTACAGTTTATTGACTGGTTCTTTATTCAGTTTGGTACAGTTTATTGACTGTTTATTTATTTAGTTTTGTACAGTTTATTGACTGGTTCTTTGTTCAGTTTTGTACTGTTTATTGACTGGTTCTTTATTCAGTTTTGTACAGTTTATTGATTGGTTCTTTATTTAGTTTTGTACAGTTTATTGACTGTTTCTTTATTTAGTTTTGTACAGTTTATTGACTGGTTCTTTATTTAGTCTGTGTACAATTTATTGACCGGTTGTTTATTGAGTTTTGTACAGTTTATTGACTGTTTGTTTATTTAGTTTTGTTCAGTTTATTGACTGTTTCTTTATTTAGTTTTGTACAGTTTATTGGCTGGTTCTTTATTGAGTTTTGTACAGTTTATTGACTGGTTCTTCATTTAGTTTTTGTGCAATTTATTGACTGGTTGTTTATTTAGTTTGTGTACAATTTATTGACTGGTTGTTTATTTAGTTTTGTACAGTTTATTGACTGTTTGTTTATTTAGTTTTGTTCAGATTAATGACTGTTTCCTTATTTAGTTTTGTAAAGTTTATTGACTGGTTATTTATTGAGTTTTGTACAGTTTATTGACTGGTTCTTTATTGAGTTTGTGTACAATTTATTGACTGGTTCTTTATTGAATTTTGTACAGTTTACTGACTGGTTCTTTATTGACTTTTTTACAGTTTATTGACTGGTTCTTTATTGAGTTTTGTATAGTTTATTGACTGTTTATTTATTGAGTTTTGTACAGTTTATTGACTTTTTTTTATTTTGTTTTGTACAGTTTTTTGCCTGGTTTTTTATTGAGTTTTGTACAGTTTATTGGCTGGTTCTTTATTGAGTTTTGTACAGTTTATTGACTGGTTCTTAACTGTGTTTTGTACAGTTTATTGACTGGTTCTTTATTGAGTTTTGTACAGTTTATTGACTGTTTATTTATTGAGTTTTGTACAGTTTATTGACTGGTTCTTTATTCAGTTTGGTACAGTTTATTGACTGTTTATTTATTGAGTTTTGTACAGTTTATTGACTGGTTCTTTGTTCAGTTTTGTACTGTTTATTGACTGGTTCTTTATTCAGTTTTGTACAGTTTATTGACTGGTTCTTTATTTAGTTTTGTACAGTTTATTGACTGTTTCTTTATTTAGTTTTCTACCGTTTATTGACTGTTTCTATATTTAGTTTTGTACAGTTTATTGACTGTTTCTTCATTTAGTTTTCTACAGTTTATTGATTGTTTCTTTATTTAGTTTTGTACAGTTTATTGACATTTTCTTTATTTAGTTTTGTACAGTTTATTGACTGTTTCTATATTTAGTTTTGTACAGTTTATTAACTGTTTCTTTATTTAGTTTTGCACAGTTTATTGACTGTTTCTTTATTTAGTTTGTGTACAATTTATTGACTGGTTCTTTATTGAGTTTTGTACAGTTTATTGACTGGTTCTTTATTGAGTATTGTACAGTTTATTTACTGGTTCTTTTTTGAGTTTTGTACAGTTTATTGACTGTTTCTTTATTGAGTTTTGTACAGTTTATTGACTGGTTCTTTATTGAGTTTTGTACAGTTTATTGACTGTTTATTTATTGAGTTTTGTACAGTTTATTGACTGGTTCTTTATTCAGTTTGGTACAGTTTATTGACTGTTTATTTATTGAGTTTTGTACAGTTTATTGACTGGTTCTTTGTTCAGTTTTGTACTGTATATTGACTGGTTCTTTATTCAGTTTTGTACATTTTATTGACTGGTTATTTATTGAGTTTTGTACAGTTTATTGACTGGTTCTTTATTGAGTTTGTGTACAATTTATTGACTGGTTCTTTATTGAATTTTGTACAGTTTACTGACTTGTTCTTTATTGACTTTTTTACAGTTTATTGACTGGTTCTTTATTGAGTTTTGTTTAGTTTATTGACTGTTTATTTATTGAGTTTTGTACAGTTTATTGACTTTTTTTTATTTTGTTTTGTACAGTTTATTAACTGTTTATTTATTTAGTTTGTGTACAGTTTATTGACTGGTTCTTTATTTAGTTTGTGTACAGTTTTTTGCCTGGTTTTTTATTGAGTTTTATACAGTTTATTTACTGTTTCTTTATTGAGTTTTGTACAGTTTATTGACTGGTTCTTTATTGAGTTTTGTACAGTTTATTGACTGGTTCTTTATTGAGTTTTGTACAGTTTATTGACTGTTTATTTATTGAGTTTTGTACAATTTATTGACTGGTTCTTTATTCGGTTTGGTACAGTTTATTGACTGTTTATTTATTGAGTTTTGTACAGTTTATTGACTGGTTCTTTGTTCAGTTTTGTACTGTTTATTGACTGGTTCTTTATTCAGTTTTGTACAGTTTATTGACTGGTTCTTTATTTAGTTTTGTACAGTTTATTGACTGTTTCTTTATTTAGTTTTCTACAGTTTATTGACTGTTTCTATATTTAGTTTTGTACAGTTTATTGACTGTTTCTTCATTTAGTTTTCTACAGTTTATTGATTGTTTCTTTATTTAGTTTTGTACAGTTTATTGACATTTTCTTTATTTATTTTTGTACAGTTTATTGACTGTTTCTATATTTAGTTTTGTACAGTTTATTAACTGTTTCTTTATTTAGTTTTGCACAGTTTATTGACTGTTTCTTTATTTAGTTTGTGTACAATTCATTGGCTGGTCCTTTATTGAGTTTTGTACAGTTTATTGACTGGTTCTTGATTGAGAATTGTACAGTTTATTGACTGGTTCTTTATTGAGTTTTGTACAGTTTATTGACTGGTTCTTTATTGAGTTTTGTACAGTTTATTGACTGGTTCTTTATTGAGTTTTGTACAGTTTATTGGCTGTTTATTTATTGAGTTTTGTACAGTTTATTGACTGGTTCTTTATTCAGATTGGTACAGTTTATTGACTGTTTATTTATTGAGTTTTGTACAGTCTATTGACTGGTTCTTTGTTCAGTTTTGTACTGTTTATTGACTGGTTCTTTATTCAGTTTTGTACAGTTTATTGACAGGTTCTTTATTTAGTTTTGTACAGTTTATTGACTGTTTCTTTATTTAGTTTTCGACAGTTTATTGACTGTTTCTATATTTAGTTTTGTACAGTTTATTGACTGTTTCTTCATTTAGTTTTCTACAGTTTATTGATTGTTTCTTTATTTAGTTTTGTACAGTTTATTGACATTTTCTTTATTTAGTTTTGTACAGTTTATTGACTGTTTCTATATTTAGTTTTGTACAGTTTATTAACTGTTTCTTTATTTAGTTTTGCACAGTGTATTGACTGTTTCTTTATTTAGTTCTGTACAGTTTATTGACTGTTTCTTTATTTAGTTTTGTACAGTTTATTAACTGTTTCTTTATTTAGTTTTGTACAGTTTATTAACTGTTTCTTTATTTAGTTTTGCACAGTTTATTGACTGTTTCTTTATTTAGTTTGTGTACAATTTATTGACTGGTTCTTTATTGAGTTTTGTACAGTTTATTGACTTGTTCTTTATTGAGTATTGTACAGTTTATTGACATTTTCTTTGTTTAGTTTTGTACAGTTTATTGACTGTTTCTATATTTAGTTTTGTACAGTTTATTAACTGTTTCTTTATTTAGTTTTGCACAGTTTATTGACTGTTTCTTTATTTAGTTTGTATACAATTTATTGACTGGTTTTTTTTTGAGTTTTGTATAGTTTATTGACTGGTTCTTTATTGAGTATTGTACAGTTTATTGACTTGTTCTTTATTTAGTTCTGTACAGTTTATTGACTGTTTCTTTATTTAGTTTTGTACAGTTTATTGACTGTTTCTATATTGAGTTTTGTACAGTTTATTAACTGGTTCTTTATTGAGTTTTGTACAGTTTATTGACTGTTTCTTTATTGAGTTTTGTACAGTTTATTGACTGGTTCTTTATTGAGTTTTGTACAGTTTATTGACTGGTTCTTTATTGAGTTTTGTACAGTTTATTGACTGTTTCTTTATTGAGTTTTGTATAGTTTTTTGACTGATTGTTTCTTGAGTTTTGTACAGTTTTTTGACTGTTTTTTTATTGAGATTTGTACAGTTTTTTGACTGGTTCTTTATTGAGTTTTGTACAGTTTATTGACTGTTTCTTTATTTAGTTTTGTACAGTTTATTGACTGGTTCTTTATTTAGTTTTGTACCGTTTATTGACTGGTTCTTTATTTAGTTTTGTACAGTTTATTGACTTGTTCTTTGTTCAGTTTTGTACTGTTTATTGACTAGTTCTTTATTGAGTTTTGTACAGTTTATTGACTGGTTCTTTATTCAGTTTTGTACAGTTTATTGACTGGTTCTTTATTTAGTTTTGTACAGTTTATTGACTGTTTCTTTATTTAGTTTTGTACAGTTTATTGACTGTTTCTTTATTCAGTTTTGTACAGTTTATTGACTGGTTCTTTATTGAGTTTTGTACAGTTTATTGACTGGTTATTTATTGAGTTTTGTACAACTTATTGACTGGTTCCTTATTGAGTTTGTGTACAATTTATTGACTGGTTGTTTATTTAGTTTTGTACAGTTTATTGACTGTTTGTTTATTTAGTTTTGTTCAGATTAATGACTGTTTCCTTATTTAGTTTTGTAAAGTTTATTGACTGGTTATTTATTGAGTTTTGTACAGTTTATTGACTGGTTCTTTATTGAGTTTGTGTACAATTTATTGACTGGTTCTTTATTGAATTTTGTACAGTTTACTGACTGGTTCTTTATTGACTTTTTTACAGTTTATTGACTGGTTCTTTATTGAGTTTTGTATAGTTTATTGACTGTTTATTTATTGAGTTTTGTACAGTTTATTGACTTTTTTTTATTTTGTTTTGTACAGTTTTTTGCCTGGTTTTTTATTGAGTTTTGAACAGTTTATTGACCGGTTCTTTATTGAGTTTGTGTACAATTTATTGACTGGTTCTTTATTGAGTTTTGTACAGTTTATTGACTGGTTCTTTATTTAGTTTTGTAGAGTTTATTGACTGTTTCTTTATTGAGTTTTGTACAGTTTATTGACTGTTTATTTATTGAGTTTTGTACAGTTTATTGACTGGTTCTTTATTGAGTTTTGTACAGTTTATTGACTGGTTCTTTATTGAGCTTTGTACAGTTTATTGACTGGTTCTTTATTCAGTTTTGTACAGTTTTTTGACCGGTTCATTATTGAGTTTGTGTACAATTTATTGACTGGTTCTTTATTGCGTTTTGTACAGTTTATTGACTGGGTCTTTATTTAGTTTTGTACAGTTTATTGACTGTTTCTTTATTGAGTTTTGTACAGTTTATTGACTGTTTCTTTATTGAGTTTTGAACAGTTGATTGACTGGTTCTTAATTCAGTTTTGTACAGTTGATTGACTGGTCCTTTATTGAGTTTTGTACAGTTTATTGACTGGTTCTTTATTGAGCTTTGTACAGTTTATTGACTGGTTCTTTATTCAGTTTTGTACAGTTTTTTAACCGGTTCTTTATTGAGTTTGTGTACCATTTATTGACTGGTTCTTTATTGCGTTTTGTACAGTTTATTGACTGGTTCTTTATTTAGTTTTGTACAGTTTATTGACTGTTTCTTTATTGAGTTTTGTACAGTTTATTGACTGTTTATTTATTGAGTTTTGTACAGTTTATTGACTGGTTCTTTATTGAGTTTTGTACAGTTGATTGACTGGTTCTTAATTCAGTTTTGTACAGTTGATTGACTGGTCGTTTATTGAGTTTTGTACAGTTTATTGACTGGTTCTTTATTGAGTTTTGTACAGTTTATTGACTGGTTCTTTATTCAGTTTTGTACAGTTTATTGACTGGTTCTTTATTTAGTTTTGTACAGTTAATTGACTGTTTCTTTATTGAGTTTTGTACAGTTTAATGACTGGTTCTTTATTCAGTTTTGTACAGTTTATTGACTGATTCTTTATTTAGTTTTGTACAGTTTATTGACTGTTTCTTTATTTAGTTTTGTACAGTTTATTGACTGTTTCTATATTTAGTTTTGTACAGTTTATTAACTGTTTCTTTATTTAGTTTTGTACAGTTTATTGACTGGTTCTTTATTTAGTTTTGTGCAGTTTATTGACTGTTTCTTTATTTAGTTTTGTACAGTTTATTGACTGTTTATTTATTGAGTTTTGTACAGTTTATTGACTGGTTCTTTATTGAGTTTTGCACAGTTTATTGACTGTTTCTTTATTGAGTTTTGAACAGTTGATTGACTGGTTCTTAATTCAGTTTTGTACAGTTGATTGACTGGTCCTTTATTGAGTTTTGTACAGTTTATTGACTGGTTCTTTGTTGAGTTTTGTACAGTTTATTGACTGGTTCTTTATTGAGTTTTGTACAGTTTATTGACTGGTTCTTTGTTGAGTTTTGTACAGTTTATTGACTGGTTCTTTATTGAGTTTTGTACAGTTTATTGACTGGTTCTTTATTGAGTTTTGTACTGTTTATTGACTAATTCTTTATTGAGTTTTGTACAGTTTTTTGACTGGTTCTTTATTCCGTTTTGTACAGTTTATTGACTGTTTTTTTATTGAGTTTTGTACAGTTTATTGACTTGTTCCTTATTCAGTTTTGTACAGTTTATTGACTGGTTCTTTATTTAGTTTTGTACAGTTAATTGACTGTTTCTTTATTGAGTTTTGTACAGTTTATTGACTGGTTCTTTATTCAGTTTTGTACAGTTTATTGACTGGATCTTTATTTAGTTTTGTACAGTTTATTGACTGTTTCTTTATTTAGTTTTGTACAGTTTATTGACTGTTTCTATATTTAGTTTTGTACAGTTTATTTACTGTTTCTTTATTTAGTTTTGTACAGTTTATTGACTGGTTCTTTATTTAGTTTGTGTACAATTTATTGACTGGTTCTTTATTTAGTTTTGTGCAGTTTATTGACTGTTTCTTTATTTAGTTTTGTACAGTTTATTGACTGTTTCTTTATTAGGTTTTGTACAGTTTATTGATTGTTTCTTTATTTAGTTTGTGTACAATTTATTGACTGGTTCTTTATTTAGTTTTGTACTGCTTATTGACTGTTTCTTTATTTAGTTTTGTACAGTTTATTGACTGTTTCTGTGTTTAGTTTTGTACAGTTTATTGACTGCTTTTTTATTGAGTTTTGTACAGTTTATTGACTGGTTCTTTATTCAGTTTTGTAATGTTTATTGACTGGTTCTTTATTCAGTTTTGTACAGTTTATTGACTGGTTCTCTATTGAGTTTTGTACAGTTTATTGACTGGTTCTTTATTGAGTTTTGAACAGTTTATTGAATGGTTCTTTTTTGAGTTTTGTACAGTTTATTGACTGGTTCTTTATTCAGTTTTGTACAGTTTATTGACTGGTTCTTTATTGGATTTGTGTAGAGTTTATTGACTGGTTCTTTATTGAGCTTTGTACAGTTTATTAACTGGTTCTTTATTCAGTTTGTACAGTTTATTGACCGGTTCTTTATTGAGTTTGTGTACAATTTGTTGACTGGTTCTTTATTGAGTTTTGTACAGTTTATTGACTGGTTCTTTATTTAGTTTTGTAGAGTTTATTGACTGTTTCTTTATTGAGTTTTGTACAGTTTATTGACTGTTTATTTATTGAGTTTTGTACAGTTTATTGACTGGTTCTTTATTTAGTTTTGTAGAGTTTATTGACTGTTTCTTATTGAGTTTTGTACTGTTTATTGACTAATTCTTTATTGGATTTGTGTAGAGTTTATTGACTTGTTCCTAATTCAGTTTTGTACAGTTTATTGACTGGTTCTTTATTTAGTTTTGTACAGTTAATTGACTGTTTCTTTATTGAGTTTTGTACAGTTTATTGACTGGTTCTTTATTCAGTTTTGTACAGTTTATTGACTGGATCTTTATTTAGTTTTGTACAGTTTATTGACTGTTTCTTTATTTAGTTTTGCACAGTTTATTGACTGTTTCTATATTTAGTTTTGTACAGTTTATTTACTGTTTCTTTATTTAGTTTTGTACAGTTTATTGACTGGTTCTTTATTTAGTTTGTGTACAATTTATTGACTGGTTCTTTATTTAGTTTTGTGCAGTTTATTGACTGTTTCTTTATTTAGTTTTGTACAGTTTATTGACTGTTTCTTTATTAAGTTTTGTACAGTTTATTGATTGTTTCTTTATTTAGTTTGTGTACAATTTATTGACTGGTTCTTTATTTAGTTTTGTACAGCTTATTGACTGTTTCTTTATTTAGTTTTGTACAGTTTATTGACTGTTTCTGTGTTTAGTTTTGTACAGTTTATTGACTGCTTTTTTATTGAGTTTTGTACAGTTTATTGACTGGTTCTTTATTCAGTTTTGTGCAGTTTATTGACTGTTTCTTTATTTAGTTTTGTACAGTTTATTGACTGTTTCTTTATTTAGTTTTGTACAGTTTATTGACTGTTTCTATATTTAGTTTTGTACAGTTTATTAACTGTTTCTTTATTTAGTTTTGTACAGTTTATTGACTGGTTCTTTATTTAGTTTTGTGCAGTTTATTGACTGTTTCTTTATTTAGTTTTGTACAGTTTATTGACTGTTTATTTATTGAGTTTTGTACAGTTTATTGACTGGTTCTTTATTGAGTTTTGCACAGTTTATTGACTGTTTCTTTATTGAGTTTTGAACAGTTGATTGACTGGTTCTTAATTCAGTTTTGTACAGTTGATTGACTGGTCCTTTATTGAGTTTTGTACAGTTTATTGACTGGTTCTTTGTTGAGTTTTGTACAGTTTATTGACTGGTTCTTTATTGAGTTTTGTACAGTTTATTGACTGGTTCTTTGTTGAGTTTTGTACAGTTTATTGACTGGTTCTTTATTGAGTTTTGTACAGTTTATTGACTGGTTCTTTATTGAGTTTTGTACTGTTTATTGACTAATTCTTTATTGAGTTTTGTACAGTTTTTTGACTGGTTCTTTATTCCGTTTTGTACAGTTTATTGACTGTTTTTTTATTGAGTTTTGTACAGTTTATTGACTTGTTCCTTATTCAGTTTTGTACAGTTTATTGACTGGTTCTTTATTTAGTTTTGTACAGTTACTTGACTGTTTCTTTATTGAGTTTTGTACAGTTTATTGACTGGTTCTTTATTCAGTTTTGTACAGTTTATTGACTGGATCTTTATTTAGTTTTGTACAGTTTATTGACTGTTTCTTTATTTAGTTTTGTACAGTTTATTGACTGTTTCTATATTTAGTTTTGTACAGTTTATTTACTGTTTCTTTATTTAGTTTTGTACAGTTTATTGACTGGTTCTTTATTTAGTTTGTGTACAATTTATTGACTGGTTCTTTATTTAGTTTTGTGCAGTTTATTGACTGTTTCTTTATTTAGTTTTGTACAGTTTATTGACTGTTTCTTTATTAGGTTTTGTACAGTTTATTGATTGTTTCTTTATTTAGTTTGTGTACAATTTATTGACTGGTTCTTTATTTAGTTTTGTACAGCTTATTGACTGTTTCTTTATTTAGTTTTGTACAGTTTATTGACTGTTTCTGTGTTTAGTTTTGTACAGTTTATTGACTGCTTTTTTATTGAGTTTTGTACAGTTTATTGACTGGTTCTTTATTCAGTTTTGTAATGTTTATTGACTGGTTCTTTATTCAGTTTTGTACAGTTTATTGACTGGTTCTCTATTGAGTTTTGTACAGTTTATTGACTGGTTCTTTATTGAGTTTTGAACAGTTTATTGAATGGTTCTTTTTTGAGTTTTGTACAGTTTATTGACTGGTTCTTTATTCAGTTTTGTACAGTTTATTGACTGGTTCTTTATTGGATTTGTGTAGAGTTTATTGACTGGTTCTTTATTGAGCTTTGTACAGTTTATTAACTGGTTCTTTATTCAGTTTTGTACAGTTTATTGACCGGTTCTTTATTGAGTTTGTGTACAATTTGTTGACTGGTTCTTTATTGAGTTTTGTACAGTTTATTGACTGGTTCTTTATTTAGTTTTGTACAGTTTATTGACTGTTTCTTTATTGAGTTTTGTACAGTTTATTGACTGTTTATTTATTGAGTTTTGTACAGTTTATTGACTGGTTCTTTATTTAGTTTTGTAGAGTTTATTGACTGTTTCTTATTGAGTTTTGTACTGTTTATTGACTAATTCTTTATTGGATTTGTGTAGAGTTTATTGACTTGTTCCTAATTCAGTTTTGTACAGTTTATTGACTGGTTCTTTATTTAGTTTTGTACAGTTAATTGACTGTTTCTTTATTGAGTTTTGTACAGTTTATTGACTGGTTCTTTATTCAGTTTTGTACAGTTTATTGACTGGATCTTTATTTAGTTTTGTACAGTTTATTGACTGTTTCTTTATTTAGTTTTGCACAGTTTATTGACTGTTTCTATATTTAGTTTTGTACAGTTTATTTACTGTTTCTTTATTTAGTTTTGTACAGTTTATTGACTGGTTCTTTATTTAGTTTGTGTACAATTTATTGACTGGTTCTTTATTTAGTTTTGTGCAGTTTATTGACTGTTTCTTTATTTAGTTTTGTACAGTTTATTGACTGTTTCTTTATTAAGTTTTGTACAGTTTATTGATTGTTTCTTTATTTAGTTTGTGTACAATTTATTGACTGGTTCTTTATTTAGTTTTGTACAGCTTATTGACTGTTTCTTTATTTAGTTTTGTACAGTTTATTGACTGTTTCTGTGTTTAGTTTTGTACAGTTTATTGACTGCTTTTTTATTGAGTTTTGTACAGTTTATTGACTGGTTCTTTATTCAGTTTTGTAATGTTTATTGACTGGTTCTTTATTTAGTTTTGTACAGTTTATTGACTGGTTCTCTATTGAGTTTTGTACAGTTTATTGACTGGTTCTTTATTGAGTTTTGTACAGTTTATTGAATGGTTCTTTTTTGAGTTTTGTACAGTTTATTGACTGGTTCTTTATTCAGTTTTGTACAGTTTATTGACTGGTTCTTTATTGGATTTGTGTACAGTTTATTGACTGGTTCTTTATTGAGCTTTGTACAGTTTATTAACTGGTTCTTTATTCAGTTTTGTACAGTTTATTGACCGGTTCTTTATTGAGTTTGTGTACAATTTATTGACTGGTTCTTTATTGAGTTTTGTACAGTTTATTGACTGGTTCTTTATTTAGTTTTGTAGAGTTTATTGACTGTTTCTTTATTGAGTTTTGTACAGTTTATTGACTGTTTATTTATTGAGTTTTGTACTGTTTATTGACTGGTTCTTTATTGAGTTTTGCACAGTTTATTGACTGTTTCTTTATTGAGTTTTGAATAGTTGATTGACTGGTTCTTAATTCAGTTTTGTACCGTTGATTGACTGGTCCTTTATTGAGTTTTGTACAGTTTATTGACTGGTTCTTTGTTGAGTTTCGTACAGTTTATTGACTGGTTCTTTATTGAGTTTTGTACAGTTTATTGACTGGTTCTTTGTTGAGTTTTGTACAGTTTATTGACTGGTTCTTTATTGAGTTTTGTACAGTTTATTGACTGGTTCTTTATTGAGTTTTGTACTGTTTATTGACTAATTCTTTATTGAGTTTTGTACAGTTTTTTGACTGGTTCTTTATTCCGTTTTGTAGAGTTTATTGACTGTTTTTTTATTGAGTTTTGTACAGTTTATTGACTGGTTCTTTATTCAGTTTTGTACAGTTTATTGACTGGTTCTTTATTTAGTTTTGTACAGTTAATTGACTGTTTCTTTATTGAGTTTTGTACAGTTTAATGACTGGTTCTTTATTCAGTTTTGTACAGTTTATTGACTGGATCTTTATTTAGTTTTGTACAGTTTATTGACTGTTTCTTTATTTAGTTTTGTACAGTTTATTGACTGTTTCTATATTTAGTTTTGTACAGTTTATTAACTGTTTCTTTATTTAGTTTTGTACAGTTTATTGACTGGTTCTTTATTTAGTTTGTGTACAATTTATTGACTGGTTCTTTATTTAGTTTTGTGCAGTTTATTGACTGTTTCTTTATTTAGTTTTGTACAGTTTATTGACTGTTTCTTTATTAAGTTTTGTACAGTTTATTGATTGTTTCCTTATTTAGTTTGTGTACAATTTATTGACTGGTTCTTAATTTAGTTTTGTACAGCTTATTGACTGTTTCTTTATTTAGTTTTGTACAGTTTATTGACTGTTTCTGTGTTTAGTTTTGTACAGTTTATTGACTGCTCTTTTATTGAGTTTTGTACAGTTTATTGACTGGTTCTTTATTCAGTTTTGTAATGTTTATTGACTGGTTCTTTATTCAGTTTTGTACAGTTTATTGACTGGTTCTTTATTGGATTTGTGTACAGTTTATTGACTGGTTCTTTATTGAGCTTTGTACAGTTTATTGACTGGTTCTTTATTCAGTTTTGTACAGTTTATTGACCGGTTCTTTATTGAGTTTGTGTACAATTTATTGACTGGTTCTTTATTGAGTTTTGTACAGTTTATTGACTGGTTCTTTATTTAGTTTTGTACAGTTTATTGACTGTTTCTTTATTGAGTTTTGTACAGTTTATTGACTGTTTATTTATTGAGTTTTGTACAGTTTATTGACTGGTTCTTTTTTGAGTTTTGTACAGTTTATTGACTGGTTCTTTATTGAGCTTTGTACAGTTTATTGACTGGTTCTTTATTCAGTTTTGTACAGTTTTTTGACCGGTTCTTTATTGAGTTTGTGTACAATTTATTGACTGGTTCTTTATTGCGTTTTGTACAGTTTATTGACTGGTTCTTTATTTAGTTTTGTACAGTTTATTGACTGTTTCTTTATTGAGTTTTGTACAGTTTATTGACTGTTTCTTTATTGAGTTTTAAACAGTTGATTGACTGGTTCTTAATTCAGTTTTGTACAGTTGATTGACTGGTCCTTTATTGAGTTTTGTACAGTTTATTGACTGGTTCTTTATTGAGCTTTGTACAGTTTATTGACTGGTTCTTTATTCAGTTTTGTACAGTTTTTTGACCGGTTCTTTATTGAGTTTGTGTACAATTTATTGACTGGTTCTTTATTGCGTTTTGTACAGTTTATTGACTGGTTCTTTATTTAGTTTTGTACAGTTTATTGACTGTTTCTTTATTGAGTTTTGTACAGTTTATTGACTGTTTATTTATTGAGTTTTGTACAGTTTATTGACTGGTTCTTTATTGAGTTTTGTACAGTTGATTGACTGGTTCTTAATTCAGTTTTGTACAGTTGATTGACTGGTCCTTTATTGAGTTTTGTACAGTTTATTGACTGGTTCTTTATTGAGTTTTGTACAGTTTATTGACTGGTTCTTTATTCAGTTTTGTACAGTTTATTGACTGGTTCTTTATTTAGTTTTGTACAGTTAATTGACTGTTTCTTTATTGAGTTTTGTACAGTTTAATGACTGGTTCTTTATTCAGTTTTGAACAGTTTATTGACTGATTCTTTATTTAGTTGTATACAGTTTATTGACTGTTTCTTTATTTAGTTTTGTACAGTTTATTGACTGTTTCTATATTTAGTTTTGTACAGTTTATTAACTGTTTCTTTATTTAGTTTTGTACAGTTTATTGACTGGTTCTTTATTTAGTTTTGTGCAGTTTATTGACTGTTTCTTTATTTAGTTTTGTACAGTTTATTGACTGTTTATTTATTGAGTTTTGTACAGTTTATTGACTGGTTCTTTATTGAGTTTTGCACAGTTTATTGACTGTTTCTTTATTGAGTTTTGAACAGTTGATTGACTGGTTCTTAATTCAGTTTTGTACAGTTGATTGACTGGTCCTTTATTGAGTTTTGTACAGTTTATTGACTGGTTCTTTGTTGAGTTTTGTACAATTTATTGACTGGTTCTTTATTGAGTTTTGTACAGTTTATTGACTGGTTCTTTGTTGAGTTTTGTACAGTTTATTGACTGGTTCTTTATTGAGTTTTGTACAGTTTATTGACTGGCTCTTTATTGAGTTTTGTACTGTTTATTGACTAATTCTTTATTGAGTTTTGTACAGTTTTTTGACTGGTTCTTTATTCCGTTTTGTACAGTTTATTGACTGTTTTTTTATTGAGTTTTGTACAGTTTATTGACTTGTTCCTTATTCAGTTTTGTACAGTTTATTGACTGGTTCTTTATTTAGTTTTGTAGAGTTAATTGACTGTTTCTTTATTGAGTTTTGTACAGTTTATTGACTGGTTCTTTATTCAGTTTTGTACAGTTTATTGACTGGATCTTTATTTAGTTTTGTACAGTTTATTGACTGTTTCTTTATTTAGTTTTGTACAGTTTATTGACTGTTTCTATATTTAGTTTTGTACAGTTTATTTACTGTTTCTTTATTTAGTTTTGTACAGTTTATTGACTGGTTCTTTATTTAGTTTGTGTACAATTTATTGACTGGTTCTTTATTTAGTTTTGTGCAGTTTATTGACTGTTTCTTTATTTAGTTTTGTACAGTTTATTGACTGTTTCTTTATTAAGTTTTGTACAGTTTATTGATTGTTTCTTTATTTAGTTTTTGTACAATTTATTGACTGGTTCTTTATTTAGTTTTGTACAGCTTATTGACTGTTTCTTTATTTAGTTTTGTACAGTTTATTGACTGTTTCTGTGTTTAGTTTTGTACAGTTTATTGACTGCTTTTTTATTGAGTTTTGTACAGTTTATTGACTGGTTCTTTATTCAGTTTTGTAATGTTTATTGACTGGTTCTTTATTCAGTTTTGTACAGTTTATTGAATGGTTCTCTATTGAGTTTTGTACAGTTTATTGACTGGTTCTTTATTGAGTTTTGAACAGTTTATTGAATGGTTCTTTTTTGCGTTTTGTACAGTTTATTGACTGGTTCTTTATTCAGTTTTGTACAGTTTATTGACTGGTTCTTTATTGGATTTGTGTAGAGTTTATTGACTGGTTCTTTATTGAGCTTTGTACAGTTTATTAACTGGTTCTTTATTCAGTTTTGTACAGTTTATTGACCGGTTCTTTATTGAGTTTGTGTACAATTTATTGACTGGTTCTTTATTGAGTTTTGTACAGTTTATTGACTGTTTATTTATTGAGTTTTGTACAGTTTATTGACTGGTTCTTTATTGAGTTTTGCACAGTTTATTGACTGTTTCTTTATTGAGTTTTGAATAGTTGATTGACTGGTTCTTAATTCAGTTTTGTACCGTTGATTGACTGGTCCTTTATTGAGTTTTGTACAGTGTATTGACTGGTTCTTTGTTGAGTTTTGTACAGTTTATTGACTGGTTCTTTATTGAGTTTTGTACAGTTTATTGACTGGTTCTTTGTTGAGTTTTGTACAGTTTATTGACTGGTTCTTTATTGAGTTTTGTACAGTTTATTGACTGGTTCTTTATTGAGTTTTGTACTGTTTATTGACTAATTCTTTATTGAGTTTTGTACAGTTTTTTGACTGGTTCTTTATTCCGTTTTGTAGAGTTTATTGACTGTTTTTTTATTGAGTTTTGTACAGTTTATTGACTGGTTCTTTATTCAGTTTTGTACAGTTTATTGACTGGTTCTTTATTTAGTTGTGTACAGTTAATTGACTGTTTCTTTATTGAGTTTTGTACAGTTTAATGACTGGTTCTTTATTCAGTTTTGTACAGTTTATTGACTGGATCTTTATTTAGTTTTGTACAGTTTATTGACTGTTTCTTTATTTAGTTTTGTACAGTTTATTGACTGTTTCTATATTTAGTTTTGTACAGTTTATTAACTGTTTCTTTATTTAGTTTTGTACAGCTTATTGACTGGTTCTTTATTTAGTTTGTGTACAATTTATTGACTGGTTCTTTATTTAGTTTTGTGCAGTTTATTGACTGTTTCTTTATTTAGTTTTGTACAGTTTATTGACTGTTTCTTTATTAAGTTTTGTACAGTTTATTGATTGTTTTTTTATTTATTTTGTGTACAATTTATTGACTGGTTCTTAATTTAGTGTTGTACAGCTTATTGACTGTTTCTTTATTTAATTTTGTACAGTTTATTGACTGTTTCTGTGTTTAGTTTTGTACAGTTTATTGACTGCTTTTTTATTGAGTTTTGTACAGTTTATTGACTGGTTCTTTATTCAGTTTTGTAATGTTTATTGACTGGTTCTTTATTCAGTTTTGTACAGTTTATTGACTGGTTCTTTATTGGATTTGTGTACAGTTTATTGACTGGTTCTTTATTGAGCTTTGTACAGTTTATTGACTGGTTCTTTATTCAGTTTTGTACAGTTTATTGACCGGTTCTTTATTGAGTTTGTGTACAATTTATTGACTGGTTCTTTATTGAGTTTTGTACAGTTTATTGACTGGTTCTTTATTTAGTTTTGTAGAGTTTATTGACTGTTTCTTTATTGAGTTTTGTACAGTTTATTGACTGTTTATTTATTGAGTTTTGTACAGTTTATTGACTGGTTCTTTATTGAGTTTTGCACAGTTTATTGACTGTTTCTTTATTGAGTTTTGAACAGTTGATTGACTGGTTCTTAATTCAGTTTTGTACAGTTGATTGACTGGTCCTTTATTGAGTTTTGTACAGTTTATTGACTGGTTCTTTGTTGAGTTTTGTACAGTTTATTGACTGGTTCTTTATTGAGTTTTGTACTGTTTATTGACTAATTCTTTATTGAGTTTTGTACAGTTTTTTGACTGGTTCTTTATTCCGTTTTGTACAGTTTATTGACTGTTTTTTTATTGAGTTTTGTACAGTTTATTGACTTGTTCCTTATTCAGTTTTGTACAGTTTTTTGACTGGTTCTTTATTGAGTTTTGTACAGTTTATTGACTGTTTCTTTATTGAGTTTTGTACAGTTTATTGACTGGTTCTTTATTCAGTTTTGTACAGTTTATTGACTGGATCTTTATTTAGTTTTGTACAGTTTATTGACTGTTTCTTTATTTAGTTTTGTACAGTTTATTGACTGTTTCTATATTTAGTTTTGTACAGTTTATTTACTGTTTCTTTATTTAGTTTTGTACAGTTTATTGACTGGTTCTTTATTTAGTTTGTGTACAATTTATTGACTGGTTCTTTATTTAGTTTTGTGCAGTTTATTGACTGTTTCTTTATTTAGTTTTGTACAGTTTATTGACTGTTTCTTTATTAAGTTTTGTACAGTTTATTGATTGTTTCTTTATTTAGTTTTTGTACAATTTATTGACTGGTTCTTTATTTAGTTTTGTACAGCTTATTGACTGTTTCTTTATTTAGTTTTGTACAGTTTATTGACTGTTTCTGTGTTTAGTTTTGTACAGTTTATTGACTGCTTTTTTATTGAGTTTTGTACAGTTTATTGACTGGTTCTTTATTCAGTTTTGTAATGTTTATTGACTGGTTCTTTATTCAGTTTTGTACAGTTTATTGACTGGTTCTCTATTGAGTTTTGTACAGTTTATTGACTGGTTCTTTATTGAGTTTTGAACAGTTTATTGAATGGTTCTTTTTTGAGTTTTGTACAGTTTATTGACTGGTTCTTTATTCAGTTTTGTACAGTTTATTGACTGGTTCTTTATTGGATTTGTGTAGAGTTTATTGACTGGTTCTTTATTGAGCTTTGTACAGTTTATTAACTGGTTCTTTATTCAGTTTTGTACAGTTTATTGACCGGTTCTTTATTGAGTTTGTGTACAATTTATTGACTGGTTCTTTATTGAGTTTTGTACAGTTTATTGACTGGTTCTTTATTTAGTTTTGTAGAGTTTATTGACTGTTTCTTTATTGAGTTTTGTACATTTTATTGACTGTTTATTTATTGAGTTTTGTACAGTTTATTGACTGGTTCTTTATTGAGTTTTGCACAGTTTATTGACTGTTTCTTTATTGAGTTTTGAATAGTTGATTGACTGGTTCTTAATTCAGTTTTGTACCGTTGATTGACTGGTCCTTTATTGAGTTTTGTACAGTTTATTGACTGGTTCTTTGTTGAGTTTTGTACAGTTTATTGACTGGTTCTTTATTGAGTTTTGTACAGTTTATTGACTGGTTCTTTGTTGAGTTTTGTACAGTTTATTGACTGGTTCTTTATTGAGTTTTGTACAGTTTATTGACTGGTTCTTTATTGAGTTTTGTACTGTTTATTTACTAATTCTTTATTGAGTTTTGTACAGTTTTTTGACTGGTTCTTTATTCCGTTTTGTAGAGTTTATTGACTGTTTTTTTATTGAGTTTTGTACAGTTTATTGACTGGTTCTTTATTCAGTTTTGTACAGTTTATTGACTGGTTCTTTATTTAGTTGTGTACAGTTAATTGACTGTTTCTTTATTGAGTTTTGTACAGTTTAATGACTGGTTCTTTATTCAGTTTTGTACAGTTTATTGACTGGATCTTTATTTAGTTTTGTACAGTTTATTGACTGTTTCTTTATTTAGTTTTGTACAGTTTATTGACTGTTTCTATATTTAGTTTTGTACAGTTTATTAACTGTTTCTTTATTTAGTTTTGTACAGTTTATTGACTGGTTCTTTATTTAGTTTGTGTACAATTTATTGACTGGTTCTTTATTTAGTTTTGTGCAGTTTATTGACTGTTTCTTTATTTAGTTTTGTACAGTTTATTGACTGTTTCTTTATTAAGTTTTGTACAGTTTATTGATTGTTTCTTTATTTAGTTTGTGTACAATTTATTGACTGGTTCTTAATTTAGTGTTGTACAGCTTATTGACTGTTTCTTTATTTAGTTTTGTACAGTTTATTGACTGTTTCTGTGTTTAGTTTTGTACAGTTTATTGACTGCTTTTTTATTGAGTTTTGTACAGTTTATTGACTGGTTCTTTATTCAGTTTTGTAATGTTTATTGACTGGTTCTTTATTCAGTTTTGTACAGTTTATTGACTGGTTCTTTATTGGGTTTGTGTACAGTTTATTGACTGGTTCTTTATTGAGCTTTGTACAGTTTATTGACTGGTTCTTTATTCAGTTTTGTACAGTTTATTGACCGGTTCTTTATTGAGTTTGTGTACAATTTATTGACTGGTTCTTTATTGAGTTTTGTACAGTTTATTGACTGGTTCTTTATTTAGTTTTGTAGAGTTTATTGACTGTTTCTTTATTGAGTTTTGTACAGTTTATTGACTGTTTATTTATTGAGTTTTGTACAGTTTATTGACTGGTTCTTTATTGAGTTTTGCACAGTTTATTGACTGTTTCTTTATTGAGTTTTGAACAGTTGATTGACTGGTTCTTAATTCAGTTTTGTACAGTTGATTGACTGGTCCTTTATTGAGTTTTGTACAGTTTATTGACTGGTTCTTTATTTAGTTTTGTAGAGTTTATTGACTGTTTCTTTATTGAGTTTTGTACAGTTTATTGACTGTTTATTTATTGAGTTTTGTACAGTTTATTGACTGGTTCTTTATTGAGTTTTGCACAGTTTATTGACTGTTTTTTTATTGAGTTTTGTACAGTTTATTGACTGGTTCTTTATTCAGTTTTGTACAGTTTATTGACTGGTTCTTTATTTAGTTGTGTACAGTTTATTGACTGTTTCTTTATTGAGTTTTGTACAGTTTAATGACTGGTTCTTTATTCAGTTTTGTACAGTTTATTGACTGGATCTTTATTTAGTTTTGTACAGTTTATTGACTGTTTCTTTATTTAGTTTTGTACAGTTTATTGACTGTTTCTATATTTAGTTTTGTACAGTTTATTAACTGTTTCTTTATTTAGTTTTGTACAGTTTATTGACTGGTTCTTTATTTAGTTTGTGTACAATTTATTGACTGGTTCTTTATTTAGTTTTGTGCAGTTTATTGACTGTTTCTTTATTTAGTTTTGTACAGTTTATTGACTGTTTCTTTATTAAGTTTTGTACAGTTTATTGATTGTTTCTTTATTTAGTTTGTGTACAATTTATTGACTGGTTCTTAATTTAGTGTTGTACAGCTTATTGACTGTTTCTTTATTTAGTTTTGTACAGTTTATTGACTGTTTCTGTGTTTAGTTTTGTACAGTTTATTGACTGCTTTTTTATTGAGTTTTGTACAGTTTATTGACTGGTTCTTTATTCAGTTTTGTAATGTTTATTGACTGGTTCTTTATTCAGTTTTGTACAGTTTATTGACTGGTTCTTTATTGGATTTGTGTACAGTTTATTGACTGGTTCTTTATTGAGCTTTGTACAGTTTATTGACTGGTTCTTTATTCAGTTTTGTACAGTTTATTGACCGGTTCTTTATTGAGTTTGTGTACAATTTATTGACTGGTTCTTTATTGAGTTTTGTACAGTTTATTGACTGGTTCTTTATTTAGTTTTGTAGAGTTTATTGACTGTTTCTTTATTGAGTTTTGTACAGTTTATTGACTGTTTATTTATTGAGTTTTGTACAGTTTATTGACTGGTTCTTTATTGAGTTTTGCACAGTTTATTGACTGTTTCTTTATTGAGTTTTGAACAGTTGATTGACTGGTTCTTAATTCAGTTTTGTACAGTTGATTGACTGGTCCTTTATTGAGTTTTGTACAGTTTATTGACTGGTTCTTTGTTGAGTTTTGTACAGTTTATTGACTGGTTCTTTATTGAGTTTTGTACAGTTTATTAACTGGTTCTTTGTTGAGTTTTGTACAGTTTATTGACTGGTTCTTTATTGAGTTTTGTACAGTTTATTGACTGGTTCTTTATTGAGTTTTGTACTGTTTATTGACTAATTCTTTATTGAGTTTTGTACAGTTTTTTGACTGGTTCTTTATTCCGTTTTGTACAGTTTATTGACTGTTTTTTTATTGAGTTTTGTACAGTTTATTGACTTGTTCCTTATTCAGTTTTGTACAGTTTATTGACTGGTTCTTTATTTAGTTTTGTACAGTTACTTGACTGTTTCTTTATTGAGTTTTGTACAGTGTATTGACTGGTTCTTTATTCAGTTTTGTACAGTTTATTGACTGGATCTTTATTTAGTTTTGTACAGTTTATTGACTGTTTCTTTATTTAGTTTTGTACAGTTTATTGACTGTTTCTATATTTAGTTTTGTACAGTTTATTAACTGTTTCTTTATTTAGTTTTGTACAGTTTATTGACTGGTTCTTTATTTAGTTTGTGTACAATTTATTGACTAGTTCTTTATTTAGTTTTGTGCAGTTTATTGACTGTTTCTTTATTTAGTTTTGTACAGTTTATTGACTGTTTCTTTATTAAGTTTTGTACAGTTTATTGATTGTTTCTTTATTTAGTTTGTGTACAATTTATTGACTGGTTCTTTATTTAGTTTTGTAAAGCTTATTGACTGTTTCTTTATTTAGTTTTGTACAGTTTATTGACTGTTTCTGTGTTTAGTTTTGTACAGTTTATTGACTGCTTTTTTTTGAGTTTTGTACAGTTTATTGACTGGTTCTTTATTCAGTTTTGTAATGTTTATTGACTGGTTCTTTATTCAGTTTTGTACAGTTTATTGACTGGTTCTTTATTCAGTTTTGTACAGTTTATTGACTGGTTCTTTATTGAGTTTTGTACAGTTTATTGAATGGTTCTTTTTTGAGTTTTGTACAGTTTATTGACTGGTTCTTTATTCAGTTTTGTACAGTTTATTGACTGGTTCTTTATTGGATTTGTGTACAGTTTATTGACTGGTTCTTTATTGAGCTTTGTACAGTGTATTAACTGGTTCTTTATTCAGTTTTGTACATTTTATTGACAGGTTCTTTATTGAGTTTGTGTACAATTTATTGACTGGTTCTTTATTGAGTTTTGTACAGTTTATTGACTGGTTCTTTATTTAGTTTTGTACAGTTTATTGACTGTTTCTTTATTGAGTTTTGTACAGTTTATTGACTGTTTATTTATTGAGTTTTGTACAGTTTATTGACTGGTTCTTTATTGAGTTTTGCACAGTTTATTGACTGTTTCTTTATTGAGTTTTATACAGTTGATTGACTGGTTCTTAATTCAGTTTTGTACAGTTGATTGACTGGTCCTTTATTGAGGTTTGTACAGTTTATTGACTGGTTCTTTGTTGAGTTTTGTACAGTTTATTGACTGGTTTTTTATTGAGTTTTGTACAGTTTATTAACTGTTTCTATATTTAGTTTTGTACAGTTTATTGTCTGTTTCTTTATTGAGTTTTGTACAGTTTATTGATTGTTTCTTTATTTAGTTTGTGTACAATTTATTGACTGGTTCTTTATTTAGTTTTGTACAGCTTATTGACTGTTTCTTTATTTAGTTTTGTACAGTTTATTGACTGTTTCTGTGTTTAGTTTTGTACAGTTTATTGACTGCTTTTTTATTCAGTTTTGTACAGTTTATTGACAGGTTCCTTATTAAGTTTTGTACAGTTTATTGACTGTTTATTTGTTTAGTTTTGTACAGTTTATTGACTGGATTTTTATTGAGTTTTGTACAGTTTATTGACTGGTTCTTTATTCAGTTTTGTAATGTTTATTGACTGGTTCTTTATTCAGTTTTGTACAGTTTATTGACTGGTTCTTTATTGAGTTTTGTACAGTTTATTGACTGGTTCTTTATTGAGTTTTTTTCAGTTTATTGACTGGTTCTTTTTTGAGTTTTGTACAGTTTATTGACTTGTTCTTTATTCAGTTTTGTACAGTTTATTGACTGGTTCTTTATTCAGTTTTGTACAGTTTATTGACTGGTTCTTTATTGAGCTTTGTACTGTTTATTGACTGGTTCTTTATTCAGTTTTGTACAGTTTATTGACCGGTTCTTTATTGAGTTTGTGTACAATTTATTGACTGGTTCTTTGTTGAGTTTTGTACAGTTTATTGACTGGTTCTTTATCTAGTTTTGTACAGTTTATTGACTGTTTCTTTATTGAGTTTTGTACAGTTTATTGACTGTTTATTTATTGAGTTTTGTACAGTTTATTGACTGGTTCTTTATTGAGTTTTGTACAGTTGATTGACTGGTTCTTAATTTAGTTTTGTACAGTTGATTGACTGGTCCTTTATTGAGTTTTATACAGTTTATTGACTGGTTCTTTGTTGAGTTTGTGTAAAATTTATTGACTGGTTCTTTATTGAGTTTTGTACAGTTTATTGACTGGTTCTTTATTTAGTTTTGTACAGTTTATTGACTGTTTCTTTATTGAGTTTTGTACAGTTTATTGACTGTTTATTTATTGAGTTTTGTACAGTTTATTGACTGGTTCCTTAATGAGTTTTGCACAGTTTATTGACTGTTTCTTTATTGAGTTTTGTACAGTTGATTGACTGGTTCTTAATTCAGTTTTGTACAGTTGATTGACTGGTCCTTTATTGAGTTTTGTACAGTTTATTGACTGGTTCTTTGTTGCGTTTTGTACAGTTTATTGACTGGTTCTTTATTGAGTTTTGTACAGTTTATTGACTGGTTCTTTATTGAGTTTTGTACAGTTTATTGACTGGTTCTTTATTGAGTTTTGTACAGTTTATTGACTGGTTCTTTATTGAGTTTTGTACTGTTTATTGACTAATTCTTTATTGAGTTTTGTACAGTTTTTTGACTGGTTCTTTATTCAGTTTTGTACAGTTTATTGACTGTTTCTTTATTGAGTTTTGTACAGTTTGTTGACTGGTTCTTTATTCAGTTTTGAACAGTTTATTGACTGGTTCTTTATTTAGTTTTGTACAGTTTATTGACTGTTTCTTTATTGAGTTTTGTACAGTTTATTGACTGGTTCTTTATTCAGTTTTGTACAGTTTATTGACTGGATCTTTATTTAGTTTTGTACAGTTTATTGACTGTTTCTTTATTTAGATTTGTACAGTTTATTGACTGTTTCTATATTTAGTTTTGTACAGTTTATTAAATTTTTCTTGATTTAGTTTTGTACAGTTTATTGACTGTTTCTTTATTTAGTTTGTGTACAATTTATTGACTGGTTCCTTATTTAGTTTTGTGCAGTTTATTGACTGTTTCTTTATTTAGTTTTGTACAGTTTATTAACTGTTTCTATATTTAGTCTTGTACAGTTTATTGACTGTTTCTTTATTAAGTTTTGTACAGTTTATTGATTGTTTCTTTATTTAGTTTGTGTACAATTTATTGACTGGTTCTTTATTTAGTTTTGTACAGCTTTTTGACTGTTTCTTTATTTAGTTTTGTACAGTTTATTGACTGTTTCTGTGTACAATTTATTGACGGTTCTTTATTGAATTTTGTACAGTTTACTGACTGGTTCTTTCTTGACTTTTGTACAGTTTATTGACTGGCTCTTTATTGAGTTTTGTATAGTTTATTGACTGGTTCTCTATTTAGTTTTGTACAGTTTATTGACTGGTTCTTTATTTAGTCTGTGTACAATTTATTGACCGGTTGTTTATTGAGTTTTGTACAGTTTATTGACTGTTTGTTTATTTAGTTTTGTTCAGTTTATTGACTGTTTCTTTATTTAGTTTTGTACAGTTTATTGGCTGGTTCTTTATTGAGTTTTGTACAGTTTATTGACTGGTTCTTTATTTAGTTTTTGTACAATTTATTGACTGGTTCTTTATTTAGTTTGTGTACATTTTATTGACTGGTTGTTTATTTAGTTTTGTACATTTTATTGACTGTTTGTTTATTTAGTTTTGTTCAGATTAATAACTGTTTCCTTATTTAGTTTTGTAAAGTTTATTGACTGGTTATTTATTGAGTTTTGTACAATTTATTGACTGGTTCTTTATTGAGTTTGTGTACAATTTATAGACTGGTTCTTTATTGAATTTTGTACAGTTTACTGGCTAGTTCTTTATTGACTTTTTTTACAGTTTATTGACTAGTTCTTTATTGAGTTTTGTACAGTTTATTGACTGGTTCTTTATTCAGTTTTGTACAGTTTATTGACTGGTTCTTTATTTAGTTTTGTACAGTTTATTGACAGTTTCTTTATTTAGTTTTGTACAGTTTATTGACTGTTTCAATATTTAGTTTTGTACAGTTTATTTACTGTTTCTTTATTTAGTTTTGTACAGTTTAATTACTGTTTCTTTATTTAGTTTGTGTACAATTTATTGACTGGTTCTTTGTTCAGTTTTGTACTGTTTATTGACTAGTTCTTTATTCAGTTTTGTACAGTTTATTGACTGGTTCTTTATTCAGTTTTGTACAGTTTATTGACTGGTTCTTTATTTAGTTTTGTACAGTTTATTGATTGTTTCTTTATTTAGTTTTGTACAGTTTATTGACTGTTTCTTTATTGAGTTTTGTACAGTTTTTTGACTGGCTCTTTATTGAGTTTTGTACAGTTTATTGACTGTTTCTTTATTGAGTTTTGTACAGTTTATTGACTGTTTCTTTATTTAGTTTTGTACAGTTTATTGACTAATTCTTTATTGAGTTTTGTACAGTTTATTGACTGGTTCTTTATTGAGTTTTGTACAGTTTATTGACTGCTTCTTTATAGAGTTTTGTACAGTTTATTGACTGGTTCTTTGTTTACTTCTGTACTGTTTATTGACTAGTTCTTTATTGAGTTTTGTACAGTTTATTGACTGGTTCTTTATTCAGTTTTGTACAGTTTATTGACTAGTTCTTTATTGAGTTTTGTACAGTTTATTTAACTAGTTCTTTATTGAGTTTTCTACAGTTTATTGACTGGTTCTTTATTCAGTTTTGTACAATTTATTGACTGGTTGTTTATTTAGTTTTGTACAGTTTATCGACTGTTTGTTTAAATAGTTTTGTTCAGATTATTGATTGTTTCTTTATTTAATTTTGTAAAGTTTATTGACTGGTTCTTTATTTAGTTTTCTACAGTTTATTGACTGGTTCTTTAATGAGTTTGTGTACAATTTAATGAAGGGTTCTTTATTGAATTTTGTACAGTTTACTGACTGCTTCTTTCTTGACTTTTGTACAGTTTTTTTTGACTGGCTCTTTATTGAGTTTTGTATAGTTTATTGACTGGTTCTTTATTCAGTTTTGTACAGTTTATTGACTGGTTCTTTATTTAGTCTGTGTACAATTTATTGACCGGTTGTTTATTGAGTTTTGTACAGTTTATTGACTGTTTGTTTATTTAGTTTTGTTCAGTTTTTTGACTTTTTCTTTATTTAGTTTTGTACAGTTTATTGGCTGGTTCTTTATTGAGTTTTGTACAGTTTATTGACTGGTTCTTTATTTAGTTTTTGTACAATTTATTGACTGGTTCTTGATTTAGTTTGTGTACAATTTATTGACTGGTTGTTTATTTAGTTTTGTACAGTTTATTGACTGTTTGTTTATTTAGTTTTGTTCAGATTAATAACTGTTTCCTTATTTAGATTTGTAAAGTTTATTGACTGGTTACGTATTGAGTTTTGTACAGTTTATTGACTGGTTCTTTATTGAGTTTGTGTACAATTTATTGACTGGTTCTTTATTGAATTTTGTACAGTTTAATGACTGGTTCTTTATTGACTTTTTTACAGTTTATTGACTGTTTCTTTATTGAGTTTTGTACAGTTTATTGACTGGTTCTTTATTGAGTTTTGTACTGTTTATTGACTAATTCTTTATTGAGTTTTGTACAGTTTTTTGACTGGTTCTTTATTCAGTTTTGTACAGTTTATTGACTGTTTCTTTATTGAGTTTTGTACAGTTTGTTGACTGGTTCTTTATTCAGTTTTGAACAGTTTATTGACTGGTTCTTTATTTAGTTTTGTACAGTTTATTGACTGTTTCTTTATTGAGTTTTGTACAGTTTATTGACTGGTTCTTTATTCAGTTTTGTACAGTTTATTGACTGGATCTTCATTTAGTTTTGTACAGATTATTGACTGTTTCTTTATTTAGATTTGTACAGTTTATTGACTGTTTCTATATTTAGTTTTGTACAGTTTATTAAATTTTTCTTTATTTAGTTTTGTACAGTTTATTGACTGTTTCTTTATTTAGTTTGTGTACAATTTATTGACTGGTTCCTTATTTAGTTTTGTGCAGTTTATTGACTGTTTCTTTATTTAGTTTTGTACAGTTTATTAACTGTTTCTATATTTAGTCTTGTACAGTTTATTGACTGTTTCTTTATTAAGTTTTGTACAGTTTATTGATTGTTTCTTTATTTAGTTTGTGTACAATTTATTGACTGGTTCTTTATTTAGTTTTGTACTGCTTTTTGACTGTTTCTTTATTTAGTTTTGTACAGTTTATTGACTGTTTCTGTGTACAATTTATTGACGGTTCTTTATTGAATTTTGTACAGTTTACTGACTGGTTCTTTCTTGACTTTTGTACAGTTTATTGACTGGCTCTTTATTGAGTTTTGTATAGTTTATTGACTGGTTCTCTATTTAGTTTTGTACAGTTTATTGACTGGTTCTTTATTTAGTCTGTGTACAATTTATTGACCGGTTGTTTATTGAGTTTTGTACAGTTTATTGACTGTTTGTTTATTTAGTTTTGTTCAGTTTAATGACTGTTTCTTTATTTAGTTTTGTACAGTTTATTGGCTGGTTCTTTATTGAGTTTTGTACAGTTTATTGACTGGTTCTTTATTTAGTTTTTGTACAATTTATTGACTGGTTCTTTATTTAGTTTGTGTACATTTTATTGACTGGTTGTTTATTTAGTTTTGTACATTTTATTGACTGTTTGTTTATTTAGTTTTGTTCAGATTAATAACTGTTTCCTTATTTAGTTTTGTAAAGTTTATTGACTGGTTATTTATTGAGTTTTGTACAATTTATTGACTGGTTCTTTATTGAGTTTGTGTACAATTTATAGACTGGTTCTTTATTGAATTTTGTACAGTTTACTGACTAGTTCTTTATTGACTTTTTTTACAGTTTATTGACTAGTTCTGTATTGAGTTTTGTACAGTTTATTGACTGGTTCTTTATTCAGTTTTGTACAGTTTATTGACTGGTTCTTTATTTAGTTTTGTACAGTTTATTGACTGTTTCTTTATTTAGTTTTGTACAGTTTATTGACTGTTTCAATATTTAGTTTTGTACAGTTTATTTACTGTTTCTTTATTTAGTTTTGTACAGTTTAATTACTGTTTCTTTATTTAGTTTGTGTACAATTTATTGACTGGTTCTTTGTTCAGTTTTGTACTGTTTATTGACTAGTTCTTTATTGAGTTTTGTACAGTTTATTGACTGGTTCTTTATTCAGTTTTGTACAGTTTATTGACTGGTTCTTTATTTAGTTTTGTACAGTTTATTGATTGTTTCTTTATTTAGTTTTGTACAGTTTATTGACTGTTTCTTTATTGAGTTTTGTACAGTTTTTTGACTGGCTCTTTATTGAGTTTTGTACAGTTTATTGACTGTTTCTTTATTGAGTTTTGTACAGTTTATTGACTGTTTCTTTATTTAGTTTTGTACAGTTTATTGACTAATTCTTTATTGAGTTTGGGACAGTTTATTGACTGGTTCTTTATTGAGTTTTGTACAGTTTATTGACTGCTTCTTTATAGAGTTTTGTACAGTTTATTGACTGGTTCTTTGTTTACTTCTGCACTGTTTATTGACTAGTTCTTTATTGAGTTTTGTACAGTTTATTGACTGGTTCTTTATTCAGTTTTGTACAGTTTATTGACTAGTTCTTTATTGAGTTTTGTACAGTTTATTTAACTAGTTCTTTATTGAGTTTTCTACAGTTTATTGACTGGTGCTTTATTCAGTTTTGTACAATTTATTGACTGGTTGTTTATTTAGTTTTGTACAGTTTATCGACTGTTTGTTTAAATAGTTTTGTTCAGATTATTGATTGTTTCTTTATTTAATTTTGTAAAGTTTATTGACTGGTTCTTTATTTAGTTTTCTACAGTTTATTGACTGGTTCTTTAATGAGTTTGTGTACAATTTAATGAAGGGTTCTTTATTGAATTTTGTACAGTTTACTGACTGCTTCTTTCTTGACTTTTGTACAGTTTTTTTTGACTGGCTCTTTATTGAGTTTTGTATAGTTTATTGACTGGTTCTTTATTTAGTTTTGTACAGTTTATTGACTGGTTCTTTATTTAGTCTGTGTACAATTTATTGACCGGCTGTTTATTGAGTTTTGTACAGTTTATTGACTGTTTGTTTATTTAGTTTTGTTCAGTTTTTTGACTTTTTATTTATTTAGTTTTGTACAGTTTATTGGCTGGTTCTTTATTGAGTTTTGTACAGTTTATTGACTGGTTCTTTATTTAGTTTTTGTACAATTTATTGACTGGTTCTTTATTTAGTTTGTGTACAATTTATTGACTGGTTGTTTATTTAGTTTTGTACAGTTTATTGACTGTTTGTTTATTTAGTTTTGTTCAGATTAATAACTGTTTCCTTATTTAGATTTGTAAAGTTTATTGACTGGTTATGTATTGAGTTTTGTACAGTTTATTGACTGGTTCTTTATTGAGTTTGTGTACAATTTATTGACTGGTTCTTTATTGAATTTTGTACAGTTTACTGACTGGTTCTTTATTGACTTTTTTACAGTTTATTGACTGGTTCTTTATTGAGTTTTGTATAGTTTATTGACTGTTTATTTATTGAGTTTTGTACAGTTTATTGACTTTTTTTTATTTTGTTTTGTACAGTTTATTGACTGTTTATTTATTTAGTTTGTGTACAGTTTATTGACAGTTTTGTACAGTTTCATGCCTGGTTTTTTATTGAGTTTTGTACAGTTTATTTACTGGTTCTTTATAGAGTTTTGTACAGTTTATTGACTGGTTCTTTATTGAGTTTTGTACAGTTTATGGACTGGTTCTTTATTGAGTTTTGTACAGTTTATTGACTAATTCTGTATTGAGTTTTGTACAGTTTATTGACTGGTTCTTTATTCAGTTTGGTACAGTTTATTGACTGTTTATTTATTTAGTTTTGTACAGTTTATTGACTGGTTCTTTGTTCAGTTTTGTACTGTTTATTGACTGGTTCTTTATTCAGTTTTGTACAGTTTATTGATTGGTTCTTTATTTAGTTTTGTACAGTTTATTGACTGTTTCTTTATTTAGTTTTGTACAGTTTATTGACTGGTTCTTTATTTAGTCTGTGTACAATTTATTGACCGGTTGTTTATTGAGTTTTGTACAGTTTATTGACTGTTTGTTTATTTAGTTTTGTTCAGTTTATTGACTGTTTCTTTATTTAGTTTTGTACAGTTTATTGGCTGGTTCTTTATTGAGTTTTGTACAGTTTATTGACTGGTTCTTCATTTAGTTTTTGTGCAATTTATTGACTGGTTGTTTATTTAGTTTGTGTACAATTTATTGACTGGTTGTTTATTTAGTTTTGTACAGTTTATTGACTGTTTGTTTATTTAGTTTTGTTCAGATTAATGACTGTTTCCTTATTTAGTTTTGTAAAGTTTATTGACTGGTTATTTATTGAGTTTTGTACAGTTTATTGACTGGTTCTTTATTGAGTTTGTGTACAATTTATTGACTGGTTCTTTATTGAATTTTGTACAGTTTACTGACTGGTTCTTTATTGACTTTTTTACAGTTTATTGACTGGTTCTTTATTGAGTTTTGTATAGTTTATTGACTGTTTATTTATTGAGTTTTGTACAGTTTATTGACTTTTTTTTATTTTGTTTTGTACAGTTTTTTGCCTGGTTTTTTATTGAGTTTTGTACAGTTTATTGACTGGTTCTTTATTGAGTTTTGTACAGTTTATTGACTGGTTCTTAACTGTGTTTTGTACAGTTTATTGACTGGTTCTTTATTGAGTTTTGTACAGTTTATTGACTGTTTATTTATTGAGTTTTGTACAGTTTATTGACTGGTTCTTTATTCAGTTTGGTACAGTTTATTGACTGTTTATTTATTGAGTTTTGTACAGTTTATTGACTGGTTCTTTGTTCAGTTTTGGACTGTTTATTGACTGGTTCTTTATTCAGTTTTGTACAGTTTATTGACTGGTTCTTTATTTAGTTTTGTACAGTTTATTGACTGTTTCTTTATTTAGTTTTCTACAGTTTATTGACTGTTTCTATATTTAGTTTTGTACAGTTTATTGACTGTTTCTTCATTTAGTTTTCTACAGTTTATTGATTGTTTCTTTATTTAGTTTTGTACAGTTTATTGACATTTTCTTTATTTAGTTTTGTACAGTTTATTGACTGTTTCTATATTTAGTTTTGTACAGTTTATTAACTGTTTCTTTATTTAGTTTTGCACAGTTTATTGACTGTTTCTTTATTTAGTTTGTGTACAATTTATTGACTGGTTCTTTATTGAGTTTTGTACAGTTTATTGACTGGTTCTTTATTGAGTATTGTACAGTTTATTTACTGGTTCTTTATTGAGTTTTGTACAGTTTATTGACTGTTTCTTTATTGAGTTTTGTACAGTTTATTGACTGGTTCTTTATTGAGTTTTGTACAGTTTATTGACTGTTTATTTATTGAGTTTTGTACAGTTTATTGACTGGTTCTTTATTCAGTTTGGTACAGTTTATTGACTGTTTATTTATTGAGTTTTGTACAGTTTATTGACTGGTTCTTTGTTCAGTTTTGTACTGTATATTGACTGGTTCTTTATTCAGTTTTGTACATTTTATTGACTGGTTATTTATTGAGTTTTGTACAGTTTATTGACTGGTTCTTTATTGAGTTTGTGTACAATTTATTGACTGGTTCTTTATTGAATTTTGTACAGTTTACTGACTTGTTCTTTATTGACTTTTTTACAGTTTATTGACTGGTTCTTTATTGAGTTTTGTTTAGTTTATTGACTGTTTATTTATTGAGTTTTGTACAGTTTATTGACTTTTTTTATTTTGTTTTGTACAGTTTATTAACAGTTTATTTATTTAGTTTGTGTACAGTTTATTGACTGGTTCTTTATTTAGTTTGTGTACAGTTTTTTGCCTGGTTTTTTATTGAGTTTTATACAGTTTATTTACTGGTTCTTTATTGAGTTTTGTACAGTTTATTGACTGGTTCTTTATTGAGTTTTGTACAGTTTATTGACTGGTTCTTTATTGAGTTTTGTACAGTTTATTGACTGTTTATTTATTGAGTTTTGTACAATTTATTGACTGGTTCTTTATTCGGTTTGGTACAGTTTATTGACTGTTTATTTATTGAGTTTTGTACAGTTTATTGACTGGTTCTTTGTTCAGTTTTGTACTGTTTATTGACTGGTTCTTTATTCAGTTTTGTACAGTTTATTGACTGGTTCTTTATTTAGTTTTGTACAGTTTATTGACTGTTTCTTTATTTAGTTTTCTACAGTTTATTGACTGTTTCTATATTTAGTTTTGTACAGTTTATTGACTGTTTCTTCATTTAGTTTTCTACAGTTTATTGATTGTTTCTTTATTTAGTTTTGTACAGTTTATTGACATTTTCTTTATTTATTTTTGTACAGTTTATTGACTGTTTCTATATTTAGTTTTGTACAGTTTATTAACTGTTTCTTTATTTAGTTTTGCACAGTTTATTGACTGTTTCTTTATTTAGTTTGTGTACAATTTATTGGCTGGTCCTTTATTGAGTTTTGTACAGTTTATTGACTGGTTCTTTATTGAGAATTGTACAGTTTATTTACTGGTTCTTTATTGAGTTTTGTACAGTTTATTGACTGGTTCTTTATTGAGTTTTGTACAGTTTATTGACTGGTTCTTTATTGAGTTTTGTACAGTTTATTGGCTGTTTATTTATTGAGTTTTGTACAGTTTATTGACTGGTTCTTTATTCAGATTGGTACAGTTTATTGACTGTTTATTTATTGAGTTTTGTACAGTTTATTGACTGGTTCTTTGTTCAGTTTTGTACTGTTTATTGACTGGTTCTTTATTCAGTTTTGTACAGTTTATTGACAGGTTCTTTATTTAGTTTTGTACAGTTTATTGACTGTTTCTTTATTTAGTTTTCGACAGTTTATTGACTGTTTCTATATTTAGTTTTGTACAGTTTATTGACTGTTTCTTCATTTAGTTTTCTACAGTTTATTGATTGTTTCTTTATTTAGTTTTGTACAGTTTATTGACATTTTCTTTATTTAGTTTTGTACAGTTTATTGACTGTTTCTATATTTAGTTTTGTACAGTTTATTAACTGTTTCTTTATTTAGTTTTGCACAGTGTATTGACTGTTTCTTTATTTAGTTCTGTACAGTTTATTGACTGTTTCTTTATTTAGTTTTGTACAGTTTATTAACTGTTTCTTTATTTAGTTTTGTACAGTTTATTAACTGTTTCTTTATTTAGTTTTGCACAGTTTATTGACTGTTTCTTTATTTAGTTTGTGTACAATTTATTGACTGGTTCTTTATTGAGTTTTGTACAGTTTATTGACTGGTTCTTTATTGAGTATTGTACAGTTTATTGACATTTTCTTTGTTTAGTTTTGTACAGTTTATTGACTGTTTCTATATTTAGTTTTGTACAGTTTATTAACTGTTTCTTTATTTAGTTTTGCACAGTTTATTGACTGTTTCTTTATTTAGTTTGTATACAATTTATTGACTGGTTTTTTTTTGAGTTTTGTATAGTTTATTGACTGGTTCTTTATTGAGTATTGTACAGTTTATTGACTTGTTCTTTATTTAGTTCTGTACAGTTTATTGACTGTTTCTTTATTTAGTTTTGTACAGTTTATTGACTGTTTCTTTATTGAGTTTTGTACAGTTTATTAACTGTTTCTTTATTGAGTTTTGTACAGTTTATTGACTGTTTCTTTATTGAGTTTTGTACAGTTTATTGACTGGTTCTTTATTGAGTTTTGTACAGTTTATTGACTGGTTCTTTATTGAGTTTTGTACAGTTTATTGACTGTTTCTTCATTGAGTTTTGTATAGTTTTTTGACTGATTGTTTCTTGAGTTTTGTACAGTTTTTTGACTGTTTTTTTATTGAGATTTGTACAGTTTTTTGACTGGTTCTTTATTGAGTTTTGTACAGTTTATTGACTGTTTCTTTATTTAGTTTTGTACAGTTTATTGACTGGTTCTTTATTTAGTTTTGTACCGTTTATTGACTGGTTCTTTATTTAGTTTTGTACAGTTTATTGACTTGTTCTTTGTTCAGTTTTGTACTGTTTATTGACTAGTTCTTTATTGAGTTTTGTACAGTTTATTGACTGGTTCTTTATTCAGTTTTGTACAGTTTATTGACTGGTTCTTTATTTAGTTTTGTACAGTTTATTGACTGTTTCTTTATTTAGTTTTGTACAGTTTATTGACTGTTTCTTTATTCAGTTTTGTACAGTTTATTGACTGGTTCTTTATTGAGTTTTGTACAGTTTATTGACTGGTTATTTATTGAGTTTTGTACAATTTATTGACTGGTTCCTTATTGAGTTTGTGTACAATTTATTGACTGGTTGTTTATTTAGTTTTGTACAGTTTATTGACTGTTTGTTTATTTAGTTTTGTTCAGATTAATGACTGTTTCCTTATTTAGTTTTGTAAAGTTTATTGACTGGTTATTTATTGAGTTTTGTACAGTTTATTGACTGGTTCTTTATTGAGTTTGTGTACAATTTATTGACTGGTTCTTTATTGAATTTTGTACAGTTTACTGACTGGTTCTTTATTGACTTTTTTACAGTTTATTGACTGGTTCTTTATTGAGTTTTGTATAGTTTATTGACTGTTTATTTATTGAGTTTTGTACAGTTTATTGACTTTTTTTTATTTTGTTTTGTACAGTTTTTTGCCTGGTTTTTTATTGAGTTTTGAACAGTTTATTGACTGGTTCTTTATTGAGTTTTGTACAGTTTATTGACTGGTTCTTAACTGTGTTTTGTACAGTTTATTGACTGGTTCTTTATTGAGTTTTGTACAGTTTATTGACTGTTTATTTATTGAGTTTTGTACAGTTTATTGACTGGTTCTTTATTCAGTTTGGTACAGTTTATTGACTGTTTATTTATTGAGTTTTGTACAGTTTATTGACTGGTTCTTTGTTCAGTTTTGTACTGTTTATTGACTGGTTCTTTATTCAGTTTTGTACAGTTTATTGACTGGTTCTTTATTTAGTTTTGTACAGTTTATTGACTGTTTCTTTATTTAGTTTTCTACAGTTTATTGACTGTTTCTATATTTAGTTTTGTACAGTTTATTGACTGTTTCTTCATTTAGTTTTCTACAGTTTATTGATTGTTTCTTTATTTAGTTTTGTACAGTTTATTGACATTTTCTTTATTTAGTTTTGTACAGTTTATTGACTGTTTCTATATTTAGTTTTGTACAGTTTATTAACTGTTTCTTTATTTAGTTTTGCACAGTTTATTGACTGTTTCTTTATTTAGTTTGTGTACAATTTATTGACTGGTTCTTTATTGAATTTTGTACAGTTTACTGACTTGTTCTTTATTGACTTTTTTACAGTTTATTGACTGGTTCTTTATTGAGTATTGTACAGTTTATTTACTGGTTCTTTATTGAGTTTTGTACAGTTTATTGACTGGTTCTTTATTGGGTTTTGTACAGTTTATTGACTGGTTCTTTATTGAGTTTTGTACAGTTTATTGACTGTTTATTTATTGAGTTTTGTACAGTTTATTGACTGGTTCTTTATTCAGTTTGGTACAGTTTATTGACTGTTTATTTATTGAGTTTTGTACAGTTTATTGACTGGTTCTTTGTTCAGTTTTGTACTGTATATTGACTGGTTCTTTATTCAGTTTTGTACATTTTATTGACTGGTTATTTATTGAGTTTTGTACAGTTTATTGACTGGTTCTTTATTGAGTTTGTGTACAATTTATTGACTGGTTCTTTATTGAATTTTGTACAGTTTACTGACTTGTTCTTTATTGACTTTTTTACAGTTTATTGACTGGTTCTTTATTGAGTTTTGTTTAGTTTATTGACTGTTTATTTATTGAGTTTTGTACAGTTTATTGACTTTTTTTTATTTTGTTTTGTACAGTTTATTAACTGTTTATTTATTTAGTTTGTGTACAGTTTATTGACTGGTTCTTTATTTAGTTTTGTACAGTTTTTTGCCTGGTTTTTTATTGAGTTTTATACAGTTTATTTACTGGTTCTTTATTGAGTTTTGTACAGTTTATTGACTGGTTCTTTATTGAGTTTTGTACAGTTTATTGACTGGTTCTTTATTGAGTTTTGTACAGTTTATTGACTGTTTATTTATTGAGTTTTGTACAATTTATTGACTGGTTCTTTATTCGGTTTGGTACAGTTTATTGACTGTTTATTTATTGAGTTTTGTACAGTTTATTGACTGGTTCTTTGTTCAGTTTTGTACTGTTTATTGACTGGTTCTTTATTCAGTTTTGTACAGTTTATTGACTGGTTCTTTATTTAGTTTTGTACAGTTTATTGACTGTTTCTTTATTTAGTTTTCTACAGTTTATTGACTGTTTCTATATTTAGTTTTGTACAGTTTATTGACTGTTTCTTCATTTAGTTTTCTACAGTTTATTGATTGTTTCTTTATTTAGTTTTGTACAGTTTATTGACATTTTCTTTATTTATTTTTGTACAGTTTATTGACTGTTTCTATATTTAGTTTTGTACAGTTTATTAACTGTTTCTTTATTTAGTTTTGCACAGTTTATTGACTGTTTCTTTATTTAGTTTGTGTACAATTTATTGGCTGGTCCTTTATTGAGTTTTGTACAGTTTATTGACTGGTTCTTTATTGAGAATTGTACAGTTTATTTACTGGTTCTTTATTGAGTTTTGTACAGTTTATTGACTGGTTCTTTATTGAGTTTTGTACAGTTTATTGACTGGTTCTTTATTGAGTTTTGTACAGTTTATTGGCTGTTTATTTATTGAGTTTTGTACAGTTTATTGACTGGTTCTTTATTCAGATTGGTACAGTTTATTGACTGTTTATTTATTGAGTTTTGTACAGTTTATTGACTGGTTCTTTGTTCAGTTTTGTACTGTTTATTGACTGGTTCTTTATTCAGTTTTGTACAGTTTATTGACAGGTTCTTTATTTTGTTTTGTACAGTTTATTGACTGTTTCTTTATTTAGTTTTCGACAGTTTATTGACTGTTTCTATATTTAGTTTTGTACAGTTTATTGACTGTTTCTTCATTTAGTTTTCTACAGTTTATTGATTGTTTCTTTATTTAGTTTTGTACAGTTTATTGACATTTTCTTTATTTAGTTTTGTACAGTTTATTGACTGTTTCTATATTTAGTTTTGTACAGTTTATTAACTGTTTCTTTATTTAGTTTTGCACAGTGTATTGACTGTTTCTTTATTTAGTTTGTATACAATTTATTGACTGGTTCTTTATTGAGTTTTGTACAGTTTATTGACTGGTTCTTTATTGAGTATTGTACAGTTTATTGACTGGTTCTTTATTTAGTTCTGTACAGTTTATTGACTGTTTCTTTATTTAGTTTTGTACAGTTTATTAACTGTTTCTTTATTTAGTTTTGTACAGTTTATTAACTGTTTCTTTATTTAGTTTTGCACAGTTTATTGACTTTCTTTATTTAGTTTGTGTACAATTTATTGACTGGTTCTTTATTGAGTTTTGTACAGTTTATTGACTGGTTCTTTATTGAGTATTGTACAGTTTATTGACATTTTCTTTATTTAGTTTTGTACAGTTTATTGACTGTTTCTATATTTAGTTTTGTACAGTTTATTAACTGTTTCTTTATTTAGTTTTGCACAGTTTATTGACTGTTTCTTTATTTAGTTTGTATACAATTTATTGACTGGTTTTTTTTGAGTTTTGTATAGTATATTGACTGGTTCTTTATTGAGTATTGTACAGTTTATTGACTTGTTCTTTATTTAGTTCTGTACAGTTTATTGACTGTTTCTTTATTTAGTTTTGTACAGTTTATTGACTGTTTCTTTATTGAGTTTTGTACAGTTTATTAACTGGTTCTTTATTGAGTTTTGTACAGTTTATTGACTGTTTCTTTATTGAGTTTTGTACAGTTTATTGACTGGTTCTTTATTGAGTTTTGTACAGTTTATTGACTGGTTCTTTATTGAGTTTTGTACAGTTTATTGACAGTTTCTTTATTGAGTTTTGTATAGTTTTTTGACTGATTGTTTCTTGAGTTTTGTACAGTTTTTTGACTGTTTTTTTATTGAGATTTGTACAGTTTTTTGACTGGTTCTTTATTGAGTTTTGTACAGTTTATTGACTGTTTCTTTATTGAGTTTTGTACAGTTTATTGACTGTTTCTTTATTTAGTTTTGTACAGTTTATTGACTGGTTCTTTATTTAGTTTTGTACCGTTTATTGACTGGTTCTTTATTTAGTTTTGTACAGTTTATTGACTTGTTCTTTGTTCAGTTTTGTACTGTTTATTGACTAGTTCTTTATTGAGTTTTGTACAGTTTATTGACTGGTTCTTTATTCAGTTTTGTACAGTTTATTGACTGGTTCTTTATTTAGTTTTGTACAGTTTATTGACTGTTTCTTTATTTAGTTTTGTACAGTTTATTGACTGTTTCTTTATTCAGTTTTGTACAGTTTATTGACTGGTTCTTTATTGAGTTTTGTACAGTTTATTGACTGGTTATTTATTGAGTTTTGTACAATTTATTGACTGGTTCCTTATTGGGTTTGTGTACAATTTATTGACTGGTTCTTTATTGAATTTTGTACAGTTTACTGACTGGTTCTTTATTGACTTTTTTACAGTTTATTGACTAGTTCTTTATTGAGTTTTGTACAGTTTATTGACTGGTTCTTTATTCAGTTTTGTACAGTTTATTGACTGGTTTTTTATTTAGTTTTGTACAGTTTATTGACTGTTTCTTTATTTAGTTTTGTACAGTTTATTGACTGTTTCAATATTTAGTTTTGTACAGTTTATTAACTGTTTCTTTATTTAGTTTTGTACAGTTTAATTACTGTTTCTTTATTTAGTTTGTGTACAATTTATTGACTGTACTTTGTTCAGTTTTGTACTGTTTATTGACTAGTTCTTTATTGAGTTTTGTACAGTTTATTGACTCTTTCTTTATTGAGTTTTGTACAGTTTATTGACTGTTTCTTTATTTAGTTTTGTAGAGTTTATTGACTAATTCTTTATTGAGTTTGGGACAGTTTATTGACTGGTTCTTTATTGAGTTTTGTACAGTTTATTGACTGGTTCTTTATAGAGTTTTGTACAGTTTATTGACTGGTTCTTTATTCAGTTTTGTACAGTTTATTGACTAGTTCTTTATTGAGTTTTGTACAGTTTATTGACTAGTTCTTTATTGAGTTTTCTACAGTTTATTGACTGGTTCTTTATTCAGTTTTGTACAATTTTCATGACTGGTTGTTTTTGAGATTTGTACAGTTTATTGACTGTTTGTTTATTTAGTTTTGTTCAGTTTATTGACTGTTTCTTTATTTAGTTTTGTACAGTTTATTGGCTGGTTCTTTATTGAGTTTTGAACAGTTTATTGACTGGTTCTTTATTTAGTTTTTGTACAATTTATTGACTGGTTCTGTATTTAGTTTGTGTACAATTTATTGACTGGTTGTTTATTTAGTTTTGTACAGTTTATTGACTGTTTGTTTATTTAGTTTTGTTCAGATTAATAACTGTTTGTTTATCTAGTTTTGTTCAGATTAATAACTGTTTCCTTATTTAGATTTGTAAAGTTTATTGACTGGTTATTTATTGAGTTTTGTACAGTTTATTGACTGGTTCTTTATTGAGTTTGTGTACAATTTATTGACTGGTTCTTTATTGAATTTTGTACAGTTTACTGACTGGTTCTTTATTGACTTTTTTACAGTTTATTGACTGGTTCTTTATTGAGTTTTGTATAGTTTATTGACTGTTTATTTATTGAGTTTTGTACAGTTTATTGACTGTTTATTTATTTAGTTTGTGTACAGTTTATTGACTGTTTATTTATTTAGTTTGTGTACAGTTTATTGACTGGTTCTTTATTTAGTTTTGTACAGTTTATTGACTGGTTATTTCTTGAGTTTTGTACAGTTTATTGACTGGTTCTTTATTGAGTTTGTGTAAAATTTATAGACTGGTTCTTTATTGAATTTTGTACAGTTTACTGACTGGTTCTTTATTGACTTTTTTACAGTTTATTGACTGGTTCTTTATTGAGTTTTGTATAGTTTATTGACTGTTTATTTATTTAGTTTTGTACAGTTTATTGACTTGTTCTTTGTTCAGTTTTGTACTGTTTGTTGACTAGTTCTTTATTGAGTTTTGTGCAGTTTATTGACTGGTTCTTTATTCAGTTTTGTACAGTTTATTGACTGGTTCTTTATTTAGTTTTGTACAGTTTATTGACTGTTTCTTTATTTAGTTTTGTACAGTTTATTGACTGTTTCTTTATTCAGTTTTGTACAATTTATTGACTGGTTCCTTATTGAGTTGTGTACAATTTATTGACTGCTTCTTTATTGAATTTTGTACAGTTTACTGACTGGTTCTTTATTGACTTTTTTACAGTTTATTGACTGGTTCTTTATTGAGTTTTGAACAGTTTATCGACTGGTTCCTTATTCAGTTTTGTACAGTTTATTGACTGGTTTTTTATTTAGTTTTGTACAGTTTATTGACTGTTTCTTTATTTAGTTTTGTACAGTTTATTGACTGTTTCAATATTTAGTTTTGTACAGTTTATTAACTGTTTCTTTATTTAGTTTTGTACAGTTTAATCACTGTTTCTTTATTTAGTTTGTGTACAATTTATTGACTCGTACTTTGTTCAGTTTTGTACTGTTTATTGACTAGTTCTTTATTGAGTTTTGTACAGTTTATTGACTGGTTCTTTATTCAGTTTTGTACAGTTTATTGACTGGTTCTTTATTTAGTTTTGTACAGTTTATTGACTGTTTCTTTATTTAGTTTTGTACAGTTTATTGACTATTTCTTTATTGAGTTTTGTACAGTTTTTTGACTGGCTCTTTATTGAGTTTTGTACAGTTTATTGACTGTTTCTTTATTGAGTTTTGTACAGTTTATTGACTGTTTCTTTATTTGGTTTTGTACAGTTTATTGACTAATTCTTTATTGAGTTTGGGACAGTTTATTGACTGGTTCTTTATTGAGTTTGGTACAGTTTATTGACTGGTTCTTTATAGAGTTTTGTACAGTTTATTGACTGGTTCTTTGTTCACTTTTGTACTGTTTATTGACTAGTTCTTTATTGAGTTTTGTACAGTTTATTGACTGGTTCTTTATTCAGTTTTGTACAGTTTATTGACTAGTTCTTTATTGAGTTTTGTACAGTTTATTGACTAGTTCTGTATTGAGTTTTCTACAGTTTATTGACTGGTTCTTTAATCAGTTTTGTACAATTTTCATGACTGGTTGTTTTTGAGATTTGTACAGTTTATTGACTGTTTGTTTATTTAGTTTTGTTCAGTTTATTGACTGTTTCTTTATTTAGTTTTGTACAGTTTATTGGCTGGTTCTTTATTGAGTTTTGAACAGTTTATTGACTGGTTGTTTATTTAGTTTTGTACAGTTTATTGACTGTTTGTTTATTTAGTTTTGTTCAGATTAATAACTGTTTCCTTATTTAGATTTGTAAAGTTTATTGACTGGTTATTTATTGAGTTTTGTACAGTTTATTGACTGGTTCTTTATTGAGTTTGTGTACAATTTATTGACTGGTTCTTTATTGAATTTTGTACAGTTTACTGACTGGTTCTTTATTGACTTTTTTACAGTTTATTTACTGGTTCTTTATAGAGTTTTGTACAGTTTATTGACTGTTTATTTATTGAGTTTTGTACAGTTTATTGACTGGTTCTTTGTTCAGTTTTGTACTGTTTATTGACTGGTTCTTTATTCAGTTTTGTACAGCTTATTGACAGGTTCTTTATTTAGTTTTGTACAGTTTATTGACTGTTTCTTTATTTAGTTTTCGACAGTTTATTGACTGTTTCTATATTTAGTTTTGTACAGTTTATTGACTGTTTCTTCATTTAGTTTTCTACAGTTTATTGATTGTTTCTTTATTTAGTTTTGTACAGTTTATTGACATTTTCTTTATTTAGTTTTGTACAGTTTATTGACTGTTTCTATATTTAGTTTTGTACAGTTTATTAACTGTTTCTTTATTTAGTTTTGCACAGTGTATTGACTGTTTCTTTATTTAGTTTGTATACAATTTATTGACTGGTTCTTTATTGAGTTTTGTACAGTTTATTGACTGGTTCTTTATTGAGTATTGTACAGTTTATTGACTGGTTCTTTATTTAGTTCTGTACAGTTTATTGACTGTTTCTTTATTTAGTTTTGTACAGTTTATTAACTGTTTCTTTATTTAGTTTTGTACAGTTTATTAACTGTTTCTTTATTTAGTTTTGCACAGTTTATTGACTGTTTCTTTATTTAGTTTGTGTACAATTTATTGACTGGTTCTTTATTGAGTTTTGTACAGTTTATTGACTGGTTCTTTATTGAGTATTGTACAGTTTATTGACATTTTCTTTATTTAGTTTTGTACAGTTTATTGGCTGTTTCTATATTTAGTTTTGTACAGTTTGTTAACTGTTTCTTTATTTAGTTTTGCACAGTTTATTGACTGTTTCTTTATTTAGTTTGTATACAATTTATTGACTGGTTTTTTTTTGAGTTTTGTATAGTTTATTGACTGGTTCTTTATTGAGTATTGTACAGTTTATTGACTTGTTCTTTATTTAGTTCTGTACAGTTTATTGACTGTTTCTTTATTTAGTTTTGTACAGTTTATTGACTGTTTCTTTATTGAGTTTTGTACAGTTTATTAACTGGTTCTTTATTGAGTTTTGTACAGTTTATTGACTGTTTCTTTATTGAGTTTTGTACAGTTTATTGACTGGTTCTTTATTGGGTTTTGTACAGTTTATTGACTGGTTCTTTATTGAGTTTTGTACAGTTTATTGACTGTTTCTTTATTGAGTTTTGTATAGTTTTTTGACTGATTGTTTCTTGAGTTTTGTACAGTTTTTTGACTTTTTTTATTGAGATTTGTACAGTTTTTTGACTGGTTCTTTATTGAGTTTTGTACAGTTTATTGACTGTTTCTTTATTGAGTTTTGTACAGTTTATTGACTGTTTCTTTATTTAGTTTTGTACAGTTTATTGACTGGTTCTTTATTTAGTTTTGTACCGTTTATTGACTGGTTCTTTATTTAGTTTTGTACAGTTTATTGACTTGTTCTTTGTTCAGTTTTGTACTGTTTATTGACTAGTTCTTTATTGAGTTTTGTACAGTTTATTGACTGGTTCTTTATTCAGTTTTGTACAGTTTATTGACTGGTTCTTTATTTAGTTTTGTACAGTTTATTGACTGTTTCTTTATTTAGTTTTGTACAGTTTATTGACTGTTTCTTTATTCAGTTTTGTACAGTTTATTGACTGGTTCTTTATTGAGTTTTGTACAGTTTATTGACTGGTTATTTATTGAGTTTTGTACAATTTATTGACTGGTTCCTTATTGAGTTTGTGTACAACTTATTGACTGGTTCTTTATTGAATTTTGTACAGTTTACTGACTGGTTCTTTATTGACTTTTTTACAGTTTATTGACTAGTTCTTTATTGAGTTTTGTACAGTTTATTGACTGGTTCTTTGTTCAGTTTTGTACAGTTTATTGACTGGTTTTTTATTTAGTTTTGTACAGTTTATTGACTGTTTCTTTATTTAGTTTTGTACAGTTTATTGACTGTTTCAATATTTAGTTTTGTACAGTTTATTAACTGTTTCTTTATTTAGTTTTGTACAGTTTAATTACTGTTTCTTTATTTAGTTTGTGTACAATTTATTGACTGGTACTTTGTTCAGTTTTGTACTGTTTATTGACTAGTTCTTTATTGAGTTTTGTACAGTTTATTGACTCTTTCTTTATTGAGTTTTGTACAGTTTATTGACTGTTTCTTTATTTAGTTTTGTAGAGTTTATTGACTAATTCTTTATTGAGTTTGGGACAGTTTATTGACTGGTTCTTTATTGAGTTTTGTACAGTTTATTGACTGGTTCTTTATAGAGTTTTGTACAGTTTATTGACTGGTTCTTTATTCAGTTTTGTACAGTTTATTGACTAGTTCTTTATTGAGTTTTGTACAGTTTATTGACTAGTTCTTTATTGAGTTTTCTACAGTTTATTGACTGGTTCTTTATTCAGTTTTGTACAATTTTCATGACTGGTTATTTTTGAGATTTGTACAGTTTATTGACTGTTTGTTTATTTAGTTTTGTTCAGTTTATTGACTGTTTCTTTATTTAGTTTTGTACAGTTTATTGGCTGGTTCTTTATTGAGTTTTGAACAGTTTATTGACTGGTTCTTTATTTAGTTTTTGTACAATTTATTGACTGGTTCTGTATTTAGTTTGTGTACAATTTATTGACTGGTTGTTTATTTAGTTTTGTACAGTTTATTGACTGTTTGTTTATTTAGTTTTGTTCAGATTAATAACTGTTTCCTTATTTAGATTTGTAAAGTTTATTGACTGGTTATTTATTGAGTTTTGTACAGTTTATTGACTGGTTCTTTATTGAGTTTGTGTACAATTTATTGACTGGTTCTTTATTGAATTTTGTACAGTTTACTGACTGGTTCTTTATTGACTTTTTTACAGTTTATTGACTGGTTCTTTATTGAGTTTTGTATAGTTTATTGACTGTTTATTTATTGAGTTTTGTACAGTTTATTGACTGTTTATTTATTTAGTTTGTGTACAGTTTATTGACTGTTTATTTATTTAGTTTGTGTACAGTTTATTGACTGGTTCTTTATTTAGTTTTGTACAGTTTATTGACTGGTTATTTCTTGAGTTTTGTACAGTTTATTGACTGGTTCTTTATTGAGTTTGTGTAAAATTTATAGACTGGTTCTTTATTGAATTTTGTACAGTTTACTGACTGGTTCTTTATTGACTTTTTGACAGTTTATTGACTGGTTCTTTATTGAGTTTTGTATAGTTTATTGACTGTTTATTTATTTAGTTTTGTACAGTTTATTGACTTGTTCTTTGTTCAGTTTTGTACTGTTTGTTGACTAGTTCTTTATTGAGTTTTGTGCAGTTTATTGACTGGTTCTTTATTCAGTTTTGTACAGTTTATTGACTGGTTCTTTATTTAGTTTTGTACAGTTTATTGACTGTTTCTTTATTTAGTTTTGTACAGTTTATTGACTGTTTCTTTATTCAGTTTTGTACAATTTATTGACTGGTTCCTTATTGAGTTGTGTACAATTTATTGACTGCTTCTTTATTGAATTTTGTACAGTTTACTGACTGGTTCTTTATTGACTTTTTTACAGTTTATTGACTAGTTCTTTATTGAGTTTTGTACAGTTTATTGACTGGTTCTTTATTCAGTTTTGTACAGTTTATTGACTGGTTTTTTATTTAGTTTTGTACAGTTTATTGACTGTTTCTTTATTTAGTTTTGTACAGTTTATTGACTGTTTCAATATTTAGTTTTGTACAGTTTATTAACTGTTTCTTTATTTAGTTTTGTACAGTTTAATTACTGTTTCTTTATTTAGTTTGTGTACAATTTATTGACTCGTACTTTGTTCAGTTTTGTACTGTTTATTGACTAGTTCTTTATTGAGTTTTGTACAGTTTATTGACTGTTTCTTTATTGAGTTTTGTACAGTTTATTGACTGGTTCTTTATTTAGTTTTGTACAGTTTATTGACTGTTTCTTTATTTAGTTTTGTACAGTTTATTGACTGTTTCTTTATTGAGTTTTGTACAGTTTTTTGACTGGCTCTTTATTGAGTTTTGTACAGTTTATTGACTGTTTCTTTATTGAGTTTTGTACAGTTTATTGACTGTTTCTTTATTTGGTTTTGTACAGTTTATTGACTAATTCTTTATTGAGTTTGGGACAGTTTATTGACTGGTTCTTTATTGAGTTTGGTACAGTTTATTGACTGGTTCTTTATAGAGTTTTGTACAGTTTATTGACTGGTTCTTTGTTCACTTTTGTACTGTTTATTGACTAGTTCTTTATTGAGTTTTGTACAGTTTATTGACTGGTTCTTTATTCAGTTTTGTACAGTTTATTGACTAGTTCTTTATTGAGTTTTGTACAGTTTATTGACTAGTTCTGTATTGAGTTTTCTACAGTTTATTGACTGGTTCTTTATTGAGTTTTGTACAATTTTCATGACTGGTTGTTTTTGAGATTTGTACAGTTTATTGACTGTTTGTTTATTTAGTTTTGTTCAGTTTATTGACTGTTTCTTTATTTAGTTTTGTACAGTTTATTGGCTGGTTCTTTATTGAGTTTTGAACAGTTTATTGACTGGTTCTTTATTTAGTTTTTGTACAATTTATTGACTGGTTCTGTATTTAGTTTGTGTACAATTTATTGACTGGTTGTTTATTTAGTTTTGTACAGTTTATTGACTGTTTGTTTATTTAGTTTTGTTCAGATTAATAACTGTTTCCTTATTTAGATTTGTAAAGTTTATTGACTGGTTATTTATTGAGTTTTGTACAGTTTATTGACTGGTTCTTTATTGAGTTTGTGTACAATTTATTGACTGGTTCTTTATTGAATTTTGTACAGTTTACTGACTGGTTCTTTATTGACTTTTTTACAGTTTATTTACTGGTTCTTTATAGAGTTTTGTACAGTTTATTGACTGTTTATTTATTGAGTTTTGTACAGTTTATTGACTTTTTTTATTTTGTTTTGTACAGTTTATTGACTGTTTATTTATTTAGTTTGTGTACAGTTTATTGACTGGTTCTTTATTTAGTTTTGTACAGTTTTTTGCCTGGTTTTTTATTGAGTTTTGTACAGTTTATTTACTGGTTCTTTATAGAGTTTTGTACAGTTTATTGACTGGTTCTTTATTGAGTTTTGTACAGTTTATTGACTGGTTCTTTATTGAGTTTTGTACAGTTTATTGACTAATTCTGTATTGAGTTTTGTACAGTTTATTAACTGGTTCTTTATTCAGTTTGGTACAGTTTATTGACTGTTTATTTATTGAGTTTTGTACAGTTTATTGACTGGTTCTTTGTTCAGTTTTGTACTGTTTATTGACTGGTTCTTTATTCAGTTTTGTACAGTTTATTGACTGGTTCTTTATTTAGTTTTGTACAGTTTATTGACTGTTTCTTTATTTAGTTTTGTACAGTTTATTGACTGGTTCTTTATTTAGTCTGTGTACAATTTATTGACAGGTTGTTTATTGAGTTTTGTACAGTTTATTGACTGCTTGTTTATTTAGTTTTGTTCAGTTTATTGACTGTTTCTTTATTTAGTTTTGTACTGTTTATTGGCTGGTTCTTTATTGAGTTTTGTACAGTTTATTGACTGGTTCTTTATTTAGTTTTTGTACAATTTATTGACTGGTTGTTGATTTAGTTTGTGTACAATTTATTGACTGGTTGTTTATTTAGTTTTGTACAGTTTATTGACTGTTTGTTTATTTAGTTTTGTTCAGATTAATGACTGTTTCCTTATTTAGTTTTGTAAAGTTTATTGACTGGTTATTTCTTGAGTTTTGTACAGTTTATTGACTGGTTCTTTATTGAGTTTGTGTACAATTTATAGACTGGTTCTTTATTGAATTTTGTACAGTTTACTGACTGGTTCTTTATTGACTTTTTTACAGTTTATTGACTGGTTCTTTATTGAGTTTTGTATAGTTTATTGACTGTTTATTTATTGAGTTTTGTACAGTTTATTGACTTTTTTTTATTTTGTTTTGTACAGTTTATTGACTGTTTATTTATTTAGTTTGTGTACAGTTTATTGACTGGTTCTTTATTTAGTTTTGTACAGTTTTTTGCCTGGTTTTTTATTGAGTTTTGTACAGTTTATTTACTGGTTCTTTATTGAGTTTTGTACAGTTTATTGACTGGTCCTTTATTGAGTTTTGTACAGTTTATTGACTGGTTCTTTATTGAGTTTGTACAGTTTATTGACTAATTCTGTATTGAGTTTTGTACAGTTTATTGACTGGTTCTTTATTCAGTTTGGTACAGTTTATTGACTGTTTATTTAATGAGTTTTGTACAGTTTATTGACTGGTTCTTTGTTCAGTTTTGTACTGTTTATTGACTGGTTCTTTATTCAGTTTTGTACAGTTTATTGACTGGTTCTTTATTTAGTTTTGTACAGTTTATTGACTGTTTCTTTATTTAGTTTTCTACAGTTTATTGACTGTTTCTATAGTTAGTTTTGAACAGTTTATAGACTGTTTCTTTATTTAGTTTTGTAAAGTTTATTGATTGTTTCTTTATTTAGTTTTGTACAGTTTATTGACATTTTCTTTATTTAGTTTTGTACAGTTTATTGACTGTTTCTATATTTAGTTTTGTACAGTTTATTAACTGTTTCTTTATTTAGTTTTGCACAGTTTATTGACTGTTTCTTTATTTAGTTTGTGTACAATTTATTGACTGGTTCTTTATTGAGTTTTGTACAGTTTATTGACTGGTTCTTTATTGAGTATTGTACAGTTTATTGACTGGTTCTTAATTTAGTTCTGTACAGTTTATTGACTGTTTCTTTATTTAGTTTTGTACAGTTTTTTGACTGTTTCTTTATTGAGTTTTGTACAGTTTATTGACTGGTTCTTTATTGAGTTTTGTACAGTTTATTGACTGGTTCTTTATTGAGTTTTGTACAGTTTTTTGACTGGTTCTTTATTGAGTTTTGTACAGTTTATTGACTGTTTCTTTATTGAGTTTTGTACAGTTTATTGACTGTTTCTTTATTTAGTTTTGTACAGTTTATTGACTGGTTCTTTATTTAGTTTTGTACAGTTTATTGACTGGTTCTTTATTTAGTTTTGTACAGTTTATTGACTGGTTCTTTATTTAGTTTTGTACAGTTTATTGACTTGTTCTTTGTTCAGTTTTGTACTGTTTATTGACTAGTTCTTTATTGAGTTTTGTACAGTTTATTGACTGGTTCTTTATTCAGTTTTGTACAGTTTATTGACTGGTTCTTTATTTAGTTTTGTACAGTTTATTGACTGTTTCTTTATTTAGTTTTGTACAGTTTATTGACAGTTTCAATATTTTGTTTTGTACAGTTTATTTACTGTTTCTTTATTTAGTTTGTGTACAATTTATTGACTGGTTCTTTATTGAATTTTGTAGTTTACTGACTGGTTCTTTATTGACTTTTTTACAGTTTATTGACTGTTTCTTTATTGAGTTTTGTACAGTTTATTGACTGGTTCTTTATTGAGTTTTGTAAAGTTTATTGACTGTTTCTTTATTGAGTTTTGTACAGTTTATTGACTGGTTCTTTATTCAGTTTTGTACAGTTTATTGACTGGTTCTTTATTGAGTTTTGTACAGTTTATTGACTGTTTCTTTATTGAGTTTTGTATAGTTTATTGACCTATTCTTTCTTGAGTTTTGTACAGTTTTTTGACTGTTTCTTTATTATGATTTATACAGTTTTTTGCCTGGTTCTTTATTGAGTTTTGTACAGTTTATTGACTGTTTCTTTATTGAGTTTTGTACAGTTTATTGACTGTTTCTTTATTTAGTTTTGTACAGTTTATTGACTGGTTCTTTATTTAGTTTTGTACAGTTTATTGACTGGTTCTTTAGTGAGTTTTGTACAGTTTAATGACTGGTTCTTTATTGAGTTTTGTACAGTTTATTGATTGGTTCTTTATTTAGTTTTGTACAGTTTATTGACTGGTTCTTTATTGAGTTTTGTACAGTTTATTGACTAATTCTTTATTGAGTTTTGTACAGTTTATTGACTGGTTCTTTTTTGAGTTTTGTACAGTTTATTTACTGGTTCTTTATAGAGTTTTGTACAGTTTATTGACTTGTTCTTTGTTCAGTTTTGTACTGTTTATTGACTAGTTCTTTATTGAGTTTTGTACATTTTATTGACTGGTTCTTTATTCAGTTTTGTACAGTTTATTGACTGGTTCTTTATTTAGTTTTGTACAGTTTATTGACTGTTTCTTTATTTAGTTTTGTACAGTTTATTGACTGGTTATTTATTGAGTTTTGTACAGTTTATTGACTGGTTCTTTATTGAGTTTGTGTACAATTTATTGACTGGTTCTTTATTGAAATTTGTAGAATTTACTGACTGGTTCTTTATTGAATTTTTTACAGTTTATTGACTGGTTCTTTATTGAGTTTTGTATAGTTTATTGACTGTTTATTTATTGAGTTTTGTACAGTTTATTGACTTTTTTAATTTTGTTTTGTACAGTTTATTGACCGTTTATTTATTGAGTTTTGTATAGTTTATTGACTGATTCTTTCTTGAGTTTTGTACAGTTTTTTGACTGTTTCTTTATTATGATTTGTACAGTTTTTTGCCTGGTTCTTTATTGAGTTTTGTACAGTTTATTGACTGGTTCTTTATTCAGTTTTGTACAGTTTATTGACTGGTTCTTTATTGAGTTTTGTACAGTTTATTGACTGTTTCTTTATTGAGTTTTGTATAGTTTATTGACTGATTCTTTCTTGAGTTTTGTACAGTTTTTTGACTGTTTCTTTATTATGATTTGTACAGTTTTTTGCCTGGTTCTTTATTGAGTTTTGTACAGTTTATTGACTGTTTCTTTATTGAGTTTTGTACAGTTTATTGACTGTTTCTTTATTTAGTTTTGTACAGTTTATTGACTGGTTCTTTATTTAGTTTTGTACAGTTTATTGACTGGTTCTTTAGTGAGTTTTGTACAGTTTAATGACTGGTTCTTTATTGAGTTTTGTACAGTTTATTGATTGGTTCTTTATTTAGTTTTGTACAGTTTATTGACTGGTTCTTTATTGAGTTTTGTACAGTTTATTGACTAATTCTTTATTGAGTTTTGTACAGTTTATTGACTGGTTCTTTTTTGAGTTTTGTACAGTTTATTGACTGGTTCTTTATAGAGTTTTGTACAGTTTATTGACTTGTTCTTTGTTCAGTTTTGGACTGTTTATTGACTAGTTCTTTATTGAGTTTTGTACAGTTTATTGACTGGTTCTTTATTCAGTTTTGTACAGTTTATTGACTGGTTCTTTATTTAGTTTTGTACAGTTTATTGACTGTTTCTTTATTTAGTTTTGTACAGTTTATTGACTGGTTATTTATTGAGTTTTGTACAGTTTATTGACTGGTTCTTTATTGAGTTTGTGTACAATTTATTGACTGGTTCTTTATTGAAATTTGTAGAATTTACTGACTGGTTCTTTATTGAATTTTTTACAGTTTATTGACTGGTTCTTTATTGAGTTTTGTATAGTTTATTGACTGTTTATTTATTGAGTTTTGTACAGTTTATTGACTTTTTTAATTTTGTTTTGTACAGTTTATTGACCGTTTATTTATTTAGTTTGTGTACAGTTTATTGACTTATTCTTTATTTAGTTTTGTACAGTTTTTTGCCTGGTTTTTTATTGAGTTTTGTACAGTTTATTTACTGGTTCTTTATTGAGTTTTGTACAGTTTATTGACCGGTTCTTTATTGGGTTTGTACAGTTTATTGACTGTTTCTTTATTGAGTTTTGTACAGTTTATTGACTAATTCTGTATTGAGTTTTGTACAGTTTATTGACTGGTTCTTTATTCAGTTTGGTACAGTTTATTGACTGTTTATTTATTGAGTTTTGTACAGTTTATTGACTGGTTCTTTGTTCAGTTTTGTACTGTTTATTGACTGGTTCTTTATTCAGTTTTGTACAGTTTATTGACTGGTTCTTTATTTAGTTTTTGTACAATTTATTGACTGGTTGTTGATTTAGTTTGTGTACAATTTATTGACTGGTTGTTTATTTAGTTTTGTACAGTTTATTGACTGTTTGTTTATTTAGTTTTGTTCACATTAATGACTGTTTCCTTATTTAGTTTTGTAAAGTTTATTGACTGGTTATTTCTTGAGTTTTGTACAGTTTATTGACTGGTTCTTTATTGAGTTTGTGTACAATTTATAGACTGGTTCTTTATTGAATTTTGTACAGTTTACTGACTGGTTCTTTATTGACTTTTTTACAGTTTATTGACTGGTTCTTTATTGAGTTTTGTATAGTTTATTGACTGTTTATTTATTGAGTTTTGTACAGTTTATTGACTTTTTTTTATTTTGTTTTGTACAGTTTATTGACTGTTTATTTATTTAGTTTGTGTACAGTTTATTGACTGGTTCTTTATTTAGTTTTGTACAGTTTTTTGCCTGGTTTTTTATTGAGTTTTGTACAGTTTATTTACTGGTTCTTTATTGAGTTTTGTACAGTTTATTGACTGGTCCTTTATTGAGTTTTGTACAGTTTATTGACTGGTTCTTTATTGAGTTTGTACAGTTTATTGACTAATTCTGTATTGAGTTTTGTACAGTTTATTGACTGGTTCTTTATTCAGTTTGGTACAGTTTATTGACTGTTTATTTAATGAGTTTTGTACAGTTTATTGACTGGTTCTTTGTTCAGTTTTGTACTGTTTATTGACTGGTTCTTTATTCAGTTTTGTACAGTTTATTGACTGGTTCTTTATTTAGTTTTGTACAGTTTATTGACTGTTTCTTTATTTAGTTTTCTACAGTTTATTGACTGTTTCTATAGTTAGTTTTGAACAGTTTATAGACTGTTTCTTTATTTAGTTTTGTAAAGTTTATTGATTGTTTCTTTATTTAGTTTTGTACAGTTTATTGACATTTTCTTTATTTAGTTTTGTACAGTTTATTGACTGTTTCTATATTTAGTTTTGTACAGTTTATTAACTGTTTCTTTATTTAGTTTTGCACAGTTTATTGACTGTTTCTTTATTTAGTTTGTGTACAATTTATTGACTGGTTCTTTATTGAGTTTTGTACAGTTTATTGACTGGTTCTTTATTGAGTATTGTACAGTTTATTCACTGGTTCTTAATTTAGTTCTGTACAGTTTATTGACTGTTTCTTTATTTAGTTTTGTACAGTTTTTTGACTGTTTCTTTATTGAGTTTTGTACAGTTTATTGACTGGTTCTTTATTGAGTTTTGTACAGTTTATTGACTGGTTCTTTATTGAGTTTTGTACAGTTTTTTGACTGGTTCTTTATTGAGTTTTGTACAGTTTATTGACTGTTTCTTTATCGAGTTTTGTACAGTTTATTGACTGTTTCTTTATTGAGTTTTGTACAGTTTATTGACTGGTTCTTTATTTAGTTTTGTACAGTTTATTGACTGGTTCTTTATTTAGTTTTGTACAGTTTATTGACTGGTTCTTTATTTAGTTTTGTACAGTTTATTGACTGGTTCTTTGTTCAGTTTTGTACTGTTTATTGACTAGTTCTTTATTGAGTTTTGTACAGTTTATTGACTGGTTCTTTATTCAGTTTTGTACAGTTTATTGACTGGTTCTTTATTTAGTTTTGTACAGTTTATTGACTGTTTCTTTATTTAGTTTTGTACAGTTTATTGACAGTTTCAATATTTTGTTTTGTACAGTTTATTTACTGTTTCTTTATTTAGTTTGTGTACAATTTATTGACTGGTTCTTTATTGAATTTTGTAGTTTACTGACTGGTTCTTTATTGACTTTTTTACAGTTTATTGACTGTTTCTTTATTGAGTTTTGTACAGTTTATTGACTGGTTCTTTATTGAGTTTTGTAAAGTTTATTGACTGTTTCTTTATTGAGTTTTGTACAGTTTATTGACTGGTTCTTTATTCAGTTTTGTACAGTTTATTGACTGGTTCTTTATTGAGTTTTGTACAGTTTATTGACTGTTTCTTTATTGAGTTTTGTATAGTTTATTGACCTATTCTTTCTTGAGTTTTGTACAGTTTTTTGACTGTTTCTTTATTATGATTTATACAGTTTTTTGCCTGGTTCTTTATTGAGTTTTGTACAGTTTATTGACTGTTTCTTTATTGAGTTTTGTACAGTTTATTGACTGTTTCTTTATTTAGTTTTGTACAGTTTATTGACTGGTTCTTTATTTAGTTTTGTACAGTTTATTGACTGGTTCTTTAGTGAGTTTTGTACAGTTTAATGACTGGTTCTTTATTGAGTTTTGTACAGTTTATTGATTGGTTCTTTATTTAGTTTTGTACAGTTTATTGACTGGTTCTTTATTGAGTTTTGTACAGTTTATTGACTAATTCTTTATTGAGTTTTGTACAGTTTATTGACTGGTTCTTTTTTGAGTTTTGTACAGTTTATTTACTGGTTCTTTATAGAGTTTTGTACAGTTTATTGACTTGTTCTTTGTTCAGTTTTGTACTGTTTATTGACTAGTTCTTTATTGAGTTTTGTACATTTTATTGACTGGTTCTTTATTCAGTTTTGTACAGTTTATTGACTGGTTCTTTATTTAGTTTTGTACAGTTTATTGACTGTTTCTTTATTTAGTTTTGTACAGTTTATTGACTGGTTATTTATTGAGTTTTGTACAGTTTATTGACTGGTTCTTTATTGAGTTTGTGTACAATTTATTGACTGGTTCTTTATTGAAATTTGTAGAATTTACTGACTGGTTCTTTATTGAATTTTTTACAGTTTATTGACTGGTTCTTTATTGAGTTTTGTATAGTTTATTGACTGTTTATTTATTGAGTTTTGTACAGTTTATTGACTTTTTTAATTTTGTTTTGTACAGTTTATTGACCGTTTATTTATTGAGTTTTGTATAGTTTATTGACTGATTCTTTCTTGAGTTTTGTACAGTTTTTTGACTGTTTCTTTATTATGATTTGTACAGTTTTTTGCCTGGTTCTTTATTGAGTTTTGTACAGTTTATTGACTGGTTCTTTATTCAGTTTTGTACAGTTTATTGACTGGTTCTTTATTGAGTTTTGTACAGTTTATTGACTGTTTCTTTATTGAGTTTTGTATAGTTTATTGACTGATTCTTTCTTGAGTTTTGTACAGTTTTTTGACTGTTTCTTTATTATGATTTGTACAGTTTTTTGCCTGGTTCTTTATTGAGTTTTGTACAGTTTATTGACTGTTTCTTTATTGAGTTTTGTACAGTTTATTGACTGTTTCTTTATTTAGTTTTGTACAGTTTATTGACTGGTTCTTTATTTAGTTTTGTACAGTTTATTGACTGGTTCTTTAGTGAGTTTTGTACAGTTTAATGACTGGTTCTTTATTGAGTTTTGTACAGTTTATTGATTGGTTCTTTATTTAGTTTTGTACAGTTTATTGACTGGTTCTTTATTGAGTTTTGTACAGTTTATTGACTAATTCTTTATTGAGTTTTGTACAGTTTATTGACTGGTTCTTTTTTGAGTTTTGTACAGTTTATTGACTGGTTCTTTATAGAGTTTTGTACAGTTTATTGACTTGTTCTTTGTTCAGTTTTGGACTGTTTATTGACTAGTTCTTTATTGAGTTTTGTACAGTTTATTGACTGGTTCTTTATTCAGTTTTGTACAGTTTATTGACTGGTTCTTTATTTAGTTTTGTACAGTTTATTGACTGTTTCTTTATTTAGTTTTGTACAGTTTATTGACTGGTTATTTATTGAGTTTTGTACAGTTTATTGACTGGTTCTTTATTGAGTTTGTGTACAATTTATTGACTGGTTCTTTATTGAAATTTGTAGAATTTACTGACTGGTTCTTTATTGAATTTTTTACAGTTTATTGACTGGTTCTTTATTGAGTTTTGTATAGTTTATTGACTGTTTATTTATTGAGTTTTGTACAGTTTATTGACTTTTTTAATTTTGTTTTGTACAGTTTATTGACCGTTTATTTATTTAGTTTGTGTACAGTTTATTAACTTATTCTTTATTTAGTTTTGTACAGTTTTTTGCCTGGTTTTTTATTGAGTTTTGTACAGTTTATTTACTGGTTCTTTATTGAGTTTTGTACAGTTTATTGACCGGTTCTTTATTGGGTTTGTACAGTTTATTGACTGTTTCTTTATTGAGTTTTGTACAGTTTATTGACTAATTCTGTATTGAGTTTTGTACAGTTTATTGACTGGTTCTTTATTCAGTTTGGTACAGTTTATTGACTGTTTATTTATTGAGTTTTGTACAGTTTATTGACTGGTTCTTTGTTCAGTTTTGTACTGTTTATTGACTGGTTCTTTATTCAGTTTTGTACAGTTTATTGACTGGTTCTTTATTTAGTTTTGTACATTTTATTGACTGTTTCTTTATTTAGTTTGGTACAGTTTATTGACTGTTTCTATATTTAGTTTTGAACAGTTTATTGACTGTTTGTTTTTTTAGTTTTGTAAAGTTTATTGATTGTTTCTTTATTTAGTTTTGTACAGTTTATTGACTTTTTCTTTATTTAGTTTTGTACAGTTTATTGACTGTTTCTATATTTAGTTTTGTACAGTTTATTAACTGTTTCTTTATTTAGTTTTGCACAGTTTATTGACTATTTCTTTATTTAGTTTGTGTACAATTTATTGACTGGTTCTTTATTGAGTTTTGTACAGTTTATTGACTGGTTCTTTATTCAGTTTTGTTCAGTTTATTGACTGGTTCTTTATTGAGTATTGTACAGTTTATTGACTGGTTCTTTATTTAGTTCTGTACAGTTTATTGACTGTTTGTTTATTTAGTTTTGTACAGTTTATGGACTGTTTCTTTATTGAGTTTTGTACAGTTTATTGACTGGTTCTTTATTGAGTTTTGTACAGTTTATTGACTGTTTCTTTATTGAGTTTTGTACAGTTTATTGACCGGCTCTTTATTCAGTTTTGTACAGTTTATTGACTGGTTCTTTATTGAGTTTTGTACAGTTTATTGACTGTTTCTTTATTGAGTTTTGAATGGTTTATTGACTGATTCTTTCTTGAGTTTTGTACAGTTTTTTTACTGTTTCTTTATTGAGATGTGTACAGTTTTTTGACTGGTTCTTTATTGAGTTTTGTACAGTTTATTGACTGGTTCTTTGTTAAGTTTTGTACAGTTTATTGACTGGTTCTTTATTTAGTTTTGTACAGTTTATTGACTGGTTCTTTATTTAGTTTTGTACAGTTTATTGACTGGTTCTTTATTCAGTTTTGAACAGTTCATTGACTGGTTCTTTATTTAGTTTTGTACAGTTTATTGACTGGTTCATTATTGAGTTTTGTACAGTTTATTGACTAATTCTTTATTGAGTTTTGTTCAGTTTATTGACTGGTTCTTTTTTGAGTTTTGTACAGTTTATTGACTGGTTCTTTATAGAGTTTTGTACAGTTTATTGACTGGTTCTTTGTTCAGTTTTGTACTGTTTATTGACTGGTTCTTTATTGAGTTTTGTACAGTTTATTGACTGGTTCTTTATTAAGTTTTGTACAGTTTATTGACAGGTTCTTTATTTAGTTTTGTACAGTTTATTTACTGTTTCTTTATTTAGTTTTGTACAGTTTATTGACTGTTTCAATATTTAGTTTTGTACAGTTTACTTACTGTTTCTTTATTTAGTTTTGTACAGTTTAATTACTGTTTCTTTATTTAGTTTGTGTACAATTTATTGACTGGTTCTTTGTTCAGTTTTGTACTGTTTATTGACTAGTTCTTTATTGAGTTTTGTACAGTTTATTGACTGGTTCTTTATTCAGTTCTGTACAGTTTATTGACTGGTTCTTTATTTAGTTTTGTACAGTTTATTGACTGTTTCTTTATTTAGTTTTGTACATTTTATTGACTGTTTCTTTATTGAGTTTTGTACAGTTTTTAGACTGGTTCTTTATTGAGTTTTGTACAGTTTATTGACTGTTTCTTTATTGAGTTTTGTACAGTTTATTAACAGTTTCTTTATTTAGTTTTGTACAGTTTATTGACTAATTCTTTATTGAGTTTGGGACAGTTTATTGACTGGTTCTTTATTGAGTTTTGTACAGTTTATTGACTGGTTCTTTATAGAGTTTTGTACAGTTTATTGACTGGTTCTTTGTTCACTTTTGTACTGTTTATTGACTAGTTCTTTATTGAGTTTTATACAGTTTATTGACTGGTTCTTTATTCAGTTTTGTACAGTTTATTGACTAGTTCTTTATTGAGTTTTGTACAGTTTATTTACTAGTTCTTTATTGAGTTTTCTACAGTTTATTGACTGGTTCTTTATTCAGTTTTGTACAATTTATTGACTGGTTGTTTTTTTAGTTTTGTACAGTTTATCGACTGTTTGTTTAAATAGTTTTGTTCAGATTATTGACTGTTTCTTTATTTAGTTTTGTAAAGTTTATTGACTGGTTCTTTATTTAGTTTTCTACAGTTTATTGACTGGTGCTTTATTGGGTTTGTGTACAATTTATTGACGGGTTCTTTATTGAATTTTGTACAGTTTACTGACTGGTTCTTTCTTGACTTTTGTACAGTTTTTTGACTGGCTCTTTATTGAATTTTGTATAGTTTATTGACTGGTTCTTTATTTAGTTTTGTACAGTTTATTGACTGGTTCTTTACTTAGTCTGTGTACAATTTATTGACCGGTTGTTTATTGAATTTTGTACAGTTTATTGACTCTTTGTTTATTTAGTTTTGTTCAGTTTATTGACTGTTTATTTATTTAGTTTTGTACAGTTTATTGGCTCGTTCTTTATTGTGTTTTGTACAGTTTATTGACTGGTTCTTTGTTTAGTTTTTGTACAATTTATTGACTGGTTGTTTATTTAGTTTGTGTACAATTTATTGACTGGTTGTTTATTTAGTTTTGTACAGTTTATTGACTGTTTGTTTATTTAGTTTTGTTCAGATTAATGACTGTTTCCTTATTTAGTTTTGTAAAGTTTATTGACTGGTTATTTATTGAGTTTTGTACAGTTTATTGACTGGTTCTTTATTGAGTTTGGGTACAATTTATTGACCGGTTCTTTATTGAATTTTGTACAGTTTACTGACTGGTTCTTTATTGACTTTTTTACAGTTGATTGACTGGTTCTTTATTGAGTTTTGTATAGTTTATTGACTGTTTATTTATTGAGTTTTGTACAGTTTATTGACTTTTTTATTTTGTTTTGTACAGTTTATTGACTGTTTATTTATTTAGTTTGTGTACAGTTTATTGACTGGTTCTTTATTTAGTTTTGTACAGTTTTTTGCCTGGTTTTTTATTGAGTTTTGTACAGTTTATTTACTGGTTCTTTATTGAGTTTTGTACAGTTTATTGACTGGTTCTTTATTGAGTTTTGTACAGTTTATTGACTCGTTCTTTATTGAGTTTTGTACAGTTTATTGACTTATTCTGTATTGAGTTTTGTACAGTTTATTGACTGGTTCTTTATTCAGATTGGTACAGTTTATTGACTGTTTATTTATTGAGTTTTGTACAGTTTATTGACTGGTTCTTTGTTCAGTTTTGTACTGTTTATTGACTGGTTCTTTATTCAGTTTTGTACAGTTTATTGACTGTTTCTTTTTTTAGTTTTGTACAGTTTATTGACTGGTTCTTTATTTAGTCTGTGTACAATTTATTGACCGGTTGTTTATTGAGTTTTGTACAGTTTATTGACTGGTTCTTTGTTCAGTTTTGTACTGTTTATTGACTAGTTCTTTATTGAGTTTTGTACAGTTTATTGACTGGTTCTTTATTCAGTTTTGTACAGTTTATTGACTGGTTCTTTATTTAGTTTTGCACAGTTTATTTACTGTTTCTTTATTTAGTTCTGTACAGTTTATTGACTGTTTCAATATTTAGTTTTGTACAGTTTATTTACTGTTTCTTTATTTAGTTTTGTACAGTGTAATTACTGTTTCTTTATTTAGTTTGTGTACAATTTATTGACTGGTTCTTTGTTCAGTTTTGTACTGTTTATTGACTTGTTCTTTATTCAGATTTGTACAGTTTATTGACTGGTTCTTTATTGAGATTTGTACAGTTTTTTGACTGGTTCTTTATTGAGTTTTGTACAGTTTATTGACTGTTTCTTTATTGAATTTTGTACAGTTTACTGACTGGTTCTTTCTTGACTTTTGTACAGTTTTTTGACTGGCTCTTTATTGAATTTTGTATAGTTTATTCACTGGTTCTTTATTTAGTTTTGTACAGTTTATTGACTGGTTCTTTACTTAGTCTGTGTACAATTTATTGACCGGTTGTTTATTGAATTTTGTACAGTTTATTGACTGTTTGTTTATTTAGTTTTGTTCAGTTTATTGACTGTTTATTTATTTAGTTTTGTACAGTTTATTGGCTCGTTCTTTATTGAGTTTTGTACAGTTTATTGACTGGTTCTTTGTTTAGTTTTTGTACAATTTATTGACTGGTTGTTTATTTAGTTTGTGTACAATTTATTGACTGGTTGTTTATTTAGTTTTGTACAGTTTATTGACTGTTTGTTTATTTAGTTTTGTTCAGATTAATGACTGTTTCCTTATTTAGTTTTGTAAAGTTTATTGACTGGTTATTTATTGAGTTTTGTACAGTTTATTGACTGGTTCTTTATTGAGTTTGGGTACAATTTATTGACCGGTTCTTTATTGAATTTTGTACAGTTTACTGACTGGTTCTTTATTGACTTTTTTACAGTTTATTGACTGGTTCTTTATTGAGTTTTGTATAGTTTATTGACTGTTTATTTATTGTGTTTTGTACAGTTTATTGACTTTTTTATTTTGTTTTGTACAGTTTATTGACTGTTTATTTATTTAGTTTGTGTACAGTTTATTGACTGGTTCTTTATTTAGTTTTGTACAGTTTTTTGCCTGGTTTTTTATTGAGTTTTGTACAGTTTATTTACTGGTTCTTTATTGAGTTTTGTACAGTTTATTGACTGGTTCTTTATTGAGTTTTGTACAGTTTATTGACTCGTTCTTTATTGAGTTTTGTACAGTTTATTGACTTATTCTGTATTGAGTTTTGTACAGTTTATTGACTGGTTCTTTATTCAGATTGGTACAGTTTATTGACTGTTTATTTATTGAGTTTTGTACAGTTTATTGACTGGTTCATTGTTCAGTTTTGTACTGTTTATTGACTGGTTCTTTATTCAGTTTTGTACAGTTTATTGACTGTTTCTTTATTGAGTTTTGTACAGTTTATTGACTGTTTCTTTATTTAGTTTTGTACAGTTTATTGACTAATTCTTTATTGAGTTTGGGACAGTTTATTGACTGGTTCTTTATTGAGTTTTGTACAGTTTATTGACTGGTTCTTTATAGAGTTTTGTACAGTTTATTGCCTGGTTCTTTGTTCACTTTTGTACTGTTTATTGACTAGTTCTTTATTGAGTTTTATACAGTTTATTAACTGGTTCTTTATTCAGTTTTGTACAGTTTATTGACTAGTTCTTTATTGAGTTTTGTACAGTTTATTGACTAGTTCTTTATTGAGTTTTCTACAGTTTATTGACTGGTTATTTATTCAGTTTTGTACAATTTATTGACTGGTTGTATTTTTAGTTTTGTACAGTTTATCGACTGTTTGTTTAAATAGTTTTGTTCAGATTATTGACTGTTTCTTTATTTAGTTTTGTAAAGTTTATTGACTGGTTCTTTATTTAGTTTTCTACAGTTTATTGACTGGTGCTTTATTGAGTTTGTGTACAATTTATTGACGGGTTCTTTATTGAATTTTGTACAGTTTACTGACTGGTTCTTTCTTGACTTTTGTACAGTTTTTTGACTGGCTCTTTATTGAATTTTGTATAGTTTATTGACTGGTTCTTTATTTAGTTTTGTACAGTTTATTGACTGGTTCTTTACTTAGTCTGTGTACAATTTATTGACCGGTTGTTTATTGAGTTTTGTACAGTTTATTGACTGTTTGTTTATTTTGTTTTGTTCAGTTTATTGACTGTTTCTTTATTTAGTTTTGTACAGTTTATTGGCGCGTTCATTATTGAGTTTTGTACAGTTTATTGACTGGTTCTTTGTTTAGTTTTTGTACAATTTATTGACTGGTTGTTTATTTAGTTTGTGTGCAATTTATTGACTGGTTGTTTATTTAGTTTTGTACAGTTTATTGACTGTTTGTTTATTTAGTTTTGTTCAGATTAATGACTGTTTCCTTATTTAGTTTTGTAAAGTTTATTGACTGGTTATTTATTGAGTTTTGTACAGTTTATTGACTGGTTCTTTATTGAGTTTGTGTACAATTTATTGACCGGTTCTTTATTGAATTTTGTACAGTTTACTGACTGGTTCTTTATTGACTTTTTTACAGTTTATTGACTGGTTCTTTATTGAGTTTTGTATAGTTTATTGACTGTTTATTTATTGAGTTTTGTACAGTTTATTGACTTTTTTTATTTTGTTTTGTACAGTTTATTGACTGTTTATTTATTTAGTTTGTGTACAGTTTATTGACTGGTTCTTTATTTAGTTTTGTACAGTTTATTTACTGTTTCTTTATTTAGTTTTGTACAGTTTATTGACTGTTTCAATATTTAGTTTTGTACAGTTTATTTACTGTTTCTTTATTTAGTTTTGTACAGTTTAATTACTGTTTCTTTATTTAGTTTGTGTACAATTTATTGACTGGTTCTTTGTTCAGTTTTGTACTGTTTATTGACTAGTTCTTTATTGAGTTTTGTACAGTTTATAGACTGGTTCTTTATTCAGTTTTGTACAGTTTATTGAGTGTTTCTTTATTGAGTTTTGTACAGTTTTTTGACTGGTTCTTTATTGAGTTTTGTACAGTTTATTGACTGTTTCTTTATTGAGTTTTGTACAGTTTATTGACTGTTTCTTTATTTAGTTTTGTACAGTTTATTGACTAATTCTTTATTGAGTTTGGGTCAGTTTATTGACTGGTTCTTTATTGAGTTTTGTACAGTTTATTGACAAGTTCTTTATAGAGTTTTGTACAGTTTATTGACTGGTTCTTTGTTCACTTTTGTACTGTTTATTGACTAGTTCTTTATTGAGTTTTATACAGTTTATTGACTGGTTCTTTATTCAGTTTTGTACAGTTTATTGACCAGTTCTTTATTGAGTTTTGTACAGTTTATTGACTAGTTCTTTATTGAGTTTTCTACAGTTTATTGACTGGTTCTTTATTCAGTTTTGTACAATTTATTGACTGGTTGTTTTTTTAGTTTTGTACAGTTTATCGACTGTTTGTTTAAATAGTTTTGTTCAGATTATTGACTGTTTCTTTATTTAGTTTTGTAAAGTTTATTGACTGGTTCTTTATTTAGTTTTCTACAGTTTATTGACTGGTGCTTTATTGAGTTTGTGTACAATTTATTGACGGGTTCTTTATTGAATTTTGTACAGTTTACTGACTGGTTCTTTCTTGACTTTTGTACAGTTTTTTGACTGGCTCTTTATTGAATTTTGTAGAGTTTATTGACTGGTTCTTTATTTAGTTTTGTACAGTTTATTGACTGGTTCTTTACTTAGTCTGTGTACAATTTATTGACCGGTTGTTTATTGAGTTTGTACAGTTTATTGACTGTTTGTTTATTTAGTTTTGTTCAGTTTATTGACTGTTTCTTTATTTAGTTTTGTACAGTTTATTGGCTCGTTCTTTATTGAGTTTTGTACAGTTTATTGACTGGTTCTTTGTTTAGTTTTTGTACAATTTATTGACTGGTTGTTTATTTAGTTTGTGTACAATTTATTGACTGGTTGTTTATTTAGTTTTGTACAGTTTATTGACTGTTTGTTTATTTAGTTTTGTTCAGATTAATGACTGTTTCCTTATTTAGTTTTGTAAAGTTTATTGACTGGTTATTTATTGAGTTTTGTACAGTTTATTGACTGGTTCTTTATTGAGTTTGTGTACAATTTATTGACCGGTTCTTTATTGAATTTTGTACAGTTTACTGACTGGTTCTTTATTGACTTTTTTACAGTTTATTGACTGGTTCTTTATTGAGTTTTGTATAGTTTATTGACTGTTTATTTATTGAGTTTTGTACAGTTTATTGACTTTTTTTATTTTGTTTTGTACAGTTTATTGACTGTTTATTTATTTAGTTTGTGTACAATTTATTGACTGGTTCTTTATTTAGTTTTGTACAGTTTATTTACTGTTTCTTTATTTAGTTTTGTACAGTTTATTGACTGTTTCAATATTTAGTTTTGTACAGTTTATTTACTGTTTCTTTATTTAGTTTTGTACAGTTTAATTACTGTTTCTTTATTTAGTTTGTGTACAATTTATTGACTGGTTCTTTGTTCAGTTATGTACTGTTTATTGACTAGTTCTTTATTGAGTTTTGTACAGTTTATAGACTGGTTCTTTATTCAGTTTTGTACAGTTTATTGACTGGTTCTTTATTTAGTTTTGTACAGTTTATTGACTGTTTCTTTATTTAGTTTTGTACAGTTTATTGACTGTTTCTTTATTGAGTTTTGTACAGTTTTTTGACTGGTTCTTTATTGAGTTTTGTACAGTTTATTGACTGTTTCTTTATTGAGTTTTGTACAGTTTATTAACTGTTTCTTTATTTAGTTTTGTACAGTTTATTGACTAATTCTTTATTGAGTTTGGGACAGTTTATTGACTGGTTCTTTATTGAGTTTGGTACAGTTTATTGACTGGTTCTTTATAGAGTTTTGTACAGTTTATTGACTGGTTCTTTGTTCACTTTTGTACTGTTTATTGACTAGTTCTTTATTGAGTTTTATACAGTTTATTGACTGGTTCTTTATTCAGTTTTGTACAGTTTATTGACTAGTTCTTTATTGAGTTTTGTACAGTTTATTTACTAGTTCTTTATTGAGTTTTCTACAGTTTATTGACTGGTTCTTTATTCAGTTTTGTACAATTTATTGACTGGTTGTTTTTTAGTTTTGTACAGTTTATCGACTGTTTGTTTAAATAGTTTTGTTCAGATTATTGACTATTTCTTTATTTAGTTTTGTAAAGTTTATTGACTGGTTCTTTATTTAGCTTTCTACAGTTTATTGACTGGTGCTTTATTGAGTTTGTGTACAATTTATTGACGGGTTCTTTATTGAATTTTGTACAGTTTACTGACTGGTTCTTTCTTGACTTTTGTACAGTTTTTTGACTGGCTCTTTATTGAATTTTGTATAATTTATTGACTGGTTCTTTATTTAGTTTTGTACAGTTTATTGACTGGTTCTTTATTTAGTCTGTGTACAATTTATTGACCGGTTGTTTATTGAGTTTTGTACAGTTTATTTACTGTTTCTTTATTTAGTTTTGTACAGTTTAATTACTGTTTCTTTATTTAGTTTGTGTACAATTTATTGACTGGTTCTTTGTTCAGTTTTGTACTGTTTATTGACTAGTTCTTTATTGAGTTTTGTACAGTTTATTGACTGGTTCTTTATTCAGTTTTGTACAGTTTATTGACTGTTTCTTTATTGAGTTTTGTACAGTTTTTTGACTGATTCTTTATTGAGTTTTGTACAGTTTATTGACTGTTTCTTTATTGAGTTTTGTACAGTTTATTGACTGTTTCTTTATTTAGTTTTGTACAGTTTATTGACTAATTCTTTATTGAGTTTGGGACAGTTTATTGACTGGTTCTTTATTGAGTTTTGTACAGTTTATTGACTGGTTCTTTATTGAGTTTTGTACAGTTTATTGACTGGTTCTTTGTTCACTTTTGTACTGTTTATTGACTAGTTCTTTATTGAGTTTTATACAGTTTATTGACTGGTTCTTTATTCAGTTTTGTACAGTTTATTGACTAGTTCTTTATTGAGTTTTGTACAGTTTATTGACTAGTTCTTTATTGAGTTTTCTACAGTTTATTGACTGGTTCTTTATTCAGTTTTGTACAATTTATTGACTGGTTGTTTTTTTTGTTTTGTACAGTTTATCGACTGTTTGTTTAAATAGTTTTGTTCAGATTATTGACTGTTTCTTTATTTAGTTTTGTAAAGTTTATTGACTGGTTCTTTATTTAGTTTTCTACAGTTTATTGACTGGTGCTTTATTGAGTTTGTGTACAATTTATTGACGGGTTTTTTATTGAATTTTGTACAGTTTACTGACTGATTCTTTCTTGACTTTTGTACAGTTTTTTGACTGGCTCTTTATTGAATTTTGTATAGTTTATTGACTGGTTCTTTATTTAGTTTTGTACAGTTTATTGACTGGTTCTTTACTTAGTCTGTGTACAATTTATTGACCGGTTGTTTATTGAGTTTTGTACAGTTTATTGACTGTTTGTTTATTTAGTTTTGTTCAGTTTATTGACTGTTTCTTTTTTTAGTTTTGTACAGTTTATTGGCTCGTTCTTTATTGAGTTTTGTACAGTTTATTGACTGGTTCTTTGTTTAGTTTTTGTACAATTTATTGACTGGTTGTTTATTTAGTTTGTGTACAATTTATTGACTGGTTGTTTATTTAGTTTTGTACAGTTTATTGACTGTTTGTTTATTTAGTTTTGTTCAGATTAATGACTGTTTCCTTATTTAGTTTTGTAAAGTTTATTGACTGGTTATTTATTGAGTTTTGTACAGTTTATTGACTGGTTCTTTATTGAGTTTGTGTACAATTTATTGACCGGTTCTTTATTGAATTTTGTACAGTTTACTGACTGGTTCTTTATTGACTTTTTTACAGTTTATTGACTGGTTCTTTATTGAGTTTTGTACAGTTTATTGACTGTTTATTTATTGAGTTTTGTACAGTTTATTGACTTTTTTTATTTTGTTTTGTACAGTTTATTGACTGTTTATTTATTTAGTTTGTGTACAGTTTATTGACTGGTTCTTTATTTAGTTTTGTACAGTTTATTTACTGTTTCTTTATTTAGTTTTGTACAGTTTATTGACTGTTTCAATATTTAGTTTTGTACAGTTTATTTACGGTTTCTTTATTTAGTTTTGTACAGTTTAATTACTGTTTCTTTATTTAGTTTGTGTACAATTTATTGACTGGTTCTTTGTTCAGTTATGTACTGTTTATTGACTAGTTCTTTATTGAGTTTTGTACAGTTTATAGACTGGTTCTTTATTCAGTTTTGTACAGTTTATTGACTGGTTCTTTATTTAGTTTTGTACAGTTTATTGACTGTTTCTTTATTTAGTTTTGTACAGTTTATTGACTGTTTCTTTATTGAGTTTTGTACAGTTTTTTGACTGGTTCTTTATTGAGTTTTGTACAGTTTATTGACTGTTTCTTTATTGAGTTTTGTACAGTTTATTAACTGTTTCTTTATTTAGTTTTGTACAGTTTATTGACTAATTCTTTATTGAGTTTGGGACAGTTTATTGACTGGTTCTTTATTGAGTTTGGTACAGTTTATTGACTGGTTCTTTATAGAGTTTTGTACAGTTTATTGACTGGTTCTTTGTTCACTTTTGTACTGTTTATTGACTAGTTCTTTATTGAGTTTTATACAGTTTATTGACTGGTTCTTTATTGAGTTTTGTACAGTTTATTGACTAGTTCTTTATTGAGTTTTGTACAGTTTATTTACTAGTTCTTTATTGAGTTTTCTACAGTTTATTGACTGGTTCTTTATTCAGTTTTGTACAATTTATTGACTGGTTGTTTTTTAGTTTTGTACAGTTTATCGACTGTTTGTTTAAATAGTTTTGTTCAGATTATTGACTATTTCTTTATTTAGTTTTGTAAAGTTGATTGACTGGTTCTTTATTTAGTTTTCTACAGTTTATTGACTGGTGCTTTATTGAGTTTGTGTACAATTTATTGACGGGTTCTTTATTGAATTTTGTACAGTTTACTGACTGGTTCTTTCTTGACTTTTGTACAGTTTTTTGACTGGCTCTTTATTGAATTTTGTATAGTTTATTGACTGGTTCTTTATTTAGTTTTGTACAGTTTATTGACTGGTTCTTTATTTAGTCTGTGTACAATTTATTGACCGGTTGTTTATTGAGTTTTGTACAGTTTATTTACTGTTTCTTTATTTAGTTTTGTACAGTTTAATTACTGTTTCTTTATTTAGTTTGTGTACAATTTATTGACTGGTTCTTTGTTCAGTTTTGTACTGTTTATTGACTAGTTCTTTATTGAGTTTTGTACAGTTTATTGACTGGTTCTTTATTCAGTTTTGTACAGTTTATTGACTGTTTCTTTATTGAGTTTTGTACAGTTTTTTGACTGGTTCTTTATTGAGTTTTGTACAGTTTATTGACTGTTTCTTTATTGAGTTTTGTACAGTTTATTGACTGTTTCTTTATTTAGTTTTGTACAGTTTATTGACTAATTCTTTATTGAGTTTGGGACAGTTTATTGACTGGTTCTTTATTGAGTTTTGTACAGTTTATTGACTGGTTCTTTATTGAGTTTTGTACAGTTTATTGACTGGTTCTTTGTTCACTTTTGTACTGTTTATTGACTAGTTCTTTATTGAGTTTTATACAGTTTATTGACTGGTTCTTTATTCAGTTTTGTACAGTTTATTGTCTAGTTCTTTATTGAGTTTTGTACAATTTATTGACTAGTTCTTTATTGAGTTTTCTACAGTTTATTGACTGGTTCTTTATTCAGTTTTGTACAATTTATTGACTGGTTGTTTTTTTTGTTTTGTACAGTTTATCGACTGTTTGTTTAAATAGTTTTGTTCAGATTATTGACTGTTTCTTTATTTAGTTTTGTAAAGTTTATTGACTGGTTCTTTATTTAGTTTTCTACTGTTTATTGACTGGTGCTTTATTGAGTTTGCGTACAATTTATTGACGGGTTTTTTATTGAATTTTGTACAGTTTACTGACTGATTCTTTCTTGACTTTTGTACAGTTTTTTGACTGGCTCTTTATTGAATTTTGTATAGTTTATTGACTGGTTCTTTATTTAGTTTTGTACAGTTTATTGACTGGTTCTTTACTTAGTCTGTGTACAATTTATTGACCGGTTGTTTATTGAGTTTTGTACAGTTTATTGACTGTTTGTTTATTTAGTTTTGTTCAGTTTATTGACTGTTTCTTTATTTAGTTTTGTACAGTTTATTGGCTCGTTCTTTATTGAGTTTTGTACAGTTTATTGACTGGTTCTTTGTTTAGTTTTTTGTACAATTTATTGACTGGTTGTTTATTTAGTTTGTGTACAATTTACTGACTGTTTCCTTATTTAGTTTTGTAAAGTTTATTGACTGGTTATTTATTGAGTTTTGTTCAGTTTATTGACTGGTTCTTTATTGAGTTTGTGTACAATTTATTGACCGGTTCTTTATTGAATTTTGTACTGTTTACTGACTGGTTCTTTATTGACTTTTTTACAGTTTATTGACTGGTTCTTTATTGAGTTTTGTATAGTTTATTGACTGTTTATTTATTGAGTTTTGTACAGTTTACTGACTTTTTTTATTTTGTTTTGTACAGTTTATTGACTGTTTATTTATTCAGTTTTGTACAGTTTATTGACTGGTTCTTTATTTAGTTTTGTACAGTTTATTTACTGTTTCTTTATTTAGTTTTGTACAGTTTATTGACTGTTTCAATATTTAGTTTTGTACAGTTTATTTACTGTTTCTTTATTTAGTTTTGTACAGTTTAATTACTGTTTCTTTATTTAGTTTGTGTACAATTTATTGACTGGTTCTTTGTTCAGTTTTGTACTGTTTATTGACTAGTTCTTTATTGAGTTTTGTACAGTTTATAGACTGGTTCTTTATTCAGTTTTGTACAGTTTATTGACTCGTTCTTTATTTAGTTTTGTACAGTTTATTGACTGTTTCTTTATTTAGTTTTGTACAGTTTATTGACTGTTTCTTTATTGAGTTTTGTACAGTTTTTTGACTGGTTCTTTACTGAGTTTTGTACAGTTTATTGACTGTTTCTTTATTGAGTTTTGTACAGTTTATTAACTGTTTCTTTATTTAGTTTTGTACAGTTTATTGACTAATTCTTTAGTTAGTTTGGGACAGTTTATTGACTGGTTCTTTATTGAGTTTTGTACAGTTTATTGACTGGTTCTTTATAGAGTTTTGTACAGTTTATTGACTGGTTCTTTGTTCACTTTTGTACTGTTTATTGACTAGATCTTTATTGAGTTTTATACAGTTTATTGACTGGTTCTTTATTCAGTTTTGTACAGTTTATTGACTAGTTCTTTATTGAGTTTTGTACAGTTTATTTACTAGTTCTTTATTGAGTTTTCTACAGTTTATTGACTGGTTCTTTATTCAGTTTTGTACAATTTATTGACTGGTTGTTTTTTAGTTTTGTACAGTTTATCGACTGTTTGTTTAAACAGTTTTGTTCAGATTATTGACTATTTCTTTATTTAGTTTTGTAAAGTTGATTGACTGGTTCTTTATTTAGTTTTCTACAGTTTATTGACTGGTGCTTTATTGAGTTTGTGTACAATTTATTGACGGGTTCTTTATTGAATTTTGTACAGTTTACTGACTGGTTCTTTCTTGACTTTTGTACAGTTTTTTGACTGGCTCTTTATTGAATTTTGTATAGTTTATTGACTGGTTCTTTATTTAGTTTTGTACAGTTTATTGACTGGTTCTTTATTTAGTCTGTGTACAATTTATTGACCGGTTGTTTATTGAGTTTTGTACAGTTTATTTACTGTTTCTTTATTTAGTTTTGTACAGTTTAATTACTGTTTCTTTATTTAGTTTGTGTACAATTTATTGACTGGTTCTTTGTTCAGTTTTGTACTGTTTATTGACTAGTTCTTTATTGAGTTTTGTACAGTTTATAGACTGGTTCTTTATTCAGTTTTGTACAGTTTATTGACTGTTTCTTTATTGAGTTTTGTACAGTTTTTTGACTGGTTCTTTATTGAGTTTTGTACAGTTTATTGACTGTTTCTTTATTGAGTTTTGTACAGTTTATTGACTGTTTCTTTATTTAGTTTTGTACAGTTTATTGACTAATTCTTTATTGAGTTTGGGACAGTTTATTGACTGGTTCTTTATTGAGTTTTGTACAGTTTATTGACTGGTTGTTTATAGAGTTTTGTACAGTTTATTGACTGGTTCTTTGTTCACTTTTGTACTGTTTATTGACTAGTTCTTTATTGCGTTTTATACAGTTTATTGACTGGTTCTTTATTCAGTTTTGTACAGTTTATTGACTAGTTCTTTATTGAGTTTTGTACAGTTTATTGACTAGTTCTTTATTGAGTTTTCTACAGTTTATTGACTGGTTCTTTATTCAGTTTTGTACAATTTATTGACTGGTTGTTTTTTTAGTTTTGTACAGTTTATCGACTGTTTGTTTAAATAGTTTTGTTCAGATTATTGACTGTTTCTTTATTTAGTTTTGTACAGTTTATTGACTGGTTCTTTATTTAGTTTTCTACAGTTTATTGACTGGTGCTTTATTGAGTGTGTGTACAATTTATTGACGGGTTCTTTATTGAATTTTGTACAGTTTACTGACTGGTTCTTTCTTGACTTTTGTACAGTTTTTTGACTGGCTCTTTATTGAATTTTGTATAGTTTATTGACTGGTTCTTTATTTAGTTTTGTACAGTTTATTGACTGGTTCTTTATTTAGTCTGTGTACAATTTATTGACCGGTTGCTTATTGAGTTTTGTACAGTTTATTTACTGTTTCTTTATTTAGTTTTGTACAGGTTAATTACTGTTTCTTTATTTAGTTTGTGTACAATTTATTGACTGGTTCTTTGTTCAGTTTTGTACTGTTTATTGACTAGTTCTTTATTGAGTTTTGTACAGTTTATAGATTGGTTCTTTATTCAGTTTTGTACAGTTTATTGACTGTTTCTTTATTGAGTTTTGTACAGTTTATTGACTGTTTCTTTATTGAGTTTTGTACAGTTTATTGACTGTTTCTTTATTTAGTTTTGTACAGTTTATTGACTAATTCTTTATTGAGTTTGGGACAGTTTATTGACTGGTTCTTTATTGAGTTTTGTACAGTTTATTGACTGGTTCTTTATAGAGTTTTGTACAGTTTATTGACTGGTTCTTTGTTCACTTTTGTACTGTTTATTGACTAGTTCTTTATTGAGTTTTATACAGTTTATTGACTGGTTCTTTATTCAGTTTTGTACAGTTTATTGGCTAGTTCTTTATTGAGTTTTGTACAGTTTATTGACTAGTTCTTTATTGAGTTTTCTACAGTTTATTGACTGGTTCTTTATTCAGTTTTGTACAATTTATTGACTGGTTGTTTTTTTAGTTTTGTACAGTTTATCGACTGTTTGTTTAAATAGTTTTGTTCAGATTATTGACTGTTTCTTTATTTAGTTTTGTAAAGTTTATTGACTGGTTCTTTATTTAGTTTTCTACAGTTTATTGACTGGTGCTTTATTGAGTGTGTGTACAATTTATTGACGGGTTCTTTATTGAATTTTGCACAGTTTACTGACTGATTCTTTCTTGACTTTTGTACAGTTTTTTGACTGGCTCTTTATTGAATTTTGTATAGTTTATTGACTGGTTCTTTATTTAGTTTTGTACAGTTTATTGACTGGTTCTTTACTTAGTCTGTGTACAATTTATTGACCGGTTGTTTATTGAGTTTTGTACAGTTTATTGACTGTTTGTTTATTTAGTTTTGTTCAGTTTATTGACTGTTTCTTTATTTAGTTTTGTACAGTTTATTGGCTCGTTCTTTATTGAGTTTTGTACAGTTTATTGACTGGTTCTTTGTTTAGTTTTTGTACAATTTATTGACTGGTTGTTTATTTAGTTTGTGTACAATTTACTGACTGGTTGTTTATTTAGTTTTGTACAGTTTATTGACTGTTTGTTTATTTAGTTTTGTTCAGATTAAGGACTGTTTCCTTATTTAGTTTTGAAAAGTTTATTGACTGGTTATTTATTGAGTTTTGTACAGTTTATTGACTGGTTCTTTATTGAGTTTGTGTACAATTTATTGACCGGTTCTTTATTGAATTTTGTACAGTTTACTGACTGGTTCTTTATTGACTTTTTTACAGTTTATTGACTGGTTCTTTATTGAGTTTTGTATAGTTTATTGACTATTTATTTATTGAGTTTTGTACAGTTTATTGACTTTTTTTATTTTGTTTTGTACAGTTTATTGACTGTTTATTTATTTAGTTTGTGTACAGTTTATTGACTGGTTCTTTATTTAGTTTTGTACAGTTTATTTACTGTTTCTTTATTTAGTTTTGTACAGTTTATTGACTGTTTCAATATTTAGTTTTGTACAGTTTATTTACTGTTTCTTTATTTAGTTTTGTACAGTTTAATTACTGTTTCTTTATTTAGTTTGTGTACAATTTATTGACTGGTTCTTTGTTCAGTTTTGTACTGTTTATTGACTAGTTCTTTATTGAGTTTTGTACAGTTTATAGACTGGTTCTTTATTCAGTTTTGTACAGTTTATTGACTGGTTCTTTATTTAGTTTTGTACAGTTTATTGACTGTTTCTTTATTTAGTTTTGTACAGTTTATTGACTGTTTCTTTATTGAGTTTTGTACAGTTTTTTGACTGGTTCTTTATTGAGTTTTGTACAGTTTATTGACTGTTTCTTTATTGAGTTTTGTACAGTTTATTAACTGTTTCTTTATTTAATTTTGTACAGTTTATTGACAAATTCTTTATTGAGTTTGGGACAGTTTATTGACTGGTTCTTTATTGAGTTTTGTACAGTTTATTGACTGGTTCTTTATAGAGTTTTGTACAGTTTATTGACTGGTTCTTTGTTCACTTTTGTACTGTTTATTGACTAGTTCTTTATTGAGTTTTATACAGTTTATTGACTGGTTCTTTATTCAGTTTTGTACAGTTTATTGACTAGTTCTTTATTGAGTTTTGTACAGTTTATTTACTAGTTCTTTATTGAGTTTTCTACAGTTTATTGACTGGTTCTTTATTCAGTTTTGTACAATTTATTGACTGGTTGTTTTTGAGTTTTGTACAGTTTATCGACTTTTGTTTAAATAGTTTTGTTCAGATTATTGACTATTTCTTTATTTAGTTTTGTAAAGTTTATTGACTGGTTCTTTATTTAGTTTTCTACAGTTTATTGACTGGTGCTTTATTGAGTTTGTGTACAATTTATTGACGGGTTCTTTATTGAATTTTGTACAGTTTACTGACTGGTTCTTTCTTGACTTTTATACAGTTTTTTGACTGGCTCTTTATTGAATTTTGTATAGTTTATTGACTGGTTCTTTATTTAGTTTTGTACAGTTTATTGACTGGTTCTTTATTTAGTCTGTGTACAATTTATTGACCGGTTGTTTATTGAGTTTTGTACAGTTTATTGACTGTTTGTTTATTTAGTTTTGTTCAGTTTATTGACTGTTTCTTTATTTAGTTTTGTACAGTTTATTGGCTCGTTCTTTATTGAGTTTTGTACAGTTTATTGACTGGTTCTTTGTTTAGTTTTTGTACAATTTATTGACTGGTTGTTTATTTAGTTTTGTACAGTTTATTTACTGTTTCTTTATTTAGCTTTGTACAGTTTATTGACTTTTTCAATATTTAGTTTTGTACAGTTTATTGACTGTTTGTTCATTTAGTTTTGTTCAGAATAATGACTGTTTCCTTATTTAGTTTTGTAAAGTTTATTGACTGGTTATTTATTGAGTTTTGTACAGTTTATAGACTGGTTCTTTATTGAGTTTGTGTACAATTTATTGACCGGTTCTTTAATGAATTTTGTACAGTTTACTGACTGGTTCTTTATTGACTTTTTTACAATTTATTGACTGGTTCTTTATTGAGTTTTGTATAGTTTATTGACTGTTTATTTATTGAGTTTTGTACAGTTTATTGACTTTTTTTATTTTGTTTTGTACAGTTTATTGACTGTTTATTTATTTAGTTTGTGTACAGTTTATTGACTGGTTCTTTATTTAGTTTTGTACAGTTTTTTGCCTGGTTTTTATTGAGTTTTGTACAGTTTATTGACTGGTTCGTTATTGAGTCTTGTACAGTTTATTGACTGGTTCTTTATTGAGTTTTGTACAGTTTATTGACTCGTTCTTTATTGAGTTTTGTACAGTTTATTGACTTATTCTGTATTGAGTTTTGTACAGTTTATTGACTGGTTCTTTATTCAGTTTGGTACAGTTTATTGACTATTTAATTATTGAGTTTTGTACAGTTTATTGACTGGTTCTTTGTTCAGTTTTGTACTGTCTATTGACTGGTTCTTTATTCAGTTTTGTACAGTTTATTGACTGGTTCTTTATTTAGTCTGTGTACAATTTATTGACCGGTTGTTTATTGAGTTTTGTACAGTTTATTGACTGTTTGTTTATTTAGTTTTGTTCAGTTTATTGACTGTTTCTTTATTTAGTTTTGTACAGTTTATTGGCTCGTTCTTTATTGAGTTTTGTACAGTTTATTGACTGGTTCTTTGTTTAGTTTTTGTACAATTTATTGACTGGTTGTTTATTTAGTTTGTGTACAATTTATTGACTGGTTGTTTATTTAGTTTTGTACAGTTTATTGACTGTTTGTTTATTTAGTTTTGTTCAGATTAATGACTGTTTAATATTTAGTTTTGTAAAGTTTATTGACTGGTTATTTATTGAGTTTTGTACAGTTTATAGACTGGTTCTTTATTGAGTTTGTGTACAATTTATTGACCGGTTCTTTATTGAATTTTGTACAGTTTACTGACTGGTTCTTTATTGACTTTTTTACAGTTTATTGACTGGTTCTTTATTGAGTTTTGTATAGTTTATTGACTGTTTATTTATTGAGTTTTGTACAGTTTATTGACTTTTTTTATTTTGTTTTGTACAGTTTATTGACTGTTTATTTATTTAGTTTGTGTACAGTTTATTGACTGGTTCTTTATTTAGTTTTGTACAGTTTTTTGCCTGGTTTTTTATTGAGTTTTGTACAGTTTATTTACTGGTTCTTTATTGAGTTTTGTACAGTTTATTGACTGGTTCTTTATTCAGTTTTGGACAATTTATTGACTGGTTGTTTTTTTAGTTTTGTACAGTTTATCGACTGTTTGTTTAAATAGTTTTGTTCAGATTATTGACTGTTTCTTTATTTAGTTTTGTAAAGTTTATTGACTGGTTCTTTATTTAGTTTTCTACAGTTTATTGACTGGTGCTTTATTGTGTTTGTGTACAATTTATTGACGGGTTCTTTATTGAATTTTGTACAGTTTACTGACTGGTTCTTTCTTGACTTTTGTACAGTTTTTTGACTGGCTCTTTATTGAATTTTGTATAGTTTATTGACTGGTTCTTTATTTAGTTTTGTACAGTTTATTGACTGGTTCTTTACTTAGTCTGTGTACAATTTATTGACCGGTTGTGTATTGAGTTTTGTACAGTTTATTGACAGGTTCTTTATTTAGTTTTGTACAGTTTATTTACTGTTTCTTTATTTAGCTTTGTACAGTTTATTGACTTTTTCAATATTTAGTTTTGTACAGTTTATTGACTGTTTGTTCATTTAGTTTTGTTCAGAATAATGACTGTTTCCTTATTTAGTTTTGTAAAGTTTATTGACTGGTTATTTATTGAGTTTTGTACAGTTTATAGACTGGTTCTTTATTGAGTTTGTGTACAATTTATTGACCGGTTCTTTAATGAATTTTGTACAGTTTACTGACTGGTTCTTTATTGACTTTTTTACAGTTTATTGACTGGTTCTTTATTGAGTTTTGTATAGTTTATTGACTGTTTATTTATTGAGTTTTGTACAGTTTATTGACTTTTTTTATTTTGTTTTGTACAGTTTATTGACTGTTTATTTATTTAGTTTGTGTACAGTTTATTGACTGGTTCTTTATTTAGTTTTGTACAGTTTTTTGCCTGGTTTTTATTGAGTTTTGTACAGTTTATTGACTGGTTCGTTATTGAGTCTTGTACAGTTTATTGACTGGTTCTTTATTGAGTTTTGTACAGTTTATTGACTCGTTCTTTATTGAGTTTTGTACAGTTTATTGACTTATTCTGTATTGAGTTTTGTACAGTTTATTGACTGGTTCTTTATTCAGTTTGGTACAGTTTATTGACTATTTAATTATTGAGTTTTGTACAGTTTATTGACTGGTTCTTTGTTCAGTTTTGTACTGTCTATTGACTGGTTCTTTATTCAGTTTTGTACAGTTTATTGACTGGTTCTTTATTTAGTCTGTGTACAATTTATTGACCGGTTGTTTATTGAGTTTTGTACAGTTTATTGACTGTTTGTTTATTTAGTTTTGTTCAGTTTATTGACTGTTTCTTTATTTAGTTTTGTACAGTTTATTGGCTCGTTCTTTATTGAGTTTTGTACAGTTTATTGACTGGTTCTTTGTTTAGTTTTTGTACAATTTATTGACTGGTTGTTTATTTAGTTTGTGTACAATTTATTGACTGGTTGTTTATTTAGTTTTGTACAGTTTATTGACTGTTTGTTTATTTAGTTTTGTTCAGATTAATGACTGTTTAATATTTAGTTTTGTAAAGTTTATTGACTGGTTATTTATTGAGTTTTGTACAGTTTATAAACTGGTTCTTTATTGAGTTTGTGTACAATTTATTGACCGGTTCTTTATTGAATTTTGTACAGTTTACTGACTGGTTCTTTATTGACTTTTTTACAGTTTATTGACTGGTTCTTTATTGAGTTTTGTATAGTTTATTGACTGTTTATTTATTGAGATTTGTACAGTTTATTGACTTTTTTTATTTTGTTTTGTACAGTTTATTGACTGTTTATTTATTTAGTTTGTGTACAGTTTATTGACTGGTTCTTTATTTAGTTTTGTACAGTTTTTTGCCTGGTTTTTTATTGAGTTTTGTACAGTTTATTTACTGGTTCTTTATTGAGTTTTGTACAGTTTATTGACTGGTTCTTTATTCAGTTTTGTACAATTTATTGACTGGTTGTTTTTTTAGTTTTGTACAGTTTATCGACTGTTTGTTTAAATAGTTTTGTTCAGATTATTGACTGTTTCTTTATTTAGTTTTGTAAAGTTTATTGACTGGTTCTTTATTTAGTTTTCTACAGTTTATTGACTGGTTCTTTGTTCAGTTTTGTACTGTTTATTGACTGGTTCTTTATTCAGTTTTGTACAGTTTATTGACTGGTTCTTTATTTAGTTTTGTACAGTTTATTGACTGTTTCTTTATTTAGTTTTGTACAGTTTATTGACTAGTTCTTTATTTAGTCTGTGTACAATTTATTGACCGGTTGTTTATTGAGTTTTGTACAGTTTATTGACTGGTTCTTTGTTCAGTTTTGTACTCTTTATTGACTAGTTCTTTATTGAGTTTTGTACAGTTTATTGATTGGTTCTTTATTCAGTTTTGTACAGTTTATTGACTGGTTCTTTATTTAATTTTGTACAGTTTATTTACTGTTTCTTTATTTAGTTTTGTACAGTTTATTGACTGTTTCAATATTAAGTTTTGTACAGTTTATTTACTGTTTCTTTATTTAGTTTTGTACAGTTTAATTACTGTTTCTTTATTTAGTTTGTGTACAATTTATTGACTGGTTCTTTGTTCAGTTTTGTACTGTTTATTGACTAGTTCTTTATTGAGTTTTGTACAGTTTATTGACTGGTTCTTTATTCAGTTTTGTACAGTTTATTGACTGGTTCTTTATTCAGTTTTGTACAGATTATTGACTGTTTCTTTATTTAGTTTTGTACAGTTTATTGACTGTTTCTATATTGAGTTTTGTACAGTTTTGTGACTGGTTCTTTATTGAGTTTTGTACAGTTTATTGACTGTTTCTTTATTGAGTTTTGTACAGTTTATTGACTGCTTCTTTATTTAGTTTTGTACAGTTTATTGACTAATTCTTTATTGAGTTTCGGACAGTTTATTGACTGGTTCTTTATTGAGTTTTGTACAGTTTATTGACTGGTTCTTTATAGAGTTTTCTACAGTTTATTGACTGGTTCTTTATGCAGTTTGGTACAGTTTATTGACTGTTTATTTATTGAGTTTTGTACAGTTTATTGACTTTTTTTTATTTTGTTTTGTACAGTTTATTGACTGTTTATTTATTTAGTTTGTGTACAGTTTATTGACTGGTTATTTTTTTAGCTTTGTACAGTTTTTTTGCCTGTTTTTTTATTGAGTTTTGTACAGTTTATTTACTGGTTCTTTATTGAGTTTTGTACATTTTATTGACTGGTTCTTTATTGAGTTTTGTACAGTTTATTGACTGGTTCTTTATTGAGTTTTGTACAGTTTATTGACTAATTCTGTATTGAGTTGTGTACAGTTTATTGACTGGTTCTTTATGCAGTTTGGTACAGTTTATTGACTGTTTATTTATTGAGTTTTGTACAGTTTATTGACTGGTTCTTTGTTCAGTTTTGTACTGTTTATTGACTGGTTCTTTATTTAGTTTTGTACAGTTTATTGACTGTTTCTATATTTAGTTTTGAACAGTCTATTGACTGTTTCTTTATTTAGTTTTGTAAAGTTTATTGATTGTTTCTTTATTTAGTTTTGTACAGTTTATTGACTTTTTCTTTATTTAGTTTTGTACAGTTTATTAACTGTTTCTTTATTTAGTTTTGCACAGTTTATTGACTGTTTCTTTATTTAGTTTGTGTACAATTTATTGACTGGTTCTTTGTTCAGTTTTGTACTGTTTATTGACTAGTTCTTTATTGAGTTTTGTACAGTTTATTGACTGGTTCTTTATTCAATTTTGTACAGTTTATTGACTGGTTCTTTATTTAGTTTTGTACAGTTTATTGACTGTTTCTTTATTTAGTTTTGTACAGTTTATTGACTGTTTCCTTATTGAGTTTTGTACAGTTTTTTGACTGGTTCATTATTGAGTTTTGTACAGTTTATTGACTGTTTCTTTATTGAGTTTTGTACAGTTTATTAACTGTTTCTTTATTTAGTTTTGTACAGTTTATTGACTATTTCTTTATTGAGTTTGGGACAGTTTATTGACTGGTTCTTTATTAAGTTTTGTACAGTTTATTGACTGGTTCTTTATAGAGTTTTGTACAGTTTATTGACTGGTTCTTTGTTCACTTTTGTACTGTTTATTGACTAGTTCTTTATTGAGTTTTGTACAGTTTATTGACTGGTTCTTTATTCAGTTTTGTACAGTTTTATTGACTGGTTCTTTATTTAGTCTGTGTACAATTTATTGACCGGTTGTTTATTGAGTTTTGTACAGTTTATTGACTGTTTGTTTATTTAGTTTTGTTCAGTTTATTGACTGTTTCTTTATTTAGTTTTGTACAGTTTATTTGCTCGTTCTTTATTGAGTTTTGTACAGTTTATTGACTGGTTCTTTGTTTAGTTTTTGTACAATTTATTGACTGGTTGTTTATTTAGTTTGTGTACAATTTATTGACTGGTTGTTTATTTAGTTTTGTACAGTTTATTGACTGTTTGTTTATTTAGTTTTGTTCAGATTAATGACTGTTTCCTTATTTAGTTTTGTAAAGTTTATTGACTGGTTATTTATTGAGTTTTGTACAGTTTATAGACTGGTTCTTTATTGAGTTTGTGTACAATTTATTGACCGGTTCTTTATTGAATTTTGTACAGTTTACTGACTGGTTCTTTATTGACTTTTTTACAGTTTATTGACTGGTTCTTTATTGAGTTTTGTATAGTTTATTGACTGTTTATTTATTGAGTTTTGTACAGTTTATTGACTTTTTTTATTTTGTTTTGTACAGTTTATTGACTGTTTATTTATTTAGTTTGCGTACAGTTTATTGACTGGTTCTTTATTTAGTTTTGTACAGTTTTTTTGCCTGGTTTTTTATTGAGTTTTGTACAGTTTATTTACTGGTTCTTTATTGAGTTTTGTACAGTTTATTGACTGGTTCTTTATTGAGTTTTGTACAGTTTATTGACTCGTTCTTTATTGAGTTTTGTACAGTTTATTGACTTATTCTGTATTGAGTTTTGTACAGTTTATTGACTGGTTCTTTATTCAGTTTGGTACAGTTTATTGACTGTTTATTTATTGAGTTTTGTACAGTTTATTGACTGGTTCTTTGTTCAGTTTTGTACTGTTTATTGACTGGTTCTTTATTCAGTTTTGTACAGTTTATTGACTTTTTCTTTTTTTAGTTTTGTACAGTTTATTGACTGTTTCTTTATTTAGTTTTGTACAGTTTATTGACTGGTTCTTTATTTAGTCTGTGTACAATTTATTGACCGGTTGTTTATTGAGTTTTGTACAGTTTATTGACTGGTTCTTTGTTCAGTTTTGTACTGTTTATTGACTAGTTCTTTATTGAGTTTTGTACAGTTTATTGACTGGTTCTTTATTCAGTTTTGTATAGTTTATTGACTGGTTCTTTATTTAGTGTTGTACAGTTTATTTACTGTTTCTTTATTTAGTTTTGTACAGTTTATTGACTGTTTCAATATTAAGTTTTGTACAGTTTATTTACTGTTTCTTTATTTAGTTTTGTACAGTTTAATTACTGTTTCTTTATTTAGTTTGTGTACAATTTATTGACTGGTTCTTCGTTTAGTTTTGTACTGTTTATTGACTATTTCTTAATTGAGTTTTGTACAGTTTATTGACTGGTTCTTTATTCAGTTTTGTACAGTTTATTGACTGGTTCTTTATGCAGTTTGGTACAGTTTATTGACTGTTTATTTATTGAGTTTTGTACAGTTTATTGACTTTTTTTTATTTTGTTTTGTACAGTTTATTGACTGTTTATTTATTTAGTTTGTGTACAGTTTATTGACTGGTTATTTTTTTAGCTTTGTACAGTTTTTTGCCTGTTTTTTTATTGAGTTTTGTACAGTTTATTTACTGGTTCTTTATTGAGTTTTGTACATTTTATTGACTGGTTCTTTATTGAGTTTTGTACAGTTTATTGACTGGTTCTTTATTGAGTTTTGTACAGTTTATTGACTGGTTCTTTATTTAGTTTTGTACAGTTTATTGACTGGTTCTTTATGCAGTTTGGTACAGTTTATTGACTGTTTCTTTATTTAGTTTTGTAAAGTTTATTGATTGTTTCTTTATTTAGTTTTGTACAGTTTATTGACTTTTTCTTTATTTAGTTTTGTACAGTTTATTAACTGTTTCTTTATTTAGTTTTGCACAGTTTATTGACTGTTTCTTTATTTAGTTTGTGTACAATTTATTGACTGGTTCTTTGTTCAGTTTTGTACTGTTTATTGACTAGTTCTTTATTGAGTTTTGTACAGTTTATTGACTGGTTCTTTATTCAATTTTGTACAGTTTATTGACTGGTTCTTTATTTAGTTTTGTACAGTTTATTGACTGTTTCTTTATTTAGTTTTGTACAGTTTATTGACTGTTTCCTTATTGAGTTTTGTACAGTTTTTTGACTGGTTCATTATTGAGTTTTGTACAGTTTATTGACTGTTCCTTTATTGAGTTTTGTACAGTTTATTAACTGTTTCTTTATTTAGTTTTGTACAGTTTATTGACTATTTCTTTATTGAGTTTGGGACAGTTTATTGACTGGTTCTTTATTGAGTTTTGTACAGTTTATTGACTGGTTCTTTATAGAGTTTTGTACAGTTTATTGACTGGTTCTTTGTTCACTTTTGTACTGTTTATTGACTAGTTCTTTATTGAGTTTTGTACAGTTTATTGACTGGTTCTTTATTCAGTTTTGTACAGTTTATTGACTGGTTCTTTATTTAGTCTGTGTACAATTTATTGACCGGTTGTTTATTGAGTTTTGTACAGTTTATTGACTGTTTGTTTATTTAGTTTTGTTCAGTTTATTGACTGGTTCTTTATTTAGTTTTGTACAGTTTATTGGCTCGTTCTTTATTGAGTTTTGTACAGTTTATTGACTGGTTCTTTGTTTAGTTTTTGTACAATTTATTGACTGGTTGTTTATTTAGTTTGTGTACAATTTATTGACTGGTTGTTTATTTAGTTTTGTACAGTTTATTGACTGTTTGTTTATTTAGTTTTGTTCAGATTAATGACTGTTTCCTTATTTAGTTTTGTAAAGTTTATTGACTGGTTATTTATTGAGTTTTGTACAGTTTATAGACTGGTTCTTTATTGAGTTTGTGTACAATTTATTGACCGGTTCTTTATTGAATTTTGTACAGTTTACTGACTGGTTCTTTATTGACTTTTTTACAGTTTATTGACTGGTTCTTTATTGAGTTTTGTATAGTTTATTGACTGTTTATTTATTGAGTTTTGTACAGTTTATTGACTTTTTTTATTTTGTTTTGTACAGTTTATTGACTGTTTATTTATTTAGTTTGCGTACAGTTTATTGACTGGTTCTTTATTTAGTTTTGTACAGTTTTTTTGCCTGGTTTTTTATTGAGTTTTGTACAGTTTATTTACTGGTTCTTTATTGAGTTTTGTACAGTTTATTGACTGGTTCTTTATTGAGTTTTGTACAGTTTATTGACTGGTTCTTTATTGAGTTTTGTACAGTTTATTGACTTATTCTGTATTGAGTTTTGTACAGTTTATTGACTGGTTCTTTATTCAGTTTGGTACAGTTTATTGACTGTTTATTTATTGAGTTTTGTACAGTTTATTGACTGGTTCTTTGTTCAGTTTTGTACTGTTTATTGACTGGTTCTTTATTCAGTTTTGTACAGTTTATTGACTGGTTCTTTTTTTAGTTTTGTACAGTTTATTGACTGTTTCTTTATTTAGTTTTGTACAGTTTATTGACTGGTTCTTTATTTAGTCTGTGTACAATTTATTGACCGGTTGTTTATTGAGTTTTGTACAGTTTATTGACTGGTTCTTTGTTCAGTTTTGTACTGTTTATTGACTAGTTCTTTATTGAGTTTTGTACAGTTTATTGACTGGTTCTTTATTCAGTTTTGTACAGTTTATTGACTGGTTCTTTATTTAGTGTTGTACAGTTTATTTACTGTTTCTTTATTTAGTTTTGTACAGTTTATTGACTGTTTCAATATTAAGTTTTGTACAGTTTATTTACTGTTTCTTTATTTAGTTTTGTACAGTTTAATTACTGTTTCTTTATTTAGTTTGTGTACAATTTATTGACTGGTTCTTTCTTCAGTTTTGTACTATTTATTGACTAGTTCTTAATTGAGTTTTGTACAGTTTATTGACTGGTTCTTTATTCAGTTTTGTACAGTTTATTGACTGGTTCTTTATTCAGTTTTGTACAGTTTATTGACTGTTTCTTTATTTAGTTTTGTACAGTTTATTGACTGTTTCTTTATTGAGTTTGTACAGTTTTTTGACTGGTTCTTTATTGAGTTTTGTACAGTTTATTGACTGTTTCTTTATTGAGTTTTGTACAGTTTATTGACTGTTTCTTTATTTAGTTTTGTACAGTTTATTGACTAATTCTTTATTGAGTTTGGAACAGTTTATTGACTGGTTCTTTATTGAGTTTTGTACAGTTTATTGACTTGTTCTTTATAGAGTTTTCTACAGTTTATTGACTGGTTCTTTATGCAGTTTGGTACAGTTTATTGACTGTTTATTTATTGAGTTTTGTACAGTTTATTGACTTTTTTTTATTTTGTTTTGTACAGTTTATTGACTGTTTATTTATTTAGTTAGTGTACAGTTTATTGACTGGATATTTTTTTAGTTTTGTACAGTTTTTTGCCTGGTTTTTTATTGAGTTTTGTACAGTTTATTTACTGGTTCTTTATTGAGTTTTGTACAGTTTATTGACTGGTTCTTTATTGAGTTTTGTACAGTTTATTGACTGGTTCTTTATTGAGTTTTGTACAGTTGATTGACTAATTCTGTATTGAGTTGTGTACAGTTTATTGACTGGTTCTTTAGGCAGTTTGGTACAGTTTATTGACTGTTTATTTATTGAGTTTTGTACAGTTTATAGACTAATTCTTTATTGAGTTTTGTACAGTTTATTAACTGTTTCTTTATTTAGTTTTGCACAGTTTATTGACTGTTTCTTTATTTATTTTGTGTACAATTTATTGACTGGTTCTTTGTTCAGTTTTGTACTGTTTATTGACTAGTTCTTTATTGAGTTTTGTACAGTTTATTGACTGGTTCTTTATTCAGTTTTGTACAGTTTATTGACTGGTTCTTTATTTAGTTTTGTACAGTTTATTGACTGTTTCTTTATTTAGTTTTGTACAGTTTATTGACTGTTTCCTTATTGAGTTTTGTACAGTTTTTTGACTGGTTCTTTATTGAGTTTTGTACAGTTTATTGACTTTTTCTTTATTGAGTTTTGTACAGTTTATTAACTGTTTCTTTATTTAGTTTTGTACAGTTTATTGACTATTTCTTTATCGAGTTTGGGACAGTTTATTGACTGGTTCTTTATTGAGTTTTGTACAGTTTATTGACTGCTTCTTTATAGAGTTTTGTACAGTTTATTGACTGGTTCTTTGTTCACTTTTGTACTGTTTATTGACTACTTCTTTATTGAGTTTTGTACAGTTTATTGACTGGTTCTTTATTCAGTTTTGTACAGTTTATTGACTAGTTCTTTATTGAGTTTGTACAGTTTATTGACTAGTTCTTTATTGAGTTTTCTACAGTTTAATGACTGGTTCTTTATTCAGTTTTGTACAATTTATTGACTGGTTGTTTTTTTAGTTTTGTACAGTTTATCGACTGTTTGTTTAAATAGTTTTGTTCAGATTATTGACTGTTTCTTTATTTAGTTTTGTAAAGTTTATTGACTGGTTCTTTATTTAGTTTTCTACAGTTTATTGACTGGTGCTTTATTGAGTTTGTGTACAATTTATTGACGGGTTCTTTATTGAATTGTGTACAGTTTACTGACTGGTTATTTCTTGACTTTTGTACAGTTTTTTGAATTTTGTATAGTTTATTGACTGGTTCTTTATTTAGTTTTGTACAGTTTATTGACTGGTTCTTTATTTAGTCTGTGTACAATTTATTGACCGGTTGTTTATTGAGTTTTGTACAATTTATTGACTGTTTCTTTATTTAATTTTGTACAGTTTATTGGCTCGTTCTTTATTGAGTTTTGTACAGTTTATTGACTGGTTCTTTATTTAGTTTTTGTACAATTTATTGACTGGTTGTTTATTTAGTTTGTGTACAATTTATTGACTGGTTGTTTATTTAGTTTTGTACAGTTTATTGACTGTTTGTTTATTTAGTTTTGTTCAGATTAATGACTGTTTCCTTATTTAGTTTTGTAAAGTTTATTGACTGGTTATTTATTGAGTTTTGTACAGTTTATTGACTGGTTCTTTATTGAGTTTGTGTACAATTCATTGACTGGTTCTTTATTGAATTTTGTACAGTTTACTGACTGGTTCTTTATTTAGTTTTGTACAGTTTTTTGCCTGGTTTTTTATTGAGTTTTGTGCAGTTTATTTACTGGTTCTTTTTTGAGTTTTGTACAGTTTATTGACTGGTTCTTTATTGAGTTTTGTACAGTTTATTGACTCGTTCTTTATTGAGTTTTGTACAGTTTATCGACTTATTCTGTATTGAGTTTTGTACAGTTTATTGTCTGGTTCTTTATTCAGTTTGGTACAGTTTATTGACTGTTTATTTATTGAGTTTGGTACAGTTTATTGACTGGTTCTTTGTTCAGTTTTGTACTGTTTATTGACTGGTTCTTTATTCAGTTTTGTACAGTTTATTGACTGGTTCTTTATTTAGTTTTGTACAGTTTTTTGACTGTTTCTTTATTTAGTTTTGTACAGTTTATTGACTGGTTCTTTATTTAGTCTGTGTACAATTTATTGACCGGTTGTTTATTGAGTTTTGTACAGTTTATTGACTGTTTGTTTATTTAGTTTTGTTCAGTTTATTGACTGTTTCTCTATTTAGTTTTGTACAGTTTATTGGCTGGTTCTTTATTGAGTCTTGTACAGTTTATTGACTGGTTCTTTATTTAGTTTTTGTACAATTTATTGACTGGTTGTTTATTTAGTTTGTGTACAATTTATTGACTGGTTGTTTATTTAGTTTTGTACAGTTTATTGACTGTTTGTTTATTTAGTTTTGTTCAGATTAATGACTGTTTCCTTATTTAGTTTTGTAAAGTTTATTGACTGATTATATATTGAGTTTGGTACAGTTTATTGACTGGTTCTTTATTCAGTTTGTGTACAATTTATTGACTGGTTCTTTATTGAATTTTGTACAGTTTACTGACTGGTTCTTTATTGACTTTTTTACCGTTTATTGACTGGTTCTTTATTGAGTTTTGTATAGTTTATTGACTGTTTATTTATTGAGTTTTGTACAGTTTATTGACTTTTTTTTATTTTGTTTTGTACAGTTTATTGACTGGTTCTTTATTTAGTTTTGTACAGTTTATTGCCTGGTTTTTTATTGAGTTTTGTACAGTTTATTTACTGGTTCTTTACTGAGTTTTGTACAGTTTATTGACTGGTTCTTTATTGAGTTTTGTACAGTTTATTGACTGGTTCTTTATTGAGTTTTGTACAGTTTATTGACTAATTCTGTATTGAGTTTTGTACAGTTTATTGACTGGTTCTTTATTCAGTTTGGTACAGTTTATTGACTGTTTATTTATTGAGTTTTGTACAGTTTATTGACTGGTTCTTTGTTCGGTTTTGTACTGTTTATTGACTGGTTCTTTATTTAGTTTTGTACAGTTTATTGATTGTTTCTTTATTTAGTTTTGTACAGTTTATTGACTTTTTCTTTATTTAGTTTTGTACAGTTTATTGACTGGTTCTATATTTAGTTTTGTACAGTTTATTGGCTCGTTCTTTATTGAGTTTTGTACAGTTTAGTGACTGGTTCTTTATTTAGTTTTTGTACAATTTATTGACTGGTTGTTTATTTAGTTTGTGTACAATTTATTGACTGGTTGTTTATTTAGTTTTGTACAGTTTATTGACTGTTTGTTTATTTAGTTTTGTTCAGATTAATGACTGTTTCCTTATTTAGTTTTGTAAAGTTTATTGACTGGTTATTTATTGAGTTTTGTACAGTTTATTGACTGGTTCTTTATTGAGTTTGTGTACAATTTATTGACTGGTTCTTGATTGAATTTTGTACAGTTTACTGACTGGTTCTTTATTTAGTTTTGTACAGTTTATTGCCTGGTTTTTTATTGAGTTTTGTACAGTTTATTTACTGGTTCTTTATTGAGTTTTGTACAGTTTATTGACTGGTTCTTTATTGAGTTTTGTACAGTTTATTGACTCGTTCTTTATTGAGTTTTGTACAGTTTATTGACTTATTCTGTATTGAGTTTTGTACAGTTTATTGACTGGTTCTTTATTCAGTTTGGTACAGTTTATTGACTGTTTATTTATTGAGTTTGGTACAGTTTATTGACTGGTTCTTTGTTCAGTTTTGTACTGTTTATTGACTGGTTCTTTATTCAGTTTTGTACAGTTTATTGACTGGTTCTTTATTTAGTTTTGTACAGTTTATTGACTGGTTCTTTATTTAGTTTTCTACAGTTTATTGACTGGTGCTTTATTGAGTTTGTGTACAATTTATTGACGGGTTCTTTATTGAATTGTGTACAGTTTACTGACTGGTTATTTCTTGACTTTTGTACAGTTTTTTGAATTTTGTATAGTTTATTGACTGGTTCTTTATTTAGTTTTGTACAGTTTATTGACTGGTTCTTTATTTAGTCTGTGTACAATTTATTGACCGGTTGTTTATTGAGTTTTGTACAGTTTATTGACTGTTTCTTTATTTAATTTTGTACAGTTTATTGGCTCGTTCTTTATTGAGTTTTGTACAGTTTATTGACTGGTTCTTTATTTAGTTTTTGTACAATTTATTGACTGGTTGTTTATTTAGTTTGTGTACAATTTATTGACTGGTTGTTTATTTAGTTTTGTACAGTTTATTGACTGTTTGTTTATTTAGTTTTGTTCAGATTAATGACTGTTTCCTTATTTAGTTTTGTAAAGTTTATTGACTGGTTATTTATTGAGTTTTGTACAGTTTATTGACTGGTTCTTTATTGAGTTTGTGTACAATTCATTGACTGGTTCTTTATTGAATTTTGTACAGTTTACTGACTGGTTCTTTATTTAGTTTTGTACAGTTTATTGCCTGGTTTTTTATTGAGTTTTGTACAGTTTATTGACTGGTTCTTTATTGAGTTTTGTACAGTTTATTGACTGGTTCTTTATTGAGTTTTGTACAGTTTATTGACTCGTTCTTTATTGAGTTTTGTACAGTTTATTGACTTATTCTGTATTGAGTTTTGTACAGTTTATTGACTGGTTCTTTATTCAGTTTGGTACAGTTTATTGACTGTTTATTTATTGAGTTTGGTACAGTTTATTGACTGGTTCTTTGTTCAGTTTTGTACTGTTTATTGACTGGTTCTTTATTCAGTTTTGTACAGTTTATTGACTGGTTCTTTATTTAGTTTTGTACAGTTTATTGACTGTTTCTTTATTTAGTTTTGTACAGTTTATTGACTGGTTCTTTATTTAGTCTGTGTACAATTTATTGACCGGTTGTTTATTGAGTTTTGTACAGTTTATTGACTGTTTGTTTATTTAGTTTTGTTCAGTTTATTGACTGTTTTTCTATTTAGTTTTGTACAGTTTATTGGCTGGTTCTTTATTGAGTCTTGTACAGTTTATTGACTGGTTCTTTATTTAGTTTTTGTACAATTTATTGACTGGTTGTTTATTTAGTTTGTGTACAATTTATTGACTGGTTGTTTATTTAGTTTTGTACAGTTTATTGACTGTTTGTTTATTTAGTTTTGTTCAGATTAATGACTGTTTCCTTATTTAGTTTTGTAAAGTTTATTGACTGGTTATATATTGAGTTTGGTACAGTTTATTGACTGGTTCTTTATTGAGTTTGTGTACAATTTATTGACTGGTTCTTTATTGAATTTTGTACAGTTTACTGACTGGTTCTTTATTGACTTTTTTACCGTTTATTGACTGGTTCTTTATTGCGTTTTGTATAGTTTATTGACTGTTTATTTATTGAGTTTTGTACAGTTTATTAACTTTTTTTTTATTTAGTTTTGTACAGTTTATTGACTGGTTCTTTATTTAGTTTTGTACAGTTTTTTGCCTGGTTTTTTATTGAGTTTTGTACAGTTTATTTACTGGTTCTTTACTGAGTTTTGTACAGTTTATTGACTGGTTCTTTATTGAGTTTTCTACAGTTTATTGACTGGTTCTTTATTGAGTTTTGTACAGTTTATTGACTAATTCTGTATTGAGTTTTGTACAGTTTATTGACTGGTTCTTTATTCAGTTTGGTACAGTTTATTGACTGTTTATTTATTGAGTTTTGTACAGTTTATTGACTGGTTCTTTGTTCAGTTTTGTACTGTTTATTGACTGGTTCTTTATTTAGTTTTGTACAGTTTATTGATTGTTTCTTTATTTAGTTTTGTACAGTTTATTGACTTTTTCTTTATTTAGTTTTGTACAGTTTATTGACTGGTTCTATATTTAGTTTTGTACAGTTTATTGGCTCGTTCTTTATTGAGTTTTGTACAGTTTAGTGACTGGTTCTTTATTTAGTTTTTGTACAATTTATTGACTGGTTGTTTATTTAGTTTGTGTACAATTTATTGACTGGTTGTTTATTTAGTTTTGTACAGTTTATTGACTGTTTGTTTATTTAGTTTTGTTCAGATTAATGACTGTTTCCTTATTTAGTTTTGTACAGTTTATTGACTGGTTCTTTATTGAGTTTGTGTACAATTTATTGACTGGTTCTTGATTGAATTTTGTACAGTTTACTGACTGGTTCTTTATTTAGTTTTGTACAGTTTATTGCCTGGTTTTTTATTGAGTTTTGTACAGTTTATTTACTGGTTCTTTATTGAGTTTTGTACAGTTTATTGACTGGTTCTTTATTGAGTTTTGTACAGTTTATTGACTCGTTCTTTATTGAGTTTTGTACAGTTTATTGACTTATTCTGTATTGAGTTTTGTACAGTTTATTGACTGGTTCTTTATTTAGTTTGGTACAGTTTATTGACTGTTTATTTATTGAGTTTGGTACAGTTTATTGACTGGTTCTTTGTTCAGTTTTGTACTGTTTATTGACTGGTTCTTTATTCAGTTTTGTACAGTTTATTGACTGGTTCTTTATTTAGTTTTGTACAGTTTATTGACTGTTTCTTTATTTAGTTTTGTACAGTTTATTGACTGGTTCTTTATTTAGTCTGTGTACAATTTATTGTCCGGTTGTTTATTGAGTTTTGTACAGTTTATTGACTGTATCTTTATTGAGTTAATGTACAATTTATTGACTGTTTCTTTATTTAGTTTTGTACAGTTTATTGGCTGGTTCTTTATTGAGTTTTGTACAGTTTATTGACTGGTTCTTTATTTAGTTTTTGTACAATTTATTGACTGGTTGTTTATTTAGTTTGTGTACAATTTATTGACTGGTTGTTTATTTAGTTTTGTACAGTTTATTGACTGTTTGTTTATTTAGTTTTGTTCAGATTAATGACTGTTTCCTTATTTGGTGTTGTAAAGTTTATTGACTGGTTATTGATTGAGTTTTGTACAGTTTATTGACTGGTTCTTTATTGAGTTTGTGTACAATTTATTGACTGGTTCTTTATTGAATTTTGTACAGTTTACTGACTGGTTCTTTATTGACTTTTTTACCGTTTATTGACTGGTTCTTTATTGAGTTTTGTATAGTTTATTGACTGTTTATTTATTGAGTTTTGTACAGTTTATTGACTTTTTTTTATTTTGTTTTGTACAGTTTATTGACTGTTTATTTATTTAGTTTGTGTAATGTTTATTGACTGGTTCTTTATTTAGTTTTGTACAGTTTTTTGCCTGGTTTTTTATTGAGTTTTGTACAGTTTATTTACTGGTTCTTTATTGAGTTTTGTACAGTTTATTGACTGGTTCTTTATTGAGTTTTGTACAGTTTGTTGACTGGTTCTTTATTGAGTTTTGTACAGTTTATTGACTAATTCTGTATTGAGTTTTGTACAGTTTATTGACTGGTTCTTTATTCAGTTTGGTACAGTTTATTGACTGTTTATTTATTGAGTTTTGTACAGTTTATTGACTGGTTCTTTGTTCAGTTTTGTACTGTTTATTGACTGGTTCTTTATTTAGTTTTGTACAGTTTATTGACTGTTTCTATATTTAGTTTTGAACAGTTTATTGACTGTTTCTTTATTTAGTTTTGTACAGTTTATTGACTTTTTGTTTATTTAGTTTTGTACAGTTTATTGACTGTTTCTATATTTAGTTTTGTACAGTTTATTAACTGTTTCTTTATTTAGTTTTGCACAGTTTATTAACTGTTTCTTTATTTAGTTTGTGTACAATTTATTGACTTGTTCTTTATTGAGTTTTGTACAGTTTATTGACTGGTTCTTTATTTAGTTTTGTTCAGATTAATGACTGTTTCCTTATTTAGTTTTGTAAAGTTTATTGACTGGTTATTTATTGAGTTTTGTACAGTTTATTGACTGGTTCTTTATTGAGTTTGTGTACAATTTATTGACTGGTTCTTGATTGAATTTTGTACAGTTTACTGACTGGTTCTTTATTTAGTTTTGTACAGTTTATTGCCTGGTTTTTTATTGAGTTTTGTACAGTTTATTTACTGGTTCTTTATTGAGTTTTGTACAGTTTATTGACTGGTTCTTTATTGAGTTTTGTACAGTTTATTGACTCGTTCTTTATTGAGTTTTGTACAGTTTATTGACTTATTCTGTATTGAGTTTTGTACAGTTTATTGACTGGTTCTTTATTCAGTTTGGTACAGTTTATTGACTGTTTATTTATTGAGTTTGGTACAGTTTATTGACTGGTTCTTTGTTCAGTTTTGTACTGTTTATTGACTGGTTCTTTATTCAGTTTTGTACAGTTTATTGACTGGTTCTTTATTTAGTTTTGTACAGTTTATTGACTGTTTCTTTATTTAGTTTTGTACAGTTTATTGACTGGTTCTTTATTTAGTCTGTGCACAATTTATTGTCCGGTTGTTTATTGAGTTTTGTACAGTTTATTGACTGTTTGTTTATTTAGTTTTGTTCAGTTTATTGACTGTTTCTTTATTTAGTTTTGTACAGTTTATTGGCTGGTTCTTTATTGAGTTTTGTACAGTTTATTGACTGGTTCTTTATTTAGTTTTTGTACAATTTATTGACTGGTTGTTTATTTAGTTTGTGTACAATTTATTGACTGGTTGTTTATTTAGTTTTGTACAGTTTATTGACTGTTTCTTTATTGAGATTTGTACTGTTTTTTGACTGGTTCTTTATTGAGTTTTGTACAGTTTATTGACTGTTTCTTTATTGAGTTTTGTACAGTTTATTGACTGTTTCTTTATTTAGTTTTGTAAAGTTTATTGACTGGTTCTTTATTTAGTTTTGTACAGTTTATTGACAGGTTCTTTAGTGAGTTTTGTACAGTTTATTGACTGGTTCTTTATTGAGTTTTGTACAGTTTATTGACTGGTTCTTTATTTAGTTTTGTACAGTTTATTGACTGGTTCTTTATTGAGTTTTGTACAGTTTATTGACTAATTCTTTATTGAGTTTTGTACAGTTTATTGACTGGTTCTTTTTTGAGTTTTGTACAGTTTATTGACTTGTTCTTTATAGAGTTTTGTACAGTTTATTGACTTGTTCTTTGTTCAGTTTTGTACTGTTTATTGACTAGTTCTTTATTGAGTTTTGTACAGTTTATTGACTGGTTCTTTATTCAGTTTTGTACAGTTTATTGACTGGTTCTTTATTTAGTTTTGTACAGTTTATTGACTGTTTCTTTATTTAGTTTTGTACAGTTTATTGACTGTTTCAATATTTAGTTTCGTACAGTTTAGTTCCTTTTTCTTTATTTAGTTTTGTACAGTTTAATTACTGTTTCTTTATTTAGTTTTGTACAGTTTATTAACTGTTTCTTTTTTTAGTTTTGTACAGTTTATTGACTGGTTCTTTATTCAGTTTTGTACAGTTTATTGACTGGTTCGTTATAGAGTGTTGTACAGTTTTATTGACTGTTTCTTTATTGAGTTTTGTATTGTTTATTGACTGTTTCTTTATTGAATTTTGTACAGTTTATTGACTGTTTCTTTATTGAGTTTTGTACTGTTTATTGACTGGTTCTTTATTGAGTTTTGTACAGTTTATTGACTGTTTCTTTATTGAGTTTTGTACAGTTTTTTGACTGTTTCTTTATTGAGTTCGGGACAGTTTATTGACTGTTTCTTTATTTAGTTTTGTACAGTTTATTGACTGGTTCTTTATTTAGTTTTGTACAGTTTAATGACTGGTTCTGTATTGAGTTTTGTACTGTTTATTGACTGGTTCTTTATTGAGTTTTGTACAGTTTATTGACTGTTTCTTTATTGAGTTTTGTACAGTTTATTGACTGGTTCTTTATTTAGTCTGTGTACAATTTATTGTCCGGTTGTTTATTGAGTTTTGTACAGTTTATTGACTGTTTGTTTATTTAGTTTTGTTCAGTTTATTGACTGTTTCTTTATTTAGTTTTGTACAGTTTATTGGCTGGTTCTTTATTGAGTTTTGTACAGTTTATTGACTGGTTCTTTATTTAGTTTTTGTACAATTTATTGACTGGTTGTTTATTTAGTTTGTGTACAATTTATTGACTGGTTGTTTATTTAGTTTTGTACAGTTTATTGACTGTTTGTTTATTTAGTTTTGTTCAGATTAATGACTGTTTCCTTATTTGGTGTTGTAAAGTTTATTGACTGGTTATTTATTGAGTTTTGTACAGTTTATTGACTGGTTCTTTATTGAGTTTGTGTACAATTTATTGACTGGTTCTTTATTGAATTTTGTACAGTTTACTGACTGGTTCTTTATTGACTTTTTTACCGTTTATTGACTGGTTCTTTATTGAGTTTTGTATAGTTTATTGACTGTTTATTTATTGAGTTTTGTACAGTTTATTGACTTTTTTTTATTTTGTTTTGTACAGTTTATTGACTGTTTATTTATTTAGTTTGTGTACTGTTTATTGACTGGTTCTTTATTTAGTTTTGTACAGTTTTTTGCCTGGTTTTTTATTGAGTTTTGTACAGTTTATTTACTGGTTCTTTATTGAGTTTTGTACAGTTTATTGACTGGTTCTTTATTGAGTTTTGTACAGTTTGTTGACTGGTTCTTTATTGAGTTTTGTACAGTTTATTGACTAATTCTGTATTGAGTTTTGTACAGTTTATTGACTGGTTCTTTATTCAGTTTGGTACAGTTTATTGACTGTTTATTTATTGAGTTTTGTACAGTTTATTGACTGGTTCTTTGTTCAGTTTTGTACTGTTTATTGACTGGTTCTTTATTTAGTTTTGTACAGTTTATTGATTGTTTCTTTATTTAGTTTTGTACAGTTTATTGACTTTTTCTTTATTTAGTTTTGTACAGTTTATTGACTGGTTCTATATTTAGTTTTGTACAGTTTATTGGCTCGTTCTTTATTGAGTTTTGTACAGTTTAGTGACTGGTTCTTTATTTAGTTTTTGTACAATTTATTGACTGGTTGTTTATTTAGTTTGTGTACAATTTATTGACTGGTTGTTTATTTAGTTTTGTACAGTTTATTGACTGTTTGTTTATTTAGTTTTGTTCAGATTAATGACTGTTTCCTTATTTAGTTTTGTAAAGTTTATTGACTGGTTATTTATTGAGTTTTGTACAGTTTATTGACTGGTTCTTTATTGAGTTTGTGTACAATTTATTGACTGGTTCTTGATTGAATTTTGTACAGTTTACTGACTGGTTCTTTATTTAGTTTTGTACAGTTTATTGCCTGGTTTTTTATTGAGTTTTGTACAGTTTATTTACTGGTTCTTTATTGAGTTTTGTACAGTTTATTGACTGGTTCTTTATTGAGTTTTGTACAGTTTATTGACTCGTTCTTTATTGAGTTTTGTACAGTTTATTGACTTATTCTGTATTGAGTTTTGTACAGTTTATTGACTGGTTCTTTATTCAGTTTGGTACAGTTTATTGACTGTTTATTTATTGAGTTTGGTACAGTTTATTGACTGGTTCTTTGTTCAGTTTTGTACCGTTTATTGACTGGTTCTTTATTCAGTTTTGTACAGTTTATTGACTGGTTCTTTATTTAGTTTTGTACAGTTTATTGACTGTTTCTTTATTTAGTTTTGTAAAGTTTATTGACTGGTTCTTTATTTAGTTTTCTACAGTTTATTGACTGGTGCTTTATTGAGTTTGTGTACAATTTATTGACGGGTTCTTTATTGAATTGTGTACAGTTTACTGACTGGTTATTTCTTGACTTTTGTACAGTTTTTTGAATTTTGTATAGTTTATTGACTGGTTCTTTATTTAGTTTTGTACAGTTTATTGACTGGTTCTTTATTTAGTCTGTGTACAATTTATTGACCGGTTGTTTATTGAGTTTTGTACAGTTTATTGACTGTTTCTTTATTTAATTTTGTACAGTTTATTGGCTCGTTCTTTATTGAGTTTTGTACAGTTTATTGACTGGTTCTTTATTTAGTTTTTGTACAATTTATTGACTGGTTGTTTATTTAGTTTGTGTACAATTTATTGACTGGTTGTTTATTTAGTTTTGTTCAGTTTATTGACTGTTTGTTTATTTAGTTTTGTTCAGATTAATGACTGTTTCCTTATTTAGTTTTGTAAAGTTTATTGACTGGTTATTTATTGAGTTTTGTACAGTTTATTGACTGGTTCTTTATTGAGTTTGTGTACAATTCATTGACTGGTTCTTTATTGAATTTTGTACAGTTTACTGACTGGTTCTTTATTTAGTTTTGTACAGTTTATTGCCTGGTTTTTAATTGAGTTTTGTACAGTTTATTTACTGGTTCTTTATTGAGTTTTGTACAGTTTATTGACTGGTTCTTTATTGAGTTTTGTACAGTTTATTGACTCGTTCTTTATTGAGTTTTGTACAGTTTATTGACTTATTCTGTATTGAGTTTTGTACAGTTTATTGACTGGTTCTTTATTCAGTTTGGTACAGTTTATTGACTGTTTATTTATTGAGTTTGGTACAGTTTATTGACTGGTTCTTTGTTCAGTTTTGTACTGTTTATTGACTGGTTCTTTATTCAGTTTTGTACAGTTTATTGACTGGTTCTTTATTTAGTTTTGTACAGTTTATTGACTGTTTCTTTATTTAGTTTTGTACAGTTTATTGACTGGTTCTTTATTTAGTCTGTGTACAATTTATTGACCGGTTGTTTATTGAGTTTTGTACAGTTTATTGACTGTTTGTTTATTTAGTTTTGTTCAGTTTATTGACTGTTTCTCTATTTAGTTTTGTACAGTTTATTGGCTGGTTCTTTATTGAGTCTTGTACAGTTTATTGACTGGTTCTTTATTTAGTTTTTGTACAATTTATTGACTGGTTGTTTATTTAGTTTGTGTACAATTTATTGACTGGTTGTTTATTTAGTTTTGTACAGTTTATTGACTGTTTGTTTATTTAGTTTTGTTCAGATTAATGACTGTTTCCTTATTTAGTTTTGTAAAGTTTATTGACTGGTTATATATTGAGTTTGGTACAGTTTATTGACTGGTTCTTTATTGAGTTTGTGTACAATTTATTGACTGGTTCTTTATTGAATTTTGTACAGTTTACTGACTGGTTCTTTATTGACTTTTTTACCGTTTATTGACTGGTTCGTTATTGAGTTTTGTATAGTTTATTGACTGTTTATTTATTGAGTTTTGTACAGTTTATTAACTTTTTTTTATTTTGTTTTGTACAGTTTATTGACTGGTTCTTTATTTAGTTTTGTACAGTTTTTTGCCTGGTTTTTTATTGAGTTTTGTACAGTTTATTTACTGGTTCTTTACTGAGTTTTGTACAGTTTATTGACTGGTTCTTTATTGAGTTTTGTACAGTTTATTGACTGGTTCTTTATTGAGTTTTGTACAGTTTATTGACTAATTCTGTATTGAGTTTTGTACAGTTTATTGACTGGTTCTTTATTCAGTTTGGTACAGTTTATTGACTGTTTATTTATTGAGTTTTGTACAGTTTATTGACTGGTTCTTTGTTCAGTTTTGTACTGTTTATTGACTGGTTCTTTATTTAGTTTTGTACAGTTTATTGATTGTTTCTTTATTTAGTTTTGTACAGTTTATTGACTGTTTCTTTATTTAGTTTTGTACAGTTTATTGACTGGTTCTATATTTAGTTTTGTACAGTTTATTGGCTCGTTCTTTATTGAGTTTTGTACAGTTTAGTGACTGGTTCTTTATTTAGTTTTTGTACAATTTATTGACTGGTTGTTTATTTAGTTTGTGTACAATTTATTGACTGGTTGTTTATTTAGTTTTGTACAGTTTATTGACTGTTTGTTTATTTAGTTTTGTTCAGATTAATGACTGTTTCCTTATTTAGTTTTGTAAAGTGTATTGACTGGTTATTTATTGAGTTTTGTACAGTTTATTGACTGGTTCTTTATTGAGTTTGTGTACAATTTATTGACTGGTTCTTGATTGAATTTTGTACAGTTTACTGACTGGTTCTTTATTTAGTTTTGTACAGTTTATTGCCTGGTTTTTTATTGAGTTTTGTACAGTTTATTTACTGGTTCTTTATTGAGTTTTGTACAGTTTATTGACTGGTTCTTTATTGAGTTTTGTACAGTTTATTGACTCGTTCTTTATTGAGTTTTGTACAGTTTATTGACTTATTCTGTATTGAGTTTTGTACAGTTTATTGACTGGTTCTTTATTCAGTTTGGTACAGTTTATTGACTGTTTATTTATTGAGTTTGGTACAGTTTATTGACTGGTTCTTTGTTCAGTTTTGTACTGTTTATTGACTGGTTCTTTATTCAGTTTTGTACAGTTTATTGACTGGTTCTTTATTTAGTTTTGTACAGTTTATTGACTGTTTCTTTATTTAGTTTTGTACAGTTTATTGACTGGTTCTTTATTTAGTCTGTGTACAATTTATTGTCCGGTTGTTTATTGAGTTTTGTACAGTTTATTGACTGTTTGTTTATTTAGTTTTGTTCAGTTTATTGACTGTTTCTTTATTTAGTTTTGTACAGTTTATTGGCTGGTTCTTTATTGAGTTTTGTACAGTTTATTGACTGGTTCTTTATTTAGTTTTTGTACAATTTATTGACTGGTTGTTTATTTAGTTTGTGTACAATTTATTGACTGGTTGTTTATTTAGTTTTGTACAGTTTATTGACTGTTTGTTTATTTAGTTTTGTTCAGATTAATGACTGTTTCCTTATTTGGTGTTGTAAAGTTTATTGACTGGTTATTTATTGAGTTTTGTACAGTTTATTGACTGGTTCTTTATTGAGTTTGTGTACAATTTATTGACTGGTTCTTTATTGAATTTTGTACAGTTTACTGACTGGTTCTTTATTGACTTTTTTACCGTTTATTGACTGGTTCTTTATTGAGTTTTGTATAGTTTATTGACTGTTTATTTATTGAGTTTTGTACAGTTTATTGACTTTTTTTATTTTGTTTTGTACAGTTTATTGACTGTTTATTTATTTAGTTTGTGTAATGTTTATTGACTGGTTCTTTATTTAGTTTTGTACAGTTTTTTGCCTGGTTTTTTATTGAGTTTTGTACAGTTTATTTACTGGTTCTTTATTGAGTTTTGTACAGTTTATTGACTGGTTCTTTATTGAGTTTTGTACAGTTTGTTGACTGGTTCTTTATTGAGTTTTGTACAGTTTATTGACTAATTCTGTATTGAGTTTTGTACAGTTTATTGACTGGTTCTTTATTCAGTTTGGTACAGTTTATTGACTGTTTATTTATTGAGTTTTGTACAGTTTATTGACTGGTTCTTTGTTCAGTTTTGTACTGTTTATTGACTGGTTCTTTATTTAGTTTTGTACAGTTTATTGACTGTTTCTATATTTAGTTTTGAACAGTTTATTGACTGTTTCTTTATTTAGTTTTGTACAGTTTATTGACTTTTTGTTTATTTAGTTTTGTACAGTTTATTGACTGTTTCTATATTTAGTTTTGTACAGTTTATTAACTGTTTCTTTATTTAGTTTTGCACAGTTTATTAACTGTTTCTTTATTTAGTTTGTGTACAATTTATTGACTTGTTCTTTATTGAGTTTTGTACAGTTTATTGACTGGTTCTTTATTTAGTTCTGTACAGTTTATTGACCGTTTCTTTATTTAGTTTTGTACAGTTTATTGACTGATTCTTTCTTGAGTTTTGTACAGTTTTTTGACTGTTTCTTTATTGAGATTTGTACTGTTTTTTGACTGGTTCTTTATTGAGTTTTGTACAGTTTATTGACTGTTTCTTTATTGAGTTTTGTACAGTTTATTGACTGTTTCTTTATTTAGTTTTGTAAAGTTTATTGACTGGTTCTTTATTTAGTTTTGTACAGTTTATTGACAGGTTCTTTAGTGAGTTTTGTACAGTTTATTGACTGGTTCTTTATTGAGTTTTGTACAGTTTATTGACTGGTTCTTTATTTAGTTTTGTACAGTTTATTGACTGGTTCTTTATTGAGTTTTGTACAGTTTATTGACTAATTCTTTATTGAGTTTTGTACAGTTTATTGACTGGTTCTTTTTTGAGTTTTGTACAGTTTATTGACTTGTTCTTTATAGAGTTTTGTACAGTTTATTGACTTGTTCTTTGTTCAGTTTTGTACTGTTTATTGACTAGTTCTTTATTGAGTTTTGTACAGTTTATTGACTGGTTCTTTATTCAGTTTTGTACAGTTTATTGACTGGTTCTTTATTTAGTTTTGTACAGTTTATTGACTGTTTCTTTATTTAGTTTTGTACAGTTTATTGACTGTTTCAATATTTAGTTTCGTACAGTTTAGTTCCTTTTTCTTTATTGAGATTTGTACTGTTTTTTGACTGGTTCTTTATTGAGTTTTGTACAGTTTATTGACTGTTTCTTTATTGAGTTTTGTACAGTTTATTGACTGTTTCTTTATTTAGTTTTGTACAGTTTATTGACTGGTTCTTTATTTAGTTTTGTACAGTTTATTGACAGGTTCTTTAGTGAGTTTTGTACAGTTTATTGACTGGTTCTTTATTGAGTTTTGTACAGTTTATTGACTGGTTCTTTATTTAGTTTTGTACAGTTTATTGACTGGTTCTTTATTGAGTTTTGTACAGTTTATTGACTAATTCTTTATTGAGTTTTGTACAGTTTATTGACTGGTTCTTTTTTGAGTTTTGTACAGTTTGTTGACTTGTTCTTTATAGAGTTTTGTACAGTTTATTGACTGGTTCTTTGTTCAGTTTTGTACTGTTTATTGACTAGTTCTTTATTGAGTTTTGTACAGTTTATTGACTGGTTCTTTATTCAGTTTTGTACAGTTTATTGACTGGTTCTTTATTTAGTTTTGTACAGTTTATTGACTGTTTCTTTATTTAGTTTTGTACAGTTTATTGACTGTTTCAATATTTAGTTTCGTACAGTTTAGTTCCTTTTTCTTTATTTAGTTTTGTACAGTTTAATTACTGTTTCTTTATTTAGTTTTGTACAGTTTATTAACTGTTTCTTTTTTTAGTTTTGTACAGTTTATTGACTGGTTCTTTATTCAGTTTTGTACAGTTTATTGACTGGTTCGTTATAGAGTGTTGTACAGTTTTATTGACTGTTTCTTTATTGAGTTTTGTATTGTTTATTGACTGTTTCTTTATTGAATTTTGTACAGTTTATTGACTGTTTCTTTATTGAGTTTTGTACAGTTTTTTTACTGGTTCTTTATTGAGTTTTGTACAGTTTATTGACTGTTTCTTTATTGAGTTTTGTACAGTTTATTGACTGTTTCTTTATTGAGTTCGGGACAGTTTATTGACTGTTTCTTTATTTAGTTTTGTACAGTTTATTGACTGGTTCTTTATTTAGTTTTGTACAGTTTAATGACTGGTTCTGTATTGAGTTTTGTACTGTTTATTGACTGGTTCTTTATTTAGTTTTGTACAGTTTATTGACTGTTTCTTTATTTAGTTTTGTACAGTTTATTGACTGGTTCTTTATTTAGTCTGTGTACAATTTATTGTCCGGTTGTTTATTGAGTTTTGTACAGTTTATTGACTGTTTGTTTATTTAGTTTTGTTCAGTTTATTGACTGTTTCTTTATTTAGTTTTGTACAGTTTATTGGCTGGTTCTTTATTGAGTTTTGTACAGTTTATTGACTGGTTCTTTATTTAGTTTTTGTACAATTTATTGACTGGTTGTTTATTTAGTTTGTGTACAATTTATTGACTGGTTGTTTATTTAGTTTTGTACAGTTTATTGACTGTTTGTTTATTTAGTTTTGTTCAGATTAATGACTGTTTCCTTATTTGGTGTTGTAAAGTTTATTGAATGGTTATTTATTGAGTTTTGTACAGTTTATTGACTGGTTCTTTATTGAGTTTGTGTACAATTTATTGACTGGTTCTTTATTGAATTTTGTACAGTTTACTGACTGGTTCTTTATTGACTTTTTTACCGTTTATTGACTGGTTCTTTATTGAGTTTTGTATAGTTTATTGACTGTTTATTTATTGAGTTTTGTACAGTTTATTGACTTTTTTTTATTTTGTTTTGTACAGTTTATTGACTGTTTATTTATTTAGTTTGTGTACTGTTTATTGACTGGTTCTTTATTTAGTTTTGTACAGTTTATTGACTGTTTCTTTATTTAGTTTTGTACAGTTTATTGACTGTTTCAATATTTAGTTTCGTACAGTTTAGTTCCTTTTTCTTTATTTAGTTTTGTACAGTTTAATTACTGTTTCTTTATTTAGTTTTGTACAGTTTATTAACTGTTTCTTTTTTTAGTTTTGTACAGTTTATTGACTGGTTCTTTATTCAGTTTTGTACAGTTTATTGACTGGTTCGTTATAGAGTGTTGTACAGTTTTATTGACTGTTTCTTTATTGAGTTTTGTATTGTTTATTGACTGTTTCTTTATTGAATTTTGTACAGTTTATTGACTGTTTCTTTATTGAGTTTTGTACAGTTTTTTTACTGGTTCTTTATTGAGTTTTGTACAGTTTATTGACTGTTTCTTTATTGAGTTTTGTACAGTTTATTGACTGTTTCTTTATTGAGTTCGGGACAGTTTATTGACTGTTTCTTTATTTAGTTTTGTACAGTTTATTGACTGGTTCTTTATTTAGTTTTGTACAGTTTAATGACTGGTTCTGTATTGAGTTTTGTACTGTTTATTGACTGGTTCTTTATTTAGTTTTGTACAGTTTATTGACTGTTTCTTTATTTAGTTTTGTACAGTTTATTGACTGGTTCTTTATTTAGTCTGTGTACAATTTATTGTCCGGTTGTTTATTGAGTTTTGTACAGTTTATTGACTGTTTGTTTATTTAGTTTTGTTCAGTTTATTGACTGTTTCTTTATTTAGTTTTGTACAGTTTATTGGCTGGTTCTTTATTGAGTTTTGTACAGTTTATTGACTGGTTCTTTATTTAGTTTTTGTACAATTTATTGACTGGTTGTTTATTTAGTTTGTGTACAATTTATTGACTGGTTGTTTATTTAGTTTTGTACAGTTTATTGACTGTTTGTTTATTTAGTTTTGTTCAGATTAATGACTGTTTCCTTATTTGGTGTTGTAAAGTTTATTGAATGGTTATTTATTGAGTTTTGTACAGTTTATTGACTGGTTCTTTATTGAGTTTGTGTACAATTTATTGACTGGTTCTTTATTGAATTTTGTACAGTTTACTGACTGGTTCTTTATTGACTTTTTTACCGTTTATTGACTGGTTCTTTATTGAGTTTTGTATAGTTTATTGACTGTTTATTTATTGAGTTTTGTACAGTTTATTGACTTTTTTTTATTTTGTTTTGTACAGTTTATTGACTGTTTATTTATTTAGTTTGTGTACTGTTTATTGACTGGTTCTTTATTTAGTTTTGTACAGTTTTTTGCCTGGTTTTTTATTGAGTTTTGTACAGTTTATTTACTGGTTCTTTATTGAGTTTTGTACAGTTTATTGACTGGTTCTTTATTGAGTTTTGTACAGTTTGTTGACTGGTTCTTTATTGAGTTTTGTACAGTTTATTGACTAATTCTGTATTGAGTTTTGTACAGTTTATTGACTGGTTCTTTATTCAGTTTGGTACAGTTTATTGACTGTTTATTTATTGAGTTTTGTACAGTTTATTGACTGGTTCTTTGTTCAGTTTTGTACTGTTTATTGACTGGTTCTTTATTTAGTTTTGTACAGTTTATTGACTGTTTCTATATTTAGTTTTGAACAGTTTATTGACTGTTTCTTTATTTAGTTTTGTGAAGTTTATTGATTGTTTCTTTATTTAGTTTTGTACAGTTTATTGACTTTTTCTTTATTTAGTTTTGTACAGTTTATTGACTGTTTCTATATTTAGTTTTGTACAGTTTATTAACTGTTTCTTTATTTAGTTTTGCACAGTTTATTAACTGTTTCTTTATTTAGTTTGTGTACAATTTATTGACTTGTTCTTTATTGAGTTTTGTACAGTTTATTGACTGGTTCTTTATTTAGTTCTGTACAGTTTATTGACCGTTTCTTTATTTAGTTTTGTACAGTTTATTGACTGATTCTTTCTTGAGTTTTGTACAGTTTTTTGACTGTTTCTTTATTGAGATTTGTACTGTTTTTTGACTGGTTCTTTATTGAGTTTTGTACAGTTTATTGACTGTTTCTTTATTTAGTTTTGTAAAGTTTATTGACTGGTTCTTTATTTAGTTTTGTACAGTTTATTGACAGGTTCTTTTGTGTGTTTTGTACAGTTTATTGACTGGTTCTTTATTGAGTTTTGTACAGTTTATTGACTGGTTCTTTATTTAGTTTTGTACAGTTTATTGACTGGTTCTTTATTAAGTTTTGTACAGTTTATTGACTAATTCTTTATTGAGTTTTGTACAGTTTATTGACTGGTTCTTTTTTGAGTTTTGTACAGTTTATTGACTTGTTCTTTATAGACTTTTGTACAGTTTATTGACTTGTTCTTGGTTCAGTTTTGTACTGTTTATTGACTAGTTCTTTATTGAGTTTTGTACAGTTTATTGACTGGTTCTTTATTCAGTTTTGTACAGTTTATTGACTGGTTCCTTATTTAGTTTTGTACAGTTTATTGACTGTTTCTTTATTTAGTTTTGTACAGTTTATTGACTGTTTCAATATTTAGTTTCGTACAGTTTAGTTCCTTTTTCTTTATTTAGTTTTGTACAGTTTAATTACTGTTTCTTTATTGAGTTTTGTACAGTTTATTAACTGTTTCTTTTTTTAGTTTTGTACAGTTTATTGACTGGTTCTTTATTAAGTTTTGTACAGTTTATTGACTGGTTCGTTATAGAGTGTTGTACAGTTTTATTGACTGTTTCTTTATTGAGTTTTGTATTGTTTATTGACTGTTTCTTTATTGAATTTTGTACAGTTTATTGACTGTTTCTTTATTGAGTTTTGTACAGTTTTTTTACTGGTTCTTTATTGAGTTTTGTACAGTTTATTGACTGTTTCTTTATTGAGTTTTGTACAGTTTATTGACTGTTTCTTTATTGAGTTCGGGACAGTTTATTGACTGGTTCTTTATTGAGTTTTGTACAGTTTATTGACTTGTTCTTTATAGAGTTTTGTACAGTTTATTGACTGGTTCTTTCTTCTGTTTTGTACTGTTTATTGACTGGTTCTTTATTTAGTTTTGTACAGTTTTTTGACTGTTTCTTTATTTAGTTTTGTACAGTTTATTGACTGGTTCTTTATTTAGTCTGTGTACAATTTATTGACCGGTTGTTTATTGAGTTTTGTACAGTTTATTGACTGTTTGTTTATTTAGTTTTGTTCAGTTTATTGACTGTTTCTCTATTTAGTTTTGTACAGTTTATTGGCTGGTTCTTTATTGAGTCTTGTACAGTTTATTGACTGGTTCTTTATTTAGTTTTTGTACAATTTATTGACTGGTTGTTTATTTAGTTTGTGTACAATTTATTGACTGGTTGTTTATTTAGTTTTGTACAGTTTATTGACTGTTTGTTTATTTAGTTTTGTTCAGATTAATGACTGTTTCCTTATTTAGTTTTGTAAAGTTTATTGACTGGTTATATATTGAGTTTTGTACAGTTTATTGACTGGTTCTTTATTGAGTTTGTGTACAATTTATTGACTGGTTCTTTATTGAATTTTGTACAGTTTACTGACTGGTTCTTTATTGACTTTTTTACCGTTAATTGACTGGTTCTTTATTGAGTTTTGTATAGTTTATTGACTGTTTATTTATTGAGTTTTGTACAGTTTATTAACTTTTTTTTATTTTGTTTTGTACAGTTTATTGACTGGTTCTTTATTTAGTTTTGTACAGTTTTTTGCCTGGTTTTTTATTGAGTTTTGTACAGCTTATTTACTGGTTCTTTATTGAGTTTTGTACAGTTTATTGACTGGTTCTTTATTGAGTTTTGTACAGTTTATTGACTGGTTCTTTATTGAGTTTTGTACAGTTTATTGACTAATTCTGTATTGAGTTTTGTACAGTTTATTGACTGGTTCTTTATTCAGTTTGGTACAGTTTATTGACTGTTTATTTATTGAGTTTTGTACAGTTTATTGACTGGTTCTTTGTACAATTTTGTACTGTTTATTGACTGGTTCTTTATTTAGTTTTGTACAGTTTATTGATTGTTTCTTTATTTAGTTTTGTACAGTTTATTGACTTTTTCTTTATTTAGTTTTGTACAGTTTATTGACTGGTTCTATATTTAGTTTTGTACAGTTTATTGGCTCGTTCTTTATTGAGTTTTGTACAGTTTAGTGACTGGTTCTTTATTTAGTTTTTGTACAATTTATTGACTGGTTGTTTATTTAGTTTGTGTACAATTTATTGACTGGTTGTTTATTTAGTTTTGTACAGTTTATTGACTGTTTGTTTATTTAGTTTTGTTCAGATTAATGACTGTTTCCTTATTTAGTTTTGTAAAGTTTATTGACTGGTTATTTATTGAGTTTGTGTACAATTTATTGACTTGTTTTTTATTGAATTTTGTACAGTTTACTGACTGGTTCTTTATTTAGTTTTGTACAGTTTATTGCCTGGTTTTTTATTGAGTTTTGTACAGTTTATTTACTGGTTCTTTATTGAGTTTTGTACAGTTTATTGACTGGTTCTTTATTGAGTTTTGTACAGTTTATTGATTCGTTCTTTATTGAGTTTTGTACAGTTCATTGACTTATTCTGTATTGAGTTTTGTACAGTTTATTGACTGGTTCTTTATTCAGTTTGGTACAGTTTATTGACTGTTTATTTATTGAGTTTGGTACAGTTTATTGACTGGTTCTTTGTTCAGTTTTGTACTGTTTATTGACTGGTTCTTTATTCAGTTTTGTACAGTTTATTGACTGGTTCTTTATTTAATTTTGTACAGTTTATTGACTGTTTCTTTATTTAGTTTTGTACAGTTTATTGACTGGTTCTTTATTTAGTCTGTGTACAATTTATTGACCGGTTGTTTATTGAGTTTTGTACAGTTTATTGACTGTTTGTTTATTTAGTTTTGTTCAGTTTATTGATTGTTTCTTTATTTAGTTTTGTACAGTTTATTGGCTGGTTCTTTATTGAGATTTGTACAGTTTATTGACTGGTTCTTTATTTAGTTTTTGTACAATTTATTGACTGGTTGTTTATTTAGTTTGTGTACAATTTATTGACTGGTTGTTTATTTAGTTTTGTACAGTTTATTGACTGTTTGTTTATTTAGTTTTGTTCAGATTAATGACTGTTTCCTTATTTAGTTTTGTAAAGTTTATTGACTGGTTATTTATTGAGTTTTGTACAGTTTATTGACTGGTTCTTTATTGAGTTTGTGTACAATTTATTGACTGGTTCTTTATTGAATTTTGTACAGTTTACTGACTGGTTCTTTATTGACTTTTTTACCGTTTATTGACTGGTTCTTTATTGAGTTTTGTATAGTTTATTGACTGTTTATTTATTGAGTTTTGTACAGTTAATTGACTTTTTTTTATTTTGTTTTGTACAGTTTATTGACTGTTTATTTATTTAGTTTGTGTACTGTTTATTGACTGGTTCTTTATTTAGTTTTGTACAGTTTTTTGCCTGGTTTTTTATTGAGTTTTGTACAGTTTATTTACTGGTTCTTTATTGAGTTTTGTACAGTTTATTGACTGGTTCTTTATTGAGTTTTGTACAGTTTGTTGACTGGTTCTTTATTGAGTTTTGTACAGTTTATTGACTAATTCTGTATTGAGTTTTGTACAGTTTATTGACTGGTTCTTTATTCAGTTTGGTACAGTTTATTGACTGTTTATTTATTGAGTTTTGTACAGATTATTGACTGGTTCTTTGTTCAGTTTTGTACTGTTTATTGACTGGTTCTTTATTTAGTTTTGTACAGTTTATTGACTGTTTCTATATTTAGTTTTGAACAGTTTATTGACTGTTTCTTTATTTAGTTTTGTGAAGTTTATTGATTGTTTCTTTATTTAGTTTTGTACAGTTTATTGACTTTTTCTTTATTTAGTTTTGTACAGTTTTTTGACTGTTTCTATATTTAGTTTTGTACAGTTTATTAACTGTTTCTTTATTTAGTTTTGCACAGTTTATTGACTGTTTCTTTATTTAGTTTGTGTACAATTTATTGACTGGTTCTTTATTGAGTTTTGTACAGTTTATTGACTGGTTCTTTATTTAGTTCTGTACAGTTTATTGACCGTTTCTTTATTTAGTTTTGTACAGTTTATTGACTGATTCTTTCTTGAGTTTTGTACAGTTTTTTGACTGTTTCTTTATTGAGATTTGTACTGTTTTTTGACTGGTTCTTTATTGAGTTTTGTACAGTTTATTGACTGTTTCTTTATTGAGTTTTGTAGAGTTTATTGACTGTTTCTTTATTTAGTTTTGTACAGTTTATTGACTGGTTCTTTATTTAGTTTTGTACAGTTTATTGACAGGTTCTTTAGTGAGTTTTGTACAGTTTATTGACTGGTTCTTTATTGAGTTTTGTACAGTTTATTGACTGGTTCTTTATTTAGTTTTGTACAGTTTATTGACTGGTTCTTTATTGAGTTTTGTACAGTTTATTGACTAATTCTTTATTGAGTTTTGTACAGTTTATTGACTGGTTCTTTTTTGAGTTTTGTACAGTTTATTGACTTGTTCTTTATAGAGTTTTGTACAGTTTATTGGCTTGTTCTTTGTTCAGTTTTGTACTGTTTATTGACTAGTTCTTTATTGAGTTTTGTACAGTTTATTGACTGGTTCTTTATTCAGTTTTGTACAGTTTATTGACTGGTTCTTTATTTAGTTTTGTACAGTTTATTGACTGTTTCTTTATTTATTTTTGTACAGTTTATTGACTGTTTCAATATTTAGTTTCGTACAGTTTATTTCCTTTTTCTTTATTTAGTTTTGTACAGTTTAATTACTGTTTCTTTATTTAGTTTTGTACAGTTTATTAACTGTTTCTTTTTTTAGTTTTGTACAGTTTATTGACTGGTTCTTTATTCAGTTTTGTACAGTTTATTGACTGGTTCGTTATAGAGTGTTGTACAGTTTTATTGACTGTTTCTTTATTGAGTTTTGTATTGTTTATTGACTGATTCTTTATTGAATTTTGTACAGTTTATTGACTGTTTCTTTATTGAGTTTTGTACAGTTTTTTTACTGGTTCTTTATTGAGTTTTGTACAGTTTATTGACTGTTTCTTTATTGAGTTTTGTACAGTTTATTGACTGTTTCTTTATTGAGTTTTGGACAGTTTATTGACTGGTTCTTTATTGAGTTTGGGACAGTTTATTGACTTGTTCTTTATAGAGTTTTGTACAGTTTATTGACTGGTTCTTTGTTCTGTTTTGTACTGTTTATTGACTAGTTCTTTATTGAGTTTTGTACAGTTTATTGACTGGTTCTTTATTCAGTTTTGTACAATTTATTGACTGGTTGTTTATTTAGTTTTGTACAGTTTATCGACTGTTTGTTTAAATAGTTTTGTTCAGATTATTGACTGTTTCTTTATTTAGTTTTGTAAAGTTTATTGACTGTTTCTTTATTGAGTTTTGTACAGTTTATTGACTGTTTCTTTATTGAGTTTGCGTACAATTTATTGACGGGTTCTTTATTGAATTTTGTACAGTTTACTGACTGGTTCTTTCTTGACTTTTGTACAGTTTTTTGACTGGCTCTTTAGTGAGTTTTGTATAGTTTATTGACTGGTTCTTTATTTAGTTTGTGTACAATTTATTGACTGGTTGTTTATTGAGTTTTGTACAGTTTATTGACTGTTTGTTTATTTAGTTTTGTTCAGTTTATTGACTGTTTCTGTATTTAGTTTTGTACAGTTTATTGGCTGGTTCTTTATTTAGTTTTGTACAGTTTATTGACTGGTTTTTTATTTAGTTTTTGTACAATTTATTGACTGGTTGTTTATTTAGTTTGTGTACAATTTATTGACTGGTTGTTTATTTAGTTTTGTACAGTTTATTGACTGTTTGTTTATTTAGTTTTGTTCAGATTATTGACTGTTTCCTTATTTAGTTTTGTAAAGTTTATTGACTGGTTCTTTATTGAGTTTTGTACAGTTGATTGACTGGTTCTTTATTGAGTTTGTGTACAATTTATTGACTGGTTCTTTATTCAATTTTGCACAGTTTACTGACTGGTTCTTTATTGACTTTTGTACAGTTTATTGACTGGTTCTTTATTTAGTTTTGTACAGTTTATTGACTGTTTCTATATTTAGTTTTGTACAGTTTATTAACTGTTTCTTTATTTAGTTTTGCACAGTTTATTGACTGTTTCTTTATTTAGTTTGTGTACAATTTATTGACTGGTTCTTTATTGAGTTTTGTACAGTTTATTGACTGGTTCTTTATTTAGTTCTGTACAGTTTATTGACCGTTACTTTATTTAGTTTTGTACAGTTTATTGACTGATTCTTTCTTGAGTTTTGTACAGTTTTTTTACTGTTTCTTTATTGAGATTTGTACAGTTTTTTGACTGGTTCTTTATTGAGTTTTGTACAGTTTATTGACTGTTTCTTTATTGAGTTTTGTACAGTTTATTGACTGTTTCTTTATTTAGTTTTGTACAGTTTATTGACTGGTTCTTTATTTAGTTTTGTACAGTTTATTGACAGGTTCTTTAGTGAGTTTTGTACAGTTTATTGACTGGTTCTTTATTGAGTTTTGTACAGTTTATTGACTGGTTCTTTATTTAGTTTTGTACAGTTTATTGACTGGTTCTTTATTGAGTTTTGTACATTTTATTGACTAATTCTTTATTGAGTTTTGTACAGTTTATTGACTGGTTCTTTTTTGAGTTTTGTACAGTTTGTTGACTGTTTCTTTATTGAGTTTTGTACAGTTTATTGACTGGTTCTTTATTTAGTTTTGTACAGTTTATTGACAGGTTCTTTAGTGAGTTTTGTACAGTTTATTGACTGGTTCTTTATTGAGTTTTGTACAGTTTATTGACTGGTTCTTTATTTAGTTTTGTACAGTTTATTGACTGGTTTTTTATTGAGTTTTGTACAGTTTTTTGACTAATTCTTTATTGAGTTTTGTACAGTTTATTGACTGGTTCTTTTTTGAGTTTTGTACAGTTTATTGACTGTTTCTTTATTGAGTTTGGGACAGTTTATTGACTGGTTCTTTATTGAGTTTTGTACAGTTTATTGACTTGTTCTTTATAGAGTTTTGTACAGTTTATTGACTGGTTCTTTGTTCTGTTTTGTACTGTTTATTGACTAGTTCTTTATTGAGTTTTGTACAGTTTATTGACTGGTTCTTTATTAAGTTTTGTACAGTTTATTGAATAGTTCTTTATTGAGTTTTGTACAATTTATTGACAAGTTCTTTATTGAGTTTTGTACAGTTTATTGACTGGTTCTTTATTCAGTTTTGTACAATTTATTGACTGGTTGTTTATTTAGTTTTGTACAGTTTATCGACTGTTTGTTTAAATAGTTTTGTTCAGATTATTGACTGTTTCTTTATTTAGTTTTGTAAAGTTTATTGACTGTTTCTTTATTTAGTTTTGTACAGTTTATTGACCGGTTCTTTATTGAGTTTGCGTACAATTTATTGACGGGTTCTTTATTGAATTTTGTACAGTTTACTGACTGGTTCTTTCTTGACTTTTGTACAGTTTTTTGACTGGCTCTTTAGTGAGTTTTGTATAGTTTATTGACTGGTTCTTTATTTAGTTTGTGTACAATTTATTGACTGGTTGTTTATTGAGTTTTGTACAGTTTATTGACTGTTTGTTTATTTAGTTTTGTTCAATTTATTGACTGTTTCTGTATTTAGTTTTGTACAGTTTATTGGCTGGTTCTTTATTGAGTTTTGTACAGTTTATTGACTGGTTTTTTATTTAGTTTTTGTACAATTTATTGACTGGTTGTTTATTTAGATTGTGTACAATTTATTGACTGGTTGTTTATTTAGTTTTGTACAGTTTATTGACTGTTTGTTTATTTAGTTTTGTTCAGATTATTGACTGTTTCCTTATTTAGTTTTGTAAAGTTTATTGACTGGTTCTTTATTGAGTTTTGTACAGTTGATTGACTGGTTCCTTATTGAGTTTGTGTACAATTTATTGACTGGTTCTTTATTCAATTTTGCACAGTTTACTGACTGGTTCTTTATTGGCTTTTGTACAGTTTATTGACTGGTTCTTTATTTAGTTTTGTACAGTTTATTGACTGTTTCTATATTTAGTTTTGTACAGTTTATTAACTGTTTCTTTATTTAGTTTTGCACAGTTTATTGACTGTTTCTTTATTTAGTTTGTGTACAATTTATTGACTGGTTCTTTATTGAGTTTTGTACAGTTTATTGACTGGTTCTTTATTTAGTTCTGTACAGTTTATTGACCGTTTCTTTATTTAGTTTTGTACAGTTTATTGACTGATTCTTTCTTGAGTTTTGTACAGTTTTTTTACTGTTTCTTTATTGAGATTTGTACAGTTTTTTGACTGGTTCTTTATTGAGTTTTGTACAGTTTATTGACTGTTTCTTTATTTAGTTTTGTACAGTTTATTGACTGGTTCTTTATTTAGTTTTGTACAGTTTATTGACAGGTTCTTTAGTGAGTTTTGTACAGTTTATTGACTGGTTCTTTATTGAGTTTTGTACAGTTTATTGACTGGTTCTTTATTTAGTTTTGTACAGTTTATTGACTGGTTCTTTATTGAGTTTTGTACAGTTTATTGACTAATTCTTTATTGAGTTTTGTACAGTTTATTGACTGGTTCTTTTTTGAGTTTTGTACAGTTTGTTGACTTGTTCTTTATAGAGTTTTGTACAGTTTATTGACTTGTTCTTTGTTCAGTTTTGTACTGTTTATTGACTAGTTCTTTATTGAGTTTTGTACAGTTTATTGACTGGTTCTTTATTCAGTTTTGTACAGTTTATTGACTGGTTCTTTATTTAGTTTTGTACAGTTTATTGACTGTTTCTTTATTTAGTTTTGTACAGTTTATTGACTGTTTCAATATTTAGTTTCGTACAGTTTATTTCCTTTTTCTTTATTTAGTTTTGTACAGTTTAATTACTGTTTCTTTATTTAGTTTTGTACAGTTTATTAACTGTTTCTTTTTTTAGTTTTGTACAGTTTATTGACTGGTTCTTTATTCAGTTTTGTACAGTTTATTGACTGGTTCGTTATAGAGTGTTGTACAGTTTTATTGACTGTTTCCTTATTGAGTTTTGTATTGTTTATTGACTGATTCTTTATTGAATTTTGTACAGTTTATTGACTGTTTCTTTATTGAGTTTTGTACAGTTTTTTTACTGGTTCTTTATTGAGTTTTGTACAGTTTATTGACTGTTTCTTTATTGAGTTTTGTACAGTTTATTGACTGTTTCTTTATTGAGTTTGGGACAGTTTATTGACTGGTTCTTTATTGCGTTTTGTACAGTTTATTGACTTGCTCTTTATAGAGTTTTGTACAGTTTATTGACTGGTTCTTTGTTCTGTTTTGTACTGTTTATTGACTAGTTCTTTATTGAGTCTTGTACAGTTTATTGACTGGTTCTTTATTCAGTTTTGTACAGTTTATTGAATAGTTCTTTATTGAGTTTTGTACAATTTATTGACAAGTTCTTTATTGAGTTTTGTACAGTTTATTGACTGGTTCTTTATTCAGTTTTGTACAATTTATTGACTGGTTGTTTATTTAGTTTTGTACAGTTTATCGACTGTTTGTTTAAATAGTTTTGTTCAGATTATTGACTGTTTCTTTATTTAGTTTTGTAAAGTTTATTGACTGTTTCTTTATTTAGTTTTGTACAGTTTATTGACTGGTTCTTTATTGAGTTTGCGTACAATTTATTGACGGGTTCTTTATTGAATTTTGTACAGTTTACTGACTGGTTCTTTCTTGACTTTTGTACAGTTTTTTGACTGGCTCTTTAGTGAGTTTTGTATAGTTTATTGACTGGTTCTTTATTTAGTTTGTGTACAATTTATTGACTGGTTGTTTATTGAGTTTTGTACAGTTTTTTTACTGGTTCTTTATTGAGTTTTGTACAGTTTATTGACTGTTTCTTTGTTCTGTTTTGTACTGTTTATTGACTAGTTCTTTATTGAGTTTTGTACAGTTTATTGACTGGTTCTTTATTAAGTTTTGTACAGTTTATTGAATAGTTCTTTATTGAGTTTTGTACAATTTATTGACAAGTTCTTTATTGAGTTTTGTACAGTTTATTGACTGGTTCTTTATTCAGTTTTGTACAATTTATTGACTGGTTGTTTATTTAGTTTTGTACAGTTTATCGACTGTTTGTTTAAATAGTTTTGTTCAGATTATTGACTGTTTCTTTTTTAGTTTTGTAAAGTTTATTGACTGTTTCTTTATTTAGTTTTGTACAGTTTATTGACCGGTTCTTTATTGAGTTTGCGTACAATTTATTGACGGGTTCTTTATTGAATTTTGTACAGTTTACTGACTGGTTCTTTCTTGACTTTTGTACAGTTTTTTGACTGGCTCTTTAGTGAGTTTTGTATAGTTTATTGACTGGTTCTTTATTTAGTTTGTGTACAATTTATTGACTGGTTGTTTATTGAGTTTTGTACAGTTTATTGACTGTTTGTTTATTTAGTTTTGTTCAATTTATTGACTGTTTCTGTATTTAGTTTTGTACAGTTTATTGGCTGGTTCTTTATTGAGTTTTGTACAGTTTATTGACTGGTTTTTTATTTAGTTTTTGTACAATTTATTGACTGGTTGTTTATTTAGATTGTGTACAATTTATTGACTGGTTGTTTATTTAGTTTTGTACAGTTTATTGACTGTTTGTTTATTTAGTTTTGTTCAGATTATTGACTGTTTCCTTATTTAGTTTTGTAAAGTTTATTGACTGGTTCTTTATTGAGTTTTGTACAGTTGATTGACTGGTTCCTTATTGAGTTTGTGTACAATTTATTGACTGGTTCTTTATTCAATTTTGCACAGTTTACTGACTGGTTCTTTATTGGCTTTTGTACAGTTTATTGACTGGTTCTTTATTTAGTTTTGTACAGTTTATTGACTGTTTCTATATTTAGTTTTGTACAGTTTATTAACTGTTTCTTTATTTAGTTTTGCACAGTTTATTGACTGTTTCTTTATTTAGTTTGTGTACAATTTATTGACTGGTTCTTTATTGAGTTTTGTACAGTTTATTGACTGGTTCTTTATTTAGTTCTGTACAGTTTATTGACCGTTTATTTATTTAGTTTTGTACAGTTTATTGACTGATTCTTTCTTGAGTTTTGTACAGTTTTTTTACTGTTTCTTTATTGAGATTTGTACAGTTTTTTGACTGGTTCTTTATTGAGTTTTGTACAGTTTATTGACTGTTTCTTTATTTAGTTTTGTACAGTTTATTGACTGGTTCTTTATTTAGTTTTGTACAGTTTATTGACAGGTTCTTTAGTGAGTTTTGTACAGTTTATTGACTGGTTCTTTATTGAGTTTTGTACAGTTTATTGACTGGTTCTTTATTTAGTTTTGTACAGTTTATTGACTGGTTCTTTATTGAGTTTTGTACAGTTTATTGACTAATTCTTTATTGAGTTTTGTACAGTTTATTGACTGGTTCTTTTTTGAGTTTTGTACAGTTTGTTGACTTGTTCTTTATAGAGTTTTGTACAGTTTATTGACTTGTTCTTTGTTCAGTTTTGTACTGTTTATTGACTAGTTCTTTATTGAGTTTTGTACAGTTTATTGACTGGTTCTTTATTCAGTTTTGTACAGTTTATTGACTGGTTCTTTATTTAGTTTTGTACAGTTTATTGACTGTTTCTTTATTTAGTTTTGTACAGTTTATTGACTGTTTCAATATTTAGTTTCGTACAGTTTATTTCCTTTTTCTTTATTTAGTTTTGTACAGTTTAATTACTGTTTCTTTATTTAGTTTTGTACAGTTTATTAACTGTTTCTTTTTTTAGTTTTGTACAGTTTATTGACTGGTTCTTTATTCAGTTTTGTACAGTTTATTGACTGGTTCGTTATAGAGTGTTGTACAGTTTTATTGACTGTTTCTTTATTGAGTTTTGTATTGTTTATTGACTGATTCTTTATTGAATTTTGTACAGTTTATTGACTGTTTCTTTATTGAGTTTTGTACAGTTTTTTTACTGGTTCTTTATTGAGTTTTGTACAGTTTATTGACTGTTTCTTTATTGAGTTTGGTACAGTTTATTGACTGTTTCTTTATTGAGTTTGGGACAGTTTATTGACTGGTTCTTTATTGCGTTTTGTACAGTTTATTGACTTGCTCTTTATAGAGTTTTGTACAGTTTATTGACTGGTTCTTTGTTCTGTTTTGTACTGTTTATTGACTAGTTCTTTATTGAGTCTTGTACAGTTTATTGACTGGTTCTTTATTCAGTTTTGTACAGTTTATTGAATAGTTCTTTATTGAGTTTTGTACAATTTATTGACAAGTTCTTTATTGAGTTTTGTACAGTTTATTGACTGGTTCTTTATTCAGTTTTGTACAATTTATTGACTGGTTGTTTATTTAGTTTTGTACAGTTTATCGACTGTTTGTTTAAATAGTTTTGTTCAGATTATTGACTGTTTCTTTATTTAGTTTTGTAAAGTTTATTGACTGTTTCTTTATTTAGTTTTGTACAGTTTATTGACTGGTTCTTTATTGAGTTTGCGTACAATTTATTGACGGGTTCTTTATTGAATTTTGTACAGTTTACTGACTGGTTCTTTCTTGACTTTTGTACAGTTTTTTGACTGGCTCTTTAGTGAGTTTTGTATAGTTTATTGACTATTTCTTTAATTAGTTTGTGTACAATTTATTGACTGGTTGTTTATTGAGTTTTGTACAGTTTTTTTACTGGTTCTTTATTGAGTTTTGTACAGTTTATTGACTGTTTCTTTATTGAGTTTTGTACAGTTTATTGACTGTTTCTTTATTGAGTTTGGGACAGTTTATTGACTGGTTCTTTATTGCGTTTTGTACAGTTTATTGACTGGTTCTTTATTTAGTTCTGTACAGTTTATTGACCGTTTCTTTATTTAGTTTTGTACAGTTTATTGACTGATTCTTTCTTGAGTTTTGTACAGTTTTTTTACTGTTTCTTTATTGAGATTTGTACAGTTTTTTGACTGGTTCTTTATTGAGTTTTGTACAGTTTATTGACTGTTTCTTTATTTAGTTTTGTACAGTTTATTGACTGGCTCTTTAGTGAGTTTTGTATAGTTTATTGACTGGTTCTTTATTTAGTTTGTGTACAATTTATTGACTGGTTGTTTATTGAGTTTTGTACAGTTTATTGACTGTTTCTATATTTAGTTTTGTACAGTTTATTAACTGTTTCTTTATTTAGTTTTGCACAGTTTATTGACTGTTTCTTTATTTAGTTTGTGTACAATTTATTGACTGGTTCTTTATTGAGTTTTGTACAGTTTATTGACTGGTTCTTTATTTAGTTCTGTACAGTTTATTGACCGTTTCTTTATTTAGTTTTGTACAGTTTATTGACTGATTCTTTCTTGAGTTTTGTACAGTTTTTTTACTGTTTCTTTATTGAGATTTGTACAGTTTTTTGACTGGTTCTTTATTGAGTTTTGTACAGTTTATTGACTGTTTCTTTATTTAGTTTTGTACAGTTTATTGACTGGTTCTTTATTGAGTTTTGTACAGTTTATTGACAGGTTCTTTAGTGAGTTTTGTACAGTTTATTGACTGGTTCTTTATTGAGTTTTGTACAGTTTATTGATTGGTTCTTTATTTAGTTTTGTACAGTTTATTGACTGGTTCTTTATTGAGTTTTGTACAGTTTATTGACTAATTCTTTATTGAGTTTTGTACAGTTTATTGACTGGTTCTTTTTTGAGTTTTGTACAGTTTGTTGACTTGTTCTTTATAGAGTTTTGTACAGTTTATTGACTTGTTCTTTGTTCAGTTTTGTACTGTTTATTGACTAGTTCTTTATTGAGTTTTGTACAGTTTATTGACTGGTTCTTTATTCAGTTTTGTACAGTTTATTGACTGGTTCTTTATTTAGTTTTGTACAGTTTATTGACTGTTTCTTTATTTAGTTTTGTACAGTTTATTGACTGTTTCAATATTTAGTTTCGTACAGTTTATTTCCTTTTTCTTTATTTAGTTTTGTACAGTTTAATTACTGTTTCTTTATTTAGTTTTGTACAGTTTATTAACTGTTTCTTTTTTTAGTTTTGTACAGTTTATTGACTGGTTCTTTATTCAGTTTTGTACAGTTTATTGACTGGTTCGTTATAGAGTGTTGTACAGTTTTATTGACTGTTTCCTTATTGAGTTTTGTATTGTTTATTGACTGATTCTTTATTGAATTTTGTACAGTTTATTGACTGTTTCTTTATTGAGTTTTGTACAGTTTTTTTACTGGTTCTTTATTGAGTTTTGTACAGTTTATTGACTGTTTCTTTATTGAGTTTTGTACAGTTTATTGACTGTTTCTTTATTGAGTTTGGGACAGTTTATTGACTGGTTCTTTATTGCGTTTTGTACAGTTTATTGACTTGCTCTTTATAGAGTTTTGTACAGTTTATTGACTGGTTCTTTGTTCTGTTTTGTACTGTTTATTGACTAGTTCTTTATTGAGTCTTGTACAGTTTATTGACTGGTTCTTTATTCAGTTTTGTACAGTTTATTGAATAGTTCTTTATTGAGTTTTGTACAATTTATTGACAAGTTCTTTATTGAGTTTTGTACAGTTTATTGACTGGTTCTTTATTCAGTTTTGTACAATTTATTGACTGGTTGTTTATTTAGTTTTGTACAGTTTATCGACTGTTTGTTTAAATAGTTTTGTTCAGATTATTGACTGTTTCTTTATTTAGTTTTGTAAAGTTTATTGACTGTTTCTTTATTTAGTTTTGTACAGTTTATTGACTGGTTCTTTATTGAGTTTGCGTACAATTTATTGACGGGTTCTTTATTGAATTTTGTACAGTTTACTGACTGGTTCTTTCTTGACTTTTGTACAGTTTTTTGACTGGCTCTTTAGTGAGTTTTGTATAGTTTATTGACTGGTTCTTTATTTAGTTTGTGTACAATTTATTGACTGGTTGTTTATTGAGTTTTGTACAGTTTTTTTACTGGTTCTTTATTGAGTTTTGTACAGTTTATTGACTGTTTCTTTGTTCTGTTTTGTACTGTTTATTGACTAGTTCTTTATTGAGTTTTGTACAGTTTATTGACTGGTTCTTTATTAAGTTTTGTACAGTTTATTGAATAGTTCTTTATTGAGTTTTGTACAATTTATTGACAAGTTCTTTATTGAGTTTTGTACAGTTTATTGACTGGTTCTTTATTGAGTTTTGTACAATTTATTGACTGGTTGTTTATTTAGTTTTGTACAGTTTATCGACTGTTTGTTTAAATAGTTTTGTTCAGATTATTGACTGTTTCTTTTTTAGTTTTGTAAAGTTTATTGACTGTTTCTTTATTTAGTTTTGTACAGTTTATTGACCGGTTCTTTATTGAGTTTGCGTACAATTTATTGACGGGTTCTTTATTGAATTTTGTACAGTTTACTGACTGGTTCTTTCTTGACTTTTGTACAGTTTTTTGACTGGCTCTTTAGTGAGTTTTGTATAGTTTATTGACTGGTTCTTTATTTAGTTTGTGTACAATTTATTGACTGGTTGTTTATTGAGTTTTGTACAGTTTATTGACTGTTTGTTTATTTAGTTTTGTTCAATTTATTGACTGTTTCTGTATTTAGTTTTGTACAGTTTATTGGCTGGTTCTTTATTGAGTTTTGTACAGTTTATTGACTGGTTTTTTATTTAGTTTTTGTACAATTTATTGACTGGTTGTTTATTTAGATTGTGTACAATTTATTGACTGGTTGTTTATTTAGTTTTGTACAGTTTATTGACTGTTTGTTTATTTAGTTTTGTTCAGATTATTGACTGTTTCCTTATTTAGTTTTGTAAAGTTTATTGACTGGTTCTTTATTGAGTTTTGTACAGTTGATTGACTGGTTCCTTATTGAGTTTGTGTACAATTTATTGACTGGTTCTTTATTCAATTTTGCACAGTTTACTGACTGGTTCTTTATTGGCTTTTGTACAGTTTATTGACTGGTTCTTCATTTAGTTTTGTACAGTTTATTGACTGTTTCTATATTTAGTTTTGTACAGTTTATTAACTGTTTCTTTATTTAGTTTTGCACAGTTTATTGACTGTTTCTTTATTTAGTTTGTGTACAATTTATTGACTGGTTCTTTATTGAGTTTTGTACAGTTTATTGACTGGTTCTTTATTTAGTTCTGTACAGTTTATTGACCGTTTATTTATTTAGTTTTGTACAGTTTATTGACTGATTCTTTCTTGAGTTTTGTACAGTTTTTTTACTGTTTCTTTATTGAGATTTGTACAGTTTTTTGACTGGTTCTTTATTGAGTTTTGTACAGTTTATTGACTGTTTCTTTATTTAGTTTTGTACAGTTTATTGACTGGTTCTTTATTTAGTTTTGTACAGTTTATTGACAGGTTCTTTAGTGAGTTTTGTACAGTTTATTGACTGGTTCTTTATTGAGTTTTGTACAGTTTATTGACTGGTTCTTTATTTAGTTTTGTACAGTTTATTGACTGGTTCTTTATTGAGTTTTGTACAGTTTATTGACTAATTCTTTATTGAGTTTTGTACAGTTTATTGACTGGTTCTTTTTTGAGTTTTGTACAGTTTGTTGACTTGTTCTTTATAGAGTTTTGTACAGTTTATTGACTTGTTCTTTGTTCAGTTTTGTACTGTTTATTGACTAGTTCTTTATTGAGTTTTGTACAGTTTATTGACTGGTTCTTTATTCAGTTTTGTACAGTTTATTGACTGGTTCTTTATTTAGTTTTGTACAGTTTATTGACTGTTTCTTTATTTAGTTTTGTACAGTTTATTGACTGTTTCAATATTTAGTTTCGTACAGTTTATTTCCTTTTTCTTTATTTAGTTTTGTACAGTTTAATTACTGTTTCTTTATTTAGTTTTGTACAGTTTATTAACTGTTTCTTTTTTTAGTTTTGTACAGTTTATTGACTGGTTCTTTATTCAGTTTTGTACAGTTTATTGACTGGTTCGTTATAGAGTGTTGTACAGTTTTATTGACTGTTTCTTTATTGAGTTTTGTATTGTTTATTGACTGATTCTTTATTGAATTTTGTACAGTTTATTGACTGTTTCTTTATTGAGTTTTGTACAGTTTTTTTACTGGTTCTTTATTGAGTTTTGTACAGTTTATTGACTGTTTCTTTATTGAGTTTGGTACAGTTTATTGACTGTTTCTTTATTGAGTTTGGGACAGTTTATTGACTGGTTCTTTATTGCGTTTTGTACAGTTTATTGACTTGCTCTTTATAGAGTTTTGTACAGTTTATTGACTGGTTCTTTGTTCTGTTTTGTACTGTTTATTGACTAGTTCTTTATTGAGTCTTGTACAGTTTATTGACTGGTTCTTTATTCAGTTTTGTACAGTTTATTGAATAGTTCTTTATTGAGTTTTGTACAATTTATTGACAAGTTCTTTATTGAGTTTTGTACAGTTTATTGACTGGTTCTTTATTCAGTTTTGTACAATTTATTGACTGGTTGTTTATTTAGTTTTGTACAGTTTATCGACTGTTTGTTTAAATAGTTTTGTTCAGATTATTGACTGTTTCTTTATTTAGTTTTGTAAAGTTCATTGACTGTTTCTTTATTTAGTTTTGTACAGTTTATTGACCGGTTCTTTATTGAGTTTGCGTACAATTTATTGACGGGTTCTTTATTGAATTTTGTACAGTTTACTGACTGGTTCTTTCTTGACTTTTGTACAGTTTTTTGACTGGCTCTTTAGTGAGTTTTGTATAGTTTATTGACTGGTTCTTTATTTAGTTTGTGTACAATTTATTGACTGGTTGTTTATTGAGTTTTGTACAGTTTTTTTACTGGTTCTTTATTGAGTTTTGTACAGTTTATTGACTGTTTCTTTATTGAGTTTTGTACAGTTTATTGACTGTTTCTTTATTGAGTTTGGGACAGTTTATTGACTGGTTCTTTATTGCGTTTTGTACAGTTTATTGACTTGCTCTTTATAGAGTTTTGTACAGTTTATTGACTGGTTCTTTGTTCTGTTTTGTACTGTTTATTGACTAGTTCTTTATTGAGTCTTGTACAGTTTATTGACTGGTTCTTTATTCAGTTTTGTACAGTTTATTGAATAGTTCTTTATTGAGTTTTGTACAATTTATTGACAAGTTCTTTATAGAGTTTTGTACAGTTTATTGACTGGTTCTTTATTCAGTTTTGTACAATTTATTGACTGGTTGTTTATTTAGTTTTGTACAGTTTATCGACTGTTTGTTTAAAAAGTTTTGTTCAGATTATTGACTGTTTCTTTATTTAGTTTTGTAAAGTTTATTGACTGTTTCTTTATTTAGTTTTGTACAGTTTATTGACTGGTTCTTTATTGAGTTTGCGTACAATTTATTGACGGGTTCTTTATTGAATTTTGTACAGTTTACTGACTGGTTCTTTCTTGACTTTTGTACAGTTTTTTGACTGGCTCTTTAGTGAGTTTTGTATAGTTTATTGACTGGTTCTTTATTTAGTTTGTGTACAATTTATTGACTGGTTGTTTATTGAGTTTTGTACAGTTTATTGACTGTTTGTTTATTTAGTTTTGTTCAGTTTATTGACTGTTTCTGTATTTAGTTTTGTACAGTTTATTGGCTGGTTCTTTATTGAGTTTTGTACAGTTTATTGACTGGTTTTTTATTTAGTTTTTGTACAATTTATTGACTGGTTGTTTATTTAGTTTGTGTACAAGTTATTGACTGGTTGTTTATTTAGTTTTGTACAGTTTATTGACTGTTTGTTTATTTAGTTTTGTTCAGATTATTGACTGTTTCCTTATTTAGTTTTGTAAAGTTTATTGACTGGTTCTTCATTGAGTTTTGTACAGTTGATTGACTGGTTCTTTATTGAGTTTGTGTACAATTTATTGACTGGTTCTTTATTCAATTTTGCACAGTTTACTGACTGGTTCTTTATTGACTTTTGTACAGTTTATTGACTGGTTCTTTATTGAGTTTTGTACAGTTTATTGACTTTTTCTTTATTTAGTTTTGTACAGTTTATTGACTGCTTCTATATTTAGTTTTGTACAGTTTATTAACTGTTTCTTTATTTAGTTTTGCACAGTTTATTGACTGTTTCTTTGTTTAGTTTGTGTACATTTTATTGACTGGTTCTTTGTTTAGTTTTGTGCAGTTTATTGACTGTTTCTTTATTTAGTTTTGTACAGTTTATTAACTGTTTCTTAATTTAGTTTTGTACAGTTTATTGACTGGTTCTTTATTGAGTTTTGTACAGTTTATTGACTGGTTCTTTATTCAGTTTTGTACAGTTTATTGACTGGTTCTTTATTGAGTTTTGTACAGTTTATTGACTCTTTCTTTATTTAGTTTTGTACAGTTTATTGGCTGTTTATTTATTTAGTTTTGTACAGTTTATTGACTGTTTCATTATTGAGTTTTGTACAGTTTATTAACTGGTTCTTTATTGAGTTTTGTACAGTTTATTGACTGTTTCTTTATTGAGTTTTGTACAGTTTTTTGACTGGTTCTTCATTCAGTTTTGTACAGTTTATTGACTGGTTCGTTATTGAGTTTTGTACAGTTTATTGACTGGTTCTTTATTGAGTTTTGTACAGTTTATTGACTGTTTCTTTATTGAGTTTTGTATAGTTTATTGACTGATTCTTTTTTGAGTTTTGTACAGTTTGTTGACTGTTTCTTTATTGAGATTTGTACAGTTTTTTTACTGGTTCTTTATTGAGTTTTGTGCAGTTTATTGACTGTTTCTTTATTGAGTTTTGTACAGTTTATTGACTGTTTCTTTATTTTGTTTTGTACAGTTTATTGACTGGTTCTTTATTTAGTTTTGTACAGTTTATTGACTGGTTCTGTAGTGAGTTTTGTACAGTTTATTGACTGGTTCTTTATTGAGTTTTGTACAGTTTATTGACTGGTTCTTTATTTAGTTTTGTACAGTTTATTGACTGGTTCTTTATTGAGTTTTGTACAGTTTATTGACTAATTCTTTATTGAGTTTTGTACAGTTTATTGACTGGTTCTTTTTTGAGTTTGGACAGTTTATTGACTGGTTCTTTATAGAGTTTTGTACAGTTTATTGACTAGTTCTTTGTTCAGTTTTGTACTGTTTATTGACTAGTTCTTTATTGAGTTTTGTACAGTTTATTGACTGGTTCTTTATTCAGTTTTGCACAGTTTATTGACTGGTTCTTTATTTAGTTTTGTACAGTTTATTGACTGTTTCTGTATTTAGTTTTGTACAGTTTATTGACTGTTTCAATATTTAGTTTTGTACAGTTTATTAACTGTTTCTTTATTTAGTTTTGTACAGTTTAATGACTGTTTCTTTATTTAGTTTCTGTACAATTTATTGACTGGTTCTTTATTTAGTTTTGTACAGTTTATTGACTGTTTCTTCATTTAGTTTTGTACAGTTTATTAACTGTTTCTTTATTTAGTTTTATACAGTTTACTGCCTGGTTCTTTATTGAGTTTTGAACAGTTTATTGACTGGTTCTTTATTCAGTTTTGTACAGTTTATTGACTGGTTCGTCATAGAGTTTTGTACAGTTTTATTGACTGTTTCTTTATTGAGTTGTGTACAGTTTATTGACTGTTTCTTTATTGAGTTTTGTACAGTTTTTTGACTGGTTCTTTATTGAGTTTTGTACAGTTTATTGACTGGTTCTTTATTCAGTTTTGTACAGTTTATTGACTAGTTCTTTATTGAGTTTTGTACAGTTTATTGACTAGTTCTTTATTGAGTTTTGTACAGTTTATTGACTGGTTCTTTATGCAGTTTTGTACAATTTATTGACTGGTTGTTTATTTAGTTTTGTACAGTTTATCGACTGTTTGTTTAAATAGTTTTGTTCAGATTATTGACTGTTTCTTTATTTAGTTTTGTAAAGTTTTTTTTGACTGGTTCTTTATTTAGTTTTCTACCGTTTATTGACTGGTTCTTTATTGAGTTTGTGTACAATTTATTGACGGGTTCTTTATTAAATTTTGTACAATTTACTGACTGGTTCTTTCTTGAAATTTGTACAGTTTTTTGACTGGCTCTTTATTGAGTTTTGTATAGTTTCTTGACTGGTTCTTTATTTAGTTTTGTACAGTTTATTGACTGGTTGTTTATTGAGTTTTGTACAGTTTATTGACTGTTTGTTTATTTAGTTTTGTTCAGTTTATTGACTGTTTCTTTATTTAGTTTTGTACAGTTTATTGACTGGTTCTTTATTGAGTTTTGTACAGTTTATTGACTGGTTCTTTATTGAGTTTTGTGCAGTTTATTGACTGTTTCTTTATTTAGTTTTATACAGTTTACTGCCTGGTTCTTTATTGAGTTTTGAACAGTTTATTGACTGGTTCTTTATTCAGTTTTGTACAGTTTATTGACTGTTTCTTTATTTAGTTTTGTACAGTTTATTGACTGGTTCTTTATTTAGTTTTGTACAGTTTATTGACTGGTTCTGTAGTGAGTTTTGTACAGTTTATTGACTGGTTCTTTATTTAGTTTTGTACTGTTTATTGACTGGTTCTTTATTTAGTTTTGTACAGTTTATTGACTGGTTCTTTATTGAGTTTTGTACAGTTTATTGACTAATTCTTTATTGAGTTTTGTACAGTTTATTGACTGGTTCTTTTTTGAGTTTGGACAGTTTATTGACTGGTTCTTTATTCAGTTTTGCACAGTTTATTGACTGGTTCTTTATTTAGTTTTGTACAGTTTATTGACTGTTTCTTTATTTAGTTTTGTACAGTTTATTGACTGTTTCAATATTTAGTTTTGTACAGTTTATTAACTGTTTCTTTATTTAGTTTTGTACAGTTTAATGTCTGTTTCTTTATTTAGTTTGTGTACAATTTATCGACTGGTTCTTTATTTAGTTTTGTACAGTTTATTGACTGTTTCTTCATTTACTTTTGTACAGTTTATTAACTGTTTCTTTATTTAGTTTTATACAGTTTACTGCCTGGTTCTTTATTGAGTTTTGAACAGTTTATTGACTGGTTCTTTATTCAGTTTTGTACACTTTATTGACTGGTTCGTTATAGACTTTTGTACAGTTTTATTGACTGTTTCTTTATTGAGTTTTGCATTGTTTATTGACTGATTCTTTATTGAGTTGTGTACAGTTTATTGACTGTTTCTTTATTGAGTTTTGTACAGTTTTTTGACTGGTTCTTTATTGAGTTTTGTACAGTTTATTGACTGGTTCTTTATTCAGTTTTGTACAGTTTATTGACTAGTTCTTTATTGAGTTTTGTACAGTTTATTGACTAGTTCTTTATTGAGTTTTGTACAGTTTTTTGACTGGTTCTTTATTGAGTTTTGTACAGTTTATTGACTGGTTATTTATTCAGTTTTGTACAGTTTATTGACTAGTTCTTTATTGAGTTTTGTACAGTTTATTGACTAGTTCTTTATTGAGTTTTGTACAGTTTATTGACTGGTTCTTTGTTCAGTTTTGTACAATTTATTGACTGGTTGTTTATTTAGTTTTGTACAGTTTATCGACTGTTTGTTTAAATAGTTTTGTTCAGATTATTGACTGTTTCTTTATTTAGTTTTGTAAAGTTTATTGACTGGTTCTTTATTTAGTTTTCTACAGTTTATTGACTGGTTCTTTATTGAGTTTGTGTACAATTTATTGACGGGTTCTTTATTAAATTTTGTACAGTTTACTTACTGGTTCTTTCTTGACTTTTGTACAGTTTTTTGACTGGCTCGTTATTGAGTTTTGTATAGTTTCTTGACTGGTTCTTTATTTAGTTTTGTACAGTTTATTGACTGGTTGTTTATTGATTTTTGTACAGTTTATTGACTGTTTGTTTATTTAGTTTTGTTCAGTTTATTGACTGTTTCTTTATTTAGTTTTGTACAGTTTATTGGCTGGTTCTTTATTGAGTTTTGTACATTTTATTGACTGGTTCTTTATTGAGTTTTGTGCAGTTTATTGACTGTTTCTTTATTGAGTTTTGTACAGTTTATTGACTGTTTCTTTATTTAGTTTTGTACAGTTTATTGACTGGTTCTGTAGTGAGTTTTGTACAGTTTATTGACTGGTTCTTTATTGAGTTTTGTACAGTTTATTGACTGGTTCTTTATTTAGTTTTGTACAGTTTATTGACTGGTTCTTTATTGAGTTTTGTACAGTTTATTGACTAATTCTTTATTGATTTTGTACATTTTATTGACTGGTTCTTTTTTGAGTTTGGACAGTTTATTGACTGGTTCTTTATAGAGTTTTGTACAGTTTATTGACTAGTTCTTTGTTCAGTTTTGTACTGTTTATTGACTAGTTCTTTATTTAGTTTTGTACAGTTTATTGACTGGTTCTTTATTCAGTTTTGCACAGTTTATTGACTGGTTCTTTATTTAGTTTTGTACAGTTTATTGACTGTTTCTTTATTTAGTTTTGTACAGTTTATTGACTGTTTCAATATTTAGTTTTGTACAGTTTATTAACTGTTTCTTTATTTAGTTTTGTACAGTTTAATGACTGTTTCTTTATTTAGTTTGTGTACAATTTATTGACTGGTTCTTTATTTAGTTTTGTACAGTTTATTGACTGTTTCTTCATTTAGTTTTGTACAGTTTATTAACTGTTTCTTTATTTAGTTTTATACAGTTTACTGCCTGGTTCTTTATTGAGTTTTGAACAGTTTATTGACTGGTTCTTTATTCAGTTTTGTACAGTTTATTGACTGGTTCGTCATAGAGTTTTGTACAGTTTTATTGACTGTTTCTTTATTGAGTTGTGTACAGTTTATTGACTGTTTCTTTATTGAGTTTTGTACAGTTTTTTGACTGGTTCTTTATTAAGTTTTGTACAGTTTATTGACTGGTTCTTTATTCAGTTTTGTACAGTTTATTGACTAGTTCTTTATTGAGTTTTGTACAGTTTATTGACTAGTTCTTTATTGAGTTTTGTACAGTTTATTGACTGGTTCTTTATGCAGTTTTGTACAATTTATTGACTGGTTGTTTTTTTAGTTTTGTACAGTTTATCGACTGTTTGTTTAAATAGTTTTGTTCAGATTATTGACTGTTTCTTTATTTAGTTTTGTAAAGTTTTTTTTGACTGGTTCTTTATTTAGTTTTCTACAGTTTATTGACTGGTTCTTTATTGAGTTTGTGTACAATTTATTGACGGGTTCTTTATTAAATTTTGTACAGTTTACTGACTGGTTCTATCTTGAAATTTGTACAGTTTTTTGACTGGCTCTTTATTGAGTTTTGTATAGTTTCTTGACTGGTTCTTTATCTAGTTTTGTATAGTTTATTGACTGGTTGTTTATTGAGTTTTGTACAGTTTATTGACTGTTTGTTTATTTAGTTTTGTTCAGTTTATTGACTGTTTCTTTATTTAGTTTTGTACAGTTTATTGGCTGGTTCTTTATTGAGTTTTGTACAGTTTATTGACTGGTTCTTTATTGAGTTTTGTGCAGTTTATTGACTGTTTCTTTATTGAGTTTTGTACAGTTTATTGACTGTTTCTTTATTTAGTTTTGTACAGTTTATTGACTGGTTCTTTATTTAGTTTTGTACAGTTTATTGACTGGTTCTGTAGTGAGTTTTGTACAGTTTATTGACTGGTTCTTTCTTTAGTTTTGTACAGTTTATTGACTGGTTCTTTATTTAGTTTTGTACAGTTTATTGACTGGTTCTTTATTGAGTTTTGTACAGTTTATTGACTAATTCTTTATTGAGTTTTGTACAGTTTATTGACTGGTTCTTTTTTGAGTTTGGACAGTTTATTGACTGGTTCTTTATAGAGTTTTGTACAGTTTATTGACTAGTTCTTTGTTCAGTTTTGTACTGTTTATTGACTAGTTCTTTATTTAGTTTTGTACAGTTTATTGACTGGTTCTTTATTCAGTTTTGCACAGTTTATTGACTGGTTCTTTATTTAGTTTTGTACAGTTTATTGACTGTTTCTTTATTTAGTTTTGTACAGTTTATTGACTGTTTCAATATTTAGTTTTGTACAGTTTATTAACTGTTTCTATATTTACTTTTGTACAGTTTAATGACTGTTTCTTTATTTAGTTTGTGTACAATTTATCGACCGGTTCTTTATTTAGTTTTGTACAGTTTATTGACTGTTTCTTCATTTAGTTTTGTACAGTTTATTAACTGTTTCTTTATTTAGTTTTATACAGTTTACTGCCTGGTTCTTTATTGAGTTTTGAACAGTTTTTGACTGGTTCCTTATTCAGTTTTGTACAGTTTATTGACTGGTTCGTTATAGAGTTTTGTACAGTTTTATTGACTGTTTCTTTATTGAGTTTTGCATTGTTTATTGACTGATTCTTTATTGAGTTGTGTACAGTTTATTGACTGTTTCTTTATTGAGTTTTGTACAGTTTTTTGACTGGTTCTTTATTGAGTTTTGTACAGTTTATTGACTGGTTCTTTATTCAGTTTTGTACAGTTTATTGACTAGTTCTTTATTGAGTTTTGTACAGTTTATTGACTAGTTCTTTATTGAGGTTTGTACAGTTTTTTGACTGGTTCTTTATTAAGTTTTGTACAGTTTATTGACTGGTTCTTTATTCAGTTTTGTACAGTTTATTGACTAGTTCTTTATTGAGTTTTGTACAGTTTATTGACTAGTTCTTTATTGAGTTTTGTACAGTTTATTGACTGGTTCTTTATTCAGTTTTGTACAATTTATTGACTGGTTGTTTATTTAGTTTTGTACAGTTTATCGACTGTTTGTTTAAATAGTTTTGTTCAGATTATTGACTGTTTCTTTATTTAGTTTTGTAAAGTTTATTGACTGGTTCTTTATTTAGTTTTCTACAGTTTATTGACTGGTTCTTTATTGAGTTTGTGTACAATTTATTGACGGGTTCTTTATTAAATTTTGTACAGTTTACTGACTGGTTCTTTCTTGACTTTTGTACAGTTTTTTGACTGGCTCTTTATTGAGTTTTGTATAGTTTCTTGACTGGTTCTTTATTTAGTTTTGTACAGTTTATTGACTGGTTGTTTATTGATTTTTGTACAGTTTATTGACTGTTTGTTCATTTAGTTTTGTTCAGCTTATTGACTGTTTCTTTATTTAGTTTTGTACAGTTTATTGGCTGGTTCTTTATTGAGTTTTGTACAGTTTATTGACTGGTTCTTTAATGAGTTTTGTGCAGTTTATTGACTGTTTCTTTATTGAGTTTTGTACAGTTTATTGACTGTTTCTTTATTTAGTTTTGTACAGTTTATTGACTGGTTCTGTAGTGAGTTTTGTACAGTTTATTGACTGGTTCTTTATTTAGTTTTGTACAGTTTATTGACTGGTTCTTTATTGAGTTTTGTACAGTTTATTGACTAATTCTTTATTGATTTTGTACAGTTTATTGACTGGTTCTTTTTTGAGTTTGGACAGTTTATTGACTGGTTCTTCATAGAGTTTTGTACAGTTTATTGACTAGTTCTTTGTTCAGTTTTGTACTGTTTATTGACTAGTTCTTTATTTAGTTTTGTACAGTTTATTGACTGGTTCTTTATTCAGTTTTGCACAGTTTATTGACTGGTTCTTTATTTAGTTTTGTACAGTTTATTGACTGTTTCTTTATTTAGTTTTGTACAGTTTATTGACTGTTTCAATATTTAGTTTTGTACAGTTTATTAACTGTTTCTTTGTTTAGTTTTGTACAGTTTAATGACTGTTTCTTTATTTAGTTTGTGTACAATTTATTGACTGGTTCTTTATTTAGTTTTGTTCAGTTTATTGACTGTTTCTTCATTTAGTTTTGTACAGTTTATTAACTGTTTCTTTATTTAGTTTTATACAGTTTACTGCCTGGTTCTTTATTGAGTTTTGAACAGTTTATTGACTGGTTCTTTATTCAGTTTTGTACAGTTTATTGACTGGTTCGTTATAGAGTTTTGTACAGTTTTATTGACTGTTTCTTTATTGAGTTTTGCATTGTTTATTGACTGATTCTTTATTGAGTTGTGTACAGTTTATTGACTGTTTCTTTATTGAGTTTTGTACAGTTTTTTGACTGGTTCTTTATTGAGTTTTGTACAGTTTATTGACTGGTTCTTTATTCAGTTTTGTACAGTTTATTGACTAGTTCTTTATTGAGTTTTGTACAGTTTATTGACTAGTTCTTTATTGAGTTTTGTACAGTTTATTGACTGGTTCTTTATTCAGTTTTGTACAATTTATTGACTGGTTGTTTTCTTTAGTTTTGTACAGTTTATCGACTGTTTGTTTAAATAGTTTTGTTCAGATTATTGACTGTTTCTTTATTTAGTTTTGTAAAGTTTATTGACTGGTTCTTTATTTAGTTTTCTACAGTTTATTGACTGGTTCTTTATTGAGTTTGTGTACAATTTATTGACGGGTTCTTTATTAAATTTTGTACAGTTTACTGACTGGTTCTTTCTTGACTTTTGTACAGTTTTTTGACTGGCTCTTTATTGAGTTTTGTATAGTTTCTTGACTGGTTCTTTATTTAGTTTTGTACAGTTTATTGACTGGTTGTTTATTGAGTTTTGTACAGTTTATTGACTGTTTGTTTATTTAGTTTTGTTCAGTTTATTGACTGTTTCTTTATTTAGTTTTGTACAGTTTATTGGCTGGTTATTTATTGAGTTTTGTACAGTTTATTGCCTGGTTCTTTATTTAGTTTTTGTACAATTTATTGACTGGTTCTTTATTTAGTTTGTGTACAATTTATTGACTGGTTGTTTATTTAGTTTTGTACAGTTTATTGACTGATTGTTTATTTAGTTTTGTTCAGATTATTGACTGTTTCCTTATTTAGTTTTGTAAAGTTTATTGACTGGTTATTTATTGAGTTTTGTACAGTTTATTGACTGGTTCTTTATTGAGTTTGTGTACAATTTATTGACTGGTTCTTTATTGAATTTTGTACAGTTTACTGACTGGTTCTTTATTGACTTTTTTACAGTTTATTGACTGGTTATTTATTGAGTTTTGTATAGTTTATTGACTGGTTCTTTATTTAGTTTTGCACAGTTTCTTGACTGGTTCTTTATTCAGTTTTGTACAATTTATTGACTGGTTGTTTATTTAGTTTTGTACAGTTTATCGACTGTTTGTTTAAATAGTTTTGTTCAGATTATGGCTGTTTCTTTATTTAGTTTTGTAAAGTTTATTGACTGGTTCTTTATTTAGTTTTCTACAGTTTATTGACTGGTTCTTTATTGAGTTTGTGTACAATTTATTGACGGGTTCTTTATTAAATTTTGTACAGTTTACTGACTGGTTCTTTCTTGACTTTTGTACAGTTTTTTGACTGGCTCTTTATTGAGTTTTGTATAGTTTCTTGACTGGTTCTTTATTTAGTTTTGTACAGTTTATTGACTGGTTGTTTATTGAGTTTTGTACAGTTTATTGACTGTTTGTTTATTTAGTTTTGTTCAGTTTATTGACTGTTTCTTTATTTAGTTTTGTACAGTTTATTGGCTGGTTCTTTATTGAGTTTTGTACAGTTTATTGACTGGTTCTTTATTGAGTTTTGTGCAGTTTATTGGCTGTTTCTTTATTGAGTTTTGTACACTTTATTGACTGTTTCTTTATTTAGTTTTGTACAGTTTATTGACTGGTTCTTTATTTAGTTTTGTACAGTTTATTGACTGGTTCTGTAGTGAGTTTTGTACAGTTTATTGACTGGTTCTTTATTGAGTTTTGTACAGTTTATTGACTGGTTCTTTATTTAGTTTTGTACAGTTTATTGACTGGTTCTTTATTGAGTTTTGTACAGTTTATTGACTAATTCTTTATTGAGTTTTGTACAGTTTATTGACTGGTTCTTTTTTGAGTTTGGACAGTTTATTGACTGGTTCTTTATAGAGTTTTGTACAGTTTATTGACTAGTTCTTTGTTCAGTTTTGTACTGTTTATTGACAAGTTCTTTATTTAGTTTTGTACAGTTTATTGACTGGTTCTTTATTCAGTTTTGCACAGTTTATTGACTGGTTCTTTATTTAGTTTTGTACAGTTAATTGACTGTTTCTTTATTTAGTTTTGTACAGTTTATTGACTGTTTCAATATTTAGTTTTGTACAGTTTATTAACTGTTTCTTTATTTAGTTGTGTACAGTTTAATGACTGTTTCTTTACTTAGTTTGTGTACAATTTATTGACTGTTTCTTAATTTAGTTTTGTACAGTTTATTAACTGTTTCTTTATTTAGTTTTATACAGTTTACTGCCTGGTTCTTTATTGAGTTTTGAACAGTTTATTGACTGGTTCTTTATTGAGTTGTGTACAGTTTATTGACTGTTTCTTTATTGAGTTTTGTAAAGTTTTTTGACTGGTTCTTCATTGAGTTTTGTACAGTTTATTGACTGGTTCTTTATTGAGTTTTGTACAGTTTATTGACTAGTTCTTTATTGAGTTTTGTACAGTTTATTGACTAGTTCTTTATTGAGTCTTGTACAGTTTATTGACTGGTTCTTTATTTAGTTTTGTACAGTTTATTGACTGTTTCTTCATTTAGTTTTGTACAGTTTATTAACTGTTTCTTTATTTTGTTTTATACAGTTTACTGCCTGGTTCTTTATTGAGTTTTGAACAGTTTATTGACTGGTTCTTTATTCAGTTTTGTACAGTTTATTGACTGGTTCGTTATAGAGTTTTGTACAGTTTTATTGACTGTTTCTTTATTGAGTTTTGCATTGTTTATTGACTGATTCTTTATTGAGTTGTGTACAGTTTATTGACTGTTTCTTTATTGAGTTTTGTACAGTTTTTTGACTGGTTCTTTATTGAGCTTTGTACAGTTTATTGACTGGTTCTTTATTCAGTTTTGTACAGTTTATTGACTAGTTCTTTATTGAGTTTTGTACAGTTTATTGACTAGTTCTTTATTGAGTTTTGTACAGTTTATTGACTGGTTCTTTATTCAGTTTTGTACAATTTATTGACTGGTTGTTTATTTAGTTTTGTACAGTTTATCGACTGTTTGTTTAAATAGTTTTGTTCAGGTTATTGACTGTTTCTTTATTTAGTTTTGTAAAGTTTATTGACTGGTTCTTTATTTAGTTTTCTACAGTTTATTGACTGGTTCTTTATTGAGTTTGTGTACAATTTATTGACGGGTTCTTTATTAAATTTTGTACAGTTTACTGAATGGTTCTTTCTTGACTTTTGTACAGTTTTTTGACTGGCCCTTTATTGAGTTTTGTATAGTTTCTTGACTGGTTCTTTATTTAGTTTTGTACAGTTTATTGACTGGTTGTTTATTGAGTTTTGAACAGTTTATTGACTGTTTGTTTATTTAGTTTTGTTCAGATTATTGACTGTTTCCTTATTTAGTTTTGTAAAGTTTATTGACTGGTTATTTATTGAGTTTTGTACAGTTTATTGACTGGTTATTTATTGAGTTTGTGTACAATTTCTTGACTGGTTCTTTATTGAATTTTGTACAGTTTACTGACTGGTTCTTTATTGACTTTTTTACAGTTTATTGACTGGTTTTTTATTGAGTTTTGTATAGTTTATTGACTGGTTCTTTATTTAGTTTTGCACAGTTTATTGACTGGTTCTTTATTGAGTTTTGTACAGTTTATTGACTGGTTCTTTATTTAGTTTTGTACAGTTTATTGACTGTTTCTTTATTGAGTTTTGTACAGTTTATTGACTGTTTCTTTATTTAGTTTTTGTACAGTTTATTCACTGTTTCTTTATTTAGTTTTGTACAGTTTATTGACTGGTTCTTTATTAAGTTTTGTACAGTTTATTGACTGGTTCTTTATTCAGTTTTGTACAGTTTATTGACTGGTTCTTTATTGAGTTTTGTACAGTTTATTGACTGTTTCTTTATTGAGTTTTGTACAGTTTATTGACTGTTTCTTTATTTAGTTTTGTACAGTTTATTGACTGGTTCTTTATTTGTTTTACTCAGTTTATTGACTGGTTCTTTAGTGAGTTTTGTAAAGTTTATTGACTGGTTCTTTATTGAGTTTTGTACAGTTTATTGACTGGTTCTTTATTTTGTTTTGTACAGTTTATTGACTGGTTCCTTATTGACTTTTGTACAGTTTATTGACTGGTTCTTTATTGAATTTTGTATAGTTTATTGACTTGTTCTTTGTTCAGTTTTGTACTGTTTATTGACTGGTTCTTTATTCAGTTTTGTGCAGTTTATTGACAAGTTCTTTATTCAGTTTTGTACAGTTTATTGACTGGTTCTTTATTTAGTTTTGTACAGTTTATTGACTGTTTCTTTATTTAGTTTTGTACAGTTTATTCACTGTTTAGATATTTAGTTTTGTACAGTTTATTAACTGTTTCTTTATTTAGTTTTGTACAGTTTATTGACTGTTTCTTTATTTAGTTTTGTACAGTTTATTGACTGTTTCTATATTTAGTTTTGTACAGTTTATTAACTGTTTCTTTATTTAGTTTTGCACAGTTTATTGACTGTTTCTTTATTTAGTTTGTGTACAACTTATTGACTGGTTCTTTATTTACTTTTGTGCAGTTTATTGACTGTGTCTTTATTTAGTTTTGTACAGTTAATTAACCGTTTCTTAATTTAGTTTTGTACAGTTTATTGACAGATTCTTTATTCAGTTTTGTAATGTTTATTGACTGGTTCTTTTTTGAGTTTTGTACAGTGTATTGAATGGTTCTTCATTGAGTTTTGTACAGTTTATTTACTGGTTCTTTATTGAGTTTTGTACAGTTTAATGACTGGTTCTTTATTCAGTTTTGTACAGTTTATTGACTGTTTCTTTATTTAGTTTGTGTACAGTTTATTGACTGGTTCTTTATTTAGTTTTGTACAGTTTTTTGCCTGGTTCTTTATTGAGTTTTGTACAGTTTATTTACTGGTTCTTTATTGAGTTTTGTACAGTTTATTGACTGGTTCTTTATTGAGTTTGTACAGTTTATTGACTGTTTGTTTATTTAGTTTTGTTCAGTTTATTGACTGTTTCTTTATTTAGTTTTGTACAGTTTATTGGCTGGTTCTTTATTGAGTTTTGTACAGTTTATTGACTGGTTCTTTATTTAGTTTTGTACAGTTTATTGGCTGGTGCTTTATTCAGTTTTGTACAGTTTATTGACTGGTTCTTTATTTAGTTTTTGTACAATTTATTGACTGGTTGTTCGTTTAGTTTGTGTACAATTTATTGACTGGTTGTTTATTTAGTTTTGTACAGTTTATTGACTGTTTGTTTATTTAGTTTTGTTCAGATTATTGACTGTTTCCTTATTTAGTTTTGTAAAGTTTATTGACTGGTTATTTTTTGAGTTTTGTACAGTTTATTGACTGGTTCTTTATTGAATTTTGAACAGTTTACTGACTGGTTCTTTATTGACTTTTTTACAGTTTATTGACTGGTTCTTTATTGAGTTTTGTATAGTTTATTGACTGGTTCTTTATTTAGTTTTGCACAGTTTATTGACTGGTTCTTTATTGAGTTTGTGTACAATTTATTGACTGGTTCTTTATTGAGTTTTGTACAGTTTATTCACTTGTTCTTTATTCAGTTTTGTACAGTTTATTGACTGGTTCTTTATTGAGTTTTGTACAGTTTATTGACTGGTTCTTTATTTAGTTTTGTACAGTTTATTGACTGTTTCTTTATTGAGTTTTGTACAGTTTATTGACTGTTTCTTTATTTAGTTTTGTACAGTTTATTCACTGTTTCTTTATTTAGTTTTGTACAGTTTATTGACTGGTTCTTTATTGAGTTTTGTACAGTTTATTGACTGGTTCTTTATTCAGTTTTGTACAGTTTATTGACTGGTTCTTTATTGAGTTTTGTACAGTTTATTGACTGTTTCTTTATTGAGTTTTCTACAGTTTATTGACTGTTTCTTTATTTAGTTTTGTACAGTTTATTGACTGGTTCTTTATTTTTTTTACTCAGTTTATTGACTGGTTCTTTAGTGAGTTTTGTAAAGTTTATTGACTGGTTCTTTATTGAGTTTTGTACAGTTTATTGACTGGTTCTTTATTTTGTTTTGTACAGCTTATTGACTGGTTCCTTATTGACTTTTGTACAGTTTATTGACTGGTTCTTTATTGAGTTTTGTATAGTTTATTGACTTGTTCTTTGTTCAGTTTTGTACTGTTTATTGACTGGTTCTTTATTCAGTTATGTGCAGTTTATTGACAAGTTCTGTATTCAGTTTTGTACAGTTTATTGACTGGTTCTTTATTTAGTTTTGTACAGTTTATTGACTGTTTCTTTATTTAGTTTTGTACAGTTTATTCACTGTTTAGATATTTAGTTTTGTACAGTTTATTCACTGTTTAGATATTTAGTTTTGTACAGTTTATTTAACTGTTTCTTTATTTAGTTTTGTACAGTTTATTGACTGTTTCTATATTTAGTTTTGTACAGTTTATTAACTGTTTCTTTTTTGAGTTTTGTACAGTGTATTGACTGGTTCTTTATTCAGTTTTGTACAGTTTATTGACTGGTTTTTTATTGAGTTTGTGTACAATTTATTGACTGGTTCTTTATTTAGTTTTGTACAGTGTTTTGACTGGTTCTTTATTCAGTTTTGTACAGTTTATTGACTGTTTCTTTATTTAGTTTGTGTACAGTTTATTGACTGGTTCTTTATTTAGTTTTGTACAGTTTTTTGCCTTGTTCTTTATTGAGTTTTGTACAGTTTATTTACTGGTTCTTTATTGAGTTTTGTACAGTTTATTGACTGGTTCTTTATTGAGTTTTGTACAGTTTATTGACTAGTTCTTTATTGAGTTTTGTACAGTTTATTGACTAGTTCTTTATTGAGTTTTGTACAGTTTATTGACTGGTTCTTTATTTAGTTTTGTACAGTTTATTGACTGTTTCTTCATTTAGTTTTGTACAGTTTATTAACTGTTTCTTTATTTAGTTTTATACAGTTTACTGCCTGGTTCTTTATTGAGTTTTGAACAGTTTATTGACTGGTTCTTTATTCAGTTTTGTACAGTTTATTGACTGGTTCGTTATAGAGTTTTGTACAGTTTTATTGACTGTTTCTTTATTGAGTTTTGCATTGTTTATTGACTGATTCTTTATTGAGTTGTGTACAGTTTATTGACTGTTTCTTTATTGAGTTTTGTACAGTTTTTTGACTGGTTCTTTATTGAATTTTGTACAGTTTATTGACTGGTTCTTTTTTCAGTTTTGTACAGTTTATTGACTAGTTCTTTATTGAGTTTTGTACAGTTTATTGACTAGTTCTTTATTGAGTTTTGTACAGTTTATTGACTGGTTCTTTATTCAGTTTTGTACTATTTATTGACTGGTTGTTTATTTAGTTTTGTACAGTTTATCGACTGTTTGTTTAAATAGTTTTGTTCAGATTATTGACTGTTTCTTTATTTAGTTTTGTAAAGTTTATTGGCTGGTTCTTTATTTAGTTTTCTACAGTTTATTGACTCGTTCTCTATTGAGTTTGTGTACAATTTATTGACGGGTTGTTTATTAAATTTTGTACAGTTTACTGAATGGTTCTTTCTTGACTTTTATACAGTTTTTTGACTGGCCCTTTATTGAGTTTTGTATAGTTTCTTGACTGGTTCTTTATTTAGTTTTGTACAGTTTATTGACTGGTTGTTTATTGAGTTTTGAACAGTTTATTGACTGTTTGTTTATTTAGTTTTGTTCAGTTTATTGACTGTTTCTTTATTTAGTTTTGTACACTTTATTGGCTGGTTATTTATTGGGTTTTGTACAGTTTATTGACTGGTTCTTTATTTAGTTTTTGTACAATTTATTGACTGGTTCTTTATTTAGTTTGTGTACAATTTATTGACTGGTTGTTTATTTAGTTTTGTACAGTTTATTGACTGTTTGTTTATTTAGTTTGTTCAGATTATTGACTGTTTCGTTATTTAGTTTTGTAAAGTTTATTGACTGGTTATTTATTGTGTTTTGTACAGTTTATTGACTGGTTATTTATTGAGTTTGTGTACAATTTATTGACTGGTTCTTTATTGAATTTTGTACAGTTTACTGACTGGTTCTTTATTGACTTTTTTACAGTTTATTGACTGGTTTTTTATTGAGTTTTGTATAGTTTATTGACTGGTTCTTTATTTAGTTTTGCACAGTTTATTGACTGGTTCTTTATTGAGTTTTGTACAGTTTATTGACTGGTTCTTTATTTAGTTTTGTACAGTTTATTGACTGTTTCTTTATTGAGTTTTGTACAGTTTATTGACTGTTTCTTTATTTAGTTTTGTACAGTTTATTCACTGTTTCTTTATTTAGTTTTGTACAGTTTATTGACTGGTTCTTTATTAAGTTTTGTACAGTTTATTGACTGGTTCTTTATTGAGTTTTGTACAGTTTATTGACTGGTTCTTTATTGAGTTTTGTACAGTTTATTGACTGTTTCTTTATTGAGTTTTGTACAGTTTATTGACTGTTTCTTTATTTAGTTTTGTACAGTTTATTGACTGGTTCTTTATTTGTTTTACTCAGTTTATTGACTGGTTCTTTAGTGAGTTTTGTAAAGTTTATTGACTGGTTGTTTATTGAGTTTTGTACAGTTTATTGACTGGTTCTTTATTTTGTTTTGTACAGTTTATTGACTGGTTCCTTATTGACTTTTGTACAGTTTATTGACTGGTTCTTTATTGAGTTTTGTATAGTTTATTGACTTGTTCTTTGTTCAGTTTTGTACTGTTTATTGACTGGTTCTTTATTCAGTTTTGTGCAGTTTATTGACAAGTTTTTTATTCAGTTTTGTACAGTTTATTGACTGGTTCTTTATTTAGTTTTGTACAGTTTATTGACTGTTTCTTTATTTAGTTTTGTACAGTTTATTCACAGTTTAGATATTTAGTTTTGTACAGTTTATTAACTGTTTCTTTATTTAGTTTTGTACAGTTTATTGACTGTTTCTTTATTTAGTTTTGTACAGTTTATTGACTGTTTCTATATTTAGTTTTGTACAGTTTATTAACTGTTTCTTTATTTAGTTTTGCACAGTTTATTGACTGTTTCTTTATTTAGTTTGTGTACAACTTATTGACTGGTTCTTTATTTACTTTTGTGCAGTTTATTGACTGTGTCTTTATTTAGTTTTGTACAGTTAATTAACCGTTTCTTAATTTAATTTTGTACAGTTTATTGACAGGTTCTTTATTCAGTTTTGTAATGTTTATTGACTGGTTCTTTTTTGAGTTTTGTACAGTGTATTGAATGGTTCTTCATTGAGGTTTGTACAGTTTATTTACTGGTTCTTTATTGAGTTTTGTACAGTTTAATGACTGGTTCTTTTTTGAGTTTTGTAGAGTTTATTGACTGGTTCTTTATTCAGTTTTGTACAGTTTATTGACTGGTTTTTTATTGAGTTTGTGTACAATTTATTGACTGGTTCTTTATTTAGTTTTGTACAGTTTATTGACTGGTTCTTTATTCAGTTTTGTACAGTTTATTGACTGTTTCTTTATTTAGTTTGTGTACAGTTTATTGACTGGTTCTTTATTTAGTTTTGTACAGTTTTTTGCCTGGTTCTTTATTGAGTTTTGTACAGTTTATTTACTGGTTCTTTATTGAGTTTTGTACAGTTTATTAACTGGTTCTTTATTGAGTTTTGTACAGTTTATTGACTGTTTGTTTATTTAGTTTTGTTCAGTTTATTGACTGTTTCTTTATTTAGTTTTGTACAGTTTATTGGCTGGTTCTTTATTGAGTTTTGTACAGTTTATTGACTGGTTCTTTATTTATTTTTGTACAGTTTATTGGCTGGTGCTTTATTCAGTTTTGTACAGTTTATTGACTAGTTCTTTTTTTAGTTTTTGTACAATTTATTGACTGGTTGTTTGTTTAGTTTGTGTACAATTTATTGACTGGTTGTTTATTTAGTTTTGTACAGTTTATTGACTGTTTGTTTATTTAGTTTTGTTCAGATTATTGACTGTTTCCTTATTTAGTTTTGTAAAGTTTATTGACTGGTTATTTATTGAGTTTTGTACAGTTTATTGACTGGTTCTTTATTGAGTTTGTGTACAATTTATTGACTGGTTCTTTATTGAATTTTGAACAGTTTACTGACTGGTTCTTTATTGACTTTTTTACAGTTTATTGACTGGTTCTTTATTGAGTTTTGTATAGTTTATTGACTGGTTCTTTATTTAGTTTTGCACAGTTTATTGACTGGTTCTTTATTGAGTTTGTGTACAATTTATTGACTGGTTCTTTATTGAGTTTTGTACAGTTTATTCACTGGTTCTTTATTCAGTTTTGTACAGTTTATTGACTGGTTCTTTATTGAGTTTTGTACAGTTTATTGACTGGTTCTTTATTTAGTTTTGTACAGTTTATTGACTGTTTCTTTATTGAGTTTTGTACAGTTTAATGACTGTTTCTTTATTTAGTTTTGTACAGTTTATTCACTGTTTCTTTATTTAGTTTTGTACAGTTTATTGACTGGTTCTTTATTGAGTTTTGTACAGTTTATTGACTGGTTCTTTATTTGTTTTACTCAGTTTATTGACTGGTTCTTTAGTGAGTTTTGTAAAGTTTATTGACTGGTTCTTTATTGAGTTTTGTACAGTTTATTGACTGGTTCTTTATTTTGTTTTGTACAGTTTATTGACTGGTTCCTTATTGACTTTTGTACAGTTTATTGACTGGTTCTTTATTGAGTTTTGTATAGTTTATTGACTTGTTCTTTGTTCAGTTTTGTACTGTTTATTGACTGGTTCTTTATTCAGTTTTCTGCAGTTTATTGACAAGTTCTTTATTCAGTTTTGTACAGTTTATTGACTGGTTCTTTATTTAGTTTTGTACAGTTTATTGACTGTTTCTTTATTTAGTTTTGTACAGTTTATTCACAGTTTAGATATTTAGTTTTGTACAGTTTATTAACTGTTTCTTTATTTAGTTTTGTACAGTTTATTGACTGTTTCTTTATTTAGTTTTGTACAGTTTATTGACTGTTTCTATATTTAGTTTTGTACATTTTATTAACTGTTTCTTTATTTAGTTTTGCACAGTTTATTGACTGTTTCTTTATTTAGTTTGTGTACAACTTATTGACTGGTTCTTTATTTACTTTTGTGCAGTTTATTGACTGTGTCTTTATTTAGTTTTGTACAGTTAATTAACCGTTTCTTAATTTAGTTTTGTACAGTTTATTGACAGGTTCTTTATTCAGTTTTGTAATGTTTATTGACTGGTTCTTTTTTGAGTTTTGTACAGTGTATTGAATGGTTCTTCATTGAGTTTTGTACAGTTTATTTACTGGTTCTTTATTGAGTTTTGTACAGTTTAATGACTGGTTCTTTTTTGAGTTTTGTAGAGTTTATTGACTGGTTCTTTATTCAGTTTTGTACAGTTTATTGACTGGTTTTTTATTGAGTTTGTGTACAATTTATTGACTGGTTCTTTATTTAGTTTTGTATAGTTTATTGACTGGTTCTTCATTCAGTTTTGTACAGTTTATTGACTGTTTCTTTATTTAGTTTGTGTACAATTTATTGACTGGTTCTTTATTTAGTTTTGTACAGATTTTTGCCTGGTTCTTTATTGAGTTTTGTACAGTTTATTTACTGGTTCTTTATTGAGTTTTGTACAGTTTATTGACTGGTTCTTTATTGAGTTTTGTACAGTTTATTGACTGTTTGTTTATTTAGTTTTGTTCAGTTTATTGACTGTTTCTTTATTTAGTTTTGTACAGTTTATTGGCTGGTTCTTTATTGAGTTTTGTACAGTTTATTGACTGGTTCTTTATTTAGTTTTGTACAGTTTATTGGCTGGTGCTTTATTCAGTTTTGTACAGTTTATTGACTGGTTCTTTTTTTTAGTTTTTGTACAATTTATTGACTGGTTGTTTGTTTAGTTTGTGTACAATTTATTGACTGGTTGTTTATTTAGTTTTGTACAGTTTATTGACTGTTTGTTTATTTAGTTTTGTTCAGATTATTGACTGTTTCCTTATTTAGTTTTGTAAAGTTTATTGACTGGTTATTTATTGAGTTTTGTACAGTTTATTGACTGGTTCTTTATTGAGTTTGTGTACAATTTATTGACTTGTTCTTTATTGAATTTTGAACAGTTTACTGACTGGTTCTTTATTGACTTTTTTACAGTTTATTGACTGGTTCTTTATTGAGTTTTGTATAGTTTATTGACTGGTTCTTTATTTAGTTTTGCACAGTTTATTGACTGGTTCTTTGTTGAGTTTGTGTACAATTTATTGACTGGTTCTTTATTGAGTTTTGTACAGTTTATTCACTGGTTCTTTATTCAGTTTTGTACAGTTTATTGACTGGTTCTTTATTGAGTTTTGTACAGTTTATTGACTGGTTCTTTATTTAGTTTTGTACAGTTTATTGACTGTTTCTTTATTGAGTTTTGTACAGTTTATTGACTGTTTCTTTATTTAGTTTTGTACAGTTTATTCACTGTTTCTTTATTTAGTTTTGTAAAGTTTATTGACTGGTTCTTTATTAAGTTTTGTACAGTTTATTGACTGGTTCTTTATTGAGTTTTGTACAGTTTATTGACTGGTTCTTTATTGAGTTTTGTACAGTTTATTGACTGTTTCTTTATTGAGTTTTGTACAGTTTATTGACTGTTTCTTTATTTAGTTTTGTACAGTTTATTGACTGGTTCTTTATTTGTTTTACTCAGTTTATTGACTGGTTCTTTAGTGAGTTTTGTAAAGTTTATTGACTGGTTGTTTATTGAGTTTTGTACAGTTTATTGACTGGTTCTTTATTTTATTTTGTACAGTTTATTGACTGGTTCCTTATTGACTTTTGTACAGTTTATTGACTGGTTCTTTATTGAGTTTTGTATAGTTTATTGACTTGTTCTTTGTTCAGTTTTGTACTGTTTATTGACTGGTTCTTTATTCAGTTTTGTGCAGTTTATTGACAAGTTTTTTATTCAGTTTTGTACAGTTTATTGACTGGTTCTTTATTTAGTTTTGTACAGTTTATTGACTGTTTCTTTATTTAGTTTTGTACAGTTTATTCACAGTTTAGATATTTAGTTTTGTACAGTTTATTAACTGGTTCTTTATTTAGTTTTGTACAGTTTATTGACTGTTTCTTTATTTAGTTTTGTACAGTTTATTGACTGTTTCTATATTTAGTTTTGTACAGTTTATTAACTGTTTCTTTATTTAGTTTTGCACAGTTTATTGACTGTTTCTTTATTTAGTTTGTGTACAACTTATTGACTGGTTCTTTATTTACTTTTGTGCAGTTTATTGACTGTGTCTTTATTTAGTTTTGTACAGTTAATTAACCGTTTCTTAATTTAGTTTTGTACAGTTTATTGACAGGTTCTTTATTCAGTTTTGTAATGTTTATTGACTGGTTCTTTTTTGAGTTTTGTACAGTGTATTGAATGGTTCTTCATTGAGGTTTGTACAGTTTATTTACTGGTTCTTTATTGAGTTTTGTACAGTTTAATGACTGGTTCTTTTTTGAGTTTTGTAGAGTTTATTGACTGGTTCTTTATTCAGTTTTGTACAGTTTATTGACTGGTTTTTTATTGAGTTTGTGTACAATTTATTGACTGGTTCTTTATTTAGTTTTGTACAGTTTATTGACTGGTTCTTTATTCATTGTTGTACAGTTTATTGACTGTTTCTTTATTTAGTTTGTGTACAGTTTATTGACTGGTTCTTTATTTAGTTTTGTACAGTTTTTTGCCTGGTTCTTTATTGAGTTTTGTACAGTTTATTTACTGGTTCTTTATTGAGTTTTGTACAGTTTATTAACTGGTTCTTTATTGAGTTTTGTACAGTTTATTGACTGTTTGTTTATTTAGTTTTGTTCAGTTTATTGACTGTTTCTTTATTTAGTTTTGTACAGTTTATTGGCTGGTTCTTTATTGAGTTTTGTACAGTTTATTGACTGGTTCTTTATTTAGTTTTGTACAGTTTATTGGCTGGTGCTTTATTGAGTTTTGTACAGTTTATTGACTGTTTGTTTATTTAGTTTTGTTCAGTTTATTGACTGTTTCCTTATTTAGTTTTGTAAAGTTTATTGACTGGTTGTTTATTGAGTTTTGTACAGTTTATTGACTGGTTCTTTATTGAGTTTGTGTACAATTTATTGACTGGTTCTTTATTGAATTTTGAACAGTTTACTGACTGGTTCTTTATTGACTTTTTTACAGTTTATTGACTGGTTCTTTATTGAGTTTTGTATAGTTTATTGACTGGTTCTTTATTTAGTTTTGCACAGTTTATTGACTGGTTCTTTATTGAGTTTGTGTACAATTTATTGACTGGTTCTTTATTGAGTTTTGTACAGTTTATTCACTGGTTCTTTATTCAGTTTTGTACAGTTTATTGACTGCTTCTTTATTGAGTTTTGTACAGTTTATTGACTGGTTCTTTATTTAGTTTTGTACAGTTTATTGACTGTTTCTTTATTGAGTTTTGTACAGTTTATTGACTGTTTCTTTATTTAGTTTTGTACAGTTTATTCACTGTTTCTTTATTTAGTTTTGTACAGTTTATTGACTGGTTCTTTATTGAGTTTTGTACAGTTTATTGACTGGTTCTTTATTTGTTTTACTCAGTTTATTGACTGGTTCTTTAGTGAGTTTTGTAAAGTTTATTGACTGGTTCTTTATTGAGTTTTGTACAGTTTATTGACTGGTTCTTTATTTTGTTTTGTACAGTTTATTGACTGGTTCCTTATTGACTTTTGTACAGTTTATTGACTGGTTCTTTATTGAGTTTTGTATAGTTTATTGACTTGTTCTTTGTTCAGTTTTGTACTGTTTATTGACTGGTTCTTTATTCAGTTTTCTGCAGTTTATTGACAAGTTCTTTATTCAGTTTTGTACAGTTTATTGACTGGTTCTTTATTTAGTTTTGTACAGTTTATTGACTGTTTCTTTATTTAGTTTTGTACAGTTTATTCACAGTTTAGATATTTAGTTTTGTACAGTTTATTAACTGTTTCTTTATTTAGTTTTGTACAGTTTATTGACTGTTTCTTTATTTAGTTTTGTACAGTTTATTGACTGTTTCTATATTTAGTTTTGTACATTTTATTAACTGTTTCTTTATTTAGTTTTGCACAGTTTATTGACTGTTTCTTTATTTAGTTTGTGTACAACTTATTGACTGGTTCTTTATTTACTTTTGTGCAGTTTATTGACTGTGTCTTTATTTAGTTTTGTACAGTTAATTAACCGTTTCTTAATTTAGTTTTGTACAGTTTATTGACAGGTTCTTTATTCAGTTTTGTAATGTTTATTGACTGGTTCTTTTTTGAGTTTTGTACAGTGTATTGAATGGTTCTTCATTGAGTTTTGTACAGTTTATTTACTGGTTCTTTATTGAGTTTTGTACAGTTTAATGACTGGTTCTTTTTTGAGTTTTGTAGAGTTTATTGACTGGTTCTTTATTCAGTTTTGTACAGTTTATTGACTGGTTTTTTATTGAGTTTGTGTACAATTTATTGACTGGTTCTTTATTTAGTTTTGTACAGTTTATTGACTGGTTCTTTATTCAGTTTTGTACAGTTTATTGACTGTTTCTTTATTTAGTTTGTGTACAGTTTATTGACTGGTTCTTTATTTTTTTTACTCAGTTTATTGACTGGTTCTTTAGTGAGTTATGTAAAGTTTATTGACTGGTTCTTTATAGAGTTTTGTACAGTTTATTGACTGGTTCTTTATTTTGTTTTGTACAGCTTATTGACTAGTTCCTTATTGACTTTTGTACAGTTTATTGACTGGTTCTTTATTGAGTTTTGTATAGTTTATTGACTTGTTCTTTGTTCAGTTTTGTACAGTTTATTGACTGGTTCTTTATTTAGTTTGTGTACAGTTTATTGACTGGTTCTTTATTTAGTTTTGTACAGTTTTTTGCCTGGTTCTTTATTGAGTTTTGTACAGTTTATTTACTGGTTCTTTATTGAGTTTTGTACAGTTTATTGACTGGTTCTTTATTGAGTTTTGTACAGTTTATTGACTGTTTGTTTATTTAGTTTTGTTCAGTTTATTGACTGTTTCTTTATTTAGTTTTGTACAGTTTATTGGCTGGTTCTTTATTTAGTTTTGTACAGTTTATTGACTGGTTCTTTATTTAGTTTTGTACAGTTTATTGGCTGGTGCTTTATTCAGTTTTGTACAGTTTATTGACTGGTTCTTTTTTTAGTTTTTGTACAATTTATTGACTGGTTGTTTGTTTAGTTTGTGTACAATTTATTGACTGGTTGTTTATTTAGTTTTGTACAGTTTATTGACTGTTTGTTTATTTAGTTTTGTTCAGATTATTGACTGTTTCCTTATTTAGTTTTGTAAAGTTTATTGACTGGTTATTTATTGAGTTTTGTACAGTTTATTGACTGGTTCTTTATTGAGTTTGTGTACAATTTATTGACTTGTTCTTTATTGAATTTTGAACAGTTTACTGACTGGTTCTTTATTGACTTTTTTACAGTTTATTGACTGGTTCTTTATTGAGTTTTGTATAGTTTATTGACTGGTTCTTTATTTAGTTTTGCACAGTTTATTGACTGGTTCTTTATTGAGTTTGTGTGCAATTTATTGACTGGTTTTTTATTGAGTTTTGTACAGTTTATTCACTGGTTCTTTATTCAGTTTTGTACAGTTTATTGACTGGTTCTTTATTGAGTTTTGTACAGTTTATTGACTGGTTCTTTATTTTTTTTACTCAGTTTATTGACTGGTTCTTTAGTGAGTTTTGTAAAGTTTATTGACTGGTTCTTTATTGAGTTTTGTATAGTTTATTGACTGGTTCTTTATTTAGTTTTGCACAGTTTCTTGACTGGTTCTTTATTGAGTTTTGTACAGTTTATTGACTGGTTCTTTATTCAGTTTTGTACAGTTTATTGACTGGTTCTTTATTGAGTTTTGTACAGTTTATTGACTGTTTCTTTATTGAGTTTTCTACAGTTTATTGACTGTTTCTTTATTTAGTTTTGTACAGTTTATTGACTGGTTCTTTATTTTTTTTACTCAGTTTATTGACTGGTTCTTTAGTGAGTTTTGTAAAGTTTATTGACTGGTTCTTTATTGAGTTTTGTACAGTTTATTGACTGGTTCTTTATTTTGTTTTGTACAGCTTATTGACTGGTTCCTTATTGACTTTTGTACAGTTTATTGACTGGTTCTTTATTGAGTTTTGTATAGTTTATTGACTTGTTCTTTGTTCAGTTTTGTACTGTTTATTGACTGGTTCTTTATTCAGTTATGTGCAGTTTATTGACAAGTTCTGTATTCAGTTTTGTACAGTTTATTGACTGGTTCTTTATTTAGTTTTGTACAGTTTATTGACTGTTTCTTTATTTAGTTTTGTACAGTTTATTCACTGTTTAGATATTTAGTTTTGTACAGTTTATTCACTGTTTAGATATTTAGTTTTGTACAGTTTATTAACTGTTTCTTTATTTACTTTTGTACAGTTTATTCACTGTTTCTATATTTAGTTTTGTACAGTTTATTAACTGTTTCTTTTTTGAGTTTTGTACAGTGTATTGACTGGTTCTTCATTGAGTTTTGTACAGTTTATTTACTGGTTCTTTATTGAGTTTTGTGCAGTTTAATGACTGGTTCTTTTTTGAGTTTTGTAGAGTTTATTGACTGGTTCTTTATTCAGTTTTGTACAGTTTATTGACTGGTTTTTTATTGAGTTTGTGTACAATTTATTGACTGGTTCTTTATTTAGTTTTGTACAGTTTTTTGACTGGTTCTTTATTCAGTTTTGTACAGTTTATTGACTGTTTCTTTATTTAGTTTGTGTACAGTTTATTGACTGGTTCTTTATTTAGTTTTGTACAGTTTTTTGCCTGGTTCTTTATTGAGTTTTGTACAGTTTATTTACTGGTTCTTTATTGAGTTTTGTACAGTTTATTGACTGGTTCTTTATTGAGTTTTGTACAGTTTATTGACTGTTTGTTTATTTAGTTTTGTTCAGTTTATTGACTGTTTCTTTATTTAGTTTTGTACAGTTTATTGGCTGGTTCTTTATTGAGTTTTGTACAGTTTATTGAATGGTTCTTAATTTAGTTTTGTACAGTTTATTGGCTGGTTCTATATTCAGTTTTGTACAGTTTATTGACTTGTTCTTTATTTAGTTTTTGTACAATTTATTGACTGGTTGTTTGTTTAGTTTGTGCACAATTTATTGACTGGTTGTTTATTTAGTTTTGTACAGTTTATTGACTGTTTGTTTATTTAGTTTTGTTAAGATTATTGACTGTTTCCTTATTTAATTTTGTAAAGTTTATTGACTGGTTATTTATTGAGTTTTGTACAGTTTATTGACTGGTTCTTTATTGAGTTTCTGTACAATTTATTGACTGGTTCTTTATTGAATTTTGAACAGTTTACTGACTGGTTCTTTATTGACTTTTTTACAGTTTATTGACTGGTTCTTTATTGAGTTTTGTATAGTTTATTGACTGGTTCTTTATTTAGTTTTGCACAGTTTATTGACTGGTTCTTTATTGAGTTTGTGTACAATTTATTGACTGGTTCTTTATTGAGTTTTGTACAGTTTATTCACTGGTTCTTTATTCAGTTTTGTACAGTTTATTGACTGGTTCTTTATTGAGTTTTGTACAGTTTATTGACTGGTTCTTTATTTAGTTTTGTACAGTTTATTGACTGTTTCTTTATTGAGTTTTGTACAGTTTATTGACTGTTTCTTTATTTAGTTTTGTACAGTTTATTCACTGTTTCTTTATTTAGTTTTGTACAGTTTATTGACTGGTTCTTTATTGAGTTTTGTACAGTTTATTGACTGGTTCTTTATTCAGTTTTGTACAGTTTATTGACTGGTTCTTTATTGAGTTTTGTACAGTTTATTGACTGTTTCTTTATTGAGTTTTCTACAGTTTATTGACTGTTTCTTTATTTAGTTTTGTACAGTTTATTAACTGGTTCTTTATTTTTTTTACTCAGTTTATTGACTGGTTCTTTAGTGAGTTTTGTAAAGTTTATTGACTGGTTCTTTATTGAGTTTTGTACAGTTTATTGACTGGTTCCTTATTGACTTTTGTACAGTTTATTGACTGGTTCTTTATTGAGTTTTGTATAGTTTATTGACTTGTTCTTTGTTCAGTTTTGTACTGTTTATTGACTGGTTCTTTATTCAGTTATGTGCAGTTTATTGACAAGTTCTGTATTCAGTTTTGTACAGTTTATTGACTGGTTCTTTATTTAGTTTTGTACAGTTTATTGACTGTTTCTTTATTTAGTTTTGTACAGTTTATTCACTGTTTAGATATTTAGTTTTGTACAGTTTATTCACTGTTTAGATATTTAGTTTTGTACAGTTTATTAAATGTTTCTTTATTTAGTTTTGTACAGTTTATTGACTGTTTCTATATTTAGTTTTGTACAGTTTATTAACTGTTTCTTTATTTAGTTTTGCACAGTTTATTGACTGTTTCTTTATTTAGTTTGTGTACAACTTATTGACTGGTTCTTTATTTACTTTTGTGCAGTTTATTGACTCTGTCTTTATTTAGCTTTGTACAGTTTATTAACCGTTTCTTAATTTAGTTTTGTACAGTTGATCGACTGTTTGTTTAAATAGTTTTGTTCAGATTATTGACTGTTTCTTTATTTAGTTTTGTAAAGTTTATTGACTGTTTCTTTATTTAGTTTTGTACAGTTTACTGACTGGTTCTTTCTTGACTTTTGTACAGTTTTTTGACTGGCTCTTTAGTGAGTTTTGTATAGTTTATTGACTGGTTCTTTATTTAGTTTGTGTACAATTTATTGACTGGTTGTTTATTGAGTTTTGTACAGTTTATTGACTGTTTGTTTATTTAGTTTTGTTCAGTTTATTGACTGTTTCTGTATTTAGTTTTGTACAGTTTATTGGCTGGTTCTTTATTGAGTTTTGTACAGTTTATTGACTGGTTTTTTATTTAGTTTGTGTACAATTTATTGACTGGTTGTTTATTTAGTTTGTGTACAATTTATTGACTGGTTGTTTATTTAGTTTTGTACAGTTTATTGACTGTTTGTTTATTTAGTTTTGTTCAGATTATTGACTGTTTCCTTATTTAGTTTTGTAAAGTTTATTGACTGGTTCTTTATTGAGTTTTGTACAGTTGATTGACTGGTTCTTTATTGAGTTTGTGTACAATTTATTGACTGGTTCTTTATTCAATTTTGCACAGTTTACTGACTGGTTCTTTATTGACTTTTGTACAGTTTATTGACTGGTTCTTTATTGAGTTTTGTACAGTTTATTGACTTTTTCTTTATTTAGTTTTGTACAGTTTATTGACTGCTTCTATATTTAGTTTTGTACAGTTTATTAACTGTTTCTTTATTTAGTTTTGCACAGTTTATTGACTGTTTCTTTATTTAGTTTTGTGTACATTTTATTCACTGGTTCTTTGTTTAGTTTTGTGCAGTTTATTGACTGTTTCTTTATTTAGTTTTGTACAGTTTATTAACTGTTTCTTAATTTAGTTTTGTACAGTTTATTGACTGGTTCTTTATTGAGTTTTGTACAGTTTATTGACCAGTTCTTTATTTAGTTTTGTACAGTTTATTGACTGCTTCTATATTTAGTTTTGTACAGTTTATTAACTGTTTCTTTATTTAGTTTTGCACAGTTTATTGACTGTTTCTTTATTTAGTTTTGTGTACATTTTATTCACTGGTTCTTTGTTTAGTTTTGTGCAGTTTATTGACTGTTTCTTTATTTAGTTTTGTACAGTTTATTAACTGTTTCTTAATTTAGTTTTGTACAGTTTATTGACTGGTTCTTTATTGAGTTTTGTACAGTTTATTGACCAGTTCTTTATTGAGTTTTGTACAGTTTATTGACTCTTTCTTTATTTAGTTTTTTACAGTTTATTGACTGTTTCTTTATTTAGTTTTGTACAGTTTATTGACTGTTTCATTATTGAGTTTTGTACAGTTTATTGACTGGTTCTTTATTGAGTTTTGTACAGTTTATTGACTGTTTCTTTATTGAGTTTTGTACAGTTTATTGACTGGTTCTTCATTCAGTTTTGTACAGTTTATTGACTGGTTCTTTATTGAGTTTTGTACAGTTTATTGACTGGTTCTTTATTGAGTTTTGTACAGTTTATTGACTGTTTCTTTATTGAGTTTTGTATAGTTTATTGACTGATTCTTTCTTGAGTTTTGTACAGTTTGTTGACTGTTTCTTTATTGAGATTTGTACAGTTTTTTTACTGGTTCTTTATTTAGTTTTATACAGTTTACTGCCTGGTTCTTTATTGAGTTTTGAACAGTTTATTGACTGGTTCTTTATTCAGTTTTGTACAGTTTATTGACTGGTTCGTTATAGAGTTTTGTACAGTGTTATTGACTGTTTCTTTATTGAGTTTTGCATTGTTTATTGACTGATTCTTTATTGAGTTGTGTACAGTTTATTGACTGTTTCTTTATTGAGTTTTGTACAGTTTTTTGACTGGTTCTTTATTGAGTTTTGTACAGTTTATTGACTGGTTCTTTATTCAGTTTTGTACAGTTTATTGACTAGTTCTTTATTGAGTTTTGTACAGTTTATTGACTAGTTCTTTATTGAGTTTTGTACAGTTTTTTGACTGGTTCTTTATTGAGTTTTGTACAGTTTATTGACTGGTTCTTTATTCAGTTTTGTACAGTTTATTGACTAGTTCTTTATTGAGTTTTCTACAGTTTATTGACTGGTTCTTTATTGAGTTTGTGTACAATATATTGACGGGTTCTTTATTAAATTTTGTACAGTTTACTGACTGGTTCTTTCTTGACTTTTGTACAGTTTTTTGACTGGCTCTTTATTGAGTTTTGTATAGTTTCTTGACTGGTTCTTTATTTAGTTTTGTACAGTTTATTGACTGGTTGTTTATTGAGTTTTGTACAGTTTATTGACTGTTTGTTTATTTAGTTTTGTTCAGTTTATTGACTGTTTCTTTATTTAGTTTTGTACAGTTTATTGGCTGGTTCTTTATTGAGTTTTGTACAGTTTATTGACTGGTTCTTTATTGAGTTTTGTGCAGTTTATTGACTGTTTCTTTATTGAGTTTTGTACAGTTTATTGACTGTTTCTTTATTTAGTTTTGTACAGTTTATTGACTGGTTCTTTATTGGGTTTTGTACAGTTTATTGACTGGTTCTTTATTTAGTTTTGTACAGTTTATTGACTGGTTCTTTATTGAGTTTTGTACAGTTTATTGACTAATTCTTTATTGAGTTTTGTACAGTTTATTGACTGGTTCTTTTTTGAGTTTGGACAGTTTATTGACTCTTTCTTTATAGAGTTTTGTACAGTTTATTGACTAGTTCTTTGTTCAGTTTTGTACTGTTTATTGACTAGTTCTTTATTTAGTTTTGTACAGTTTATTGACTGGTTCTTTATTCAGTTTTGCACAGTTTATTGACTGGTTCTTTATTTAGTTTTGTACAGTTTATTGACTGTTTCTTTATTTAGTTTTGTACAGTTTATTGACTGTTTCAATATTTAGTTTTGTACAGTTTATTGACTGTTTCTTCATTTAGTTTTGTACAGTTTATTAACTGTTTCTTTATTTAGTTTTATACAGTTTACTGCCTGGTTCTTTATTGTGTTTTGAACAGTTTATTGACTGGTTCTTTATTCAGTTTTGTACAGTTTATTGACTGGTTCGTCATAGAGTTTTGTACAGTTTTATTGACTGTTTATTTATTGAGTTGTGTACAGTTTATTGACTGTTTCTTTATTGAGTTTTGTACAGTTTTTTGACTGGTTCTTTTTTGAGTTTTGTACAGTTTATTGACAGGTTCTTTATTCAGTTTTGTACAGTTTATAGACTAGTTCTTTATTGAGTTTTGTACAGTTTATTGACTAGTTCTTTATTGAGTTTTGTACAGTTTATTGACTGGTTCTTTATGCAGTTTTGTACAATTTATTGACTGGTTGTTTATTTAGTTTTGTACAGTTTATCGACTGTTTGTTTAAATAGTTTTGTTATTTAGTTTTGTACAGTTTATTGACTGGTTCTTTATTTAGTTTTCTACAGTTTATTGACTGGTTCTTTATTGAGTTTGTGTACAATTTATTGACGGGTTCTTTATTAAATTTTGTACAGTTTACTGACTGGTTCTTTCTTGACTTTTGTACAGTTTTTTGACTGGCTCTTTATTGAGTTTTGTATAGTTTCTTGACTGGTTCTTTATTTAGTTTTGTACAGTTTATTGACTGGTTGTTTATTGAGTTTTGTACAGTTTATTGACTGTTTGTTTATTTGGTTTTGTTCAGTTTATTGACTGTTTCTTTATTTAGTTTTGTACAGTTTATTGGCTGGTTCTTTATTGAGTTTTGTACAGTTTATTGACTGGTTCTTTATTGAGTTTTGTGCAGTTTATTGACTGTTTCTTTATTGAGTTTTGTACAGTTGATTGACTGGTTCTTTATTGAGTTTGTGTACAATTTATTGACTGGTTCTTTATTCAATTTTGCACAGTTTACTGACTGGTTCTTTATTGACTTTTGTACAGTTTATTGACTGGTTCTTTATTGAGTTTTGTACAGTTTATTGACTTTTTCTTTATTTAGTTTTGTACAGTTTATTGACTGCTTCTATATTTAGTTTTGTACAGTTTATTAACTGTTTCTTTATTTAGTTTTGCACAGTTTATTGACTGTTTCTTTATTTAGTTTTGTGTACATTTTATTCACTGGTTCTTTGTTTAGTTTTGTGCAGTTTATTGACTGTTTCTTTATTTAGTTTTGTACAGTTTATTAACTGTTTCTTAATTTAGTTTTGTACAGTTTATTGACTGGTTCTTTATTGAGTTTTGTACAGTTTATTGACCAGTTCTTTATTGAGTTTTGTACAGTTTATTGACTCTTTCTTTATTTAGTTTTTTACAGTTTATTGACTGTTTCTTTATTTAGTTTTGTACAGTTTATTGACTGTTTCATTATTGAGTTTTGTACAGTTTATTGACTGGTTCTTTATTGAGTTTTGTACAGTTTATTGACTCTTTCTTTATTTAGTTTTGTACAGTTTATTGACTGGTTCTTCATTCAGTTTTGTACAGTTTATTGACTGGTTCTTTATTGAGTTTTGTACAGTTTATTGACTGGTTCTTTATTGAGTTTTGTACAGTTTATTGACTGTTTCTTTATTGAGTTTTGTATAGTTTATTGACTGATTCTTTCTTGAGTTTTGTACAGTTTGTTGACTGTTTCTTTATTGAGATTTGTACAGTTTTTTTACTGGTTCTTTATTTAGTTTTATACAGTTTACTGCCTGGTTCTTTATTGAGTTTTGAACAGTTTATTGACTGGTTCTTTATTCAGTTTTGTACAGTTTATTGACTGGTTCGTTATAGAGTTTTGTACAGTGTTATTGACTGTTTCTTTATTGAGTTTTGCATTGTTTATTGACTGATTCTTTATTGAGTTGTGTACAGTTTATTGACTGTTTCTTTATTGAGTTTTGTACAGTTTTTTGACTGGTTCTTTATTGAGTTTTGTACAGTTTATTGACTGGTTCTTTATTCAGTTTTGTACAGTTTATTGACTAGTTCTTTATTGAGTTTTGTACAGTTTATTGACTAGTTCTTTATTGAGTTTTGTACAGTTTTTTGACTGGTTCTTTATTGAGTTTTGTACAGTTTATTGACTGGTTCTTTATTCAGTTTTGTACAGTTTATTGACTAGTTCTTTATTGAGTTTTCTACAGTTTATTGACTGGTTCTTTATTGAGTTTGTGTACAATTTATTGACGGGTTCTTTATTAAATTTTGTACAGTTTACTGACTGGTTCTTTCTTGACTTTTGTACAGTTTTTTGACTGGCTCTTTATTGAGTTTTGTATAGTTTCTTTTATTGATTGGTTCTTTATTGAGATTTGTACAGTTTATTGACTGGTTCTTTATTGAGTTTGTGTAGAATTTATTGACTTGTCCTTTATTGAATTTTGTACAGTTTACTGACTGGTTCTTTGTTGACTTTTGTACAGTTGATTGACTGGTTCGTTATTGAGTTTTGTATAGTTTATTGACTGGTTCTTTATTTAGTTTTGTACAGTTTATTGACTGGTTCTTTATTGAGTTTGAGTACAATTTATTGACTGGTTGTTTATTGAGTTCTGTACAGTTTTTTGACTTGTTCTTTATTCAGTTTTGTACAGTTTATTGACTGGTTCTTTATTGAGTTTTGTACAGTTTATTGACTGGTTCTTTATTTAGTTTTGTACAGTTTATTGACTGTTTCTTTATTGAGTTTTGTACAGTTTATTGACTGGTTCTTTATTTAGTTTTGTACAGATTATTGATTGCTTCTTTATTTAGTTTGTGTACAATGTATTGACTGGTTCTTTATTTAGTTTTGTACAGCTTATTGACGTTTTCTTTATTTAGTTTTGTACAGTTTATTGACTGTTTCTTTGTTTACTTTTGTACAGTTTATCGACTGGTTCTTTATTGAGTTTTGTACAGTTTATTGACTGGTTCTTTATTCAGTTTTGTAATGTTGCTTGACTGGTTCTTTATTGAGTTTTGTACAGTTTATTGACTGGTTCTTTATTCAGTTTTGAACAGTTTATTGACTGGTTCGTTAATGAGTTTTATACAGTTTATTGACTCGTTCCTTTTTGAGTTTTGTACAGTTGATTGACTGGTTCTTTGTTCAGTTTTGTACAGTTTATTGACTGGTTCTTTATTGGATTTGTGTACAGTTTATTGACTGGTTCTTTATTGAGGTTTGTACACTTTATTGACTGGTTCTTTATTCAGTTTTGTACAGTTTATTGACTGGTTCTTTATTGAGTTTGTGTTCAATTTATTGACTGGTTCTTTATTCAGTTTTGTACAGTTTATTGACTGGTTCTTTATTCAGTTTTGTACAGTTTATTGACTGGTTCTTTCTTGAGTTAGTGTACAATTTATTGACTGGTTCTTTATTCAGTTTTGTACAGTTTATTGACTGTTTCTTTATTTAGTTTTGTACAGTTTATTGACTGATTCTTTATTTAATTTTGTACAGTTTATTGACTGGTTCTTTATTGAGTTTTGTACAGTTTATTGACTGGTTGTTTATTTAGTTTTGTACAGTTTATTTCCTGTTTCTTTATTTAGTTTGTGTACAATTTATTGACTGGTTGTTTATTTAGTTTTGTACAGTTTATTGACTGTTTCTTTATTTAGTTTTGTACAGTTTATTGACTGGTTCTTTATTGAGTTTTGTACAGTTTATTGACTGGTTCTTTATTGAGTTTTGTACAATTTATTGCCTGTTACTTATTTAGTTTGTGTACAATTTATTGACTTGTTGTTTATTTAGTTTTGTACAGTTTATTTCCTGTTTCTTTATTTAGTTTGTGTACAATTTATTGACTGGTTGTTTATTTAGTTTTGTACAGTTTATTGACTGTTTGTTTATTTAGTTTTGTTCAAATTATTGACTGTTTCCTTATTTAGTTTTGTAAAGTTTATTGACTGGTTCTTCATTGAGATTTGTACAGTTTATTGACTGGTTCTTTATTGAGTTTGTGTACAATTTATTGACTTGTTCTTTATTGAATTTTGTACAGGTTACTGACTGGTTCTTTATTGACTTTTGTACAGTTTATTGACTGGTTCGTTATTGAGTTTTGTATAGTTTATTGACTGGTTCTTTATTTAGTTTTGTACAGTTTATTGACTGGTTCTTTATTGAGTTTGAGTACAATTTATTGACTGGTTGTTTATTGAGTTCTGTACAGTTTATTGACTGGTTCTTTATTCAGTTTTGTACAGTTTATTGAATGGTTCTTTATTGAGTTTTGTACAGTTTATTGACTGGTTCTTTATTTAGTTTTGTACAGTTTATTGACTGTTTCTTTATTGAGTTTTGTACAGTTTATTGATTGGTTCTTTATTGAGTTTTGTACAGTTTATTGACTGTTTCTTTATTGAGTTTTGTATAGTTTATTGACTGATTCTTTCTCTAGTTTTGTACAGTTTTTTGACTGTTTCTTTTTTGAGATTTGTACAGTTTTTTGACTGGTTCTTTATTGAGTTTTGTACAGTTTATTGACTAATTCTTTATTGAGTTTTGTAGAGTTTTTTGACTGGTTCTTTATTTAGTTTTGTACAGTTTATTGACTGTTTCTTTATTTAGTTTGTGTACAATTTATTGACTGGTTCTTTATTTAGTTTTGTGCAGTTTATTGACTGCTTCTTTATTTAGTTTTGTACAGTTTATTAACTGTTTCTATATTTAGTTTTGTACAGTTTATTGACTGTTTCTTTATTAAGTTTTGTACAGTTTATTGATTGCTTCTTTATTTAGTTTGTGTACAATGTATTGACTGGTTCTTTATTCAGTTTTGTACAGTTTATTGATTGGTTCTTTATTCAGTCTTGTACAGTTTATTGACTGGTTCTTTATTTAGTTTTGTACAGTTTATTGATTGCTTCTTTATTTAGTTTGTGTACAATGTATTGACTGGTACCTTATTCAGTTTTGTACAGTTTATTGATTGGTTCTTTATTCAGTATTGTACAGTTTATTGACTGGTTCTTTATTTAGTTTTGTACAGTTTATTTACTGTTTCTTTATTTAGTTTTGTACAGTTTATTGACTGCTTTTATATTTAGTTTCGTACAGTTTATTAACTGTTTCTTTATTTAGTTTTGTACAGTTTATTGACTGTTTCTTTATTTAGTTTGTGTACAATTTATTGACTGGTTCTTTATTTAGTTTTGTGCAGTTTATTGACTGTTTCTTTATTTAGTTTTGTACAGTTTATTAACTGTTTCTATATTTAGTTTTGTACAGTTTATTGACTGTTTCTTTATTAAGTTTTGTACAGTTTATTGATTGCTTCTTTATTAAGTTTTGTACAGTTTATTGATTGCTTCTTTATTTAGTTTGTGTACAATGTATTGACTGGTTCTTTATTTAGTTTTGTACAGCTTATTGACTGTTTCTTTATTTAGTTTTGTACAGTTTATTGACTGTTTCTTTGTTTACTTTTGTACAGTTTATCGACTGGTTCTTTATTGAGTTTTGTACAGTTTATTGACTGGTTCTTTTTTCAGTTTTGTAATGTTGCTTGACTGGTTCTTTATTGAGTTTTGTACAGTTTATTGACTGGTTCTTTATTCAGTTTTGTACAGTTTATTGACTGGTTCGTTAATGAGTTTTGTACAGTTTATTGACTGGTTCTTTTTTGAGTTTTGTACAGTTTATTGACTGGTTCTTTGTTCAGTTTTGTACAGTTTATTGACTGGTTCTTTATTGGATTTGTGTACAGTTTATTGACTGGTTCTTTATTGAGTTTTGTACAGTTTATTGACTGGTTCTTTATTGAGTTTTGTACAGTTTATTGACTGGTTCTTTATTCAGTTTTGTACAGTTTATTGACTGGTTCTTTATTGAGTTTGTGTACAATTTATTGACTGGTTCTTTATTCAGTTTTGTACAGTTTATTGACTGTTTCTTTATTTAGGTTTGTACAGTTTATTGACTGATTCTTTATTGAGTTTTGTACAGTTTATTGACTGGTTCTTTATTGAGTTTTGTACAGTTTATTGACTGGTTCTTTATTGAGTTTTGTACAGTTTACTGAATGCTTCTTTATTCAGTTTTGTACAGTTTATTGACTAGTTCTTTATTGGATTTGTGTACAGTTTATTGACTGGTTCTTTATTGAGTTTTGCACAGTTTATTGACTGGTTCTTTATTCAGTTTTGTACAGTTTATTGACTGGTTCTTTATTGAGTTTGTGTACAATTTATTGACTGGTTCTTTATTTAGTTTTGTACAGTTTATTGACTGTTTTGTTATTTTGTTTTGTACAGTTTATTGACTGTTTCTTTATTTAGTTTGTGTACAATTTATTGACTGGTTCTTTATTCAGTTTTGTACAGTTTATTGACTGTTTCTTTATTTAGTTTTGTACAGTTTATTGACTGATTCTTTATTTAGTTTTGTACAGTTTATTGACTGGTTCTTTATTGAGTTTTGTACAGTTTATTGACTGGTTCTTTATTGAGTTTTGTACAGTTTATTGTCTGGTTCTTTATTGAGTTTTGTACTGTTTATTGACTAATTCTTTACTGAGTTTTGTACAGTTTTTTGACTTGTTCTTTATTCAGTTTTGTACAGTTTATTGACTGTTTCTTTATTGAGTTTTGTACAGTTTATTGACTGGTTCTTTATTCAGTTTTGTACAGTTTATTGACTGGTTCTTTATTTAGTTTTGTACAGTTTATTGACTGTTTCTTTATTTAGTTTTGTACAGTTTATTGACTGGTTCTTTATTCAGTTTTGTACAGTTTATTGACTAGTTCTTTATTGGATTTGTGTACAGTTTATTGACTGGTTCTTTATTGAGTTTTGTACAGTTTATTGACTGGTTCTTTATTCAGTTTTGTACAGTTTATTGACTGGTTCTTTATTGAGTTTGTGTACAATTTATTGACTGGTTCTTTATTTAGTTTTGTACAGTTTATTGACTGTTTTGTTATTTTGTTTTGTACAGTTTATTGACTGTTTCTTTATTTAGTTTGTGTACAATTTATTGACTGGTTCTTTATTCAGTTTTGTACAGTTTATTGACTGTTTCTTTATTTTGTTTTGTACAGTTTATTGACTGATTCTTTATTTAGTTTTGTACAGTTTATTGACTGGTTCTTTATTGAGTTTTGTACAGTTTATTGACTGGTTCTTTATTGAGTTTTGTACAGTTTATTGTCTGGTTCTTTATTGAGTTTTGTACTGTTTATTGACTAATTCTTTACTGAGTTTTGTACAGTTTTTTGACTGGTTCTTTATTCAGTTTTGTACAGTTTATTGACTGTTTCTTTATTGAGTTTTGTACAGTTTATTGACTGGTTCTTTATTCAGTTTTGTACAGTTTATTGACTGGTTCTTTATTTAGTTTTGTACAGTTTATTGACTGTTTCTTTATTTAGTTTTGTACAGTTTATTGACTGCTTCTATATTTAGTTTCGTACAGTTTATTAACTGTTTCTTTATTTAGTTTTGTACAGTTTATTGACTGTTTCTTTATTTAGTTTGTGTACAATTTATTGACTGGTTCTTTATTTAGTTTTGTGCAGTTTATCGACTGTTTCTTTATTTAGTTTTGTACAGTTTATTAACTGTTTCTATATTTAGTTTTGTACAGTTTATTGACTGATTCTTTATTAAGTTTTGTACAGTTTATTGATTGCATCTTTATTTAGTTTGTGTACAATGTATTGACTGGTTCTTTATTTAGTTTTGTACAGCTTATTGACTGTTTCTTTATTTAGTTTTGTACAGTTTATTGACTGTTTCTTTGTTTAATTTTGTACAGTTTATCGACTGGTTCTTTATTGAGTTTTGTGCAGTTTATTGACTGGTTCTTTATTCAGTTTTGTAATGTTTATTGACTGGTTCTTTATTGAGTTTTGTACAGTTTATTGACCGGTTCATTATTCAGTTTTGTACAGTTTATTGACTGGTTCGTTAATGAGTTTTGTACAGTTTATTGACTGGTTCTTTTTTGAGTTTTGTACAGTTTATTGACTGGTTCTTTGTTCAGTTTTGTACAGTGTATTGACTGGTTCTTTATTGGATTTGTGGACAGTTTATTGACTGGTTCTTTATTGAGTTTTGTACAGTTTATTGACTGGTTCTTTATTCAGTTTTGTACACAGTTTATTGACTGGTTCTTTATTGAGTTGTGTACAATTTATTGACTGGTTCTTTATTCAGTTTTATACAGTTTATTGACTGGTTCTTTATTGAGTTTTGTACAGTTTATTGACTGGTTCTTTCTTGAGTTTTGTACAGTTTATTGACTGTTTCTTTATTTAGTTTTGTACAGTTTATTGACTGGTTCTTTATTGAGTTTTGTACAGTTTATTGACTGGTTCTTTATTGAGTTTTGTACAATTTATTGCCTGTTTCTCTATTTAGTTTGTGAACAATTTATTGACTGGTTGTTTATTTAGTTTTGTACAGTTTATTTCCTGTTTCTTTATTTAGTTTGTGTACAATTTATTGACTGGTTGTTTATTTAGTTTTGTACAGTTTATTGACTGTTTGTTTATTTAGTTTTGTTCAGATTATTGACTGTTTCCTTATTTAGTTTTGTAAAGTTTATTGATTGGTTCTTTATTGAGATTTGTACAGTTTATTGACTGGTTCTTTATTGAGTTTGTGTAGAATTTATTGACTTGTCCTTTATTGAATTTTGTACAGTTTACTGACTGGTTCTTTGTTGACTTTTGTACAGTTGATTGACTGGTTCGTTATTGAGTTTTGTATAGTTTATTGACTGGTTCTTTATTTAGTTTTGTACAGTTTATTGACTGGTTCTTTATTGAGTTTGAGTACAATTTATTGACTGGTTGTTTATTGAGTTCTGTACAGTTTTTTGACTTGTTCTTTATTCAGTTTTGTACAGTTTATTGACTGGTTCTTTATTGAGTTTTGTACAGTTTATTGACTGGTTCTTTATTTAGTTTTGTACAGTTTATTGACTGTTTCTTTATTGAGTTTTGTACAGTTTATTGACTGGTTCTTTATTTAGTTTTGTACAGTTTATTGATTGCTTCGTTATTTAGTTTGTGTACAATGTATTGACTGGTTCTTTATTTAGTTTTGTACAGCTTATTGACGTTTTCTTTATTTAGTTTTGTACAGTTTATTGACTGTTTCTTTGTTTACTTTTGTACAGTTTATCGACTGGTTCTTTATTGAGTTTTGTACAGTTTATTGAATGGTTCTTTATTCAGTTTTGTAATGTTGCTTGACTGGTTCTTTATTGAGTTTTGTACAGTTTATTGACTGGTTCTTTATTCAGTTTTGAACAGTTTATTGACTGGTTCGTTAATGAGTTTTATACAGTTTATTGACTGGTTCCTTTTTGAGTTTTGTATAGTTGATTGACTGGTTCTTTGTTCAGTTTTGTACAGTTTATTGACTGGTTCTTTATTGGATTTGTGTACAGTTTATTGACTGGTTCTTTATTGAGGTTTGTACACTTTATTGACTGGTTCTTTATTCAGTTTTGTACAGTTTATTGACTGGTTCTTTATTGAGTTTGTGTTCAATTTATTGACTGGTTCTTTATTCAGTTTTGTACAGTTTTTTGACTGTTTCTTTTTTGAGATTTGTACAGTTTTTTGACTGGTTCTTTATTGAGTTTTGTACAGTTTTTTGACTGGTTCTTTATTGAGTTTTGTACAGTTTATTGACTAATTCTTTATTGAGTTTTGTAGAGTTTTTTGACTGGTTCTTTATTTAGTTTTGTACAGTTTATTGACTGTTTCTTTATTTAGTTTGTGTACAATTTATTGACTGGTTCTTTATTTAGTTTTGTGCAGTTTATTGACTGCTTCTTTATTTAGTTTTGTACAGTTTATTAACTGTTTCTATATTTAGTTTTGTACAGTTTATTGACTGTTTCTTTATTAAGTTTTGTACAGTTTATTGATTGCTTCTTTATTTAGTTTGTGTACAATGTATTGACTGGTTCTTTATTCAGTTTTGTACAGTTTATTGATTGGTTCTTTATTCAGTCTTGTACAGTTTATTGACTGGTTCTTTATTTAGTTTTGTACAGTTTATTGATTGCTTCTTTATTTAGTTTGTGTACAATGTATTGACTGGTACCTTATTCAGTTTTGTACAGTTTATTGATTGGTTCTTTATTCAGTATTGTACAGTTTATTGACTGGTTCTTTATTTAGTTTTGTACAGTTTATTTACTGTTTCTTTATTGAGTTTTGTACAGTTTATTGACTGGTTCTTTATTTAGTTTTGTACAGTTTATTGACTGTTTCTTTATTGAGTTTTGTACAGTTTATTGACTGGTTCTTTATTTAGTTTTGTACAGTTTATTGATTGCTTCTTTATTTAGTTTGTGTACAATGTATTGACTGGTTCTTTATTTAGTTTTGTACAGCTTATTGACGTTTTCTTTATTTAGTTTTGTACAGTTTATTACCTGTTTCTTTGTTTACTTTTGTACAGTTTATCGACTGGTTCTTTATTGAGTTTTGTACAGTTTATTGACTGGTTCTTTATTCAGTTTTGTAATGTTGCTTGACTGGTTCTTTATTGAGTTTTGTACAGTTTATTGACTGGTTCTTTATTCAGTTTTGAACAGTTTATTGACTGGTTCGTTAATGAGTTTTATACAGTTTATTGACTGGTTCCTTTTTGAGTTTTGTACAGTTGATTGACTGGTTCTTTGTTCAGTTTTGTACAGTTTATTGACTGGTTCTTTATTGGATTTGTGTACAGTTTATTGACTGGTTCTTTATTGAGGTTTGTACACTTTATTGACTGGTTCTTTATTCAGTTTTGTACAGTTTATTGACTGGTTCTTTATTGAGTTTGTGTTCAATTTATTGACTGGTTCTTTATTCAGTTTTGTACAGTTTATTGACTGGTTCTTTATTCAGTTTTGTACAGTTTATTGACTGGTTCTTTCTTGAGTTAGTGTACAATTTATTGACTGGTTCTTTATTCAGTTTTGTACAGTTTATTGACTGTTTCTTTATTTAGTTTTGTACAGTTTATTGACTGATTCTTTATTTAATTTTGTACAGTTTATTGACTGGTTCTTTATTGAGTTTTGTACAGTTTATTGACTGGTTGTTTATTTAGTTTTGTACAGTTTATTTCCTGTTTCTTTATTTAGTTTGTGTACAATTTATTGACTGGTTGTTTATTTAGTTTTGTACAGTTTATTGACTGTTTCTTTATTTAGTTTTGTACAGTTTATTGACTGGTTCTTTATTGAGTTTTGTACAGTTTATTGACTGGTTCTTTATTGAGTTTTGTACAATTTATTGCCTGTTACTTATTTAGTTTGTGTACAATTTATTGACTTGTTGTTTATTTAGTTTTGTACAGTTTATTTCCTGTTTATTTATTTAGTTTGTGTACAATTTATTGACTGGTTGTTTATTTAGTTTTGTACAGTTTATTGACTGTTTGTTTATTTAGTTTTGTTCAAATTATTGACTGTTTCCTTATTTAGTTTTGTAAAGTTTATTGACTGGTTCTTCATTGAGATTTGTACAGTTTATTGACTGGTTCTTTATTGAGTTTGTGTACAATTTATTGACTTGTTCTTTATTGAATTTTGTACAGGTTACTGACTGGTTCTTTATTGACTTTTGTACAGTTTATTGACTGGTTCGTTATTGAGTTTTGTATAGTTTATTGACTGGTTCTTTATTTAGTTTTGTACAGTTTATTGACTGGTTCTTTATTGAGTTTGAGTACAATTTATTGACTGGTTGTTTATTGAGTTCTGTACAGTTTATTGACTGGTTCTTTATTCAGTTTTGTACAGTTTATTGACTGGTTCTTTATTGAGTTTTGTACAGTTTATTGACTGGTTCTTTATTTAGTTTTGTACAGTTTATTGACTGTTTCTTTATTGAGTTTTGTACAGTTTATTGATTGGTTCTTTATTGAGTTTTGTACAGTTTATTGACTGTTTCTTTATTGAGTTTTGTATAGTTTATTGACTGATTCTTTCTCTAGTTTTGTACAGTTTTTTGACTGTTTCTTTTTTGAGATTTGTACAGTTTTTTGACTGGTTCTTTATTGAGTTTTGTACAGTTTATTGACTAATTCTTTATTGAGTTTTGTAGAGTTTTTTGACTGGTTCTTTATTGAGTTTTGTACAGTTTATTGACTGGTTCTTTATTCAGTTTTGAACAGTTTATTGACTGGTTCGTTAATGAGTTTTATACAGTTTATTGACTGGTTCCTTTTTGAGTTTTGTATAGTTGATTGACTGGTTCTTTGTTCAGTTTTGTACAGTTTATTGACTGGTTCTTTATTGGATTTGTGTACAGTTTATTGACTGGTTCTTTATTGAGGTTTGTACACTTTATTGACTGGTTCTTTATTCAGTTTTGTACAGTTTATTGACTGGTTCTTTATTGAGTTTGTGTTCAATTTATTGACTGGTTCTTTATTCAGTTTTGTACAGTTTTTTGACTGTTTCTTTTTTGAGATTTGTACAGTTTTTTGACTGGTTCTTTATTGAGTTTTGTACAGTTTTTTGACTGGTTCTTTATTGAGTTTTGTACAGTTTATTGACTAATTCTTTATTGAGTTTTGTAGAGTTTTTTGACTGGTTCTTTATTTAGTTTTGTACAGTTTATTGACTGTTTCTTTATTTAGTTTGTGTACAATTTATTGACTGGTTCTTTATTTAGTTTTGTGCAGTTTATTGACTGCTTCTTTATTTAGTTTTGTACAGTTTATTAACTGTTTCTATATTTAGTTTTGTACAGTTTATTGACTGTTTCTTTATTAAGTTTTGTACAGTTTATTGATTGCTTCTTTATTTAGTTTGTGTACAATGTATTGACTGGTTCTTTATTCAGTTTTGTACAGTTTATTGATTGGTTCTTTATTCAGTCTTGTACAGTTTATTGACTGGTTCTTTATTTAGTTTTGTACAGTTTATTGATTGCTTCTTTATTTAGTTTGTGTACAATGTATTGACTGGTACCTTATTCAGTTTTGTACAGTTTATTGATTGGTTCTTTATTCAGTATTGTACAGTTTATTGACTGGTTCTTTATTTAGTTTTGTACAGTTTATTTACTGTTTCTTTATTGAGTTTTGTACAGTTTATTGACTGGTTCTTTATTTAGTTTTGTACAGTTTATTGACTGTTTCTTTATTGAGTTTTGTACAGTTTATTGACTGGTTCTTTATTTAGTTTTGTACAGTTTATTGATTGCTTCTTTATTTAGTTTGTGTACAATGTATTGACTGGTTCTTTATTTAGTTTTGTACAGCTTATTGACGTTTTCTTTATTTAGTTTTGTACAGTTTATTACCTGTTTCTTTGTTTACTTTTGTACAGTTTATCGACTGGTTCTTTATTGAGTTTTGTACAGTTTATTGACTGGTTCTTTATTCAGTTTTGTAATGTTGCTTGACTGGTTCTTTATTGAGTTTTGTACAGTTTATTGACTGGTTCTTTATTCAGTTTTGAACAGTTTATTGACTGGTTCGTTAATGAGTTTTATACAGTTTATTGACTGGTTCCTTTTTGAGTTTTGTACAGTTGATTGACTGGTTCTTTGTTCAGTTTTGTACAGTTTATTGACTGGTTCTTTATTGGATTTGTGTACAGTTTATTGACTGGTTCTTTATTGAGGTTTGTACACTTTATTGACTGGTTCTTTATTCAGTTTTGTACAGTTTATTGACTGGTTCTTTATTGAGTTTGTGTTCAATTTATTGACTGGTTCTTTATTCAGTTTTGTACAGTTTATTGACTGGTTCTTTATTCAGTTTTGTACAGTTTATTGACTGGTTCTTTCTTGAGTTAGTGTACAATTTATTGACTGGTTCTTTATTCAGTTTTGTACAGTTTATTGACTGTTTCTTTATTTAGTTTTGTACAGTTTATTGACTGATTCTTTATTTAATTTTGTACAGTTTATTGACTGGTTCTTTATTGAGTTTTGTACAGTTTATTGACTGGTTGTTTATTTAGTTTTGTACAGTTTATTTCCTGTTTCTTTATTTAGTTTGTGTACAATTTATTGACTGGTTGTTTATTTAGTTTTGTACAGTTTATTGACTGTTTCTTTATTTAGTTTTGTACAGTTTATTGACTGGTTCTTTATTGAGTTTTGTACAGTTTATTGACTGGTTCTTTATTGAGTTTTGTACAATTTATTGCCTGTTACTTATTTAGTTTGTGTACAATTTATTGACTTGTTGTTTATTTAGTTTTGTACAGTTTATTTCCTGTTTATTTATTTAGTTTGTGTACAATTTATTGACTGGTTGTTTATTTAGTTTTGTACAGTTTATTGACTGTTTGTTTATTTAGTTTTGTTCAAATTATTGACTGTTTCCTTATTTAGTTTTGTAAAGTTTATTGACTGGTTCTTCATTGAGATTTGTACAGTTTATTGACTGGTTCTTTATTGAGTTTGTGTACAATTTATTGACTTGTTCTTTATTGAATTTTGTACAGGTTACTGACTGGTTCTTTATTGACTTTTGTACAGTTTATTGACTGGTTCGTTATTGAGTTTTGTATAGTTTATTGACTGGTTCTTTATTTAGTTTTGTACAGTTTATTGACTGGTTCTTTATTGAGTTTGAGTACAATTTATTGACTGGTTGTTTATTGAGTTCTGTACAGTTTATTGACTGGTTCTTTATTCAGTTTTGTACAGTTTATTGACTGGTTCTTTATTGAGTTTTGTACAGTTTATTGACTGGTTCTTTATTTAGTTTTGTACAGTTTATTGACTGTTTCTTTATTGAGTTTTGTACAGTTTATTGATTGGTTCTTTATTGAGTTTTGTACAGTTTATTGACTGTTTCTTTATTGAGTTTTGTATAGTTTATTGACTGATTCTTTCTCTAGTTTTGTACAGTTTTTTGACTGTTTCTTTTTTGAGATTTGTACAGTTTTTTGACTGGTTCTTTATTGAGTTTTGTACAGTTTATTGACTAATTCTTTATTGAGTTTTGTAGAGTTTTTTGACTGGTTCTTTATTTAGTTTTGTACAGTTTATTGACTGTTTCTTTATTTAGTTTGTGTACAATTTATTGACTGGTTCTTTATTTAGTTTTGTGCAGTTTATTGACTGCTTCTTTATTTAGTTTTGTACAGTTTATTAACTGTTTCTATATTTAGTTTTGTACAGTTTATTGACTGTTTCTTTATTAAGTTTTGTACAGTTTATTGATTGCTTCTTTATTTAGTTTGTGTACAATGTATTGACTGGTTCTTTATTCAGTTTTGTACAGTTTATTGATTGGTTCTTTATTCAGTCTTGTACAGTTTATTGACTGGTTCTTTATTTAGTTTTGTACAGTTTATTGATTGCTTCTTTATTTAGTTTGTGTACAATGTATTGACTGGTACCTTATTCAGTTTTGTACAGTTTATTGATTGGTTCTTTATTCAGTATTGTACAGTTTATTGACTGGTTCTTTATTTAGTTTTGTACAGTTTATTTACTGTTTCTTTATTTAGTTTTGTACAGTTTATTGACTGCTTTTATATTTAGTTTCGTACAGTTTATTAACTGTTTCTTTATTTAGTTTTGTACAGTTTATTGACTGTTTCTTTATTTAGTTTGTGTACAATTTATTGACTGGTTCTTTATTTAGTTTTGTGCAGTTTATTGACTGTTTCTTTATTTAGTTTTGTACAGTTTATTAACTGTTTCTATATTTAGTTTTGTACAGTTTATTGACTGTTTCTTTATTAAGTTTTGTACAGTTTATTGATTGCTTCTTTATTAAGTTTTGTACAGTTTATTGATTGCTTCTTTATTTAGTTTGTGTACAATGTATTGACTGGTTCTTTATTTAGTTTTGTACAGCTTATTGACTGTTTCTTTATTTAGTTTTGTACAGTTTATTGACTGTTTCTTTGTTTACTTTTGTACAGTTTATCGACTGGTTCTTTATTGAGTTTTGTACAGTTTATTGACTGGTTCTTTTTTCAGTTTTGTAATGTTGCTTGACTGGTTCTTTATTGAGTTTTGTACAGTTTATTGACTGGTTCTTTATTCAGTTTTGTACAGTTTATTGACTGGTTCGTTAATGAGTTTTGTACAGTTTATTGACTGGTTCTTTTTTGAGTTTTGTACAGTTTATTGACTGGTTCTTTGTTCAGTTTTGTACAGTTTATTGACTGGTTCTTTATTGGATTTGTGTACAGTTTATTGACTGGTTCTTTATTGAGTTTTGTACAGTTTATTGACTGGTTCTTTATTGAGTTTTGTACAGTTTATTGACTGGTTCTTTATTCAGTTTTGTACAGTTTATTGACTGGTTCTTTATTGAGTTTGTGTACAATTTATTGACTGGTTCTTTATTCAGTTTTGTACAGTTTATTGACTGTTTCTTTATTTAGGTTTGTACAGTTTATTGACTGATTCTTTATTTAATTTTGTACAGTTTATTGACTGGTTCTTTATTGAGTTTTGTACAGTTTATTGACTGGTTCTTTTTTGAGTTTTGTACAGTTTATTGACTGGTTCTTTATTCAGTTTTGTACAGTTTATTGACTAGTTCTTTATTGGATTTGTGTACAGTTTATTGACTGGTTCTTTATTGAGTTTTGCACAGTTTATTGACTGGTTCTTTATTCAGTTTTGTACAGTTTATTGACTGGTTCTTTATTGAGTTTGTGTACAATTTATTGACTGGTTCTTTATTTAGTTTTGTACAGTTTATTGACTGTTTTGTTATTTTGTTTTGTACAGTTTATTGACTGTTTCTTTATTTAGTTTGTGTACAATTTATTGACTGGTTCTTTATTCAGTTTTGTACAGTTTATTGACTGTTTCTTTATTTAGTTTTGTACAGTTTATTGACTGATTCTTTATTTAGTTTTGTACAGTTTATTGACTGGTTCTTTATTGAGTTTTGTACAGTTTATTGACTGGTTCTTTATTGAGTTTTGTACAGTTTATTGTCTGGTTCTTTATTGAGTTTTGTACTGTTTATTGACTAATTCTTTACTGAGTTTTGTACAGTTTTTTGACTGGTTCTTTATTCAGTTTTGTACAGTTTATTGACTGTTTCTTTATTGAGTTTTGTACAGTTTATTGACTGGTTCTTTATTCAGTTTTGTACAGTTTATTGACTGGTTCTTTATTGGGTTTTGTACAGTCTATTGACTGTTTCTTTATTGAGTTTTGTACAGTTTATTGACTGGTTCTTTATTCAGTTTTGTACAGTTGATTGACTGGTTCTTTATTGAATTTTGAACAGTTAATTGACTGATTCTTTAGTTAGTTTTGTACAGTTTATTGACTGCTTCTATATTTAGTTTCGTACAGTTTATTAACTGTTTCTTTATTTAGTTTTGTACAGTTTATTGACTGTTTCTTTATTTAGTTTGTGTACAATTTATTGACTGGTTCTTTATTTAGTTTTGTGCAGTTTATCGACTGTTTCTTTATTTAGTTTTGTACAGTTTATTAACTGTTTCTATATTTAGTTTTGTACAGTTTATTGACTGATTCTTTATTAAGTTTTGTACAGTTTATTGATTGCATCTTTATTTAGTTTGTGTACAATGTATTGACTGGTTCTTTATTTAGTTTTGTACAGCTTATTGACTGTTTCTTTATTTAGTTTTGTACAGTTTATTGACTGTTTCTTTGTTTACTTTTGTACAGTTTATCGACTGGTTCTTTATTGAGTTTTGTGCAGTTTATTGACTGGTTCTTTATTCAGTTTTGTACAGTTTATTGACTGGTTCTTTATTGAGTTTTGTACAGTTTATTGACCGGTTCATTATTCAGTTTTGTACAGTTTATTGACTGGTTCGTTAATGAGTTTTGTACAGTTTATTGACTGGTTCTTTTTTGAGTTTTGTACAGTTTATTGACTGGTTCTTTGTTCAGTTTTGTACAGTTTATTGACTGGTTCTTTATTGGATTTGTGTACAGTTTATTGACTGGTTCTTTATTGAGTTTTGTACAGTTTATTGACTGGTTCTTTATTCAGTTTTGTACAGTTTATTGACTGGTTCTTTATTGGATTTGTGTACAGTTTATTGACTGGTTCTTTATTGAGTTTTGTACAGTTTATTGACTGGTTCTTTATTGAGTTTTGTACAGTTTATTGACTGGTTCTTTATTCAGTTTTGTACAGTTTATTGACTGGTTCTTTATTGAGTTTGTGTACAATTTATTGACTGGTTCTTTATTCAGTTTTGTACAGTTTATTGACTGTTTCTTTATTTAGGTTTGTACAGTTTATTGACTGATTCTTTATTTAATTTTGTACAGTTTATTGACTGGTTCTTTATTGAGTTTTGTACAGTTTATTGACTGGTTCTTTTTTGAGTTTTGTACAGTTTATTGACTGGTTCTTTATTCAGTTTTGTACAGTTTATTGACTAGTTCTTTATTGGATTTGTGTACAGTTTATTGACTGGTTCTTTATTGAGTTTTGTACAGTTTATTGACTGGTTCTTTATTCAGTTTTGTACAGTTTATTGACTGGTTCTTTATTGAGTTTGTGTACAATTTATTGACTGGTTCTTTATTTAGTTTTGTACAGTTTATTGACTGTTTTGTTATTTTGTTTTGTACAGTTTATTGACTGTTTCTTTATTTAGTTTGTGTACAATTTATTGACTGGTTCTTTATTCAGTTTTGTACAGTTTATTGACTGTTTCTTTATTTAGTTTTGTACAGTTTATTGACTGATTCTTTATTTAGTTTTGTACAGTTTATTGACTGGTTCTTTATTGAGTTTTGTACAGTTTATTGACTGGTTCTTTATTGAGTTTTGTACAGTTTATTGTCTGGTTCTTTATTGAGTTTTGTACTGTTTATTGACTAATTCTTTACTGAGTTTTGTACAGTTTTTTGACTGGTTCTTTATTCAGTTTTGTACAGTTTATTGACTGTTTCTTTATTGAGTTTTGTACAGTTTATTGACTGGTTCTTTATTCAGTTTTGTACAGTTTATTGACTGGTTCTTTATTGGGTTTTGTACAGTTTATTGACTGTTTCTTTATTGAGTTTTGTACAGTTTATTGACTGGTTCTTTATTCAGTTTTGTACAGTTTATTGACTGGTTCTTTATTTAGTTTTGTACAGTTTATTGACTGTTTCTTTATTTAGTTTTGTACAGTTTATTGACTGCTTCTATATTTAGTTTCGTACAGTTTATTAACTGTTTCTTTTTTTAGTTTTGTACAGTTTATTGACTGTTTCTTTATTTAGTTTGTGTACAATTTATTGACTGGTTCTTTATTTAGTTTTGTGCAGTTTATCGACTGTTTCTTTATTTAGTTTTGTACAGTTTATTAACTGTTTCTATATTTAGTTTTGTACAGTTTATTGACTGATTCTTTATTAAGTTTTGTACAGTTTATTGATTGCATCTTTATTTAGTTTGTGTACAATGTATTGACTGGTTCTTTATTTAGTTTTGTACAGCTTATTGACTGTTTCTTTAGTTAGGTTTGTACAGTTTATTGACTGTTTCTTTGTTTACTTTTGTACAGTTTATCGACTGGTTCTTTATTGAGTTTTGTGCAGTTTATTGACTGGTTCTTTATTCAGTTTTGTAATGTTTATTGACTGGTTCTTTATTGAGTTTTGTACAGTTTATTGACCGGTTCATTATTCAGTTTTGTACAGTTTGTTGACTGGTTCGTTAATGAGTTTTGTACAGTTTATTGACTGGTTCTTTTTTGAGTTTTGTACAGTTTATTGACTGGTTCTTTGTTCAGTTTTGTACAGTTTATTGACTGGTTCTTTATTGGATTTGTGGACAGTTTATTGACTGGTTCTTTATTGAGTTTTGTACAGTTTATTGACTGGTTCTTTATTCAGTTTTGTACAGTTTATTGACTGGTTCCTTATTGAGTTGTGTACAATTTATTGACTGGTTCTTTATTGAGTTTTATACAGTTTATTGACTGGTTCTTTATTGAGTTTTGTACAGTTTATTGACTGGTTCTTTCTTGAGTTTTGTACAGTTTATTGACTGTTTCTTTATTTAGTTTTGTACAGTTTATTGACTGGTTCTTTATTGAGTTTTGTACAGTTTATTGACTGGTTCTTTATTGAGTTTTGTACAATTTATTGCCTGTTTCTTTATTTAGTTTGTGAACAATTTATTGACTGGTTGTTTATTTAGTTTTGTACAGTTTATTTCCTGTTTCTTTATTTAGTTTGTGTACAATTTATTGACTGGTTGTTTATTTAGTTTTGTACAGTTTATTGACTGTTTGTTTATTTAGTTTTGTTCAGATTATTGACTGTTTCCTTATTTAGTTTTGTAAAGTTTATTGATTGGTTCTTTATTGAGATTTGTACAGTTTATTGACTGGTTCTTTATTGAGTTTGTGTAGAATTTATTGACTTGTTCTTTATTGAATTTTGTACAGTTTACTGACTGGTTCTTTGTTGACTTTTGTACAGTTTATTGACTGGTTCGTTATTGAGTTTTGTATAGTTTATTGACTGGTTCTTTATTTAGTTTTGTACAGTTTATTGACTGGTTCTTTATTGAGTTTGAGTACAATTTATTGACTGGTTGTTTATTGAGTTCTGTACAGTTTATTGACTTGTTCTTTATTCAGTTTTGTACAGTTTATTGACTGGTTCTTTATTGAGTTTTGTACAGTTTATTGACTGGTTCTTTATTTAGTTTTGTACAGTTTATTGACTGTTTCTTTATTGAGTTTTGTACAGTTTATTGACTGGTTCTTTTTTTAGTTTTGTACAGTTTATTGATTGCTTCTTTATTTAGTTTGTGTACAATGTATTGACTGGTTCTTTATTTAGTTTTGTACAGCTTATTGACGTTTTCTTTATTTAGTTTTGTACAGTTTATTGACTGTTTCTTTGTTTACTTTTGTACAGTTTATCGACTGGTTCTTTATTGAGTTTTGTACAGTTTATTGACTGGTTCTTTATTCAGTTTTGTAATGTTGCTTGACTGGTTCTTTATTGAGTTTTGTACAGTTTATTGACTGGTTCTTTATTCAGTTTTGAACAGTTTATTGACTGGTTCGTTAATGAGTTTTATACAGTTTATTGACTGGTTCCTTTTTGAGTTTTGTACAGTTGATTGACTGGTTCTTTGTTCAGTTTTGTACAATTTATTGACTGGTTCTTTATTGGATTTGTGTACAGTTTATTGACTGGTTCTTTATTGAGGTTTGTACACTTTATTGACTGGTTCTTTATTCAGTTTTGTACAGTTTATTGACTGGTTCTTTATTCTGTTTGTGTACAATTTATTGACTGGTTCTTTATTCAGTTTTGTACAGTTTATTGACTGTTTCTTTATTTAGTTTTGTACAGTTTATTGACTGATTCTTTATTTAATTTTGTACAGTTTATTGACTGGTTCTTTATTGAGTTTTGTACAGTTTATTGACTGGTTCTTTTTTGAGTTTTGTACAGTTTATTGACTGGTTCTTTATTCAGTTTTGTACAGTTTATTGACTGGTTCTTTATTGGATTTGTGTACAGTTTATTGACTGGTTCTTTATTGAGTTTTGTACAGTTTATTGACTGGTTCTTTATTCAGTTTTGTACAGTTTATTGACTGGTTCTTTATTGAGTTTGTGTACAATTTATTGACTGCTTCTTTATTTAGTTTTGTACAGTTTATTGACTGTTTTGTTATTTTGTTTTGTACAGTTTATTGACTGTTTCTTTATTTAGTTTGTGTACAATTTATTGACTGGTTCTTTATTCAGTTTTGTACTGTTTATTGACTGTTTCTTTATTTAGTTTTGTACAGTTTATTGACTGATTCTTTATTTAGTTTTGTACAGTTTATTGACTGGTTCTTTATTGAGTTTTGTACAGTTTATTGACTGGTTCTTTATTGAGTTTTGTACAGTTTATTGACTGGTTCTTTATTGAGTTTTGTACAGTTTATTGACTAATTCTTTATTGAGTTTTGTGCAGTTTTTTGACTGGTTCTTTATTCAGTTTTGTACAGTTTATTGACTGTTTCTTTATGGAGTTTTGTACAGTTTATTGACTGGTTCTTTATTCAGTTTTGTACAGTTTATTGACTGGTTCTTTAGTGAGTTTTGTACAGTTTATTGACTGTTTCTTTATTTAGTTTTGTACAGTGTATTGACATGTTCTTTATTCAATTTTGTACAGTTTATTGACTGCTTCTTTATTTAGTTTTGAACAGTTTATTGACCGTTTCTTTATTTAGTTTTGTACAGTTTATTGACTGCTTCTATATTTAGTTTCGTACAGTTTATTAACTGTTTCTTTATTTAGTTTTGTACAGTTTATTGACTGTTTCTTTATTTAGTTTGTGTACAATTTATTGACTGGTTCTTTATTTAGTTTTGTGCAGTTTATTGACTGTTTCTTTATTTAGTTTTGTACAGTTTATTAACCTTTTCTATATTTAGTTTTGTACAGTTTATTGACTGATTCTTTATTAAGTTTTGTACAGTTTATTGATTGCTTCTTTATTTAGTTTGTGTACAATGTATTGACTGGTTCTTTATTTAGTTTTGTACAGCTTATTGACTGTTTCTTTATTTCGTTTTGTACAGTTTATTGACTGTTTCTTTGTTTACTTTTGTACAGTTTATCGACTGGTTCTTTATTGAGTTTTGTACAGTTTATTGACTGGTTCTTTATTCAGTTTTGAAATGTTTATTGACTGGTTCTTTATTGAGTTTTGTACAGTTTATTGACTGGTTCATCGTTCAGGTTTGTACAGTTTATTGACTGGTTCGTTAATGAGTTTTGTACAGTTTATTGACTGGTTCTTTTTTGAGTTTTGTACAGTTTATTGACTGGTTCTTTGTTCAGTTTTGTACAGTTTATTGACTGGTTCTTTATTGGATTTGTGTACAGTTTATTGACTGGTTCTTTATTGAGTTTTGTACAGTTTATTGACTGGTTCTTTATTCAGTTTTGTACAGTTTATTGACTGGTTCTTTATTGAGTTTGTGGAGAATTTATTGACTGGTTCTTTATTCAGTTTTGTACAGTTTATTGACTGTTTCTTTATTTAGTTTTGTACAGTTTATTGACTGATTCTTTATTTAATTTTGTACAGTTTATTGACTGGTTCTTTATTGAGTTTTGTACAGTTTATTGACTGGTTCTTTATTGAGTTTTGTACAGTTTATTGACTGATTCTTTATTCAGTTTTGTACAGTTTATTGACTGGTTCTTTCTTGAGTTTTGTACAGTTTATTGACTGTTTCTTTATTTAGTTTTGTATAGTTTATTGACTGGTTCTTTCTTGAGTTTTGTACAGTTTATTGACTGGTTCTTTATTGAGTTTTGTAGAATTTATTGCCTTTTTCTTTATTTAGTTTGTATACAATTTATTGACTGGTTGTTTATTTAGTTTTGTACAGTTTATTTCCTGTTTCTTTATTTAGTATGTGTACAATTTATTGACTGGTTCTTTATTCAGTTTTGTACAGTTTATTGACTGTTTCTTTATTTAGTTTTGTACAGTTTATTGACTGATTCTTTATTTAATTTTGTACAGTTTATTGACTGTTTCTTTATTTAGTTTTGTACAGTTTATTGACTGATTCTTTATTTAATTTTGTACAGTTTATTGACTGGTTCTCTATTGAGTTTTGTACAGTTTATTGACTGGTTCTT